>OU015750.1:21787667-21874563 GCA_907169655.1 Acomys percivali | reverse complement strand
GTGTGTGTGTGTGTGTGTGTGTGTGTGTGTGTGTGTGTGTGTGTGTGTGTGAACCTAGGCAAGAAGTCACCTTGGGGCATATCAAGCTTTTTATACAGGTGTTGAGAATCAAGCTCAAGTCATCTTTCTTGCTCAGCAGGCACTTTACTGACTGCCCCATCTCCCAGGCCAAGCTATTCCACTCCTGGCCAGATACCCAGGATTCCATTATATATTAAAAAGATAATTACATATATGTGTTCACTGTTGCTCAATTGTTTTATCTGGGAAGCAAATCCATTTTAGATGCCTATTAACTGAAAAACAAGTAATAAAAATGTGGTTCATGTGTATACTGAAGTTCTAGTCAGTTTAAAGTAAACTTCAATCACAATACCTTCAGAAAATGGATGTAATTAGAGAAAATACGGTGGTAGGTAATCAGACCCGGACAAACAAACACTACATGTTTGATCTCATCTGTGTATCACAGCTTCAAATCTTTAGATTTACGTTCATCATTTGTGGTATCTACAGAATCCAGGTAAACAGGAAGGGTACACAGGAGTGGGTGAGACCTTAAAAAGGTCGCAGTTGATAACAGAACAGAGCAACATTTAGGTGGAAATTGCCAATATTGGCGTGGAAAGGTCAAAGTAAAAGATGCGGATAGAAGTGGATAGATACATAAAGTTAACTAAAAACTAGGTCTATATGAAAAATAATACCATTTGATAAGCCAATTAAAAATGTGTTGTTAAAAAGAAAAAAGGAATGAGAAGAGAAGAAATTTACCTCTCACTCTACAGTTGAATGTTGTGGGTCCTCAAAGAGATTGGTTGTAAACAAAAGTTCCAGTGCTTATTTGGGGCACCTCCTAATGAGCTATTCATTATGAAGGACTCCCCCCACAAACAATTTAAAAGAAAACAACCTTAAAATGATCTAGGAGCTTCTTCCTTGTCAGCTAGGTCTCGTAGTCCGAGAAGGTGCTATACTCACTTCTGGAACATATCAAACAATTTCTCAGCTTTGAACCCCATGAACTATAACACCTACTTGAAAAACAAGATACATTGGCAATACTAGCATAACTTTAGTGGAGTAATCAGTCACTCTCTGGATTTGAAGCCTATTTTACCTGAGAAAATTTGTGAGTGATTCTGTAAACCTGGTCTAATATATATATATATATATATATATATATATTAGTAAAGAGGTCTTGAGCATTTGGGAGTTAATTTCCTACTGTGTTTGCCTACATTGTCATGGTGATTTTTAAATATTTATGCTTACATACATAAGAAAACCCTTTGACTTAATCATGGAAATTTCTCTTTACAAAGAATAGTAGTGAATGTGGAGATTTATGGCTGCATAGGGTGCCGAAAAATAAGTGGCATTTGAATGCTCCATCCTAAACACTGTGCTTACACCATCTCCCCTAAGGCATGGGAATAACTTGGTACAGGAATGAGAAAGCGTTTCAGAAGGAGCATGTCATGAAGTGTTATCCTCTGGCTACTGTGCAGCTATTGCAGCCATAATCTCACAGCATCTGAGACAAGCCTGAAGTGGGCCTACGCATGGCTGAGTCTTTTCTAATCAATCGTGGATCAGGAAGGGATTCATGTATCCCAACTCCACCCTGAGGAACTACTGACTACTGATGAGTTCTGGATGAGAGATATCCATGGGTAATCCCATCACACAATGACCCCGGATGAGCTCAGTGGGAGTAATTGAGAGCCCTGGAGAGAAGTAAGAGAAAGTTTTAGTAAGGGTAATCAGAACGCATATATGCAACTGTTAAAGAACAAACTTATTAAAATTCATTAAAATTGTGTATGATTATGAGTGAACTTTCTCTTGAAAATATGTTTTGGAATAGGAAACAGTACTCCATTTCATTCTCTGTAAGGCTGGTTTTACATTTCCAGGTTATACTGCTGTGAATTGTTACCTTTCTATGTTTCTATCTTCTGGATTTCTTACAGAATGTATACCAACATCCTTATGGACCACAATGGAATGTGAGGGTAGGGGAACTCCTGCCTCGGTTTGTAGCTGTCTAGAACCTGTTTCATGTGACCCCCCTGTAGGCCTGTGGACACAGCCTGTATTATCACCCTGGCTTGTCATACAAACATCACATTTTGTTTGGAATTATTTTATTTGGGGTTTATATTTTTCTTTCTGTGAAGCATTTGTGACTTTAGAACTTTATTTAATCCATGATTTTATTCACTTAGATTATATGTGCAAATAAAACATTCCAAACATATAAATAATAAGTGCTTACCTACAGATGCCATTTTTGACTTCTTATGAGATAAAATACAACACTATACTTTAAAAACTTCTGAACATCCTTCTCTCTTTACAGAAACCCCATGATTTAGTATCTTGTCTTCCAAAAAAATTCATTCCAGCATCATACAATGTAGAGAGATCTTGATACCTGATATTTCTCAGCCTTTGGCTACAACTAGCTCAAGAATAAAGAATTCCATCTGGTTGGTACTTGAGTGATTGTATAGAAATTTGACAAGTCTTTTGTAGTTAAGTGGTCTGATGCACTTGCTTATCTGGGTAGTGTTTTTGTTTTAATAAGGATTACCAGTGTTCTTATAGAACAGAAATCTCTAATTCTAATTTACTTATTCACTGGAAAAATATCTGGTACTTCATTTTCTGTTTATTTGCTTTTTAATGCATTAATGAAAAAGATAAATATTTCAAAGAGAAATCATTGTAAGTACCCAAATTTTTGGTTATCTCTCCCATTTACAGACGTAGTCGTAGATGATGAAAAGAATAATAATAAAATATTCTTTTGAACGAAGAAGTTATAAAATACAAGTTATTAATGTTTGAGAGGTAAAGATCAGTAGTTGTTAAACTGCCAAAGCTGGAATGGACAGTGCGAGCAAAATGTTTCCTTGACATTTCTTTCCAAGTGATTCAGCTTGACAAGATTAATATATATATATATTAATCTCTTCTTACAAATACTAGACTTGAAAGAGTCATAGTATTTTACATAAACAGTAAAAATAATATACGGTAACTCATACTTAAATAAGAGGGCTTTTTACTTTTGTTTCTTTGGTATTGTGACATATTTTATTTTGAAATTAAAGTTCTCACATTTGGATGGGAACAGAGCATGTTCTTTAAATCCTGGTAAGGAAAACATGCAGAATGGGTTTGGATTAGAGGACAGAAGGCAATTCTCTGAGTAGCAAGCCAGTTTTCACGAGGGGGCGTTGTGCTCCCCAGCACCCATCTGGGAGCATGGGAACAGACCTTCAACCAGGTTTCCACCCCAAGCACTCCCAGATACAGAACAAGGATAAGGTGTTCCCAGTGTACGAGCGGAATGGCCCCATCATAAACTGCATAGCCATGGTGTTCTAGATTGATATTTTACCACATGCATTGTACAGGAAAAACAGATAACATCCTGACTCATACAGGAACCATCACTCAACGATAGACATTATATTAAATAAGAATTATTTATTAAGAAACTAACTATTAAATGAAATGAGTCACTGTATTTTGTAGTATGGGCAAGATCAAGAATAAAAAAAAAAATTTGTACATATAAGAAATATGCAACCTTGTAAAGAATAAATGTACCTTACCATGTAAAGGAGATAAATTTCACTACACTGTTTACTTACTATAGGCATTTAGATCATGGCCTTAACTTTGAGCACTACTTAAATATCTTTTTCTACTAGACAATATGTTCTTCAGTTAAGATATATCATCCTATCAAGAATGCTGTTTATCCTTGAAAAAAAGTGTGACATTGTACTTACATATTGACTTAAATATCTACATATGTGTATATTAGTATATAGTGTAATATTCCATTACACGTGTGTACAATAAACAGGATCTGAGATTTCTGCTGTAATGTGAGATGCTCTTTGTCCATAAAGGTGTAATTTGATAGATTCATTTATAATTTTAGTTTTCAATAAGATTTACTGAGACATTGAAATTTTAAAGAGCAAATAATGTTAATTAAAATTTTCAACATAGATTAGTAATTATAGTGGCACTCACAGGACGGACAGCAGGTCACCGAGAAGAGACTTGATACCCTATGAGCATATACAGGGGGAGGTAATCCCTCTGAGGAACAGTCATAGGGGAGGGGAATAAGGGGGAAATGGGAGGGAGGGAAGAATGGGAGGATACAAGGGATGGGATAACCATTGAGATGTAACAAGAATAAATTAATAAAAAAAATAATTTCTAAAATGAAAAAAAAAGAAAAAAAAGTTAAAAAAAGTATCTTCTATTTTATGCAATAAACATTATTACTGAAAAAAATTATGTGAAACATTCTTACTTCCTCCTCCTTTTTCTCCTTGGCTGTCATGGACTTGCTTTGTAGACCAGGCTGGCCTCGAACTCACAGAGATCTGCCTGCCTTTGCCTAGCTTAATGTTGAGATTTAAGGTGTGCACTACAGATCACAATTTGGTTTATTCACTTCTTGATATATAACATTAGGCACATTTTAATATATAATAAACATCACCATATTTCTATTCTTTCCATCAGCATCAGTATTATGAGATGATACATAAATCATGACCTTAAAATCTTATTTTTCTAAAATTAAAAAGTTAAAATAAATAGTAATAAATAAGTAATAATCTGATAATCATCTCTTTTTTATTTACTAGTATAAGAATAAAGTTTAAAACCATAAACTATGCCTGATGGTTATGTGTTGTCTTTTGTAAACATGACAGGACAATGTTTTCAAGTCTTTAAAAATGTATATTTAACAATAATAAACCAAATTTAATTGTAACAACATGAATATGTTTTTTCTAAGTACTTAGACATACCATTTATGGGCCTATGCATACATAATAATCTGAAAGTGTGTCAATATAAACTCTTTTAAAAATGTAAACCATATTTATTGTTTAGTGATACTGGAATTCAAATTTTTGCCTTTTGCCCTTTATCTTTTTTCTTAATTCATTAAAACTTCCTAATAAAGGACTTAGTACAAAAAAAAAAAATCACATAACCGAGTTAGCAAACCCAAAGCCTATAAACTCTGGTGGCCTTCATATAAGTCTTTCAGTTGCTTGGTTAGTGTTACACCAAGATACTTTACAGGCTATTGCAAAGTGTGTTGTTTCCCTAATTTCTTTCTAATCCTATTTTTCTTTTGTATACAAGAGGGCTACCAATTTTTAAAGTTAATTTTGTATGCAGCCACTTTGCTGAAAGTGTTTATCAGGCATAGCATTCCCTTGCAGAATTTTGTGGTCACTTATGAATACAATCATTTCATTTGCAAATTTGTATCCCCTTGATATCCTTAAATTGTCTTAGGACTTAAAGTACTATATTGAAGAGATATGAAGAGAGTGGGCAGGCTTGTCTTGTCCCTGATTTCAGTGGAATATATTTAAGTTTCTCTCCATTTAGTTTAGTTTTGATTATAGGATTGCTGAATATATATACATATAGTCTTACTATATTTAGATATGTGCTTTCTGTCCCTGATCTCTCCAAAACTTTTAACATGAAGGAGTGTTGGATTTTTTTCAAATGCTTTCTTTGGTATCTAAGGATATAATCATGTGTCTTTTTTTCCTTTCAATTTTTTACATAGTAGGTTACACTGATGGATTTCTGTATATTGAATCATCCCTGCGGACCTGGGAGGAAGCCTACTTGGTCATGGTGAATGATATGTTTGATGTGTACTTAAATTCAGTCTGTGAGTATTTTATTGAGTATCTTTACATCAATGTTCATAAGAGAAATTGGTCTGAAATTCTCTTTCATTGTTATGTCTTTGTGTGGTTACTGTTGCCTCAGAATGTGTTTGTTGTAATGTTTTTTTCTTTTTCTACTTTGTGAAATAGTTTGAATAGCATTGGTATTAGCTCTTCATTGAAAGTCTGGTAGAATGCTGTTCTAAAAGCATCTGACACTGAGGCTTATTTTTCTGTCGACTTTTGATGACTGCTTCTATTTTTTCTTTTCTTTTCTTTTCCTTTCTCTTCATTGTTTCTTTCTTTCTTTTTTATTTTTTTATTTTTGCTCCAACAACTTTATTTTTCTCTCACAGCTTTTATATCTTAGCATACTCTTTAAAGCATTACAAAAATCACAATGTGTTTACATTTCCTTTTTCATTAAGTAAACAATTATATGAGTATACATAGAAAACATATTCTCTGATAGCATATGATCAAATGTTTTATGTATTATGGCTGAAAAACAAATTATTCCCAAGAACCCACATACATTTGCAACTAACTAACTTGTTATAGATTAACAACGTGTAAGCAAGCAAGGTAATTTCTTCAGACAGTTTCTCTTTACAGCAACTTGTAGTTACAAAGAAAGAATCAATTATCTTAAAAAGTAATCTTAAAAGAATCACAAATCTAAACTTTTATACAAAAAGCATTCAGCCATTTCTACTTTAAATCCTCAAGGTGCACATCTACTCATTAACAGTTTTTATGAAATCATATCAGGAAACTTAGGGCAAAAAATGGATGCAAAAATTAATTATCACTTTGATTACCAGTCAAGCTGTAGCAATAGAGTCAACTCAAGCTGCTATTGTTCTTGCTCCTAAGTGTGGCATCAGGTGAATCTTTGACTTTTTTTTTTTTTTTCTGTTCTTGGAACTCTTTTCATCCTATTGAATTGCCTCCTTCAGCATCAGTGTGAAGGGTTTTGCATTGTCTTATTATATTTTGTTTTGTATTGCTTGATTGTTGTCTTTTTAAGGCTTGTTCTTCCCAGGAGGGAGATGGAGTAGGAGTAGACTGAGAGCTAGGTGAGGTGGGAGGGATCTTGGAGGGGAGAGGAAGGTTATGAACTGTTAACCAAAGAAACTGTGGTACATTTACACCATGGAATACTACTCAGCTATTAAAAACAAGGAAATCTCGAAATTTGTGGACAACTGGATGTGTCTAGAAATGATCATACTGAGTGAGTTAACCCAGAAGCAGAAAGATTCACATGGTATATACTCACTTATAATTGGGCACTAGCCTAAAAAGCATGCCCCACGAAAGTCATCACTTACCAGGAGGTTGGGACAAATGTGAGGACATCCCAATGGACAGGACAATCTCCACAGTTGTGTGGAAAGTGGAGAATGACTCTGACATGAACTCTGGTGCCCCATATTTGACCATCTCCTCTTGGTGGGGAGGCCTGCTGACACTCAAAGAAAGAATAAGCAGGATGCCAAGATGAGACTTGATAGCCTATGACCATATAGTGGGGGAAGAGGCCCCCCTTGGTCTTATACCTAGGGGAAGGGAATAGGGTGAAAGCAGGAGGGAGCGAGAAAAGGGGGGATACAAATGATGGGATAGCAATTGAGTTGTAATCTGAATAAATTAATAAAAATTTTTAAAAAGCTGATTTTTTACAAAAACATTTGAAAGCAAAACATGTGTTTTTGTTTTTCCCACACAGTAAGATCCAATTCTTGATTGCTTTATATATATATATAGGTCAGTTTATGTCTTCCACTTGATGGTGTCCTATCTTTCTCTTATATCTCATGTCACAGTAACTATTATATCACATATATTTGTATATATGTGTGTTCATATTTAAATATTTATCTATAAACTTATATATATATATATATAGAGAGAGAGAGGATATATTTATATGTATATTGGTGTTTGACTTTATACAATTATATCTGATATGTTTGCATTCATTCTGCCTAGAGAAAAAGGAGTAAAGTTAATTTATTAACAACAAAATAAATACATAGTGTATTTTTACATATGTGCATTATCAATTAAAATACTGAACTATTACAGTTATTGGGAACTATTAACTACATAATGAGCCCAAGCTCTATAGTGGTTTAAGTCATTTTATATGTAGTGTAGCTGTAAAACAGTCTGAAAACTGCTGCCAATCATAGAAGGAAACTGAACCACAAATTCTCAGATTCAACGTCATTCTGATCATTAAATCAAAGAAGGTAGAAGAAGAACAAAATGAGATACAACAAATACAAAAACACTGTAAAGATTTTGAAATCGTTAAGTTCATTGAAGATTAAAGAGAAGGAATGAAAACTTGCTATAGAAGCAATAACCGCCTAACAGTCATAAAGATAACAAATAAGATAAAAATTACTAACAAATAGATTTGGAAGAATGTAAGTCAACAAAAGAATAAGACAGAAATTATCAAAGTAAAATCAACTCTCCTAATACTCTCACCCTTAATATCTAAAAACTAAAAAAAGAAGGTAAATTCACTCCAGTTTGAATTTTGAATATTTGCCATAGTGTCCAATCTGTATTTAGTGTAACTCTGCAGTGCAACAAGTTTCAAACTGCTAAGAGAAATAGAGCAGTGGTTCCCACACTGACAGAATTTTTCGATACGCACACACTCTGCTCTCCTTTAAATATACATCTTTCCCAATGCTTATTAGGGGTCCATCAATAAACAAAGACAAAGAGCAAGAGTGAGAGAGTGTGGCTGATTTCATCACCAGTTAATCAAACAAGTGCATGTAGCACCATGTATGGCTGACTCCGTGAAAGACGGAATGTGATACACTCTACACAGGAGCGGTGTGCAAGGAGCTGATCCTACAAAAATTTCTGAAGGGGAATGTTTGTCAGCTTCCTGTTAGCAGCATTTAGAACTGCCAATGAAGGTACCAGGTTAAGTCAAGTGGAGTTAAACCCAAGCTCTGATACAGAACATTTGGACAGTTTGGTAATATTTCTTAGCCAGAGTTAAGGCAGCTGAGATATCTAATAAAATGAGAACAGTCAAAGACCCTATTTCAGAGTTAATAGGCAGATCATTACAAGCATTGACCAAAGCAGTCCCATACTGACCTAATCAAAATCCAGAATGAAAATTATCATAAAGTGCATGATGAACCAATTAGGCAGGAGCTGGGTTGATTCTATCTGCTCAAGTATCTCAGCTGGGAATGGTACATTAACAACTAAGAGGAAATGAGGGAGAAAAAAAGCACTCAGAGATAGGGACATTAGTTTAAATTCTACAAAAGTTTCAGGGAGAGAAAGAGTCTATACTTCAATTATAAGAAAGCAAACAACCAAGAAAAACATATACAGTGCTCTTGGGCAAAAGCAAGCAGAACTATATTGGCATTCACTGTCTTAGGGAGAGATATTTAGTATGGTCCTACTGGAGAGGTAATAAAGAGGCACCACCATGCAGTCTTTCCCTAAATGTCACTTCCTGAAAACGCTTTAGGATTAGCGTACATGTGAAGTGCCTGAGCTGAGGATGAAGACGATTGTGAACTTAATCAACTCCCTCGTGTGAGGCAAGGGTGATGCCATAGAAATATAATGATCACTCTGTCTCAGAAATGATGGCTCTTCCTCATCCCACTTTTCTTTTTTTTTAAAACTATTTTGCTGCTTCTTCTCTATCACATGTAGAAAACAAATTAAACATAATATTGGATACTAAACAAAGGGTTATTTTACATTTCATGACATGAGTTCAGGAGATGCTACAGACAGAAAGTTTGAGTAGAGGACCTTTTAACAGAGGAAGGATAGAGTGGAACCAAAAAAGTGTAAGAATTGGCAGATCTGGCATTCTTCAGCACTGTGACTTTGACAAAACACTTTACTGCTAACTCTTCTCCTTCATTCAACTAGATTTAAATACTTGTCTTTGTTCATTTATTTACTTTTAAAATATATTTTATTGATTTATTCATATTACATCTCAATTGTTATATGTATTTTGTTTTATACATGTATAATAAACTAAACATATAAGAAAAATGTCAATAATAGGGCAAGGTTCACAGATTCTAAAGAGTGTATAACCTGAGAGTATTCATACCTTAGAGTTGAGTCAGAAATTTGTAGGAACCTAATAATTAGGTCACCAAGTAACACAAGTATTTGTTTCTCAGATTGGCTTTGCTCTCTCAAAACTCAGCTTGGTCACTAATCACTTCTCCATGTCTTCTCATGAATCTCTTCTGAGTTACCTCCCTCCATTAACTCTGCTGTTATCAGACTGTATCTGTGTATATATAATGTCTCCTCCCAGGAGGTCAACTGAGATGCCTCTGAACTGTAAGGAACAAGTATCATCACTATAAATACTTTGAATTGAATTCACATAAGTTTATATAGAAGAAATCTTATTATTGACTAAGAAGATACAAGTCACTGAGAAATATAGAACTTAACATTGCCACCAGAATAATTTCAAATTGCAGAAGAAAAGTTTAGCAAAATTTAACACATTTTCAATGTTGGAAATGTGCTTTTAATATTACTTAACAAAAAGTGCCACAGGTTAAAAATAATGTGCTTGCAGAGATTTTCAGCAAACAGTACTTTCAATTTGAACATGACTGACCAGGATGGAATTGCTTTCTTGTGTAGATAGCCTGCCATGCACATCTCTGAATCTGGAACAGTTAAAATTATTTCACATACTTCTTCATATGGTTTTCCACTTTATCTTGATGTGGTAATTTTCATTCAAGATTAGAATAATAAAATGGCATGTATATTACAATCAGACACACTTAAACTGGAAATGAAGCCTCAACCAATTGAAAATTAAGTGGTTACAGGCCAGATATCAAGTCTCTATTTGTCAACTTATATTATCTTTAGGCTACTTTAGAATGAGTGGATCCAAATAAATAAATATGGAGGAAAAGGAGAAAACTCATGTGCACTGTGATTGGAATAGCAGTGCTCTGTGAGTCCTATGACATGCATGCATTTCCTCATTCAACTTGCTGTAAACAATGAAGACCTGAACTTGAGGAACTTCAGAGAAAAGCTCCTACGAACAGTGTAGGTGGCATCATTCAGCAAGCAAGCCGTAAACCATACTACTATCAGAGAAAAAAAGAAAAGACGAAGAACATCTGATACGCTGGATAAAATGAGCCTCTTAATACCAGAAAACCAGCGAAAATGGTGACTAGACAAAGGGTGGAGTTCCTCAGATTGGCAGATGGCCCACATCACTGACTCCTATAAGCAGAGGCAAAATGTTGAAGAATGGACAAAGAAAATATGGTAATTTTGCACAATGAACTACTCCTCAGCTTTTTTTTTTTTCTCTTTTTTAATGGCATCATGAAATTTGCAGGCAAATGGATGTAACTAGAAAAAAATCCTCCTGAATGAGGTAATGTAGACCCAGAAAGACAGATATGGTATATATTCACTTATAAGTTGATATTAGCCATTAAGTAAATAATAATCAATGTAAAATCAATAGAACCAGAGAGGCTAGATGAAGAAGAGGGCTTTATCAGGGCTCATCCATTTCACTGGGAGGAGGAAACTGAGTAGATTTTGGTGGTAGGTTAAGGGCAGGATCAATGGGATGATGAGGTACGGGGAGAGATGAAATGGAAGGACAGAGTGTGGGGAGGGGGAACTGGAATTAGGGGGCATTTGGGGAGCAGTGTGGAAATGTAGTGAAGTGAAAAATTTTTGGAATCTATGAGGGTGATCCTATGTTGAGTCCTAGTAAAGGGGGCTAAAGAGTCTGAACTGGCCATATTATAGGCAAGCAAGATTTCCAGTAATGAGACTGAGTTGCATGGTTGAGCTGTTTGCTGAGGGGATCCTGTGGAGATTCCCAACAACTCACCCTGGTGCTAGGAAAGAGGGGGCCACATTGCTTTGAACAACATCCACTCAGCTTATCAAATGTGGACAGGTTGAGCTGATACCTGTCTGGAGCCTTCACTACTATGTTTTTGTTTTTTTGTTTGTTTGTTTCTTTGTTGGTGAGGGAAGGTACTCTGCAGGTTCCAAAAAGAGAAATGTGGCCACCAAACAAGCTACAAGATTTTGCAGCTACAATCTTTCCTGTGTACAAGATGTGCTGCTACAATGGTGGCACAGAAGTTGGAGTGGCCAACCAATGTCTGATTCAACTTGATTCCTACTCCACCAGAGGGGCCCAACGACCAACAGTATTTGGAGGAGCTGGTGACTGGAGAGCCAAAAGACACTGGGTGGAAATGCACATGATTGGTGGAAAATAAAACCAGTGAAATGATTCCTACTGATATTCTGCAATATTAATAGTTCACCTTTTCCAGTCCTCATCAGACAGGCTTCCTCTGGCAGCAGATATAAAGACCCACAACCAGATTTTATGCTAAAGGAAATACTAAATCTGAAGTCTCCATCAGGTCCTTAGATTTCAAGGAATTCTGTGGAATAGAAGCTGCAAAGATTATAGGAGTCAGAAGGGATGAAGGACAACAGAGAATATGGCCCACCAAATCAACTAAATAAGACATATCTGGCATCATCAATTCTGGAGTGTCAAGCACAGGCCCTTCAGGAGTTGACCCCAGATCCTTGGTGTATATGCTATGGCTGTTAGCTTTCTTTGGTGAAACTCCTAAGTGGAGGAGCAAGTGTATCTTTGACTCCTTTTCCTGCTCTTGGAAATCTTTTTCCTCCTATTGCATTGCTTCATTCACCTTCAGTGAAAAGACTTATGGTATTTTGTTTTGTAGTGTTTGATTGTTGTCTTTTTAAGGCCTGCTCCTTTTGGAAGGGGATGGAGTATGAGTAGACAGGGAGAGAGAAGAGATGTGAGGGAGATCTGGGAGGAGAGAGGAAGAAGGAGAAACTGTGATCTGGGCATACTGTATGAGAGAAGAATCTATTAAAAAAAATAAGAGGCACCAGAGTTCGTGTGCAAGTCAGACCCTACTCTACTGCCCCATATTTGACCATGTCCCCTGGATGGGGAGGCCTGGTGGCACTCAGAGTAAGGATAGCAGGTTACCAAGAAGAGACTTGATACCCTATGAGCATATACAGGGGGAGGAAGTCCCGCTCAGTCACAGTCATAGGGGAGGGGAATATGGGGAAAATGGGAAGGAGGGAGGAATGGGAGGATACAAGGGATGGGATAACAACTGAGATGTAATATGAATAAATTAATAAAATATATTTAAAAAACAAGAGGCAAAAAGTTTTGATTAATTTTTTTAAAGAGACCTACTGTCAACAGAGTGGCATCTCATTTGAGAATGGTGGTTGGAGGCATTTGGGTGCTTCCGCTACTCCACAAACCCAGAGACTACAATAAAGCTGAAACCAGAGACAGAATTTCATTCATGGGCCTTCAATGAGATAAAAATGTGGTTCTCTGCTGGGCTGGACATCTTTGTGGCTCTGGTTCCTCTCAAACAACTTGTATGCTTACAAGAAGACTGAAAGATAAAGCCATTCCAGTAGCAGGAAAGTAATTGACAGGTAAATATTATCAACTGCATTTAACAGAGCATCTTGAGAACACTGAGACTGCTGTTTGGTCCTAAAGCCCAGGCTTGATGTGTTGCCCTGTGCTTGGCATGGATCCTCCCTCTCTCCTAGAGCTTTGCCTGGAGTTTTGCCTTCTCTCTCTCTCTCTCTCTCTCTCTCTCTCTCTCTCTCTCTCTCTCTCCCCCTCTGTCAGAAAAAAATTATGAAAGTGTCAGTTTCCTTTTGCAGTTAATTCAGGAGATATCCTCAATTCGAGCAGGGCACATTTTCATGCAAATACAGCAGCACAGTTTCCAGCCCCCTAATAGCTTCTTACAAATGATGTGCCATTACAACGAGGTTTATTTAAACAAATTTAATACATCTTTAATCAAGCTGGAGAGCATTTTCAAAGGTCACGCTCCAAATCAGGATCACTGTACTGAGCTTATCAAAGTATTAGCTTAAGGGGGGAGGGAGAATTATATCTTGGACAAGTAATTTTAGGCAAATCTTTATTTACATTTTTATTCAGTTATTAAATTTTATTCCTTTCCCTCCTCCTTCTAGCCTCCATTTGTGAACCTATAAGAAAGTCTGCAAATGGAGCTATAAGCGTATCGCTGCAGCCAGGCCTTCTAGAGCAACGTCTTTGAACACAGAGTCTGAAAGGCAAGGACAAGAGACCAGGCATTTTCAATGTCAGAGATAATCTTTTAGTGCGTCTAAAGCATCTTTCCCAAAGGTCTCACATCAGGCTCTGTGTGCACTGCTGAAATTCTAATGTACCACTTCTTTAGTGGGTGAGTGAAACAGGCAGGAAGAGTTGCCCTAATGTAGACTTTAGGTCTTTCCATTTCTAGTTTCTGTTCATTTCCTGTCTTGGTATTTGTTCCTTCTTTATCCTCATGGATATCACATACATGAAAAAAGTTTGTGGCCAAGATGTCATTGTGCCAAATGCTGTGCTGTCCTGGTATTTTTGAAATGTCCATTAATTATCCACTCCAACACTAAGATGATTGTCAAGCTCTATCTAACTCTTACATCTTTTACATGAATATTTATAAGAGAAAAAGATCAGCTTGTAGCAACTAAGAAAAATGAGTTTATTTGGTACAAAGTCTTTTAACAAATTCCAGGAACAGGAATTAATTCATGTAGCCTCAATGATAGCAGAACAACAGTGATTTTATCAGGAGATACAATTCCATAAATTTTTATTCATTTTATGGCTATGAAAGTCTATAATTACACCCCCAAATTAAAGGTGAAATAAACTCTGTACAAATATAAGAGTGTGTGACAGTAAGAGAAAGCTGTCTGGGGATTTTATCACTCCTTACACAGGGACTCTAAAATTCCAAAACCATAATTCAAAAGAGGAAACAATATTTAGCAACAACGTGAAAAGTAAATAGCCCTGATATCAAATGTATTCTATAGTCTTAATTCACGACCAAAAATTACTTTTAAGATTATCAAAACTAGATGACTCACACAGGAAGAAATTAGAGGAGAGAGGTATTGTAGGCTGACACAACACACTATAACAACATCGATAATAAGGATATGGCCAACCTTCCACAAAAGAAGGGAAAGTCACCCATTGGAAACAAGGTATAGTTGGGGATGTTCTCTTTTTTTCTGTATGATTTATCCTACTAGTCTCTGAGCATTATTTTTAAGGAATGTGAGACAAGAGTGAAAAACAGAAGATATAATAGAGTTTTACATGATGTCACATCCTGGCCAATGGGCTTACTTTCTGTTTCAAAAGGTGATATATGACAAATTATCTTAAGGTAAACTGATATAAGCAAATGACTCACTGTCTTTTCTGTCATCCTCATAGAAATTTTATACCTTCTGTTGATCTAGACCACCATCAGCTCTAGATCAGACAGTGTGATACAGTGTCATCATCTCTGTAATGTTTTCCCTTCACAAGCATGGTATAGGTCAATATTTTTTTCTATGGCACTTGTTTTTCTCAAATAAGCTAAATTCATCTCTCCCTCATATTCACGATCCCAAATTTGAAACTCTAGAAATACTGGCATAAGAATTGTATTGCCTATAACACCAGCAACTGTATTTCTCCACTAAGATGAGTACAGACTGTGATGTAATGAACACTCTCAGGCCTGAGATCAAGATATCATTTTTATAGCCTTAGAAAATTATATCTTCACACACTCAAATGAAGATGCTGTGATCCATTGATTATGGCCTGAGAGCTGAGAACTATGGTTTGAAAGGTTTGTGGAATGATTGTGTGGAATAGCAATACACTTCTCAAAGAGTACCGTCAACTTTCTCATTTATTTTCTAGCAATGTTAGTCCTTCATCCTCTTTGAGCCCAGTTTGAAAGATGGAGATCCATTCATTTATCCCCTCATTCTTCCAGAGAGCATTTTATCAGGGGGTTGCCATGTGCTTTGCATAAATGAGTAATTCTAGGAAATTCCAGTCTAGTGGTGTGGCTGATTTAAATTTTATACATGTGTATAAAGACCTAGACTTCAGCTACTAGTTGTCTCCTGGGATGCGCAAGTTCCTAATCTCTACAGATCAAATGACATTAACCTGTCTTAGGTGATGAATATGCATTTAGGAGGAGGAAGAGGAAGTCACTTTTTTTAAAAAAAGGAGAATATATTTAAAACATGGAGACATGAGACATGCTATCTAAAGACTGAAAAATTCCATGATCTGTAAAATGAAGGTAGGTTATGGGTTAAGGAATGAAGATAGAAAATGAAAATTTAATTCTAATATTTTTCTTAATGAAAATAGATTATCAGTTTTCTCTGTGTTTGCTCTTAAAAGGAATGGCACACAAAGAGAGATTTATAATTCAAAGTTTAACTTAGTATCAAAGATGTAAGTAGCAATTGAGACAAGGAAATCAGTTAAAAAGTGCACAAAGGAAAGAAGAGGCTTAGGCAGAATGAAGAGGCTTTTCTAAGTCTAGGTAACAGTATTTATGTTATGAGGTTGAAAATGCAGTGAAATTATTGACATAAATACACTTTCATGATAGAAAACATACTGAGTGAGAAAACTCATAGTAGAAATTTCCAGAGGTATTCATTGTTTCAAATAGTAACCTCAACTAAACATATGGGTTTTAAAAAGTCATTGGAATGTGGGTGGTTTCCTTATGCTATTTAGTTAAATTTAAATTTTTATTTCATTTTGAAGAATCTTTTACATACTGAAAATCTTGAAAGAGTGGTAACTTTTCTGGCTTTGACTTTATATTTTAGTCTGGATTCATTAAAATATTGTTCTGGAGGTTGAAAGCATGAGAAAGTGTATTTGAATTCGTAGCTTGAACACAAGAGCTGGCTATGTTGTCAAGCATCTCAAACTCCAGTCCTGGAACGCAAGAGTAGAACCCTCGAATGCACTGCTAGTCAGCACTGTCAACTGGTGGAGGTTAAGTAAAAGATTTTGTCACAAAAAATAAAATGAGTGAATAATAGTGAATAAGCAAATATGAGACTCAATATGTTCTTTTGTTTTCCACATGCATATGCACACATGTGCATGGGTACCCCTTCATATTGGTGCATGTATACATGAATATGCACATATGTTTATGTATACACACACTATCAGATACACACAGTATTCTTGTTGCCTTAGCTCCTTAATTTATATGGTGCCAAATGATCTCTTTCTATGGCTCAAGGAATTACAAGATCATATGTGAGTTAACATCATTCAAAATATTTATAAGTTTACTTCATATATATGATAAGTTTGATACTCTTGTCTGCTGGAATAAGATGGAAGACTAATCACGCTACAAAACTGAAGGGAAATACTCTAAAGCACTTGGGTCTGATTTGGGTAAAAGATTAAATACAAACCCTACTTTACTATTTGTTGAAACAGATTTTTAAATTTAGAGCAACCTTAGATTATTCATAGAATTGAAAAAAATATAGGAAGTTATCAATTCTTCCCTGTCCTCCAACATAATTATGACGAATGAACTAACATTGACAAATAATTTATTTTTTTATTCTTACTGTTGGGGTAAACATGATCAAACATCCTTTTTTTTCCCCATATACAAGAGTATACCCAACATACTACCCACCCAAGTCTAGCTTAGTGAACCAGGGAGTTTCTTGGAGTTTCAGGAGTATGGATAACAGATCATTTAAAAGGGAATAAACGTCTTAAAGTCAACTGTATTCATGGAAATTCCCCACGAGAAGTGTAACAAATCATAAAACGTATGCACATAGAACTTGCTACAATTTGCAGGCATCCAGGCTAGTATGAATCTCTTGTCCTTAAAAATACTATCACACCTTTGACGAGAGACTGGTCAATGCTTTACATTCTTGTTTTGCCTTTTAAGTTTTTTTACTTCAAGGCTTATAACTTTTGTTTATTTCCTGAGTCTTAACATGGCCCCTCCAGGAGAGGATGCTTCAGTTTAGAAAATATGCCTATGCAAGATATATCACAAAGCCTACTGCTAACATCAGTGTTTGATTGCTCATATCTTTTTAGTATAAAATACTATTCTACTGTCTGGATGTATCAAGAGATACTTCTTTTGTCACCTAGTGAAGGATTCTTCGTTGCTCTTAGATATTTATAATTACCAATAAAGTTCCTATAATATTTGTGAAGGGTTTTGTATAGACATGTTCTCAAATTTTGGGAAGTAAATACCAAAGAATATAACTGTCAGATAATATCAGAGAATATACATAATTTTGTATAAGAAACTGTCATATGTTCTTCTAAAGTGGCGTTGCCATTTCACATTCTCAGGAGCAGTGGATGTGAGGCCCTCTTTCTTTCCATATTCGGTGTTATCAGTATTATAGATTTTCACTATTCTAATAGGAAATTATTAAAATGTTATCACATTGTAATTTCCATTTCCAATTCACTGATAATATAATGTAGGCCATCTCTTCATACATAATTGGCATCAGTACATCTTCATTCACCAGGTATCTGCCTAGATCTTTTTCCATTTTAATTGAGATTTTATTTTCTTATTGCTGATTTTTAAAATTCTTTATGTAGTTGGGATATCAAATATTTATTGATTAGGTATGTCTTTTTAAAATATTTTATTTGAGTCAGTGGCATGTATTATCATTTTGCTTTTTGAGTTTACTGAGGTATAAATTGTGAGTCCCCTGAATGTTAGTCAAGGGTTCTTTCAATGAGCAACATACCCAGCCAGTAACTTTTTACTGATGGTTCCTTTTCAGAACAAATTTATTTGATTTTAATAAAATACAGAACAGTTTTCTGGATTTTAAGAAAACACTGCATATTTTTATTGAACTGTAACTATGGTCTTGTATTCTACAATAAAATAGATGAGACAGAAATCTGCTTCTAAGAATTATCCTGCACCATGGATCATGTTACACTACATAAGTCAAAAGAGAAACTATGCTTTTCAGGGGAGATAGAAAGAAGGACCAGAGTAATGACATGATTGTGGCCCAAAGATAGAGGGGATAATCTGTAGAAATGAAGAAGTTTGCTGAATTTTTTAATCAATTGGAAGGCTAACCTAGTAACCTTTGGAACAGAAATAGCTGCATAATGAACCCAGGAAATTAGAACCTCTTTCCCACATTTTTCCACTTTCCAAATAGATGTCATTGTTTCCTGTTAGAAGGAACCAAAATAGAAGACAAAGGACAATGTTGACAGTTTAAGAAGTAGGATTGAACATAGCTTTTAAGAGTATGAAATGGAGTAAGAGGTACAAAGGTAGACTGTATATCTAGAGGAGGCTAATAATAAATAACTATGTGAGAAAGAGGGGGAGGAAGGAAACACACACACACTACACACACACACACACACACACACACACACACACACACAGAGAGAGAGAGAGAGAGAGAGAGAGAACAAGAGAGAACAATAAGAAAGTAAACAAGTGTGTGTTAATTTATCTTTGACATTTCAGTATTGACCTTTCCCTGTTTTCTCCTATTGTTCAGCAGAGCAGTCTCCATGTCTTTTAATAATAGTCTAAAGAAAGAAGTGTTTAACGTACTTGTAGTTTCACATTAAATATTAAACCACAATAATGCATGGAAAGATAAATATTCTAGGATGCTGAACAATGAGAAGCCACTTGGCCAATGGTTAATAAGATACAGCAGGTGGTTAGGAATGGGCCACATAGGTAAGCAGCTGAGTAGAAGTGAGTTTAAGTGTAGACACTAAACAAGCCCCTTTCTTTTCAATATGTAAACAAACGATGACACTTAAAACATAATTATCTTTTATGAATAATATTTTGTTTTTTTACTTTTTATTAATTTATTCATATTACATCTCAATTGTTATCCCATCCCTTGTATCCTCCCATTCCTCCTCCTTCCCTCCTGCTTTCACCCTATTCTTCTCCCCTATGTCTGTTACTGAGGCGGACTATCCCCCCCCCTCCCGTATATGCTCATAGGGTATCAAGTCTCTTCTTGGTAGCCTGCTATCCTTCTCCTGAGTGCCACCGGGCCTCCCCATCAAGGGCACATGGTCAAATATGGGGCACCAGTGTTCGTGTGAAAGTCAGTCCCCATTCTCCACTCAACTGTGGAGAATGTGCTGTCCATTGGCTAGATCTGGGTAGGGGTTTGAAGTTTACGGCCTGTATTGTCCTTGGTTGGTGCCATAGTTTTAGCAGAACCCCTGGGCCCAGATCTGCCTGTCATAATGTTCTTATGAACACTGATGCAAAAATACTCTAATAAAATACTCTCAAAATGAATACAAGAACACATCAAAGATATCATTCACCATGACCCAGGTAGGTTTCATCCCAGGCATGCAGGGATGGTTTAATGTATGGAAATCCATCAATGTAATCCACCATATAAACAAACTGAAAGTAAAAAACCACATGATTATTTCCTTAGATAAAGGGAAAGCATTTAATAAAATCCAACACACATTCATGTTTAAAGTTTTGGAGAGATCAGGGATGCAAGGCACATATCTCAACATAATAAAGGCTATATACAACAAGCAAATAGCCAACATCAGATAAAATAGAGAGATATTCAAGGAAATTCCTCTAAAATCAGGGACCAGGCAAGGCTGCCCACTTTCTCCATATCTCTGCAATATAGTACTGAAAGTTCTACCTAGAGCAATAGGACAACACAAAGAGATCAAGGGGATCCAAATGGGAATGGAGGAAGTAAAATTATCCATATTTGAAGATAGTATGATAATATACATAAGTGATCCCCAAATTCCACCAGAGAACTCCTACAGCTGATAAACACTTTCAGGAAATTGGCTGGATACAAAATTAACTCAAAAAAGTCAGTAGCCTTCCTATATACAAAGACATCTGTGCAGAGAAAGAAATTGGGGAAACTACATCCTTCACGATAGCTTCAAGCAATATAAAATATCTAGGAGTAACTCCAACCAAGCAGGTGAAGGATTTGTTTGAAAAAAATTCAAATATCTGATGAAAGAGATTGAAGATGACATCATAAGATAAAGATCTCTCTTGTTCTCGGATCGGGAGAATCAACATAGTAAAAATGAATATTATTTTGTAGCACACCATTTTGACAGTGTTTCTAATTGCCAACTAGAAAACTAGTCATATTTCTTTATTCTGTATTGCCTGAAGTATATGTGTCTTGGAAAAAAGATTTCAAAATTATTTTGAATTTCTAATTACTTACAGTGATTCATCAGGAACATTCTTCATCTTTCAAACTTTCCATAGAAACATTCACTTAAAAGGGAAGAAAAAGCCAGACATTGATTCCCAG
This sequence comes from Acomys percivali, assembly GCA_907169655.1. Lineage (NCBI taxonomy): Eukaryota > Metazoa > Chordata > Mammalia > Rodentia > Muridae > Acomys > Acomys percivali. Next base: position 21,853,480 of record OU015750.1, on the reverse strand, counting down.
GCCATTTGTCCCCACCATCACTCAGAGTGAATTTAGGCAAGTCTTTCAGCTATGAGATATATGATACAAATTGCTCTTAATAATGCATTCCAAACACAGATTTAAATGGCTATTGTGTAAGTATGTATTTCATACTATCTGCTCATTATTCTTAAGACAAATAAATGTAATTTTATCTTACTTCTCTGCTATGAAATAATTAGATCCTTATGACTTTGTGACTCTAGTTAGCTAACAATTAACTAAAGATTCTCAAAAGCAAATGCCTCCTGAGGAAAGTGTGTCATGTGTACTGTATTACAAGTTTGTCAAAATGATGTAATCCAGCTTATAAATAATAAAAAATAGTATAGTAAAGAACAGAAGCACCCTTCAGGAATTTCAGTTTCTTCCCCAAAATATTGAATAGATATACATTTATTTCTAAAAGAGTGCTTTTATTTTACTTATCTGCATTTGACAATAAAAATGTAGTGACAATATTCAGAATTATTGCACTCTTATTTAATTTTTAAAGCTAACACTGGCCAATATAATATATATAACTTATAAATATATAATCACTCATGCATTTCTCTAAATATAAACATTAGGGTAGCTCTAACTGACAATATTAATGAATTATAATTTATAAATTTTCATGCTAATCAACAAATTAAAAACAAATTTACTTCAATTTATTATTATTAAGAATCCAGAATAATTTTATATGTCATTATTTCTACCTGTGAATTAAAACGATATTAACTAATCAATATTCTAAGACATTTTTACATTCACCAACCTTTGTCATTTTATAGTTGTGTGCAACAATACTTCATACTTAATTGGAACAGTTCTAGACTAAAACACAAACATGCAACTATTAAGCAAGGATCTGTATATGATGCTTGCTGACATAAGCAAGTATCTATCTGTCATCTATCTATCTATCTAAACACACACACACACATACATTTCACTCTACATTCTTATTTTTTACTTCATCCAACCCAAGATATAGATTTTCTCATTCAGTAGTTAGATCTGTCAAATATACCTCTATTAGAATACCTCACCCACTTTTCATGTCAAATTCATTACTTATTTAAGAAATGCAGCATGAATGTTTGCCACTTTTATATATAGATGTAGAAAATAAAATAATTTACAACACTTCTGAAATCCATATTTGAAATATTTAAGCCAATTCCATAAAACCTAACATCAATTCATTGACACAGATCGCTTAATTTGCATGAGAGCTCAAATGTACTCTACACAAACTAACTTCCATAATAGAGATTGGGATAGTTTATAGGCCAGACCCTGAGCTAAATGATCCACTTAAAAAAAATTAGAAAGCAGACTCTTTGGCTTCCTTTCACTTGCAGTAAGTGTTCCATGCTGCTAAGAGACCCTGGGTAAAAAATTTCACAACTTCCTTCAATGTTCTTTTTTCTTTTTTTGCTTAAAATGCCTCCAAATCAAGAAATGAAGTGGTACTATTTTTTTCTTTATAACATATTCAGTTTCAAAATTTTGGAACAGGACCCACAATGGAAAATGTTCAAACTTTATCCTCTTGATAGATACTAGATAGATATTTCAGAATAAGATCAATATGTCCTCACATTTAAATAGAACATCCCATTACATAGAGCCAGGCTGTCAAGATTGGATTGCATGTATAATCTTTAAAAGAATTAATGCTTCCAAATGAATAAGATGAAACAAAGTAGAATATCATATTCCCATTGCCAATCTATCACTTTAAAGTAGTACCTAGTCAGTCCATCAGCGTCAAGAAGATAGGGACATCTGCTACACTTCTCTGAGACAGCCTAATTTGCATATTTGTAAATATTAAATATAAATTTAGAAATTGATATTTCCCCTTTCTTTTGAAATGGTCATAAATCATTCACAAGTCTGAAAGTGCTGATCTGGTTCTTTCCTCAGTTCTTTCGAAGGGAAAGCTGCAGCTTTAAAACATTCTGTGCTATGAGAATACGCTCAACGAGAAGCATCTTTTCCTTTTAATCTCCACTTTTTAGTTAGTAAATATGTCCACAGTAGCGTTTTGTCCAGTTTTGTCTATGTGAATCATTGGACACTGATTCTTTTTCAGTTCCCTATTCAATGAATATTTGTATTTTTATTTATTTCCTTATTTCATATTTATTTGATGTATTCTCAGGATGTAGAAATATTTATAGTTTTAATTTCTTATCCAGAGTGTAAAATGTAGCAGATGTATATAACAATAGCAACAAAATAACTTTTACTTGTGTAAATTAATTTTTTTATCTTAGGAAAATTGACTCTAGCTTAGAATTGGATGTATATGTACACACACACACACACACACACACACACACACACACATACACACACAGACTTTTTAGATGCATTAGTTAAACAAATAGCAAGTAAGACACATTAAAATGTGGACAGCTTATAAATTGGTGTATATTAAATAATATTGTGAATAAGTTTTGTGGTGCAATCAATACTTTTTGGAGCTATAGTTAAGTTTCCAATTTGGACCAAGCATAAATTATTGTAATGAAGCAATGTTTACCATATCAATTTGGTTTTGAGCAATAAGGCCACTGGCATTTCAGAAAATAGGACAAGAGGAAGAGGATTTTAATCCTTCTTTTACTTCTTGTTCCTCTGTCTTTATCTTCAATTCTGCACGCCTATGTTCCTTAAGAAGGGTAGCCAGTGATTTCTCCCATGACAGGAACGTGGCCATGCACATCCGGACCGTGCCTCATTCCCACTCCTATTGCAGGTGGCCCCACTGAATCTACCCTTAACAGTGTAAGCCTATTTTGCTCTGTTTTCTTCTTACCACCCAATTTCTCACTAGTTCATGAAGCTTTTTAAAAATATATTTTATTAATTTATTCATATTACATCGCAATGGTTATCCCATCCCTTGTATCCTCCCATTCCTCCCTCCCTCCCATTTTCCCCTTACTCCCCTCCCCTATGACTGTGACTGCGGGGGACCTCCTCCCCCTGTATATGCTCATAGGGTATCAAGTCTCTTCTTGGTAGCCTGCTATCCTTCCTCTGAGTGCCACCAGGTCTCCCCCTCCAGGGGACATGTCAAAAATGGGGCACCAGAGTTCATGTGAAAGTCATGAAGCTTATCTAAACTAATTCTTACAAAGAAACAGCAATGTTATCTAGTTATTAGTATTTATTCTAAAACATGTTTAAAAGATTTGTACATGTCTCTAAACTCAGATAAATATCCTAAGTGAATGAATAACCCTAAATTGTGAAACACACACACAAACAAACAAAAAAACCAAAACACCACTACCAGAAAAACACAAACAGAAACAAAACAAAACAAAACAAAAAACACTCCCATTTGAGTGTTAGGCTCTGAGCGCTCCTGGCCCTCCTTTCTTAACTTCATTTGTTCCTTTTATAAACAACTATTATTTATGTATTGCATTTAGTATCTTTCCATTTACCCACACCTCAGAAAATAAAACAGATTATTTAAGTCATTATGTCCAATTTAACAGAAATATTAAATATCATTAACAGTTTTTTCAAGATTCTGTCCTTCAAATATTCTAAAGAAATGCATGTCTGAGAGACCTAATAGCAGAGGTCACTCTTAAAAGCTTACATATATCACATTGGCTTTTGCACAAGTTTTTGAGAAATTTTATGGCTTTAACATAAAATGAATAACTATTGTCTCATTGTGTACTCTGAGTAGAAACATGAAATACAGATTGACTTGATGATAAGCTTGAAACAGAGGCTTAAAATTTACTTAACATCCTCACTCCCTTTGGAACACTTTGAAGTTTATAGCACAATAACATGTGTACACCAAAAGTGGGAGTGGGAGAATTGATGTCATAATATAATCATGTATATTCAGCAAGCAGGCCATGCTTTGTTAGTGGCTAAGAGGCAATGTTCATTGCTCAATGAATATCACACATAAAAGAATAGGTAGACTGCTTTTTAATAAAAAGCAAAGCTTTTTGATATTTTCTTTATGTTGTCAAATAGCCCAAGAAATCCATAAGCAGTTTTTGAAAGCACAGATTTTTAAATTTTCAGTCCTCGATAACTTTATGGGTGCCAATAGGTGGTGGCAAACGAGGATAGACTAATTTTATCAGAAGATATGGGGTGAAAAAGCAACTCATTTCCCACCTAGCCAATCCATATTCTCCCTTATCAGACAAGCTAAGAACATTCATTCAATAATAAAAGATCTTAATGATTAATTTCTAAGAATAACTGTTTTATAATTCAGATGACTGAGCTCTATAAAACTTTAAAAGGTCAACCACTGGGCTTTAATAATTAAAGGGTGTCTGCTCTCTGTGAATATTGTGACAGAGGCAGCACCTGCACAGAACACAGGGCTTTACCTACTCACGCTTGTGCACAATAAAATGATCAGGCATTGGTCCTTGCCCTTGTATGGGCGCTGCAGGACCCCAGTGCAATGCCATTGTGGAACTGGCCTAAGGCAGCATCAGCAATGTCTGCTGTGGCTCTACAGGAATGTCCATAAACTTTGAAAAGGAAAGGAAAACAATCAGATCATTAGCTTTTAGATTTGCACATATTACAAGCATTGAAAATTCAATAACCATACATTGCAAATCGAATGTCTAAGCAGAAATGTAACAGAAATACATACACAGTTGGAGAAGCTCAGGTTCTGCACCCTTATTTCCAAGAAAGGCTTTTGCAAAGAACAACTCCAAATGCTCTCACTCTGTATTCATTTGTTTTGTGATAGTGAAGAGTGGGCAAGTCACTTTTATAAGAACTCAGCTGTAATTTGAACAGACATCCTTATAGCCAAGTGCATTAAAATTTAGAAGAAATTCCCAAGAGGAATGCTTACTAGCGGTAATATAGATTTCTATGTATACATATATGTATAAAGGAAAATGGAAAGGTCAGCAAATGTAGGGAAATATATTCATAGTAATTAAATGCTTTCTTCTTGCACTAATCCTTTTTTCTTTCATGGCCAAGGTAATAGCCTCAAAAAGCAGATTTAAAAACCAGCGTTAGAGCTACCTCACCATATCTTGTTTAGAACTAGTAAATATTTCTCAGCAGCACAGAGAAAATCCAGTTCAGTTTTCCGCATTCTAAATCAACCTCAGGTTTAGGAGAAGGTCCTGGACTAAAAGTTATTACAACTCACTGTTTTCTCTGATAAATTACATGAATAACATTTGAGACAATGGATTGTTAAATATTTATGCCTATTACTATAGAACCAAGGAAAGCACAAGAAACCCTAGAAGAATAAATATATTTACCTAAATAAATTACTAAGACAAATATACTCCTATGTGCTCTGTACCAATAAACAGTAGGTATTCACTAAATTGTGGAATATAAATGGTTCATTTCCTCTAAATGTACACTGAAAGATCTATAACATGCTACACATTTCCTGTGCTTTGCATATATATTTCAATATTCATCATGAAAAGCCTTGCTTATGTGTCAATATACATTACTTTGCATATATTAAGAAAGGCTTTTTTAAAAATTTTAACATTACGGATGTTTTTTACTATGAGGGAAAGCTTAGGTCTTATTTTATGATTAACCCTTTCACAGCTCATCCTTTTTTCCCCACATGACATTTGCACAAAATGAATTGCTTGCTTAGACACAGCTAACTAAATAAAAGCAGGCCAGGGCTGATAGTATGAAAAATGGATTTTCATTACTGTTTCATTGATTCTTGTAAATAAGGGCCTGAGGCCTGCTCCGAAAAGGCTGCAAACAGTAATAATTTAATCTGAGGTGACACAGACCAAAATGTATGTGGACAAAAATCATCCTTGAATATTAAACAACAGCCTCAAGACAGAGCAAAGTGTTGGAGGCGAATTTAAATGTATGCAGATCGGTGGGTAACATATTTAAAAACAGAAATTAAAGATTCCTGTCATAAATCACATTTGCTGCCATGGATATGCCTTGTTATGCTGGCGTTTAAGAAAACCTGAAAGGTTAAGGCAGTGGGTGCATTAAATCGTACAAGGATAATTAATACTTTTCTTGTGGCTATTTATAAGAAATGGAAAATGTGCTCAGATCAGCTGTGCCACTGGAGTAATTTGAGGGGGAGGCAATGAAAGCATGAAGTCAATAGTTTTGACTGGACAAATCTCAAATGCTTAATGATGCCATGTCCCAATTTGGAAAGCATTTAAAGTTTTATGTGATTTTTTTTCAATTAGATAAAATATAATTTGTTTCCCATCTTCCTCGGATTGCTCCAGAAAAAGAAAGGAATATTTTCACCCAGATATTTTTTTTTCTTAGTAATTATGTCTCAGTCACCTGAGTGGTAGGTGCTACCACTAAAATAAAGAGTATTGTTGGCATGGAGCATTATTATGAATTCTGCCTTTCATAATATCTCAAAATAAGTAAAGACACTTCTTTTTAATGGCTGATTGCCTTAACACCTTGAGACTTTGATTAGTAGCGTCAAAAGATACTCATGTCCCCAGTGCAAAAATCTACCTTGTTGCCCAGGACTTACTTAGGTTTATGATCACTCATTTAGTTAAAACATTCTTCCTTTCACATCTTGCATTTTCTATCCCGTAAACTAAAACCAGCGCTTTTTATTAGCATCATGCATTATGAAAGTACTCCATAAGGCAGCAGGCAAATGCCGCCAAATCCTCAGGACCTGAAGGCTCATTTGTCTTTCACTGTTGCCTGTATACTACGAGCTCAGAGAATGGTTACCCTTTATAAGAGGAGCTATATTATTATGAATAAAATAGTCTTGATATCATTAATGCATCATTAGTGCAAAATATAATCCCTTTATGTTTACTAATTGGTTTCAAAATGACAGTATGACTTCTGTATATCAATAGGAACCTCTATGAGTTTACCACAAAGTTACTATAAATAAATTAAAACATTTTCACTAAAAAATACAGAGATTATACACAGGAAATTTGTAGTTCATTATACATTCATATTTTTATAGTTCAGGTGCAACTAGAAACCTTTAATGAAAAGCCCAAATAATCATTAAGTACGATGGAATTTTCAACATATTTTTTATAAAGAAGTAACAAAGTGGCTAACATCTAGTTGGGCTGCACCATGGAATATTCTTTATTGGCCCAAGAGATGTTTTGGCTGGCGTATTGATAGTTCTTTAAGTGAGATGAGTCAGAAATCCCTACTCGCTCACCATTGATACCCAACACTGAAGTGAAGTGATAAAACCATTTTCACATTAACACTTCTGTCTAGCAGTGAGGTCATTGGGTACAGCAATAGCTATGCATCCAATCTCAGTAATATTGAACAACCACAGGCTCATACAGATCTCTACTTTTCTTAGCATCAACTTAACATCAAAATGTTCCAAGATGATTCTAAAGGAGTGAAAATTACTCTACTGAAAGCCACAGGTTTGTTTTAAAAAGTGAAAATGCTTGTTCAAAAAATAAAATCAATCACTAGAAAAAAACAAAACTGAAAAGAAAACAGCCCTCAGACTGGATGAAAGAAATCTTTCTTGGTAACATCTGCAGGTCTGTAATTGCTCAACCTTCTGCCGTGACTCAGTGTCCCAAGACATTGCCTCATAGGTAGAAGATGAACATCCGTACATCTGGCTTGAAAATATTTTCTGACTAATGTTGCCATTGGCCAATAATCTTTCCAATTTTAGAAGAACATAAAATGTATGGTTTTCAGGGCTATATTTTCTGACATCTTTTCATCCCCATTTGGCCTGTGGGGGTCAGTGCATATGATATCCTAAAACGGAAGGAATGAAGCTGGAAGGCCATAGGGTCTGAGAGTGGGGGGCACAGCCTTGATAATCTTACCCCAGACATCCTAAACATTCTGTCTGCTTAAAGCGGACCAGTCCTGTCCTAGAGGCACTTTGATAAAAGAGTATAAGGGAAGGAATTAACTTGTAATTCAACAAAACTGATTATCTGTATTTCCGTAGGCTGGACCTTAAGTCATTTTAATCTTTGTTAATAATTAATGTCCTGATCATCAATTTTGTGAACAATTTAAAAATTCTCTGGCAGATTGTTTCAAATTTCAGTGCAAGGCTATTTTCAGTTTTCAGCATTCCTTTTAGCTATTGGTATTAAACATACATAACACATTTCCCTGGAAGCAGATATAACCCAGCTGTTAAGGATAAGATAGGAAAAACAGACTAAACATGAATTGTAAGTGTGAATTTTTCTTGAAGAGAAAGCCTTTGTAAGCTATGTTGCAAGGCACTGGATCTAGGGAATAACATTTTAAACATCACTATCACTATTGCAAGATAGTCAAGTCTTTTGCAAGAGGTGACATATTTTTTTTCTGTGTAACAGTAGAATATTGTCTGGACTGCTATCAAAAGTGGCTTAACAAGAATAGTGAAACGACCTCAATGTGCAAGTACTAGCAAGTCTAGAAATAGGGTTTGTTTATGTAGTATGCGAGATATAAAAGTGTAAATATGTCCTAAAATCTATGGTTTGGATGTGTAAGGCAAGAGCTACCACTAGAATATGCCACAATAGCTTCATTGGGAGTGAAAAATATAAAAAGTGAGCTAAAGGAGTAAATAGAAAATAACAGCTTCACAGATATTAATCTCTTAAGAGCCATCATAGTTCCTGTGGGTATGTTATGTCTTGCCTAATAAATATGTCTACTGTGTATGAGTTTTAACCCCTGGAAAACATCATGAGTGAATGTAGCACATGAGTCTGCAGGCATTAATGGCAGCTGCCCTGATATATTACTGCAAGCTGAAATGACTCCAAAGTACCTCTAATGTCCTATCATGGCAAGCTTAGTGAACACCAATACATTTACATGATCAAGCAAATGAATTGACTTTAAATGTATCATCAGTTGTGAACTCTGCAATTTGTAACAACTGACACAGCTTTCCATGACATGCTAAATAAATATATGAAAGAAGTTATGGCTCCCAGGTTTCCACATACCTTTCTGCAGGAAAAAAGAAACAGCATCCTTTCAGAGTTGCAAATGTGATTTGTCTCTATTCAGAGTAAAATTCAGGGAAAAAATGGCTTAGCTGGTAAATGTTCTTGGCACATAAACTTAATTCTCTGACTGTAATCCCCAAGCTTACTAATAATGGCTTATTTTTATATTTAGTATGACAATTTTATATAATTTATGCTCTTTTAAATTTTATGAAAAGATATTATGGTAAGACCACAAGTGAAATTTATTATAAATATTTTCTAATTAATAAAGTGAAAGAATTATTGAATGCTATGGCAATGTTTTAAAGAAAATAACCCCTTCAGTGCCAGGAGGACCTCTTTTCCATCTAACTTTAAAACACTGCTGAAAGCAAGGTTTCTTGAAAGTAGGAGTTCTTTCACTTGTGCCATTTCTATGCAGGACTGTGAAAGATACAGGAGATGATCTGAATTATTACTAAGAGAAAATTTAGAAAACAAGACTTTTATGTATTCAGACATTTCCCTAAAGTTTCCTTCAAATCCCTCTTCCTCCAAATGGCTCTGGGAGCTATTGAGAAACACGAGTATCCCATTAGCCACACTTCCTGAACTAGGGTCTGCTGCAGGTCAGATCATGGACAAGCTGACCAGGAACAGACTTCCTTTCCTTCTTCCCACTTCTATTTAGGGTGACTTATGGAGGATACTTGTAGGCTGACTCTGAGCATTAGTGTCCCAGTGACAACTCATTATCTCCAATTTGAAATATCCCAGATGCTTCAACCTGAGACATTCAAACTCTCCAATGGAACCTTCTCAGATGTTACCAGACTCTCAGCAGACACACTCCCAGGCCCCGCATAAAGGATGCTCTCTGCAGCCTGTCTTCTGTCCTCACAAATAGTCTCCTCAGGCTTCTAGACTATCTCCAGTGTAGGTGGCTAACATAATCACTGATCTCAGTTATTACTCCTACTGTCCAAAGTCAGAGTACCATGATCTGCCATCTAAGCCCCCACCAGCCTCCTCAGACTTATCCAAGTTATAAGTTTAAACACGTATTCCTAGTAACTTTAGTTTATAGTCATCTTTCTTTCTAAAAAATAATCTTACTTATTCATGGAAAATTTTATACATGTGTAAAATGGATTTTGGTTATATTATTCCCTTAATTTTCTTTCCAGTTCTTTCAAGAACTCATGCATTGCACATGCCCCTTCAAATTTTATCTCCTTAAAACAATTGTTTTTATAAAATAAACTACATATAGCAAAAAAAAAAAAAACCGTGAAACAGTCAAGAACTATATAAATGTCACATTCTTAATATTTTGGCTATTTGTATTTGGCAACCTTGAAGAGAACATCTTTCCTATCTTGGTGAGTCTAAAATTCTGAATGTAAGTCAATGTCTATAATATCTCATCTATATCAACTTAAAGCGTATTTCTGGATCTAAAAACATCTTAACCTCTAAACAACTAAGCTTAATTGTAAAACTAAACTGTCTGGTCTTCAATCCCATCAGAGACTTGAGAAGGAAATAAAATTAATTTCCTGAGTAGACAAAAAGGGCTGCTTAGCAGCTTCCAAAGTGAAAAAAAAAATGACAGAAACAGTTTGCTCCCTGAACAGTCACCCAAAACTGTCTATAATGTTGATTGCTTCATGATTCTTCTTGCTATATGTAGTTTATCCTATATATATCCTATATATGTATAATAATATAAATGTATATGCAAAAATAAAAAAGAATATAAATCTAATAGCCATATCAAGGAAAAAAAATCTACCGATGCTTCCACTGGATAACTATAGAAGAAAAGGAATATAGAATTGGCATAAAAATAGAAATAATTAGTAAGGTGGGAGTTTTAAGCTAAAATGTCAGTAATTATATTAAATGTAAATGGACATAGTGCCATTTTTACTAAAGATAAAGAGCATTCTAAAGTAAAAACACACGTCTGTTTTTAGAGCCACACAGAGGGCTTACTGCTGCTTGGATCAGTAAGTTCTGCTCAGATATAAAGGAGTTTAGGACCTTCCACTGGAGTGTAGTCAATATACCAGGTACCAACCCTTAGAGAACATGAAATCTCTTTATCGTAGTGATCAAATCTCAGTAACTCCTCAACTAGAGATGGTGGCTAAAGTATTCAATTTATGGCAGAACACTCAATAGACACTATTCTCCGCATTTTAATTAGTCCATTTAACAAATTAATATTAGTAGATTATTACCTAAGGCCTATAAGTGTCCTATCCACAGTTTCTTAATTAGATTCAAAGTAGCAGTTTCCTTCTATGTTATGAGTCTTATATCCAACCATAAATTGATCAGTTATACCCCACTAACCCTCATGACACTATTATATTCATAGGCATATCTTACCATGCCAGTCATTATTTTAGCATGCAGAATTCACATTTGAATAAAAACACCTGCAGAAGTCATCTGAAAAATGGGTTTTTACTTCAATAGATAAGTGTTATATATAACCCTAAGATAATTGCTAAAATATGAAAAGAGCAAAGTGTCAAAAAAAAAGAGATTCAAAATTTCACTATGAGAGTTAGAATCTTGGTAATATTGCCCAATAGAACTGCTCATTAATTGGCCGTATATCACATAACAGAAACTGCTACCAGAGATATCAGTTCACACACAATTATCTATGTACTAAGCCACGTGCTGTCAAATGAAGAGTTAAGAAACAAGTATTAAGAAGTATAAAAAAATGATTAGATGTTGAATCAGATAGAGTGGTAAAGCCTTTCTTAGAAAGGTTTATTTTGCCACTTTCAACAAACTACAGTATACATTTGATATCAATGGAAATAATCATTGTATCCTGTTAAGTATGTTCACTCATTATCACCAGGCTTGCTAACTTTGGGTGTCCAGCTAGTGATGATACACTATGCTTGATGTGGTTAGTAAACACCTTTGCCTTCACAGGAGTTTCCTCCTTATTTGAATATAGAATATGTCTCTCACTACTGGTATGGCTAGATGGAAGTATACACACAAGACATCTGTCTTTCTTAGTTAACAATGCCCTCTTTTGATGAACCTACTTTGTAAATGCGTTAATATGTCAGCCACATAGTCTGTCCTGTCAGATGTTACTCTAATAAGCAAATTCATTAGGTATCTTTACTGTCATACAACTTACCCTCGACTTCATTGCTTCATTTAATTGGAGAATAAATATGATATAAGAGATACACTAACATATACTTGACAAGAGTGGACTTTTGATTTAAATATGATTGGGCTCAATCATTCCCATATCCTGGGATAACATTATTTGTGAGTGGGTGTGAGGGCTTTTTTTCCACGAGAGACTAGAATTTGTATCATTGAAATAAATATAGAAAATCTACTCTCACCAGCAAGAGGAGGAATCAGTTGATCCCATGACAGCCCAAGTAGAACAAAATGGAAAGGTAAAGGTAGGTAAAGTGTCCTCCTACATTGGACCAGCCATTCTCTCTCAGCCTTTCAAACTGGTGCTTCTGAACCTCTGACCTTGCAAATCTTGGTTTATACTAACACTTTCCTCTTCCTCCTGTCTTATTCTCTGACTTTTGAACAGGAATCAAGAACTCAAGAACTGAACCATCTGCTCACATAGCTTTCAAGCCTGCAGACATGGACTAAATTGCATCCGTGGCTTCGTGGTTCTCCAGCTAGCATATGTTACATGGTGAGGCTTCCAGGTCTCCACAGTCAAGGGACATTTCCTTTATCTCTCTCCCCAAAAAGGAGTCACATGAATTCATCAACATCTTTCTGTTTTCTTTATCTCTCACATTTTCTCATAGATATAGAAGACAAATATACTGTTAATATGAGTAGATATATACATTGATAAGGATTTTATTAATACTAAAACTGCTTATAGTTATAAAATGGCAGGTGTAAAACCCATTGCTGTATTGAGTAAGCTATTGACAAATTAAGATCACATAATGTAAGCACAAGTTAGAAATTCCAGTTGCTTTCAGGACTAGAAATTAAAGAACAAAGTAGAGAAAACTATTTGCTTAAAGGCACAGGGCTGAAAGCTAAAACCAATGTTTTGGTTATTCTTAATTACTTTGGGGCATTGATTCCTTTTTCTTTCCTTCCCCTTCTTCTATTTTCTTCTTGCTCTCTTTCTTTTTTCGTATTCTGAGACAGGGTCTTAATGTTTTCAGGGCTGCCTCTGAGCTCACTAGGTCACTGAGAATGAATTTTGAACCCTTACTCTCTTGCCTCTATGGGTCGGAATTGCAAGCATATACCACTACATTTGGTTTTTTGCAGTTCGGGAATCGAGCTAAAGGACTTCATTCTTGCTAAGTAATGAACTAAGCCATTTCAGTAAACTAACAGCCAACTTTGTGTTTTGAGAATTGCATACACTACTGCTCTATTTACAGCACTTATTCCAATCCTCCTTTCTTTTCCAATTCATTGTGTCCCTCCAATTCCTTTTAAAACTAATGTGTGCATGTGTGTGAATTATATATATACATGTAGGTATATACGTAACCTGTCAGCGGGTTGTCCCTGACAAAACTGATCCTTTCTCCCTCAACAGTCATTGATCGTCTGTCATGCTTCATCCAGACATGGGAACTTGTGAATTTTCTGCCTTCCACAGTAGCATGTCCGCTGGTCTTCTTATTATCCAGTTCTCATTTAGTAAATCATGTTTCTGAGATGTCCTGAGTGCAACTTCTTTGTTCCAGCTTGATGTCTCCAAGTTCTGTGACTAAAGTGTGCAGTGTCTTAAAAATAAAGATTATCTCCACATTCTGAAAGCAACCAAGAGGCACAACAGTTAAAGTAAAGAGTGAAAACAAAAGAAGATTTTTCAAGAATGGTGACAGTGAGAGAGAAAAGAATAGAGGTGAAGTGATGTGGCCTAGGTAATAAACAGAGTCATCACTGGGAAGCTGGGTTCTGGCCTGGGACCTTACCTCCTGAAAAGGTAGCTGAAGGCATGTGAGAAAGCCTCGCGTTGGTAAACCATATACTATACTTTCTCCTGTATGTGAATACCTGTGGAATTCTTAATATCCCTGAGTCTTTTATATTTTCCTTTCTCTCTCATGCTTTAGAATAATTTCATTCTCTCATAATTTCATTTTGAATTTTCTAGAAATATTTTAAAATTAAAAAAAATTAATGACCGAACATTTTGGTACAAAGTGTCTGTTGAATTAAAGATTATCAAAATTGTTTTGAGTAACAGGAGAAATTCACTGTTTTTCTCTTCTCTATCTTGGAACTAATAATTCCAATATTTGATAATAAAAATCTGTAATTTTGACCCAGCTGGTTCCAGAATTGGAATATTTAATATTGTAATATTTAAATATTTAGCTCATTTTATGTCACTTAATCATTATTATGTGATTCATGATTCTGGTTGTTAGCAGAAGGTAATTTTCATTATTAAAATTAAAATTCTTAATAGAATATATTTGAATAATGGTCTTCTCACATTTCTTGGTCTTAGCCTTAAGTAAGGGTCCTTTTGCCATTCAATTAAACTTGTTTCTCAAAGATAGTTTTCTGTCAATATTGTTCCTTAGTTTTGGTCTTGTAGTGGACTCTGCCTTTATATTTTTTTTATTTCTTCCATCTCTATTTGTTCTGACTTCCTTTTCTTTTTCTTTTTTTCACTTGCCTTTGAGTGAAACATTAAACTTTCTGGAGTTTAACTTCCATAAATCAAAGTTAATATGGATTAGAATATGTTCATTGCTTTTGTTCTGTTTTATGACTTAAATAATATTCATTTAAAAAGGAAAAGACAGTTATTTTTCCAATGCCATGTTTGTAGGACAAAGAGGCAGCATATCTCCTTTCCTTAAGCATGTTTTTTCCTTCTGCACAAAGGGAGTTTTATAGGCCACATATTGTCTATGTCATGTCTTTCTTTTATAACCTTTTAAAAATGTAAAAAAAAAATCATTTTAGTTTGCCCTATACAAAAAAGGACTGGGCCAAACACGGCCATTGTGTGGTAGTCTTCTGACCCTGGTATAAAATAATCTTGTCATAGAAAC
The DNA here is from genome assembly GCA_907169655.1 of Acomys percivali. Lineage (NCBI taxonomy): Eukaryota > Metazoa > Chordata > Mammalia > Rodentia > Muridae > Acomys > Acomys percivali. The sequence continues at coordinate 21,838,416 of OU015750.1, read as the reverse complement.
AGTTTGTTTGAGGCTTTTGATGGTTGTTGCCCGAAGCCTAGTAAGGAAGGACTTTATTTACAACTAGATTTGGCTGTGACTGAAGTAGGCTTGGAGAGTCTCTGCTCATCCTTGACTCTCAGTTTTTCCATTCACTCATTTCATACGTTTCTTAACCACCAACTATACATACTTTTAAGTATCCATGTTGGCAAAATCTGTAGCGTTTTTCTCTAAGAAAGTAATTCCTTTAGTTTCCCTAAACCAGGACGTTTTAGGTCTTAATACTCACGTTGCAGGATGTCCAACCTGTGGTCAAGGATGGCTGAAACTTCGGCCTAACACACAATCATAAACTTACATTAAAAACATCATTTTTTTGCAACTTTTAAAACAGTCATGTCACAGTGTCAAAAGGTTTTAGTGCCTGCAGGATAAATCAGGATTAAAATCAAGAGGGGATTCAGGAGAACTCATGACTACAAAAACATGAATCTAGCTAGCAAGGATACCCTGTACTCCAAACTGACACATCCTTCTTGAAGTCACAGTCTACATGAAAAAACTATGTAGCTTTCTATTTAAAGGGACACTTGTTTCTCTGATAGGTTAAGGTTTTCTTCCATACCGGGGATCAAGCTCAGGGACATGTATATGTTAGGTACAGCACAGTTACATCCCGAGCCCAAGTGACACATTTAAAAAAAAAAACTTCTTAATAAAGTTCATTCAAAATTAAGTAAGATGTAGCTTAGGCACCCTAGGACAGTTACTTGGAAAACAAAGATAATTGTTTACTGTTATGGAAAGTTATCCAGGATTTTTTTTTTCCTATCATTTTCATGGTTCCTACTCTGTGGAGAAAAAAAAAAATATAAAGAACACATAACCAAAAAAAAAAAAAAAAAAATCTTAGATTTTTCACAATCCAAATAACTTCTTCCACTTAATTTGATATCACATAAAATCTGTATCTCGGTAGGACTCTTCCCCTGCTATTTCAGCCATAAAAGACTACAAGCCAGGTGTGACTCTTTATGTCCTCATTCCTAAGGCTGAGACGCTGAGGCAAGGGCGCTGCAACGAGTTCAAAGGGTAGCCTGGACTGCGGACGGAAACCCTGTGTCAAAACAACAACGCACAGTATTTTGACGCAAACATTGCCTCAGAAGCAAGTCACACATTTTTTTTTTTAAATCTCAGAAGGGATAGTCTTGTTTTCTTTAGGATGATAGTTTTATGAATCTGCTAATCATACAAAGAGAGGGAAGACCTTTCTAAAAATACAAAAAAAGCACAGGATTTCAGTACTGAAGTAGAAAGGTTACCCTAATTACAGATGTTTGGTAAAGATAGTATAATTGTTTGCGCACACCACCAAAACAGGTGCGTTTTGTAATTACAAGTGATTGTTATTTTCCTCTTTAACATGTAAACAAGGGGGAAGCCTTAAGTACAGGGACACACAGTTCCTGGGTGGAGGGCACAGAACGGGTCAAGGTTATTGCTTGCGTTCCCCTCTCGGTGTCCTTTTCCGTTTCCTTGAGCTTCTGCTTGGCTGTCTGTCCTCCTCCCTCTGCAGCTTGTCTGTTTCCGTCTTCCTCCTGGACTCATCCTGAAGTGAGTCTGCTCCAATTTCCAAGCAATTTCCAAGCAATTTCCAAGCAATTTCCTCATTGGTATTTCTGGACAGGGACTTGTCGGAACTCATGTTTGTTGTTGAAGCACCAGAATCATCTTTCTCATCTGCATCATCCTCTAAGTCAGACACATCGGCATATTGAGCCAGCAGGGTGGCTTTCCTCTGTGTATCTAAAACCACCCTAGGCACGATCTGGGCCTGCTTCTGAGTCAAGGTGGTGCTGGTCTGCATTTCATCTTCTTTTTTTACTTTACTTTGGTGGTGACATTCCACGTTTCTGTCCTTTGTTCTACAGTTTTCTTACAGATATCAGGAAAGGAATCATCCAGGAAAGCAGAGTGGATACCCCGCAGGGCATCCAGCTTCTCCTTCTCCTCCTCCTGCTCCTCCTCTTCCTCCTCCTCCTCTTCCTCCTCCTGCTCCTCCTCTTCCTCCTCCTCCTCCGCTTCCTTCTTCCCCTCACCCCTGCTGGACAAGGAGGATGTAAACTCAGTGCACTCTCAGTTCTTCCAAAGGTATGTCCAGCCAGGATCCAAAATCCCCTCCATAGCCTTCACTGAGGATTGCAGAGGCCACTGTGCTGGGTGCTGCCATGCTGGGGACCAAGTTCCTTGGTTTTTGAACTATACTATAGTCGTACATTTCTTTTCCTTATGTGGGATTTTCAGAGTTCAGGTTGTTCCTGTTTCACACTCCCTTTACCCATGTGAATCCAGAAACAGTGAGACCACAGGTCAGAAAACTCCTGATGTGCTACTGCTATTGTTCTAATGCTGTTCCTTTTTTTTCTTCTTTTCCTTTTTTTTTTTTTTTTTTTGCTTTTTGTTTTTTTGTTGGGGGATTGTTTTGTTTGTTATGTTTCCTTCTCCATAGTAGTTTGATTTCATTGGGAAAAATATTCTATGTAATCAGAAATGCATCTTGCTTATTTGCTATATGATAGTTGCATAGAATTATTCCCCACTGCCCAGAGAGAAAGAAATTTTTTGTTTGATCTAGGTACTAAATATGAAAGAAATTTGGACATGTTTAGGATTCTAAAATGTTCACTGAAGCTATATCCGACCCTCTCCTTGCCTGCAGTGCCCGCCGGTGCTATTTGTCTAGGCAAAGCGAGGGTCTGCGGATTGAAAAGAGGACACAACAATGTGTCATTCGGTACTAAGAGAATGCCGTTCATTGGGAGTAACAGAACTGCTTATATAGGGGAGGAACCAGCAATTGAACAACACTGTGGAAAGTCCCCAAGAGGGAACAAACCAAGGGCCAAATAATGAGACTCAAAACAAGGAAAATGAAGGCAACCAGTGGAACACAATGTTTCAACTGCAGAGAAAAACAAGTAATGTCTCAGCTGCAGACAAAAACAAGTAATGGTCAGTACCAGCACAGCTGCGGTTCCCCACACATGTCCTTCCAGAGTTATTTGCACTCAGATCTCAACAACCTTGCCCTAAGGTGGGTCATAAATTTGACCTGTTTTCTCACTAACAAAGACGGAAACAGTGGGATGGTGGCTGGACACACTTAGCAAACATGAGAGCTCGGCACATGACAGGCGCCCTGTACACTGATGTTACTACAAAGTCTCAAGATTTATACCACTCAAATCTCTTTGCAGTCTTGGGATACAAGAAGCAATGAGGTTTGATATGTTAAATCTTTGACCTGATGACCATATGGCTATGGAGTGCAGAGTTTAGACTGAACCATGTGCTCAGTAAGTGAACCATTTCTCCCTGCTTATGATTCAATTAAAGTCTTTTGAAGTTTAATCAGATTATACTTCCTGTTTTCTTACAAATAAAATCCGCCCTTGGCTTTGATGTGTTGTTAGTCACTCCCGTGGATCACACAGAAGAGTTAAAGCAGAAAGGCAAATTTAAAAAACTATCTTTCCCAAAGTAAAATGCTGTGAGGTTTGTTGTTGTTGTTGTTGTTGTTGTTGTTGTTTATTTGTTTTGTTTTTTAATAGCTATTAAGATGCGACCTTACCTGACTTCCAAGTCACTTGTTTCCACCATTTTTTAACAATCTAAGAATTTGGAGTTTTGTATTCTAGGAGCTAGTTCTCAAAAACTGCTTTTCCAGATTTATTTCAAACACTCAAACAAAAAAAATAATTTTAGAAACAGTTTGTAAAGGGACCCTGCAACTTATTAAGACTTCCTTTGAAATAAGACTTTCATTCTTAGAAAGTTACATATACCTGTTCACTGCTCCCTGCCATTCACTTACCCTAGCACTCCCCACTCTGAAAACCCTTCCAATTTATGACTGCCATTGTAAAACTGTTATTAATAACCTCCTGGGCTCAATTAGTACAGCCCACATGTACATGTGTCTGTGGCCATCCACTGGAATGTAAGTAGATTACTAGGGGCTATATCCACAAGGAAGAGGGATTCTCTCTCCCTCCACAGCGATTGACTGCCAATCACTCCTTAGTTAGGAGAGATGAGGCAAGCAATGTCAATGTTATGTGCAGAGGTCAGCATTTCACAGTTCTCCTCCCAATCTGGTAGAGCTTTTACTTCTAGGAAACAGTCTCTCAGCAAACTTCCTGTTCCTCTAGCTCTTTGAATCCTCTGTCCAGCTTCTGCAATGATCTGTGAGACATGGGTGCAGGAATCCTGGTGTAGACGTACCAGTTGGGATGGATTCCAGAACTCCTTTAGATCTGCTGTGGTTTTATGGGAATCCGTCTCTTGCAAAAAGACATTTCTTTGAAAATGAGAGAGAACTGTGTTTGTTTGGCTTGACACTAGAGAAGAATGTCACAACTAATATTTTTGAAGACATTATTTCACTGTATTTAAAATGTGCTCAGGAAAAGTTTAAATAAAAATTTCTATTTGCCATGCAATATTCACGCACCAGTAAAGATTTTGATTATATTCTTACTTACATTTCTTCAAATATTGGTTAAAAACCACTGCTGCATTCCATTTTAGCTATTTTTATTCTGTGTATTTGTTTCTTCAAGCATTTCTTCCCACATTAGGGTATTGTTTACTGAATACTTTTTTTGGAGAAGGTGCACAGTAAATGTTCATGCCCATATAAAATAAGTGCCCTACTTCAAGTGCCAAGGGCATTTTATTATCTTAATTAGGAATCTTACCCATTAACTTACATATCATTGCATTCTAGCCTTTTATTTGACAGTTTCATATCTTATATGAGAAGTTTCATCAGTTTTCTACTTCTTTACCCTACAATGTCTGTTTCATTAAAAGAACACCGTTGCATTTGTCTCTGTGTTGTATGTGTTAGTTACCATATAGTAAAAATAAAAACTTTGATATGGACCAATGAAGATTATTTCCCATGAACTTTGACATAGGCTTTAGGAATATATTAGCCTTTGCTCTAGGTTAGGTGATGTTAGCCTGTATGAGTGTTTAATCAAGGATAAGTGAATTTGTGGAATAACATTCCTGTTTTTGACTTTTTAATGTTCCTGTCAGTTTACCCTAAATCAGCTGACTTTTTTAATTTTTAAATATATTTTTACTAAAAATAGCTTGTTTAACCTAACTGTTTCTCCTCCTCCTTGATCCTCCTGACCTCCCTACCTGCCCAACTCCATGCCTTCTTTCTGTCTTTCTTTAGAAAACAATCAGGCAATTAAAGAAAACTAACAAACTAAAATAAAAAAAAGGCAAACAACACCCACACATATAAAAACACAAAATAAATATATATACATATGTAAAAGATCAGAGAGATTTAGGAATGCTGAAAAAAAGCAATATGAGATTTAAAAAATTACAAAAGTGCCATCATGCTATTTTTGTGCTTTCCACCTGTTGCTAGGCATAGAGACTAAGGTACCATGCATACAGATGTGACTTATATATTTATTGAGACACTTTTGGTAAAAACTAATTTTTCTTTGCAAGTAGTTGTCAGTTGGAGACAGCTGCTTGGGTAGGGATGGAAGGTCATGTACACTTTGTCTATTTACTGTTTGAAATTTGTGTATTTGAGCCTATACAGGTCTTTGTGATGCTGCCACAGACTTTTTGAGCTCATATGTGTGGCATTTCTATTGTGTCTGTAAGACACTGTTTCCTTGTTGTCATTTATCACCTGTGGCTCTTACAATCTTTCTTCCTTCTCTTCTAGATAGTTCCCTTAACCCTGAGAGAAGGTGCTTGATGAAGACCTCTGATTTATGACAGCATGTCTCCAAATCTCTCAGTCTCTACATATTGTCCACATCTGGGTCTCTGTGTTAGTATCCAACTATTGCAAGAGGAAGCATCTGCTATGACGGCCAAGGAAGATACCAGGTCTATGGGTATAACCGAATGTCATTAGGAGTCATTTTATGGCTATGTTCTCATGACTCATCTTTCAATTCTTAAACTAAAACCAATTAATAACCTCTCTACTAACGTATGTTTATCCTTGCTCTTATCTCTGTGGCTGTGTTCAGAAATCTCCTCAGAAGTTTTGAAACTTGTGGCTCACTCTCACCTCTTCTTTATTCTCACCATATCATTCATCACTTGACCATGTGGTTTAAGTCATTTTTGCAAATACATTTTATTACAAAGAGTTGCAAATAAATAAAAAGCATTACATTCTCTGTGTGATGAAGTTTAATTCGTACTACAGTAATGTTTCTGCCCTAGTTATTTAGGAGTATGTAAGTTACAAATTTACTCTTTATTACAAGCTGTGATGAGCAAACTCCAATTAGGCTCCTGTGTTGAATCAGCTCATCCTTCTGAATCAGCTTTTCATTCAAAATTGTTTCTTTGTTGTATTAATTATTATATTATAGCATAATCATTTCATCTCATTTGATTGTATAATGTTGGTTCTTCTTCAAGACTGCATTTCTTTTGTATAAGCTTGTGGCTTTATACCATTGAAATATATTCATTTATGTAATGTAAGACAACAGAATGCCCTGACATCAAATTTTTTATATAAGATCGGTGTTAATTTCACTTTCTTCCTTTATTCTTTCTACCCAAATAATTTTTAAACATTTTATCTCAACTTTATAGCCTTCCTATATATGACTAGACTACCACCTTTTTCTAACTATTTGACTATTAAAATTTAAATATATTGAGAAGGGGTGTCTTCCATCCTGTGAACACTGTCACATCATGAATCACATTTCTTTGCTGAGACTAGTGTTGCATGGGAAACACTCAATAGCTGATTCACTGCTCTAGAAACATAAAGTAAATACAACATTTTAAAACCCTCCACCTGAGAAATTATAGGCAGGTGGATCATGCTGAAATGTGTAGTCTCTGGGTTGAGCACCTACATTCTGATCATAATTCCCAAGCTTTCTAGCTTTTAAATAAAAGAAATAATTTGCTTAACATATAAAAGCAGTAATTCATTATTTGAAACATATTTATAAAGTTTATGTCCTCTCTTTCTCTGGGTTCCCAAGAAGAATAAGATGCTACATTGAAACAATTGGTCCAAATTTGGCATTTACTTAATATTCAGTAAGAGATGCTACTATTGACATTGTCATTATTTAAAATGCACTCAGTTAAGAGGCTCATAGTTGTTTAGAGGAGCATGAATAAGTCCCAAAGTTGTGAAACCTGGAGGGAAATGCTGCAAGAAAGGACAAAAATGTCTGTCACAAACACTTTAGTAGACATACATAAAGATGATGAAAGCCTTTGAATACAAAGTCATAAAATAAGTGCATCCTTACATTAAACATAGCCCTTTGATGAAGTGTCCTTCCTCATCCCTTTTTATTAATTTTGGTTGAAAGTCCAGAGGGTCTTAGAAACCTACAAGAACATCGTGACAGATGGATCAGGGCCCAGGGGAGTCTGTTCAAATTATTGCACTAGCCAATGGACAGGACATTCTGCAAAGTTATGTGGAGAGTGGGGTCTGACTGACTCTGATGTGAACTCTAGTACCCCATATTTGACCCCATCCCCTTGGTGGGGAGGCCTGGTGGCACTCAAAGAAAGAATAAGCAGGCTTCCAAGATGAGACTTGATAACCTATGACCATATAGTGGGGGAGGAGGTCCCCCTTGGTCATAGACCTAGGGGAAGAGAATAGGGTGAAAGAGAGAGGGAGGGAGGAACAGGAGGGTACAAGTGATAGGATAACAGTTGAGTTGTAATCTGAATAAATTAATTAAATAAAAAAATTTTCTGTCATAATTCTGTAATAGGAGAGAAAATTTTCCTGTTTCCTATTCATTGTTTATGTTGGCATATGAAAGATGTGACTCTATTTAATTTAATGCAATAAAGATAATTTTTTAAATATAGAAAATATATGTCAAAGACAATATTTCAAATTTATATCATGATATCATGCCCTTACAATACACACTATATAATACCACTAGAGAAAACTCATAGTGATTTGGTGAAAATCTGACTATTCATATCTAAATGATAAAGTACATTTTACAAGGAAGCAGGAAGCTGCCATTGAAACTGCCTTTCATAGAAAGGGGAACTTCTCCAAACACACCAGTGGGGATTTCCCTCCATGAATTTACTGCACCTTCACTTGTGTGGCAGAAAATTACAGTTTACTCAAATGATGACATGCAGAAAAGCAAACAGGTGTATGAAAAAATGTTCACCATGAATAACTGTCAGGAAAATGCAAATGAAAACTACAGTGAGCTTCCACCTCATCCCAGTGGGAAATGGCTATCATCAAAAAGACCAAAGACAGGAATATTGGAATAGAATAAAGAAAACTCAAGAACACTGTAAGGATAAATGTAAACTTATAGGCTATGAAATATAGTACCTATATCACTAACAAATTAGGAATAGAACTACCAATTGATAGAGCATTATTTGCTATGCATATTTATTTTAATTTTTATTATAATTTATTTACATTGTATCCTGACTATTGTCTCCTGGCTCTTCCTCCCCCATCATCTGACTACAATCTATCAGGTCTCATCAGGATAGTCTGAACCCCTTCCAAGGGGAAGTGATCAAATTGAGGGCACCAGAGTTCATGTCAGAGACTTTCCCCAACGCCCCAAATATAGATAAATAAGTTATCTATCAGATATATTTGAACAGGGGAGGCTAGATTCTCTCAATTCATTGCCCTTGTTTGGTGCATCAGTTTGTGAATGACTTTGTGGGTCCATTTCCACAGGCCTTGATGGACTCCCTATCGGCAGCTCCTGACACCTCCAAGAGGTATCTTCCATCCTACCTCTCTTCCAGAACTCTCAGCATTCTGCCCAGAGTCTGGCTGTGAGTCCCAGCATCCTGGCTTGGTGGCGTCTCACAGAGGACATCTATGTTAGACTAATATCTACTTATAAGTGAGTATATGCCATGGGGGTCTTTCTGGTTCTGGGTTACCTCACTAGGTATGTCAACTTGACACATGTTATAATTATCTGAGAGGCCCAAATCTCAATTGAAAAAAAAAAGTGTCTCAGATGTTCAGGTTACAAGAGCACAAACCTGGAGAGCATTCTAATTAGTGACTGGGGAGGGCCCAGCCCATTGTGAGGATGGAGGTCTTGGGTTCTATAAGAAAGCAAGCTGAGCAAGGCAAAAAGAGCAAGCCAGTAAGCAGCACCCCTCCATTGCTTCTGCATCAGCTCCTGTTTCAAGGTGCCTGCAATATCTGTGTTTCTACTCTTATTTTCCTCAATGGACTTGGACTCCAGCTGTGAAACCCAATAAACCCTTCCATCCCCAAGGTGCCTTTGGCCATGGTGTTCCATCAAAGCGATGATAATCCTAACTAAGACAATTGCTAAACTGTAAAAGAGCGAAGTGTCAAAAAACAAACAAACAAACAAACAAACAAACAAAAACAGATACATGAGTAAAGAAACTGCAGAATCTTTGCATGGTGATTTAGTATTCAGTTGTGGAAATGAATGGAATCAACATCTGAGAAAACATGGAGGGATCTGGAGATGGTTTTGTTAAATGAATTAAGCCAGGTCTATAAAAATATTCTGTGATCTAAGAGGAACACTCTTTCATTGCTGGTGGGAATGCAAACTAGTACAACCACTTTGGAAATCTATCTTGTGCTATCTCAGAAAACTGGGAATAGGGCTTCCTCAAGACCCAGCAATTCCACTCCTTGGAATATACCCAGAAGATGCACCAGCACACAGCAAGAAAATTTGCTCAACCATGTTCATAGCAGCCTTATCCATAATAGCCAGATCATGGAAACAGCCTAAATGTCCCTCAGTAGAAGAATGGATAAAGAAACTGTGGTACATATACACTATGGAATACTACTCAGCTATTAAAAACAAGGAATTCCCAAAATTTGTGGATAAATGGATTGAGCTAGAAATGATCATAATGAGTGAGTTAACCCAGAAGCAGAAAGACTCAAATGGTATATACTCACTTATATCTGCATACTAGCACAATGGGCATGTCCCACGAAAGCCTTCCCTTACCAGGAAACTGGGACAGAGGGGAGGACATCCTATTGGGACTCTAGATAAGAGAACAATGGGAGAGTAGCAATGTAGAAGGATCCAGTGGGTCCAAGAAGCCTACAAGTAGAACATTATGATAGGCAGATTTAGACCAAAGGGTCCTGCTCAAACTAAGGCCCTAGCCAAGGACAATACAGGCGGTAAAATTTAAACCCCTACCCTGATCTAGCCAATGGACAGGACAGTCTCCACACTTGAGTGGAGAGTGGGATATGACTTTCTCATGTACTCTGGTGCCTCACATTTGACTATGTCCCCTGGAGAGGGAGACCTAGTGGCACTCAGATGAAGGACAGCAAGTCACCGAGAAGAGACTTGATACCTTATGAGCATATACAGGGGGAGGTAATCCCTCTCAAGAACAGTCATAGGGGAGGGGAATAAGGGGAAAATGGGAGGGAGGGCAGAATGGGAGGATACAAGGGATGGGATAACCATAGAGATGTAACAAGAATAAATTAATAAACTAAATAAAACAAAAAACTAAAAACTAACTCATACATGGGATTTTAAAAGACCAGTTCTCCTGGAAGTTGAGACTTTTACAGTACAGGGGAGCTAAGTAGTGGAAGGTATTGGGAAAGGTTTACCACGTGACAGTAAGTTATAGCTAGGTAAGGGTGACAGGTGCTGTGCTCGAGGTCACAGCAGGATATGTTTTATATATGATATGCTATATCATATTAGAGTACTACGTATTCCAAAATGCTAGGGAAATGTTTTTTTTAAATGTTTCCACCTTGCAGATTAGACCATCTGAAAAGATAAAGGACTTAAACTTGATTTAAACATTGCACAATGTACAAATGTAATGAAAATATCATATAGTAGTCCATAAATATGCATAGTTTTGTTTTATATACCAGTTACAAATAAAATTAATTTAAATATAAACTACATTTATGTGAGTAACTCCTGCCTTTTGGAAACTCTTTGGTCTAACTTCTTCCACAAATGAAATTTTGAGCACATGGGACACATATTTTTTTTTCTACACACTGAAACAGTGTAAGTTATTCAAAAATATTATACTTGCTTGCCATTTTAAATCAGTGGTGTGTGAAAATGAGCCAGTTTCTGTTCTTCAGGTTCACTGGATAATTGGACCAAGACAGAATCTCTCACTGCACACACAAGAATGGCAAAGTTTCCCTGAAAACCTTGGCTTTTATCTCTATCTCATATAAATACTCAACCCACATTTGACAAACAGTCATTTGTAAAGTCCTGGGAAGCTTATGCCATAAATGAAGAAATACAGAAGAAAGACAACAATGGGAAAGCTGTAGCCTATTGAAAAAGGCATGCTATGTGAGCTTAGTTCCCACTTTCCACAGCAGGGGAGTGGATAGGAGCTATATGACTCCAGAGCATAACAGGATCCAGCTGCGATCACACCTGACATAATGCTCGAGTGATGGTAGCAGAGAAGTAGAAGAAAGACAAACCTGGCAAGGGAATAAGAGATCGGATTGTTCATGCTTTAAAACTGGGCTCAAAAGCTTGGACCTTTTCCTTCACAGAGAAGCTATAGCTTACAGATAAGCAGGATGTTATTCATTCTGTGCTATAGATGGCATTCCTCTGAAACCAGGAACCTGAAGGAAAGCAGATGGCTATGCGATGTAATGTTCCCTATCACACAACAGGCACATGCACACAGATACACAGACACACACGTACACGGGGAGATAGAGACTGAAAGAAAGGTACAGGGAGTAGAGCAGAGGAGGGGGAAAGGAGGAAGAGAGAGAGAGGGGGGGGGAGAAACCACTGCTCAATAAGTAAAATAGGTAAGCAAATATATTGAATGGCATGAAGAAGAATGCATGATTGTGGGACTCTGAGCCAACCAATTGGTTAAATGATATATCTTCCTGTATCATAAAGGAAGTGCTCAGCTATCAAAGCATTTATTTTAAGTATTTAATTTTTATCATGTCATGCTAGAGATGATGTTTCCCTAGGAAATACTCCAATAAGTGTTCTGTGTGTAAGTTACAATGTTTTTATTGAAAGAGTGCTGCTGTGCTTTCATTCACAAGATATCTTAGAAAGAAATAGAACAGTCAGAACTTTGCACTGTTTCCATTTAAGAGTTTTCAGTGTAAACTAGCACTGACATAATTACAAGGAGAAAAAAAGTAGCTCTCTGACTTCACGACTTCACAGTTGATTATGAAACTTAATTATTCATATATATATATATATATATATATATATATATATATATATATAGAGAGAGAGAGAGAGAGAGAGAGAGAGAGAGGGGAAACCTTACTTATCTTGTTATTTGATTACTGGGAAAAAAATCACTGTTTCATCAAAGCACTAAGGAACATTTTTTTCAGTGCCCTCTGCTATTTTAGTTTATTTTTTATTTTTCATATACATTTATATTATGACACATATATAAAATAAATTACCTACAGCAAGAACAACCATGAAACAACTAGGAATTATATAATTGTTACATTCATAGTGTTTTGGTTATTTGTATTTGGCAACCTTGAAGAAAACATCTTTCCTATCTTGGTGTGTCTAAAATTCTGAGTGTAAATCAGTATCTATCATATCTTATCTTTTTTAGCTTAAAACATCTATATAGACCTAAAATATCTTAATCACTAAACAACTAAGCTTAAATGTAGAACTAAACTATATGGTCTTCAACCCCATCAGAGACTTGAGAAGGAATAAAACTTAATTAACTGAGTAAATAGGAAGTGCAGATTAGCAGCTTCTAAAATGAGAAAATGACAGAGACAGTTTGCTGCCTGAACAGTCACCCAAACCTCTCTATAACACTGGAGCATCATCTTCAGCCTTCTGGCCCAATATATCTGACAGACATATTAAAAAGAAACTTGCTGATCAAAATGGAGCTAGTAACTCAGGTCCCAATGACTATTATGTTTCATGGTCATCATGTCTGCTTATGAATTGAGTATATTCATTTTGAATTTTTCTTCATCCAAGTAGTTAGGTACTAAAATTAAAAGATTTATGATAAGCATGGTATTACAGGTAAGTTTCTTTATGCATTTTTTTCTGGTTGTCTGAATATAGAGTGTATTTTTTCTTAGGTGGGGGTAAAAGAAGATTTAAAAACTGTGTATTGAAGCCAAAAGCCTTATTTGCTGTGAAATTGCAAATGTTTGCCTCAAGCAAATATGTGAAAATTTGCAATTTGTTGTAGGTGTGGAATTTTGCTATTTTTCACAGTGGAAGAACTGCTCGGTGTAGTTTGCTTTTCTCCCCCTTAGATGTGTGAATTCTCAGAGAAATTCTGAGATTTACGCATTTTGATGCCAAAGACGGCAAGGTGAACAATTACTTTCAACAATCACTCTAAATTCAGCTACACAACTCAAATACTTTTGTCTTCAAAATGAGTGTTTGGAATAAAGAGAAGTCCCAACTTCACATGACTTTTTATCTAGCAGAAGGTTCTACCTTAGATACAATAAGACATTTTATTCAAGGGAAAGATATGCAAAATGAAAGAGATGGAAAGTAGGTAAACAAAAAATTATCCAAGCCTTTATGACCTATAATAAGGAATATAAATTCCTGGGATCAGTGTCACATAAACAAAATTATAGTCATATGCCATAAATATTGAACCCCAAAAGCCAAACACAAATATTTAGCTACTCTAAGATTATATGATAATAATTATATATTTTAAATTAATTGTATAATGTACCTTTTCTCTTGGAATTGATGGTTTACAGTTTTCCAATTAGCTAACTTATTACCTACTGAGGAAAAGAGAAATGAAATAACTATATTGCTTTGAACACATGCATACACACACATACACACACATGCACACACACCCCTCTATAAACTGGAACTGGGGCTTTGGGTGTTCTAGTCAAGCAATCTAGCTCTGAACTTTATTCCCAGTTCTGTTGGGTCTTTCTTCTCCTCTGTCATGATAAAATAAGCTCCCCAACCCATGGAATATCACTGGGGATGTCATTTACATGTTCACAAGGTGAGGGGTGACTAGCAGGTCCTAGGACTTTTCAGGATGGAAGCAGGACTCGGAAATGACCAATGCACCATTAGAAGACAGACCACTCAGCACCACTCTTCCCTCGCCTTTCCTGGGGAGGAAACTGATACTTGTTCTAGTGTGAATCAAAGGGTTTGCTGTGTTCCTTGTGATGTCATAGCAAATCAAGTGAACCCAGTTAGCGAGTTAAGGAAACTCTAAGTTTAATGAGCTTAACCAAAACCTGCAAGGCCCAGGAGCACTGTTGTTTTCTGTAAGGAGATGGTGTGAACAGTACCCAGAAAACACATTGGAGTAGCCAGCCCCATCAGCTATCTGCCCATGTATTAGCTACAGTATTACTTTCTAGGAACATATTTTCACACATGTCCTGCTGTCCAGAGTTTCAGAAAGGTGACATTATAAGTAAACACTGGGAAAAACTTCTTTTCTATGTCCTTAGAGTAAGACTGATTTTCTTTTCATAGATGTGATGACGTCTGTATTCCTCCAGCTATGACTATCATAAGCAGATGAAGGATTTGTGTTGTCTTTACCTGAATGCGGGGAGGTGGAGTTCTGGCAATGCTGTGCCTTCCTCTCCAGCACATGAATAATTTCCCCCACTTCTCATCCTACCAGGGACACAGGCTTTAACCTGTGGGACCTGCATCACAGTTAACTGGGAAGGCATCCTCACTTTCCAGATTTACAATGCTTCTACAGAATGTTTAAACACTTAGTATAACTCTCTACTGTGCAGAGAGCAAATGTGGATTGTTTGTTTTAAAGTTATCTAGCTATTCTGCTCAAATTTTAATTTAATTAACAACTTAGCATATGAAGATGATTCAAAAATGATAGCTTATCAATTTTACTAATGACACAAAATGCTGTTCATTTATTGAATATCAGAATCTCTAAGAATTGAGCAACACTGCAGACCATTTTTTATCTTACCATTGTAAATGGACAGCTATGTCATATTATTTTTGGTATCCTTGAGTTTTGTATGGTTCATTTCCTCCAAAGCTCTTGTTAAAATGTTGTAACTGTAATGTGGCTTTCTACCTGATTTTCATCAAGTTTCTCAGACAACTTATCTCTCCACAGAACTAGAGATAAAATTCAGTGTTAAGGTTCATAGAACATGTGCCTGGTGTATTAAAAAATGAAGAAAGAGACAATAGAAATCATTTTTGTAAATTTGTAGCAGTTTACTTCCTAGTAAAATTGAATTTTTATTTAAAAATTCTTAATAACATAAACTTTAAATATATTTATAAAGCTAAATGCATTATAGTATAATTTAATAGTAATTTAACTAGAGTTATGCAATTATTACACACAAAATAGCTTCACTTTAACAAGAAGCAAATATTACAGTTACAAAGATTATAGTATTTTCTTCCACTGTGGAAAAATGCTCTTGAAGTGTAAATCTTTAATGAATTTCACTTATAGATCACCCTTCTCAGTTTTCTACATGCCAATAACCCCAAGGAATGTCTCCTTTCTGTGTCCAGACCATATAGCTGCCCTTCTTCTTTTCTGCCCAATTAGCTTTATAGGCCTCAGCTATCACCAGCCTAACTGCCTTGGAGCCTTAGATGAAAGTTCTTTTTCCTAGGCTGTTCTATTCATCAGGATGCTAGCAAAACTAAGGTTTGAATAGTTTCCTGCAAAACACCTCCCATTCAACTGATTTGTGGTCTCTAATGAACCGTAGGCTGATGGACAAATTTCACTTGGCTGGGCCCCATGGAACTTTGAAAGAGAACTCGGGATCACACAGGCTGCATATGTGACTTCCATTTAACTTTGGATACAAGATGTTTGACAGGAGCAAGAAATATAACAAGATTCTAAATGAAATAACCTAAAAGAATAACCCTAACTTGAAATCTCACAATCCTTATGCTTGGTGTTCAGAAAACCAATAAGATAATAATTTCTAATTTTAAAATACCACAGTGATGTATTCTTACTACAGTGGGACTGGCACTTTTAAGATCTTAAAAGATTTTTTTAATAAAGAAAGAAATACAAAATCAAAAAGCAACTCATATTGTACCTTATATGAAATCCAAATATATTAAACAAAGGAGAAGAAGCAAACAGCTTATTTCTTAAAACAGAAGACTGATTTCAGCTTGCTAAATTGGAAATTTAAAATGTCATTTAGGCATGAAGCCATATCTTGGCACACTTTCTGAAAAGTATTTCTTAAATAATCCAACACAGTTTGTTTATTTCCAGACAACTAGATGATCAAGGCTTCTTCTGAGACACGAATATGTATAACTAATTGTTGACATCACTTTAAAATGTTATTATCTAGGCTTAAACTTATTATTATCTGCTTTACCATGTAGGGATAGCTATTCCATATGGAGGTGAACAGAGCAAAGCTGGAGATGGCACTTCATAGGAAGGTCAGAGAACAGCTCAAGTATTCCTCCCCAAGTATCAGGTGGGCTGTGAATAAATGTGTGTTCAGGGCAGATAAATGATCGCGTATGCAAATAGGCACTCCAATTTATCCAGTGGGAACTAGGGTAGTTCTCTCATTGTTACTTTCATTTTCTTTGGTTCAGTTTAGAAATCTCAACATTATTTTTGAAGCTATTTTACCAGGCTCCTAAGCAAATTTAGATTCACTATTAGTATAACACAGTTACGAAAACAATGCATTGCCTTATCTAAGAGATAAAAACTGAAGTTTATTGAACTATGAGGTTGTTAACCTCTACTCTCCACCACAGTAAAACATCAACAGAAACAGCATGTAGCACAGTGGGTGGCCATCATTTTCCCATCTATAGTGAAGTAGATACCATGTTTACATAATTCCACACCATGGGCTAATGTGAATAGTGAAAAGATACTTTCTCCTAGTAGAGGGATAAAGGGACAGAGGCCTAGCTGCTCAGCTTCATGATAATCTTGACTGTCTCTTCCTTCCAGCCTCTTTTGAAGTTATTGACAAGTAAAATAAGTTCCCTTAGCAAACAATTGCTCTATGTAGAATTGTAATGACTTTTATCTGCATCTTGATAACCTATAATATGTTATCATGTAGATATTACTGATCATCCAAACTAGTCCACATTCAAGCTTTGAAATGCTGAGTGGCAGAGAGGATTAGCTAGCACGAGGGGAGAAGGGGGAAAAGAAAGCAAAGGAATGTGAAATGAGCATGTCTACTTTTATGCAAATGTGTGTAAAAAGGATAGAAATCATCTTGTATGCCTCATCATTTCTTCATTCTTTTAAGATCTACACTGCAAACATGCCATAGCACATCATAACGGATGTTGCAAAGGTTTTCGATGTCACCAAGAATAGTGAGCACATTACCTTAGTGAGCAGCTGGAAGATGTTATCTTGTTTTAAATTTAAAACTGAGAGAACATTATGATGGTACAGCTCATTTCTAATAGCACTATAATAAATAAACTAAAATATAACCTTAGTTAATTGAAAACCTTTTTTAAGTTTGAGTGTATTTGCTTATGCATTTAAATATAAGCCATTAGTTTCTTTCTTTACTTTTTTGTTTTAAAAAAATGTAGTGTTTTCTGCTAGTCTTAGTTATGTCTTCTGTCATGTAATTTAGTATATATAGAGAATAGGAATTTTCTATCATTTACTGATAGAAATTTAAATATTGGAAATTGTACCTAAGCCAGCTTATGTCTAGGTGGTGTGATTTTGTATATTCTAATAATATGTTGGTACATATTTCTTCCCCTCTCCCTCCCTCCCTCCCACCCCCATACCTCCCCCCTCCCTCTCCCTCTCTCTCTCTCTCTCTCTCTCTCTCTCTCTCTCTCTGTTGTTTGAGATAGGTTTTCTCTGTGTAGCCTTGGGTGGGAGTCCTGGACCTGCCTTGTGACCAAACTAGCCTCAAGGTCACAGACATCAGCCTGCCTCTGCCTCACAAGTGCTGAGATTAAAGGCATGTGCTACCATGCAGGAGGTATGTACATAGTATAAAATAAAGAAGAAAATTCACAGCAAAAACAAAAAACTTGTAGAAACACCATCCAGTCTTGCTAAAGAATAGTCTTGAGTGTCATTTCTCTGGAACGTCATCTACCTTATTTCTTTCTTTCTTTCTTTCTTTCTTTCTTTCTTTCTTTCTTTCTTTCTTTCTTTCTTTATTCTTTCTCTTGGAAGCATTTTGTCAATGCATATATCCCCACAAAGCATACATTATTTTTATATAATATTTTACAACGATTTATACTCCTTCATTCAGTGCTTTGGAGATGCCTTGCAATGTCACCATAATATTGAGACTGTGAAATGAGAAACTGGTAAAGGTTTAATTATGTATGAGGGAAAATATCTTTTTTTTTAATACAACTTTTTGTACTTTATTTTTTAATTAATTTATTCTTGTTACATCTCTATGGTTATCCCATCCCTTGTATCCTCCCATTCTCCCCTCCCTCCCATTTTCCCCTTATTCCCCTCCCCTATCTTTAAAAATAAGTCTGTTGTGTAAATCTTCATAAGATGACCATTTAGTGTGCTATAATTAGAGATTTCTAGATTGAGTCTTGTCAAAAGACTGAAAAAAAAATCAGTCAATTATAACAAAAATTAAATCAAAGTTCTAATAGCTTATATTATACTATGTTCATATAATATAAAAATGATTTGATCACCTAATTAAAAATATAGGGAGAATTTGGAGGAATGGGATGAAAGGGAAGGGAGAAATGTAATTAAAGAACAATTTCAAAAATAAATTATAGCACATTGAAAAATACAAAAAGTCTGTATGAATATCCAAGTATCATTTTTAAGCATTTAACTTTTGAGATAGTTTTAGTGTTTGATTTTGCTTTAAAAAATCTATTTCTGTTGCTGTTGAATGTTGTTTTTTTTTCTTTTCTTTTTTGATGGAAAATATTACTGTTTCCCAGACCAGCTTTGAAAACATATACTTCTCTTGCCTGAGTGTCCCAAGTAATGAGATTATAGGCATGGCAGTCCTAACTTCCTCCAGAAACAGTTTTTTGTATCCATTTTCTAAGCTCTTGCTTTGTTGTTTTGTTTTGTTTGTCCTTTCTGGTCAAACTCTGAATGCAGTGTGCTCCAACAGCTGGTGTGAACAAGAGAAATCTGCTCTGCTTGACAGATGTGGCCTTTACTTGGGATGCGGTCACTGCTGATGCTCAAAGAAGGTGAATGTGATGCAGACTTTGGCATGAAGAATCAGGAAGTCACTTCTGGATGACGATGCCTCTGGTCTTCTTCTGAAGCAAAAGAACCAGGAGAAAAATTTTAAGTATCAAAAAGCCCAGAGAACACTAAGGGGGCCATTTTCTTGCCTTTGCCACTTTTGAGTCAACCCATCATCCTAAACAGTGAAGAACCGTGTCTCTGTGATCGAAACTATACTTCTAAGAAGGGAGATTAAACAAATATACAGCATTCGGTCCATGGATGCATCCATTGTATCTTCTAACAATAGAACTAGTATCTAAATAATATCAGTGCCTGTATTATAAATGAGAATACTGATGCCAAGGACACCAGTACACTTTATCCAGGGCCTTAACAGAGATTCAGCAATGAAGCTGAGATTTCTGCTAAAATCCAAAGATTCCAAATTTGTGCTTCCTTCTATGCTAGCATGTATCTCTAATTAATCCATTTATACCGAGAAGGGAAAAGGGCAATAAAGATTTAAGTAGTGATTATGAAGATTGCCTTAGGAATGTCCTAATTAATAGTGATCCCTCAGTTTGAGATTCAACTACTATACTTTAAAGGTCTGGGGTTTTGTAAGGTGTCTGCATCACTACAATTTTCTAGGTCACCTCAAAGCAATCCTGCCACTCAGCCAGATTTGAGGACTTCTCAGAACATGAAGTCAGTGTCAAAGAGTTTGCAAGTAAGCATATACAAGGGGAGGAAGTCCCCCTCAGTCACAGTCATAGGGGAGGAGAGTAAGGGGAAAATGGGAGGGAGAGAGGAATGGAAGGATACAAGGGATGGGATAACCATTGAGATGTAATATGAATAAATTAATAAAATATAAAAAAGAGTTTGCAAGAATATTTGCATTTTTAAAAAGAAGGATCCTAAAGATTGCATGTGTACAAGGTAATCTTCAATCCTTTGACTTTTGGCAAATAAATTGGTTATTTTGGAAAAATACGAGCCAAAGGAGAAGAACTCTAAGGAACTGGGGTACAAATAATGTGTTTCTGTTTGGAAATTTTGTTCTTTGAGTGACTTGGGAGGCGTTGTGATGATCAGACACTTGAGCATCTCTGAAACAATTACATGAAGGCAGTTTACTGGGCTGTCTCTCCAGCCTGTTCCGTATTTAATTCATTAACTCCATCATCCCTTCATTTAGTGTATTTCTTGGGGTAGAATCAAGGATAAAATGTGCTGCCGTGACATGATTGATCTGGTTAGGTGTGCCAAAAAGTAACTTGCATTCCTTTTTAAAGAGTTTGGTCTTTTGTTTTGGGTGTCCTGAATCTCCTAATGTAGACCACATTGGCTGTGAAATCACAGTGCCTCTTCCTCTGTTTTCCAGGTACTGAGATTAAATTTAGGCACGTGCCACCAAGCCCAGTTTGACTAACAAACTTCTTAGTCAGATCAACACCCTATTTGATAGTATTAACGTTACATTCTGTTTTTCTTATGCTTTGAGAATCTCTACTTATTTGGAAAGCATTGAAAACACATATTATTTGTATTTTCTCTCTAAGAAAATCCAGGTAGTAAAACATGTATCCTTGGGTATGACAACTAGGCCTCAATACTCACAGTGTATGGAGTAGGAGAAATAAACCTGACCTACAGGACTAGACTCAGGGGAGGTACTGAACAGCCACTTACTTATTCCTGCTTCTGTGTAAGGATATGTGTAGGTGTTTATGCGAGTGTGTCTTTGGATGTGTGTAAAAGTGTGAATGTGAGTGTGTGTGTAGAATTAGAAATGACTATACAATTCTACATCCTTTTTATGCTAGATATGAAGTGCAATTCTCCCTATTTTATGCTGTTTAACTCCTCTATAATAAATAGAAACTTGCTATGTTTAGAGTCACGTGAATTTAAATATCATTTATAAGCACAAAATTGAATAGTCATTGTATATCTTTTACCACATTATCTGTACCCCTGTTCCTTAGAGTTCTCCTTTGGCTCGTATTTTTCCAAAATAACCAATTTATTTGCCAAAAGTCAAAGGATTGAAGATTACCTTGTACACATGCAATCTTTAGGATCCTTCAACGTTTTAGGAAAAGCAAGGGGAGGTTTGACTTCTCCAATTAATTTGTTTCTTCTTTATGTTGGCACTCCAGATTTCCTTAACATCCAATTTGCTTTCAATCAGTGGTCATTTAAACTTCAGGGGAAATCCAGCCAAAACAAGTTCTCCTTTTGCAAAGCACTCCCGCTACTCTCTCTGAATTTCCTGCTAGCTTTATCCTGTACTCTGTTCAGTAGACTATGCCTGTCCCTCTGAGGGATAGTTAACTTTAGGCAGGAACTACCCATTTCAAAGTAGCAGGCTCACTCTTCTTGGAGAGGTTAATTAGTGGTCGACAACCAGCAAGAGAGCCCAAAGGGACACTTCTCTTCTCACTCTGGGCTTTGGTTGTGGTGACTTTGATCTGATTTTGAAGACCTGAGTTGCAGAAGAGCATTCTTTTCTTCATTTAAATACATGCGTGAGTGTGTTGTGTTATACACAATTATGAACTTATATGGCATTATACATCAGAGATTTATAGTGGAAAAAAACTTTTCTAACTAAAGCTATGGAAAAGACACATACCTACTGTAGAAGACCAGTCAGCCTCATGCCCCCTTCTTTATCTCATTTATCATAAGCTATGTTTTGATGTCTTCACTCATTTTATAGCCAAAATCCAAGAAAGATTTTGATTTTCTGAATACAATATTTAATGAAAATGGAATATAATCTATTAAATAACACTGGAGAATTTTTACATCACTATCATTTATTCCTTTACCTAAGGCACCTTAACTTGCTTTTCTTTCATATGTTTTCTCTCTAGTACCCATTTCCTTCAGGAGGAAACAAAATCACCCATGGCAATCATGAGCTACAGAATTTAGGGGTGAGAAATCTTCCATAAAGACACATCCAAAAATGATTTTTTCTCATATCAAGAGCCCTTTAAGATTCTTTTTTAAAATAACACTTTGAAAAAAATAACATCTGTTTAAATTCTTTTATCATGATTTAAACACATTTTCAGTTATCACATTTTTTTCTCCTCTTTTTTTCCCTCTTTTTTCAAAGTTCTTTTTATACTTGTTACCATGGACACAATGTTGCTTGCCTCAGAGTCTAATTAAAATGGTTACTTGTTCAGCCATGGAATTAGAGAGTTATCATGTGTTCAGGGAGTGGCTTAGAATCTAAGCAAACTACTGTTTAGGTCTCTTGATGGCAATGTTTCTGCTCTTTCACAATCTTCTCGTTTTACAGAACCATTTAAGCAATAACACATGAAAACAAAGACCCAACAAATGCTGTTTAGAAACTCTGCCCCCAAATGAAACGTGAGGTTTTGTTGTTGTCTTCTTGGTAAGTTTCTATGAGTGTTTGGAAAAGGATTGATGCCTATGTGTATACGGAAAGAAAAGGGCCTAACTCTTCTGGCTACATGATTGAATATATACAAAGTTTCACTGTAAAATTTAAACAAAAATTACTTGTGAGCAAATTTATTACCTTTCAATTCACCATCCAACCCAAATCACAGCTCAACTCTCTCTCGTTTTATTTTTTTCTATAGATGATTCTGTTTGTCTGAGTATTTTGGTTGTCTGTGTTAAGGAAAACAAATCACATACTTTGCATATTTAATACCTTTACATTTACTTGTGATACTATATCAATCTAACACACTTCATGCAAACATCTATATAAAACTGAAGGAGTTAGGAAGAGATTGTATTACTGCAATGACAAATGTGCACCACTGAAAATGTTCACTACCATGTTCCTGAGAATAGATGATGTTAATGCGTAAAAGTTTCCATGGATTTCTAGCATGTGTACTCATACAGTACATAAAATGTTCAGAAGCGAAGAGATTTTTCTGTTTTATTCCATTTCCACAGCCCACTTACTTTTGCAACTTTATTTTTGTCTCATCCAAAGACTGTAAAACCCTTTGATTGCCCAGCATCTCTTTGGACGTGCTTGAAAGTGTTCATACGGTTTAACATAGATTCTCGGCTTTCACGATTTCATCATACATTCAGCAGGAGCCTTCTCTGGGATGTTTTTAAAATTATTCTATGTTGTGTTGCACAAAACATGAATCTCTATGGGGCAGTAAGGCAGTAACAAGTAGAAGAAACACTGCAAAGAGCAGGTGGGTAGTTACCCAGATAATCTGGCAGGAAGTCAGAAGTCAAACATTATGTCAGGCACTGATAAATTGCAAGGTTCTTGTTATAATACAAAAACTATAGATTCGAGACCCCAACTTTTCTTCCATATCTGACACTGTATTATAATCCTAGTTTTCGTGTAACACCTAAATCTGTACCTCTCAAACTGTCAGTGTTTCAGCCTGGCAATTAAACGTTGCATTTCCATGTAGCACGATAATCCTACAGAGCATTCTGTATATATAGAGAGTTTGTTAAGTGCAATATGATTCAAACGTTCAAAAGAAGGGGTTTTCTTTTCTTGCAGACAAAGCAAACTATTATGATATTTTTGTCTTTGAGGAATCAAAGTATCTCATAACACTTGTTCAATTGTGGCCATTGGTTAGGTGGTTCCAAAGTGAAATTCCTGTATGTTCAATTCCTTTCACTGTTATATTAAATGAAAACTGCTTAGGCTTTTGAGAACTAAAATTCTGCCTTTAGGAAAGCATATTGATAGTCTATTACAGCTATGTATATTCCATAAATCTTTAGTTCGTAAATGCTACTTGTTAACATTGATTCAATGTTGGTAGCTTTCTGTTAAAAATATATCACCTATGAATTTAGTCAGATTCACAGTGCCTAGTGCCATTGAAAACAAGACACTAAACATATACGGTTTGTCCTTAAACATGCAAAACCACAGGTTTACAGAGAGCTTATAGGAAAGAGAGAAAGAGAGAGATGGGAATGGAGTAAAGAAAAATATTTTCTATATAACCATCTCTGACTATTTCCCTGTGTCTGTTCTGCTGTCTCATCAGTGTCTGAATGAAGAATTACCAATCTTGCCCACAACATTTAGAACCTACAGAGGGAAGAAAGGGCTTTTTGTGTAAAAATGCCTGTGACTAATGGTTAAAGCAGTCATACTTTGAACAAAAAAAAATTAAAGGTTGAATAGAATTTAATACACTTACATGTAAAGCTACTTACCTATGGTTAGGGAAGATGTAGAAAGAGGGGCAATTTGTGTTGCTCATATACTCCCTGGAACACGGTCAAACTCCCAGTGACCAGCCCCTTAAAAAAACCTGAGTCCTTTCTCATCCACACCTCCACCAGCACTCATAAATTGCAGAGAGCTACATTTCAGCATCCTTATCACTTTTTAGAATTCTCTTTGATGGCTTTCTGTCTAGGCAGTTTCTTTTCGTGGGACACTTTTGCTGAACTGAATCTCAACAGAAGCTCAATACATATAAATATGAGAAATAGGGTTCACACAAAAGACAGTCAAACCATTGATAGGAGTTCGTGCTTCTCTGCATGAAACTGAAATACTCATAATGTCAGTCAGATTTCACCCTCAAATATCACTTCTTCTAAGAAGCCTGTCTTGGTCAATCAGGTTTTCGATTCAATTTATTCATAAGACAATGATATCTTTCTTGATGATACTTGGTACTCAAAATATTTAAGTGTAGTTGCCCATTTAATTATTCTTGAGTTTCCCATAGCTAGAAATTTTATTTGCACTTTTCAATGAGACTTTGCTGTGCACATGTATAAAAGTGTACTTTATATTAATCAACATACTTAAAATAAAGAGTTGAAGAAATATTTACTCTGGAAATTAAAAATATTGAATATTTCATTGAGACTGGAAGAGACAAAGGGATATAGGTAAGTTTATTCCTTCTGAAATCCACTTTTGTGTTCTGAAGAAGTGGCTCAGCACCTATTTGTCCTCGCTATTTTCCCAATGAGCTGGCATTGAATTCGCAGCACCAGAGTCAGGTGCCCACATAGCTGGTAGTAACTACAACTCTAAGAGAACTAACACCCTCTTCTGGCTTCCTAGAGTGCCTTATTCATGTGTGTATATGTACACATAGACTTACACACATACAGTTAAATTAAAATCTCCACAGGTGCTTTGAGGACAGATAGGCTCCAGAGTGAAAAATTAACAGAAACAGAAAAGAACCAACAACACTGTTATAGGCATTGTAAGTATGCTTTCCTCTGTTGTTTGTGTGATAAGCATAATCATTGGATAGTAATTTTCAAGAAGCACAGAGATAGCCACAAATACAGTACTTCTCATTCATGCCTGAGATGATTTCACTCTTTGGTAAGGTTATTTGTCTTTCTCTGGCATTTTCAAATAGATCTGAGAAGAGTTGGGGTACATGCATCATTTCTCCATAGTTGGTAACTATTTTTCCAAAATGGATGAAAATTACTGCTTATAGCTCCACTATTGTAACTATAGCCAGAATAAGACACATAGCCAACTACCACTGCAATCACAAAGGACACGAGGAAGTTGAATGCAGAGTGCAGTCATGAAAAGGATAATAAAAGGCAGTTTGCATTGATAAACCTACTTTACATTATGCAAATAATTATAGACAGGATATTTTGGGTTATATTGGATGAACCACGGAGTGTCACAAAGGAAGATAGTGAAAGATGTAATAATATTGTTGAGTTTTCATTTTTTATTTTGTTTTTTTGTTTTTGTAACAACATATTTCTTTTTTCTTTTTTCTTTTTATTAATTTATTCTTGTTACATCTCAATGGTTATCCCATCCCTTGTATCCTCCCATTCTTTCCTCCCTCCCATTTTCCCCTTATTCCCCTCCCCTATGACTGTTCTTTAAACCCCTACCCAGATCTAGCCAATGGTCAGAACATTCTCCACACTTGAGTGGAGAGTGGGATATGACTTTCTCATGTACCCTGGTGCCTCACATCTGACCATGTCCCCTGGAGGGGAAGACCGGTTGGCACTCAGAGGAAGGACAGCAGGTTTCCAAGAAGAGACTTGATACCCTATGAGCATATACAGGGGGAGGTAATCCCCCTCAGTCACAGTCATAGGGGAGAGTTTTCATTTTTAAAAGACAACTTTAACTGTCTTTGACAGAAGCTGAAAATAAAGTAGCAAAGTAGTTTCCAGGGACCCAAAGAAGAGTTTAATGGTATTTTTGGGTAACCAGTTACAGTGATGAAAGTGAAAAGGAGATAGATGAAAAAATATTTTAAAAAATAAAGTATGCTAGTAATCAACATATTGAGAATGACCCCTGAATTGAGTTGAATGGTGATATCATTTGCTGAGCACAGCACTGGAGAAAAATTGAATAAAGGATAGTCTTGGTCTATTTTTGATACAATGAGGTGAACTTACATCTAGAGTACAGTTCCAAAATTCAAATATTTGTAAGTTAGAATAGAATATTCGATATGCACATTTAAAGGTGTTATTTATGGATAATAATGTAAAAATTTATCCTGCATAAAATATTAAGAAAGAAAGAATTGAGCTTTGAAAGACTTCAGAGTCTTTCATGCAGATAAGCATGCAAGAGGACAAGAAAGAAAAAAATGAAAAATTGGTATCATACAGCAAAGGAAAGAAAAGAAGATAATTCAAAAAGTGTTTAGAAAAAATTTACTATATTTAAAGCATACAGTGAATAGTGATCACTATGTGAAAATGTGGTCTTGAGTGCTATAGAATAAAAGAAATGTAAAACATAGTTTGTGACAAAGTAGCCATAATCACAACCCAAACATTTTACCTAGGACTATCAGGATTGAACATAGGAAAGTTAATCTAAACATAATCAACTCAAACAATTCATTATGTTTGGACACTACAGTCAGCTATATGTTATTTGAAATGATGTCTTAGTGTTGGTGAGAATGCATGTTTGGTTAGTGGAAAGAATATTGTAGCTTAAGAAAACATTACACTATGCTGACCTTTTCTATATTCTATTTTTGATTGGCTGAATTGGAATATCTTATCATGTCCATCCAAGTAAGGGCAAGACTGTAAACACTGTGAAGTTGACTAGCCAGCCAATGAAATTATAGAGTACTGAAAAGGTCAAAGCAATACAAAATCCTACTATAATTTACATAACATATGTGCAGCATTACAAGTTCAATATTTTATCCTCCAGACAAGGATTGAACAAGATCATAAAAAGTCAAGACGTGATTTCATTCTCCTGACAGTAATACCACATGTGAAAAAAATTATTTGAAGAAAATGTTATTGAGTTTTCAGAATACTTAATGAAGTTTTAAAGAGAATGCATAATAATTTCTTGGTGATTATTTGTTGGCATATTAGAAAAGTTGGGATGTAAAGAGTTGACAAAGAATTTTCAAGAAAGCAGAGAGTCACAAATATAAATTGATCTAAAATTAGGAGATTTAGAGTTTGTTTGCTGCTTATATTTATTAACTAATTGTAAGGTATAAAATGGAATTTGACTTCTCAATAGTCATCTTTCTAACTTTTAATGGAAATATATATCCTCAATATTAAGTATGTGCAGTAATAGGTACAAGGCAAAATAATAACTTAAGACTAAGGATATATCCAAAGAATAGTATATATTTCTACAGTTAAAATAAAGATGATAATGTAAAGATAAATGATAATTTACAATTATTTTGATTACTTTATTTAATGATGTAGGAAAAAGAACAGAGCCACCCTAAATTATATATTTTTTACCCCTCACCATGTAATATATCTATGTTTATGAAGATACAGAAGTTCTGTACAATTCTTATAATAATATTAGCAATTATGAAGCTGTAGATTTTTTGCTTTATATTCAGAACTAAAATTTTATAATTAACAATAAAATTTCCTATGATGAGCACCTATTATTTCTTAACACTATAAAGAAAAGTCACTGCTAATTTATAATTCCTTAACATTAACATTTTCTAAGTTAGATGAGTGTGGTTGTCCCTTTTGTCATGCTGGAAATACTGTGGAGGTAAATAATCTTTTAAAAAATTTAAAAGACTAAGATTGAAAGTACACCGAGTTAAGTTTTTAAAAATCACAATTCTTCAGGGCAACCAGAAAAATATGAAGGTCTGAAATATAAAAAGAATAAGTTTCAATATTGTAAGTCATGTTTTTGGTAAATTAATGTTCAGGACAATAACAAATTTTTGAACAGGTCCTTTGAACACTCATAATTTCTCAAGCCAAAGGGATATATCAGTGTACAGATGTTAACACTAAAATAAATATCAATGGAAACAATTTTCCAATAAATAGAAGAATGAGATGGTTAATGCACTGGACACACAGTTCTAAAACTAATACATTCATATAATCAATAATAAGGTTTTAATATGTGCAGCATTCTTATGGGGATGTAAGTCAAAACTATTCTAAGATTCTGTTTTACTCAAGTCAAAATGGCTAACATGAAGAAAACAAACCATAAAAAGTGCTAGTAAAGATATGGGGAAGAGGGAACACTCATTCACCACTGGTCTGAGGGCAGTGGCTCAACTCCTGTGCAGAACACCATATTATTGTGTCAGAAAACTAAAGATGAATCTGTCATGTGACCTATATATTCCACTCTTGAATATATGAATAGAAAACTCCAAGCTCTATCACAGAGATACTTACACAATTATTTTTATTGCTGTAAGGTTCAGGATGCATAAGAAATGGAAACAGCATAGATACCCATTAACTGACGAATGGATTAAAAAAGGGTGGGACATATACACAATAATATTTTATTTGGCTGTAAAGAATAATTAAACTTCATATTTTTAGAAAGGTGCCTAGAATTGAAAATCATTATTTTAAGTGAAATAATACAGAAATATATTACATATTTTCTTTCATTTGAATCTAGATTTAGAGAGAGGATACAGAGAGAGAGAGAGAGAGAGAGAGAGAGAGAGAGAGAGAGAGAGAGACAGAGACAGAGACAAAGACAAAGGCAGAGACAGAGACAGAGACAGAGACAGAGATGGAGAGATAGATACAGGTAGATACAGAAAGACAGTGAGGCAGAGGGAGAGAGAAAAGGAGAAGGAGGAGAGATAGAGAGAAGGAGGGAGAGGGAATTTACATGCTGGGAACATGAAAGCAGAAGTGGGGAACAGTAGAATAGAAAAGGGGAATGGGAGAGGCAAGAAGGGTTCAGGGAGATGGGGAGAGGCAGGACATGAATCAAAGCAGAGCACGTACAAAGAAAACAAATGAGTATATTGCTAAACAAGAAACTAAGACATAAATGTCATAGTAGAGTCATCTATATTCCTAATCGACATGGTAGAAAGGGGGCATTTACAATTGGAGATCTATTTCCAGGTCATGAAGACCAGCAGTGTTCCCCCAATGGATACATGTGCTTCATACACACACGAAACTAGCTCGCAGTAAGAGATACTCATAACTTCCTTTTGACATTAGAGTGTTTCATTTTTAGATTTATCTACTTTATACTATGTTCATGGGTGTTTTGTCTACATGTATGTATGTGCATCTTGTATATTCATGTAGTGCACAGTACTCAAAAGAGGTTATTGGATCCCTGAAATCAGAGTTACATATGGTTGTGATGTACCATCTGTGTAATAGAAATTAAATTTGGGTTGTCTGAAAAATCAACAAATGCTCTTAGCCACTGAACCGTCTTTCCAGTTCCCAAAGGTGCAAATGGTTGCTGCAATACCAAATACACTTCACTAGAGAATAATCTTGCTAACTCTCTCCGACAATGTTTTCAAAAGTTGCATGAAAGTTGTAGAATTTTTAAGATTTAAAATTAAAATATTTTAAACAAAGCTTAATCATGCTGAGGTGTGTTTTAAATACAGGAAATAATCTCTGAGAAAATCTTTTTCAGAATTGTTTGGGATTTTTTTTGTGTGTGTGATGTGAGAAAAAAAAACTTTTTTGAGTCACCAAATTGATAGATGACTATAGGTTTAGAATATTCATATAATTTAGGCAAAGGGAAGGGAAGCAGTGAGTGGGAACCACACTTTGTTCTTCCTACCTCCTTTCCTTCCTTCCTTTTTAATTTCATTATTTTGTCAAACTTGGGACCTTAGACTCCAAACTGCTCTCCATTTTACTGACGAACAATTTAAAATTCTTATATATGTAGAGAACAAAAGTTATCAACAGGGTTGTATATTTATGAATTTCCTACATATTGTTCACTTTTCTTCCTTTATATCTAACCTATCCTTAGCTCCCAGGGTGATTTCTATTCCTTTATAGGTTCCAGCTTCACTGTACTCTAGCCCTGTTTCTCTCTGTCTCCGTTTCTTTTTGTCTTTGTCTCTCTCCTTTTGTGTGTCTTTTGCTCTTCTGTTTCAATCTTTATTTTGAATATTATAATATTTATTAGGTATCCTTCATGTTCAATCTCAGAAGTCACTTTAAAACTCATAAAACAATGTATTATTCAACAGAAGCAATGATGTCTCATTTCTCTTATGAAAAAAAAATACGTGACTCCGAAATCCCATCTAAGGGTCATTTTTATTTCTTGCTGTGACTGATTTCAAATCAGCAAAGTCCACACAGGTATCTTTCCAATCTATGTTAGGCCTGTGGGAAGGCTGGGAAGAGTCCACCAGGATGTGCTTACCTGGAAGGCAAGGAAGGAGCCCTAAAAACCAAAACCAAACATAACAAGTTCTTGAGCCTTATCGGAACAGGTTCTGGTTTCCAAGAGAACCACCTATCTAGAGCAAAAATAGGAACCAAGAGGATAGCTTACATTTTGGACTAATTTTCTCAGATTATTTTAGAATATTAAAGATGTTGTGGCTGGAAACAGCACCTATTACTCATATTTCTACCCTGTAGGCTGGCACATACAATACACGACACTAATTTATTCTCCAACATTCCCACCACAGCAGGCTTCCTTCCCCACAATCTATGTCTTACCCTTACAAGCTTCTGGAGCCGACTGCTTTCCTTTCTCTTAGAAGAATCCACTAACTTTGAGAAAAAAAAAACTAGTTTTATCTTTATCGCTCTGAACACAAGTATGAAACTTGGCAACTGCCCCGATCTATATATAGAGAGTGGAGTCCACCTTGCAATTCAGTATTGTCCCAATTTCATGGTGCAAGAGGTTCACGGTGAGATCCGCTATGTCCCTTTGTGCCACAGGCACTACACCTTCTTAATCTAGGAGAGCAGATTAAGAATGTAGCCTTTAGGGGATCATTCTTTTCCTACCATGATATTGGGGGCAGGAAGTGCATTGAGTATGTTTCTTTTTGCTTCAAATGTTCCCCCAAACTATGCGTTATCTATCAGCTATTCTTTATAGCTAATCTTTTGAAATAATTTCCTTTGACATTTTTTCTTTTAAATCACCCTTTTCTATTTACTTATAAAAGTGGGGGAGAAAAGGCCAGGTATGGTGGTGCTCACTTTTAATCCCAGCACTCGCTCGGGAGGTAGAGGCAGGCAGATCACTGTGAGTTCAAGGCCAGCCTGGTCTACAAAGCAAGTCTAGGACAGCCAAGACTACGCAGAGAAACCCTGTCTCAAAAAACAAACAAACAAACAAACAAACAAACAAACAAAGAAACATAGAGTAAAATAAAAACTACTCAGCTCACTTTAAATGTTGATATTAGTCGATTTTTGCTATACTACAGTACTGTCATCTGTGGAATCCAGATATTTTCTGTGAACAATCTTTATTGAAAATGATGTGACCTAAGCTAAATTTTGTAACAAGTAACTTCATCTACTATTAATAATAATCCCTTAAAGTGGGGGCATAAGTTATGTTCATTTTATAGCTGACGAGTTGAGGTCGGGAAGTTAGCTTATGTTTGATTCTTGACCTTTATAAGTCTAAACAATACAGGCCCAAAGCACGCTTCCTAAGGAAAACTTAATCTACTAAAGAATAGCTTGGTAAGAAGAGATGTGAATAATGACATAGGCCGGGCATGGTGGGGCACACCTTTAATCCCAGCACTCAGGAGGCAGAGCTAGGCAGATCACTGTGAGTTCGAGGCCAGCCTGGTCTACAAATGAATTTCAGGACAGCTAGAGCTATGCCACTAGGAAACCCTGTCTCGAAAAACAAAACAAAACAAAAAAATGAGAGAGAGAGAGAGAGAGAGGTAAAACTTGTCATACCACATAAAGAAACAGGTTTTTATTATTCTTGCTGTTGTTGAACTCCTTTCCCCACTTCTTGAGATATTAGTTTTGTAGATGTCTGTTTTTTTTTAAGTTCTTTATGCATTCTATATTCTATTCCTTTGTTGAATATATAGCTATTAAAGCCAGGAATGACTCTCTCTTTGAAGCTGCTGTTGTTGCCAATACTCTTGGTTATCCTCCAGAAACTAACAGGAATATCCCTATTTCTGAAGACACCACATACCTGGGTCATTTAAAAAAATGATGAAATCCTGGTGGTGCTGACCTGCAAACTTCTTTGGTATAGTCTAGAGCTCACAGTGTTATACGTACTGCCAGAGTACAAATGTAATTATTAGCCTTATCCAGCTGTGAAACCTGGGACCTACAACATGTTCTGGCTCGTCAAGACATGCCCACCATTGCAATAGTGGCACAAACTGCTTTCTCGTTGGATTGAAGACCCACTTCTGAAGATAGAATCAATAATCAATACATTACACTGTTATTAGGACAATGAACCTGTGTCTACATAAGCCGTAATGGAGAACTTACTACAATTAATATGCTAACCTGATGTAGTGTTAAAGAAACCATTTCTTAATAACATTTTTGTTACACACATAGTGAATCTCTCCAGTCTCATCATAGAATTCTCTTTCTGCAGTAAATTTTGATCAACATATACACCAACAACTGATTAAAGTGCAGAAAATGTGAGACCGCAGAATTATGAGCTGTAAATTGGGCATCTGTATTATGCACACACACCTCCTCCCAAGTGTCAGGGATCACTGAGGAAAATGGTGCAGAAAGGTTGTAAGAGCCAAATGTGGTACACGACAACAGCACAGCACTGTTTTACAGACAACAGGTTTGAAGCTGCGCGTATGGACTCATAGAAGTTGTTGCGGAATTCATCAGACCCGTGAGAGTTCAAAGTTCAAGCCAAGTAAAAGTCTCAACATGGACAGAGGGAAGATGGGCAAGAGAGGTGATAGCATCTGGGAAAGGAAATTAATATTCTTTAGGTAGGTCACTTATGGCCCAGGGGCTTGCTGCATACCCAAGAGTACACATGGACCACAAAAGAACTTAAAATAAAGCATAAAAACACAAAATTGGGTTGGGAGAAAGAGGGTGTGGATGTTGGAGGCACTGAGGGAAGGTGTGAATAAAATCATAAATTTTCAAAGAATTAATAATAATTTAAAGAAATAACATTTTCTTTTGTTTGTTTTTTTCACTTCTTGTGGAAGGGAATAGGAACATACATAAGGCTTTGATAAACATAATCACTCCCAGTTTTTATCCTTGCAGTAATACTCTGCCTTTAAATGCATAGTAAATCATAAGTTAATGTAGTCGCTGCTCTTGATTCATGTGCTCAATTTAGTCAATCTCTCAACAACATAGAATGAGCATGTACTGTATGAAACGTGTCCTAAGTGTAATTTATGGTTACATGTGTCTTTGATGGTAAAACTCAAGCTTGAGTTGGTAACCATAAAAGAATTCAACTCCACCCAAGAGTATACGTGAAGCATGGCAGCAGCATGACAACAGTGGTAGAGAAAGTAAGTCCTGTAGGCCTCAGCTAACATGGCTAAAGTCAGAACCTAACCACTGAAGTTGCTAGACAGAAAACGACTCTATCTCCTGCCCGTACCCGTTCTCAACTCCCTCTTGCTCATGTCCAGTCAGTTCTCTCTCTCTCTCTCTCTCTCTCTCTCTCTCTCTCTCGTTGTTACTACATTCACATCTACCCGTTTTGTTTTTCTCCAAGCTCTCTTTTTTATACTAGTTTCTCCTTTATAAGAGAAGCTTCAGTTTCAGCTGGAGTTTAGAACTAATCTCACCTGTTGCTTAACCTATCATCACTGTTTGGTTTAAACGCAGAAACATATTTCATTAACTAGAACTCCTGGCTAATATGGGGATCAAGTGACCCTGAATGCCGTTCTGTCAGGCCAATAATCCAACTGTATGATGTAACTGAAACTTAATGTTTGACAATGTATACTTCTTCCTCAACTGAAAATTAGCTCAAACTTCTAGCAAGTGGGGTTAATTTATTTTGTGGCATGCTGCAGATTGTCATGCTGCTTATATATTTTGTAAGAAGCTATAGACAAAAAAAGCCAAGTAGAAAATATTTTGAAAACCATATTGAACTGCTAAAATGCAAGTCTGAAGTTGTGGCCTTTCAACTGAGGCCTTTGAAGGTATTTCTAGGCTGTACTTGCTAATTGACCTTTAACAACATAAATAAGGGAGTCATCTCTTAAAGCAGTAGCTCCCTATCTTTACCATATGTTATTTATTCTTTGCATATCTTCATACTTAAAATCATTTTTATTAAAAACAACTTATTTAATCTCTCTCATTCCATCTTTAAAAGATGCTCCCTGGCATCAAAGGAACTGTCACATCCCATTCTCTATCTCTTTGGCAACCTGCTCAAGGCCTGGGCCATGCTTGGGAAATGCAGGCTATATTCACCCTTTTACATTCCTCTAGAGAATGTGCAGGAAAGTGAGTGTAACCAATGTTTGACAGGTTCCTTCATTTTCATGGAGGGATAAAGTGAGTAGAGCAAATACGATGGAAATTACTCAGGATTATGGAATCTTTTCTGTAGAAACCAAGGTTAAAATATCAATAACATATTTCCTAATTTCTCACTCACAAATGACGAAGCATAGAATGGCAGATGGCTCTTCTCTCTTCCTCAATGCCACAAAGGTTGTAATAAAGGAAAAGAAGGAGGATCTTTTTTGAGTATTTCACAGAGCAAATTTTGAATTTGTAAATGTGTTTCTTCATTTTTATGTGTGTCATAATAATTACTCTCATGTGCAAAGTATTATGCTAAACTGGGAGTTTACTATACCATTTGTACCATCAGAAGGTCTGATGCTGAGTACTCTTACCCTGCATGTAATACTTTTATCCACAGATACACACTAAAGGATGATATTTTAGTGAGGGGTGGTGATGGGTATGACAATAGTGCATTTGAGAAATTTCTATCAACTAACAATAATGTGGTCATCACTGCGTAATAGTACACACATTGTTAGTGGGTATGCACATAACACAACTGAGAAATTCTCATGACCAAGTCATGCTGAAGCCATTACAGCATCATGGAGAACATATTGATCACATGTCCACAGTTATCCTGTTATGCTATAAGGTATTAATAACAATAAAATGGACATATGTATTTTCCAACATGGATACTCTTTATTAGATATGTCTGTAATTGACTATACTCAACTCTATTCTAGACATCTATCTCCAGAAACCATGCATATTATGAGGACCCCACAGGTCTTTCATTTGTTGTTTATTGTTTTCTATTTTTTTATTTAACTTTGCTTTTGAGACAAGATGTCACACAACCCATCCTTCTAACTCACTGTATAGCCAAAGCTAACATTAAACCTTGAACTGTATCCTTCCATTTTAGTCTTTAATGTGCTAGGATTACAGAAAAAAAAAGTCCACATTTCTGCCATTCTGGAAATACTTCAGATGGGATAGATTATAGTTTTACTTCTGATAAGGATGCTTTGTCATGTAGAAATAAAGCAATGGACACTATATATCTGTTATTCAGTTCATCTTTAATTTTTTCCATTATCCAGTCTTTACCTCAGCCTCAATCTAATGTGAAAATATAAGAAATAGTAAATGTCAATAAGGTATAACTCAATTATAATATTCATTTAGTTCTAGGTTAATCAATCAATTCATTCAGTAGCATTTAAAAATCAAGCATTTATTCATCACTTGAACATATAAAATAAATCTCTCTTGATATATGAGATTCATCAGAGTTTTTTTTTTCTTGAGCAATTTTAACTTCATATACAAATAAACTTGGTTAGCTAAATAACAATGTCAGGCCCAATGGTTGGAAGACATCAAGCTTACACCAAGCTTCAGAGCAGTTTAGTAGCGTAGTTAGAAGGGAATAAAGACAGTAAGATATTTAAACAGTATCCCTATTGTACATTATGGAACCAGAAGTATTTTGTTTTGTCAGAAAAAAAATGCAGAGAAAATAACATGGGCTCAAGTTCCAGAGAGCACTGAGCTCACGTTGTCAAAGACCTTGTAGTATGTGGAAAAGCTAGTTGGGCTAGTTTAATAATATAGAATCAAATCCTAACAAATTCATATTTTAATGATACATCATTTTAAAACTATAATACCACATTTTCCTCATTAATAGATAGAAAACATAACAGTTCACGTGGTTGATAATCTTTTACTAGAAGTGAGACAAGGAGTGTTTTTCCTGTGAGCATATAGGCTACTCAACTACAGCACAGTGACACAAGCAAATAGAGTAAGCACAGTGTGCTGCTCCAACCAACGTTGGCTTTCAGGTCTCATCTAAAGGCATCTATGCTTCTACTGTCGCAGATTGTATACATTAATAAACACAATCACTTTAGTAACATTTTCATAAATGGCATGTGGCTACATTTATTGAGATGGAGTTCCTAGGTAAATACTGGGGAGTGAACACATGACCCCTGCAATGTGGAAGCCCAAGGCAGGAAGATTGCATAAGCCCAGGAATCCCAGGTCCACTGGCCAGTTGAGGAAGACTCGGTCTCTTAAGAGAAGGAACAAGGATTTCGTGAGGAAATAAAGTAGAATAAAAATATTTTATCTTTCTATGTAAAAGACTCAACCAGCTTATTAGTGTTCAAAGGAAACATACAAAGGCTTAGAGTCTGTGAATAGCCTTGGCTGTGTATCACTTTCTCTATTAGCAAGAGCTCCCTGAGCTAGACACGATCTTAAGAGGGTGGAAAGGAAGGGAAAAAAATACTACCATCCAAATTTTAATCAACCCTGCTGCGGGACTTATTGTAACACTGAAATATTAGCATGTGGCCATGAATGCAAATGAAAGGCATTTTATTTGTCTCTGATCAAAGGAATTGAACATGCTGGTTGGGCTGGTGTTTCATAGAACAGTTCACTTCTTCCCTGTACAACTCATAAGTCTGTGAAACAGGCATATATTGTAACTATACTATATTGCATCTCTGGCTCTCAGAGAAATGACTATCTGAAAATACTGTCAAATTGATAGTGTTTTTTTTTTTAATTTCTCTTGGCTAGTGGAGGGAATTTTTTCAGTTGCCCACTCTGCCCATTCTGGTGGTATCCTTTTCCAGGGCAGCCCTCAATTGAGATATCCCGCTAAAGGTCCAACTCAACTCCCTCTTGCTTTTATGCGATTGTGTTTGGTCTGTCACAGACACTCAGAACAACTGCTGAGCATCCTTCTCATAAATGTTTCATATACTTGATGACAGTATTTATCCCTTAGTTTCCGCATATTTGGATTTTATTCAATATCCTTTGGTTGATGTGGAGGGAAGGGAGACAGCACTTATGCTTCATACTGCACATTGCTGCCAGCACTATGTGAAACACAAATTGATAATGTCAGAGCCTGCTTGCAATTTTCTAGTGATTTCCCACTGTCTTCAGACTAAGCCCAACCATTGTAACACAGGCCAAGATCTCTCATCCCAGACACACCAGAAAGAAAAAAAAAAAAGTAACAAGGCTTTCTGTTTTGAAACGCAGATCTTTTGTATTATGTTATTTTCTCTGCCTAGAATGCACTTTTCTGTCTTCTTCAGGTTAATGACTACCCATGCTGTGCTAGTTTTAAACAGCAGTTAAATTAAGGGTTCGCTGTGCCCGTATGACATAATTATTCACTTCTACAGTTGTCTATGTTATTCTATCTTCTTTGGCTCTTCTTGCAAGCTTACAATGTAATTACAAATTTACCCGTGTTTCCTACACTGGATGTTATACCACTGAAGATAGAGTACACCTAAATCCTAAAACCTACTACATAATCACTGATAAGAGTAAATGATTCTATCATTCTACCAGAATTAAAGGGGTAGCCAATCCCAGAAAACACTAGAGTCCAAAGTAATGAGCTTATTCCACCAGACTTCAGACTCACCTCCTTCCCCATCACACTTGCCAATGGCCTCACATGCCTTTGTCATCTCCAGGTGATAGCTACGAATTTAATAGGAAGAAAGGAGAAATGAAGAAATTGACACCTGTATACGAATATCTATAAAATATTTAAGTGATTTCTACGTTTGTTTATTATACATGATTATATCACATATCTATACTCTTGTCTCAAGAGACTTAGGAGTGGTAAAAAAAAAAGTTTGGACTGCTTATGATTTCTCCATTAATGAAATAAAAGTGATATGAGCAAGGAGAAAATCAGGTACTGTATGTCACTTTCTACAGATTCTCTGCCTTCAGTGGACTGAAGAATTTTTGCCATATATTATGCATTCAACAACTATTTAATACATATATAGCCATCGGACACAATTTGCTTTACAAAACAATGTATTTCCTGCCCAGTTTAATATTTTGGATGTCTGGTATTCTACTGGATTGTGGTTGACTTAACTAAAGACTACATTCTTAGAGAAACTGTCTCCAAACCCTATCCCAGTAGTTAACAACTTCCAACAAAAACACAACAAAACCCCCCAGAGCAAAAAAGTACACAATGTTTCAGTGGGCAGGAAATGGCTGTATGTGGATTTTGGAAGATTTGTAATATAAGGTGAATATGACAAAGCATTGTTTGAAACTCACAAAAATGGAATAAATATTTCAATGTATTTTTTAATTTAACAAGATTTAGTAGGTTTTAGGAACAGTTCCTTGCTCTCCTGCTCACTTTTTATAAACTGGAAGATATTTTTTCTACATTAGGTATTCCCTCTTAACCTTACTATCTTAAATACTATAAACAAATTAGTTACTGTACAACTACAACTTAACTTATTAATGTAACTGATCATGTCAGTTATTATTTAATAAATTGATGCAGATTTAATATTTTTAAAACTCATTCAAGAATTATACCATTAATTTCTAAAATCTTAAGTGATACTATTGAGCACAGATTTAATTTTATATAATCTATCACATCTACTAAATTAAAAAAATAAGGATAGATACTTTGCATATTGTTTTAGTCAAATAATTGCTT
Organism: Acomys percivali; assembly: GCA_907169655.1. NCBI lineage: Eukaryota > Metazoa > Chordata > Mammalia > Rodentia > Muridae > Acomys > Acomys percivali. Next base: position 21,798,851 of record OU015750.1, on the reverse strand, counting down.
AGACGATAGAGGACTATAATGAATTTCACTCTATTCCCCAATTCCATTTAATTTATTAAACTAAAGCAATATTTTAGCAAATATTTTTTGAAAGTATCCTATATTTCAGAAACTCATCTGAGTGTTAGAATCTATTAGAAAATCAATGGAAGATATCTGCAGATTATAGGCTAATTTGAATTAGTATTCATGTAAACCAAGTCCTATGGAGATGACATGCACTCTTTGCATTACTAAACCCAGTTGCCAATTATCTGTTATTATTTTGATACACATCAATTATGATCACTACATTTATTATTGTCATTTGAATATATTATTCAGGATGCCTTAACTCTTGCTAGGGCTTAGAAGTATAGTTCCAACCAGACTGCATAAGATGGCACAAAATGAGGGAAAACATCATGTTCTACAAATCACTTAAGCTCTAGTTACTTGTAAGGACTGTGAATTGCTTAAGAAAGTTCATTTGAATCCATCTCAATAAGTTTCCTGAATAACTCTTTTTAGAATAGTTTCCAGGTAGAGATAAAGCAAAGTTACCCACTGTTTTTAAAGAAACATAATTTGGAAAACGAGAACTAGACTGGGGCAGAAAGAAGATAGAGAGTGTGGGGATAGCAGAAAGGAAATGACGGATTAACAACTAAAAACTCATTGCTTCTTCTGTAAAATTTTAAAATACATTTTTATGGACACTATGTTTTCTTTTGGGGATATATAGTGCTTAAAACTATCTTTACTTTGCCATTAAGTCATATTTCAACTGAAAATATTTACGATATCATCAGGTTCTAGCAATACATGTGGGAATAAATTAATTGATTACTGAGTGAATGAATTTGAGATATTAGACACCCATTTTTAAAAAACAAAGCAAATATTTTTTTAAAAATTTTTTATTAATTTATTCTTGTTACATCTCTATGGTTATCCCATCCCTTGTATCCTCCCATTCTCCCTTCCCTCCCATTTTCCCCTTATTTCCCTCCCCTATGACTGTTCCTGAGAGGGATTACCTCCCCCTGTATATGCTCATAGGGTATCAAGTCTCTTCTTGGTAACCTGCATCCTTCCTCTTAGTGCCACCAAGTCTCCGAGCAAATAATTTTTTGTTTTGTTTTCTTTTCTTTTTGTTTGTATGTGTGTTTGTTTGTTGGAGATAAGGTTTCTCTGTGTAGGCTTGGCTGTCCAGGACTCACTTTGTAGACTTGGCTGGCCTCAAACTCAAGGACATATGCTTGTCCCTGCCTCCATAAGTTCTGGAATTAATTATGGGCAGGTGCCACCACACCCTGCAGAGCAAAAAATTCTTATTTTAAACTTTTAGTTATATAAAATGTGCTTTATAGGTTACCAAAATTGGGCAACACAATTGACATCCTTTCAACAAAATACAATCTGTTTTATAATTTGTTTTTTAGAATCTGTGATTAAATTATGAGATGAATGACAGCCCCATGTATCTCCAAACTTTCTGATTATACGTATTTAAGTTGAAACAGACAAAGAAATGGAAAATAAGCTTATTGGAAAGTACATAATATGAAATAAAAAACAGAGAGGAGAAATGGTTTCTTTCAGATTTCTTCATCTCTGTGTCATCCTCAAATGCTCATAAACTAACTCACAGCATTAAGTATTTTTTCTCTACCTTTGAAAGCATGCTACATTTGCTCTTAAATTTGTTTGAGAAAAAAAATTTTAAAACCATCTTCCTAATTTTGCAAGAAGAAAAGGAAGTAGCATAAGGGCATTTTTCTTGGGTGACTAGACATTTGGGGAACAAACAGACTGTTCTAACAGACGAGCTGAAGGTCTGTCAACCATAGAAGTGGGAGGTCCTCGCTCTTATGTCTCCTGAAGGGAGAATATTGAAAGGAAGCCAGAGTGCAAAGAAAAATACATAGACAAACTACTCAAGAAAATAATATCTAAACTAGAAGCAGCTGTTGGCATAAATGAAATTATGTGTGAATGTTTATGTAATTTTTATACCATGATTTTTCTTTGGAGGAAACTTTCTGAAATTCCATCAGCCACTCTCCCCCAAGTATCTGACCATAACATTGACCAAAGTTCCTGAGGAGAATGAAGCCTCTGTTTTTCAGTGTCCCCACTCTCTGTTTTGTTGGCTATAACCGTGTCCACTCTTTGTCCCAGGTACCCCTCTGCCTCATTCTGATCCTAGTTCCACCCCCTCAATGCAGTAGCTGTTTGATTCAGAATGAGTAGTTGAAAACTATTTAGGTTTGTTTTTTTTTTTTTTTTGGTATAAAGATAATCTACTAGAGGAGATTTCAGTTCTTTTTCATAAACTGTTCATGACAACAACAAAAACAAAGGTTCTTATTTATACAAAGTTGAAACGCTTGTCGCTAAGAAACAATTGCAACTCTGAACGTAGCTGAGTAGATAAAGGAAGTTGCTGCATAGACTAACAACTTGAATTCCATCTCAGGACCCATGTCATGGTTCTTTCCTCTTGCCCCTGTGTTTACAAACATATTTTATTTTCTATTAACAAAAATACTCCCTGTGTAATTCAGGTGTCTTTATGTTTGTTTAAGTGAGTGTAAGTGTTATAAAAAAATGAAAGCTAGTTAGTGGCTGGTGTGAGCAGATGATATTAGTTAGTAAAATGTTACACTTACTTTATCACTGGCTCTACACAAATGAAAGAGTTAGCAGAAATTTAAAAAGCACGGGTGCATTTATTTCATATATAGAATATCTGAACAGCAGAAGGAGGGTGTGGTGGCTTACTTGGAATTGTGCAATCATTTATGAGAAAAGCATTGTTACTGCAGAGAAAACACTCTGGAGTAAAGTGACTAAATCCTTCAAAAAAATTGAAACATTTGATCATCATAGAGTTGCTTAGACCATTTTTCTGTTGTTTCCAATGTACATATAATTGCAGCTGCCTTTTCATGACATTGTTTCCTTTCTCTATTTTTAAGCAATTAATTTTCTCTACTTGTACCTGGATGATCCTGAAGGCAGTTTCACTGTTGAGTTCAACCAGATCCTGAAACTAAAGTCACAACATTTCTTTCTTCTAAAATATACGGCTTTTCCTTCTACCAGGGCCTTCTTTGGTTTTAAGGTAGTAAAACAAACAAGAAGGTTCAGAAGTTGTGACTTTTTTTCCATATAGATTTTGACTCTTAGGAATGGTCCTTTGTGCCATTATAGTACTTTGACCAGCTTTCAACTTCTGAGGCTGAGCAGAGAAGTCAGTAGTACATTGTCCAAACCCAGTGCAGGTGATTATTTCTGATATTAGGGAGCAAAGCTTTCTCAGTGTGAACACCCTACAAGCATATAAAGGAGGAGGAAGTCCCCCTCAGTCACAGTCATAGGGGAGGGGAGTAAGGGGAAAATGGGAGAGAGGGAGGAATGGGAGGATACAAGGGATGGGATAACCATTGAGATGTAATACGAATAAATTAATAAAAAAAACAGACTAGGAAAAAAATAAATAGAGAAAGATTGGATGTTCCAGATAACCTGCGTGCTCCAAATGGCCATCACATGCTATATACAATGACATTCTCCAAACTCATGGGATAAGATGTAGAATTTTTACCTTAAAGAGAAAAAAAAGGACCTGTTTGATGTGATAATGTTGGGTTTCTATATTGCCTGTCATTATCTTTGTTTAATTCTTCCAATGGGTTAACGGTAGAAGAGCAGTTCACTTTGATTTTAAATCCTTAAATAGAGGGCTAAGTCTGTGAGATATAATGAATGATTTCACCTACAATTTCTGACTGGGTTTTTAGTAGTACAAGAACTCTCATCACAGAATCACACTTTCTGAGGTACTTGATTGAAATATGATAAATAAAGTGAAGTTTGTTTTCTTGAATTATGTATGTGTAAAGACTTAAGAAAAGTAAAGCTACTCCTTGGCATAGCAGGAAGGGAAAGCTGCAATCAGGTTGTAAAATAAATAAGCAAATTAATTAATAATATATGCATATTTAAGTTTAAGAACTGTTTTAAATAATACAATATAATAAAAGCATGTAACTTAACTCTTAAATTAAAGCTTGTTGGAGTGAAGAACAAAAGTAAATCTATTTCCTGTGCTACAAAACAGGGGAAAAAGCTATTGAAAAATATAAAAAAACTCTGAATGATGAAAGAATTTTCATCAGAGTAATGGCTTGGAATTCACTGCCAGGATTTTATACTGGATTTTAATCTATCTCAGAGATCATTTCCATAGCTTAGTTTATCAAAATATAAAATATGAAAATAAAATTTAGAAGGAGTAATAAAATTCAATATAATTTACTTAACATATATTATTATTATTACCCATGAGATTGTATTCCAATGAGTTGTCTATGTGTTCATGTATATTTTAGGTTTTGATATAAAATGTGTTTACTTTCTTGCATTGTAAAAAAAGAAAAACCCATGAGGAACAGCACCTCAGAGTGATGGTATTTGTTTGTACCATCCGTCGTTCATCTTGTCAACTGGTTGCCGAATATGAGAGTAGCACTGACACCTAGCATTAAGCATATTTGTCAAATGAAGACCTTTGAGAGCATGTTCCATGTATAAATCTAGCTTAGGCAGATTTTCAACTTGTCCATAATGTTCTTGGTGGTTTGGAACTGTGTAGAGGTAACTGTCACTTGGTATGGATGGATTTGTGTGACTTCTTGTCAAATAGATGTTTATTGACTAAAATCTATTTTGTTGTTTTGTCCCAGAAATCTACATTGGCAGGAGTCTCCATGGATATTTGGCTAGTCAGTGGTAGCCAGAGATGCCAGCTAGAGTTTTTACTGTTTTTATGGTGCCAGCTGCTTTCTTGGCTTGGGTTTCTTTTGTTCAGCTTGTAAATGAGGGCAAGACACCCAAATCCACCCCGGTGTGCTCAGTGGGAAATGACAGGAGCCCTATAGCTTAAGGCTAAGCAGCAGGGGCTTTCATGACTGAGGGGTCAGATACAGTAGTGACTATAATTGTGGAACTGTGCTAATCGCTGCTAGGCCTAAGAGGGGTGTGTGATTGTGTGTGTGTGTGTGTGTGTGTGTGTGTGTGTGTGTGTATACAGTGTATAAAAGAGACTACAAGAAAAACATACTTTTGTTTTGGAAAAAAATTTTACTGGCTTATCACTATTTTAACCTAAAAATATTAATCTTTCTTAAACCCACGAGAAAGTCCACTAAACACAGGAAAAAGGACTCCAGGTTAGAAGATATTTTAAAGATGTTTTAAAGTATTAACATATTATTTCATGGAGTATTAAACTAGTGGTGACAGAGGAATGTTTCTGACTAGGGAAATGTAATGGGGAAAGAGGTCAAGCTTGCTCGGGCTTGAATGAGCAGTAGCTACCTGGAAAGGCCAGTGGTCACGTTCACCTACTGGGGTGTGCTGAAAAGGGACATCAGAGAAGCCAGTTTAAGACAAAAACTGACACTACACTATAGCCTAATAGTGCTACATTTTAGGTATAGAAGTTACACAAATTAAAACGTTAAGTTCCTTCTTTGGATTAATGGAGTCATGATATAATAAATGAAAGTCTATTCCTTAGCAAGGAAAGTCTTTAATTTTACTTGTCTAATACTTAGAATTTTCCTGCTTATATATACAAAGGAATTCACACACCCCTGGACCAATTCTTCTGTAATGACAAATTGTGAAAAATCTATCAGAGAACTCTTCAAATCTATGATACACACTTTCAGTGGATAAAAAAAAAAGGTACTGAGTCCTATCCTAATTTATAAAACCTGTTAGCTTTGTTGAAGTATAATAAAACTCTGGATTTCAAATCCAACATTTCTGCATTCATTACTTGTCCAATACCCTATTTTGGTCTTGTTTCTTCTGGCCACTTAGTGTGTCTTTGTATCCATTGGGCTAAAGGCTGGTATGGTGCAGTGGGAGCACCCTGAATTCATAGACATGTTAATGTTCAAGTAGCTTTTCCTCCCACTTTAACACCATCTTATAACTCCATCTTCTAACACGTGCACTTCTAACTGTTCTGAAAAATCTCAAAAATCTTGTTTTTCTTCTGATTCCATGACAGATTAAAAATTAAATAATGATTTACAAGAAGAACATGAAATCAGAAGGGGGATAATTTGTGGGGCCAAGGACCAAAAAGAGGGGGACAAAGGTGTTGTGGATGACAGTAGAGGAATGAGTAAGATTGAAGTATAATTGTACACATTTATGAAAACATCAGGATGAATCATACTATTCAGTATGATAACAAAGTTAATTAAAACTCAATATATACTTACCTATAATATTATCTATATATGCATTTTTGTCTGTATCTAAAAAATAAGATTCATTTGAGAAAAAAACTCCACCAAAAACCAGAAGAAAAAGTATGGACACACCCTGGGTTCCACCCATCCCTGAAATCAAATAAGAACTTCATCTTCAAAAAAAAAAAAAAAAAGAAATTCCATAATAATTGGCTTTCTGCTGTCTTGCATGAAATCATGGGACATGGAACGTTTGCCAAACATTTCTAAGCCTTTTAGCGTGATCAACCTCTTGTGAGTAATGAAAAGGACTTCTGGCAGATGCCGTCACTATTGAGATCACAAATGCACAGAAAACTATGAAATCAGCCTGATACCTTAAAGACAGGATGTCTAAAAAGTTTGGTGAAATGACAGCATACTCCCTTCTCACTTAAATATTTAGGAAAATGCCATACTTGTATACCCACAGAGACTTATGTGGGCTCCTGAGTGATGGGATATTTAGACAGTAATTAAGACAGGGAGACATGTAGCTTTCTTTTTCCTACCAAATGTCCTACTTAACTCACATATGAATCAAACAAAAATATTCAAAAAATACCTTAAATAGATGTTTAGGAAAGTAGTCCTACTTGGAAGTTTCAGAAAAGAGCAATAAAATCCATCAATCATATTACTTAATGTAGACCCAGACTATATTTTTAAAGGATAATTTAGGCATGACTGGATTCCAATTTATTTAAAGGCCCGCATACTGTTTATGTGTATATAAACACATGTTCTACGACTTTACAATCATAGAAGATGCAGACCTAAGTATTATTTCACTATGACCCTACCCAACAATACCCTGAACAGCTTCCAATAAGGAGACAGAGGACTCATATCATTATAAAATCGAAATTTTCCAATCTGTGTCCTCTAGAATCATTGTTATAGATTACCCTAGGAGGTCCCAACATATTATCAGCTAGAAGGCAATACTCTGAACTTAACATATGTTTTGACAAGCAAGCCAGCCTGGTTGGGCTTTCAGCTGTTCCCAGGGGCCATCTTAGGCTCATGTAAGACAAGAAATCTGCATAACCTTTCTGGGTCATTCAAATAACACAGACAGTCTTGAGGGTCTCTGCCTTTGGAATGTTCAACTTTCTTGCTTATTTGTTTGAAAACATGAGATAAGGATCTCAGATACAATGTTGTCCTGGGGAACTTGGAGAGAGAACTTGCCTAGTGATATGTAAAGAGATGGTTGCCCCACTAGCATTCAACCAAATACTGAATTTTCGAGGAAACTTGAAAACCATTTTAAGTCCTTTGTAGCTAGCTATAAAGATGCTGAGGGAAAAACCTGGAAGACTCATGGACATTTTGTCTTTGGTAAATGTGGAATTAATATTAATGGAGACACTGGAATTCAGCTCAGGAAATAATGCCACTGAGTTTGTCTAAGAGGAAACAGAGCCACCAGGGTTACATAAATATACATACTTCCCCGTGATTCAGCATTTGTAAGAGGGGATTTCCGCCAGTAAAGGACATGAGTAATGTGATATAAGAAGGTGACTAGACAAGCAATTCAAAATATGTGAAAATATTTCCCTGAAAACTGTGCTTAAGTCACTCACACTTTTACGGAGAAATAAAACCCTTTAAATTTAGAGGTAGGGCTAGTGAGTCTAATTATTTTTCTAATAATAAACCATTCAAGTCAGGTATCTGATTTGCTTTTGCTTCATGATAAAAAAGACTAAAAGATATCATCCCAATTCCCCAGATTTCTGGAAGAATTCATAAAAAGAAGTGCAAGAATAAGAGATGTCTAACTTTAAAATGATAAATTGATTTTGTTCTACAGAATTATACTTAAGAATTGTTTCTTCACCATTAAATACAAACATTTTCTAGTTTTCTTCATCTAAAATAATCCATTATTCTATTGTACGAAAGAGCTAGAACACGTTTTATGTCCCACAATCCTATTTGAGTTGAGACTGAGTACATAATTAAACCTGGCCTGAAATCAATTATATAAGATTTGAATAAATACCAAGTCCAACTGGGGAGGATTTTACCATATGAATGTTCTTTTCCTAAGACTAAAATACAGGTTAGATTTCCAAGTTTCAGAACATTACTCAATCAAAGAAATATCCTGCCCATGAGAAAAAAGTAAATCCAATGGTGGTGGAGCCCATATTCAAGGCACCAATAGCCACAGAGCACAGAGAACCGAGGTTTACTTAGCTAGACAAGACAAAGGAAAAGTTAATACGTAATCCGTTTCAAGGAAATGGTCTTCTGAGACTGGAAAAGGAAAGATTATTGTGGTTTAGAATATTTCCTTTCAGTTGTGTTGTTGTTGCTGCTGCTGCTGCTCCTGTTTTTAACCAATTTTGAGATTAACTCTAAATGGGAGAATTAAAAACAAATATTTTCCAAGATACTGTTATTTTAACTAAACTCTAATGTCATAACCAAAATCACCTTTTCAAAATACATTGCTTTTCAGTTACGTTTACTTATGTTCACTACAGTCATGTTTATCTTTTTAGTTACAGGTATAGGAGATAAATGGTATTCATCAGAAAGCAAAACGTTTGATTCCATCCAAGGCTAAAATCCTTTCTGGTTACTTAGCTTCCACACGTTAGAAAAGAAGAGAAGGAGAATAGAACTCTGAAGGAGCGTGAATACTGGAAAAGGTAAAAGAGGAGCAAGGAGAAGGGAGAAAGGAGGGAGCGGGGAAGGGGAGAAAAGACAGACCATGTGCGCTGCGTCTAATGGTGAAGTGGTGGACAGCCGAACATGGATGGAATTAGCAGCAAGGTAAAAATTGGTCAGATTGTGTATTTAAGAGGGACCTGGAAACAGATAAATTATTGCATTTTTGTCATAATAACAAAATTTATGTCATTTCACACTCAAAACAAAGGAATTAATTCAGTTCTTAAAACCAAAATAATATTTTAATATGATAAGCTATTTAGTTCTATATTATACCTCAACAGTAACAGTGCATTTGTTTGATGTGTACCACTTAGTCATATCTTCTATATTTTATTCTTTTTTATATAATAATTTATTCACATTACATCCTGATCGTTATCCCCTCACTCTTATCCTCTGGTTCTCACCCTCACTCCTTCTTCTGCCCTATTCCCCTCCCCTAGACCTCTGACAGGTAGGGCCCTCCACCCCTCCCCTCTGTCCACACTAGGTCTCATCAGGATAGCCTGCACCCCCTTCCTCTGTGTTCCCACAGGGGCGCCCTGCTAAAGGGAAATGGTCAAATCATGGGCATGAGAGTTCATGTCAGAGGCAGTCCCCATATCACCCCCTACCTTATGCCTGCTTCCCCATGTGGAGACAGGGGGTCTAGGTTCTCTTCCTGTAATGTCTTTGGTTGGTACATCAGTTTGTGCAGGCCTGCAGGGGTCCAGATCTGCCAGCCATCTGCTGCCCAGAAAGATAAAATCTAAAATCTTTGAGAAAAAAAGGAGTAACTTAATAGTTATTCTAAAATAGGTAAACTGAAAGTCTCAGATTATAAATGACCACAGCATATTGGAATTCCAATTTTCTTTTTGGAAAAAAAAATATTGTTTGCTCCCTGTTTAGGTACAAGTTTGTGTTTTTGTCTATGCCTGTGACTAGCCATGATTGCAAGATCGTCCACTCAGTGAAAAGTTGACTCCCTGACATGTAATGGTTTCGTCCTGTTTCGGAATAAACTGTGGCTCTGCAACCTCATGGGACGCCTTAGGAGACAGGAAGTGGACCTCTTGCCTTGCTAAGTTCACTGTGATGCTCATGTTTTAGTTCATTTATTTTGAATATCAAACTCCTTCAGGTATTGTGGGGAACAGATCTGATCACACAAATAAGAAAATAGGTGCAAGCATGGGTGAATATTGTGCCTTAAGAAATGGACTCACGTGTGTAATAACTGAGAGGACATTTTGCTGTTTGGAAACATAATTACCCAAAAGAGAACTAATAGGAACTATGAGAAAACCAAGAATTTTAGAAACTAGGGATTATGGCAGGAAAAGTGTTTTAATATTAAATGTGATCAAAATATGATTAAAAGAGAAAGGACTTATACAAATATTTAATTTTCATGAGTTTAGTTTTTTTATTTTAATATAAGTAAAAATTCCAAGTGTGTGTCCAGAGATCAATTTTCAGTGTCTTGGATAGGCATCCATGAGGCCTGCTGAGCTTGGGATATCTGACATCAAAACAATTTCTATGCTACAAAATATTTCTTTAATTAGTATTATAAGAAATAAGCAGAGTAGGTGGTATAATAGAAAGAACACAGTCTCTAGACAAAAGAAACAAATATCTAATATTGTGGAGTTATAAATGACTTTATAGTCTTGGAAAATTTAATTTTGGGGTTTCAGTGTCTTTGAATATGAAGAAAATTCTATGCTACCTAATATCATATTTCAAAACCTTTACTTTGCACATAGTTCAGACTCACTCATTAATATTTTTTGCCTTCCCATAGTAACTATTATAATCCCAAAGGACATTAGCGTTATCTTTTGGATTTTGTTTTTCCTAGCTGATTGTGAGGTTGTGGGACGATATGGAGCTGATTGGGATACAAAGATTGGTTCAAGGGTCCTGCCCAGTGACTTCCAGATATGGGAGGTTTAATATTTTGTGCTATTGTGCTTTTAAAATGATTCTAAGTCATTTTATGAGGGGTAAGATGAAAGAAGAAACTCACCTATAGTTTATGTAACAGTACAACACAAAAGCAATAAACCAGGAATCAGACCATAGAGAGAGAAGGGTCTTGATGGCCAAGACTGGTGGATTAAGTCACATGACCAAAGTAAGGTGCCAGCAGTTGTCTGAAAACACACACACACACACACACACACACACACACACACACACACACACA
>OU015750.1:21756455-21787657 GCA_907169655.1 Acomys percivali | reverse complement strand
ACACACACACACACACACACACACACACACACACACACACACACACACACAGAAACAGTGGATCCTTAGGAACAAAACATTTGCTGGATTCTTACTTGCACTAACCTGAGCATGTACCATTTTCTATGATTCCTATTAATGTACAAAATTTTACATAAAAGTGAAAGTATTTAATGCCAGTAATCAGAAGCAATAAGTGGCCATGATAAATGCATGTTCCCCAAGCATTTTTTTGCACCAGAATGTAGAGGGAATGGCAGGCCACAGACTTATTATTAAAGAGACACGAATACACCAAAACACTCCTAAACCTACAACATATTTGTTTATTTATGATGTTCTCTTCTTAAACAACATTTTTCATATACTTGTAATTATGATGATGATTGTAACTATGTATATATGTATGTCTATGTATAATGTATAAATGGAAAGGGAGACAAGAATAAATACCACTTCATGCATGTGTATGTTAGAGGGACAATTTGTGGAATAGTTTTTCTTCTTTCGCCTTCCTTCAAGTATCAAGCTCAGACCATCAGACATCACACTGCTGAGCCATCAGTCTGGTGCTGCAGTGATCTCTTCATTCCTCGGGCTCATCATTTTTAAAAAGTAATATGCGTATGCAAGAAATGGAAAATAATAGTCAATATCAGTCTCATTTCCTGAAAATGAGACAGAAAAGTGAACCTGATATTGGTGGAAGAGAATACTCTTTGGGAAGAGCATAGAAACAGAAAGGAGGTGAATATTTCCAAGAGCTCAGTTGTCTAATTCACCCTCTTCCTTCTTAGCATAAAGATCATCAGGAGGGACTTGAACACCTGTAAACATTGGCTGGTTTGGTTCTCAGATATATGATATATATATACACACATCTTTTCACTATAGAGTGCATCCTTCTGTTGCTCTACTTTGTCTTTGCTGGACCTTGAATCTACTCCTTAGAGGAAGGTGATATGTAAACCACAAGTCTGTGCCTTGGACGAGGGTGGTGCCTGTGCAGTCTTGGAAGGGACTTGGTTTCTCCATGTACATCTCTTTCAGAAGGCCAATCCTGTACATTATACCTCTGTAAAAATGCATGCATGAAACCAATAAATAAATAAACTTTTCACCTCAGTGAAAGCTCGCCTCAGAGAGCTAACAATATCCACCTTTCTGGCTGTATGCATTATCTTCTCAGATATGTTGGAGATTAGTAAGAAGAAATTTTTGGGAGGAGAAAAGAAAGTAACTTTTTTTTTGTCCCTAGGGTAGGTTGTGTGAAATATTAGAACTCATTGTTGTAGAATGAGGAGACCCGTCTCTACAACATAAGTGTCATTTGCCGCAAGACTTGAGAGTTGTTAGACATACTGAGATTGGACATTGCTGGAGAAAAATCACTCCAAAACCTCTGTTCAGAGATTGTTATCTAGAACTCAAACTGTTTACGCAGATGTTCTATATAATTTCCATGTGAGAAAGTCGGAAAAGAAAGGAAGAAGAGGGGAAGGAGAAGGGAGGGAGGAAGGAAACATCAATTACTATATTTCTATATCAGAGTTAATGGCTTCTAGAATATCATCTAATGTTTTCATATTTTTAAAAAGGTTTCACAAATATTAGTTTTTTGCAATTCAATTATCTAGACTTACTTAATAAAAGGTGGTTTATTAGAATATATGTTGAAAAATTTGTCATATTACTAAAGTTAGAAAAAAGTAAATAATAGTAGAAATACATGTGTAATGGACATATTAACTTTAAGGTTATAATTTCCTATTTGTAATTTTCATTCTCCATCTCAAAAGGCTTTCAGCGTAAAGTTCACAAAAAGTCCCTGCTTTACCAAATTTAGAGAAAAAGATATAAAAGGGAAAAATAAAAGAGATGTTAACAACAAGGAAGAGAGCGATGCCATGGAGTGGATTAGATATCTTCACAGAGACATATTAAATATGATATTTAAATGTAAATAAAACAAAGGTAATGTAAACATGCTTAAAACAGAAAGAAATCTTACATGACTAAACAAAATGAAATAAACATACTGTCTTCCCTACCCCATCCACTCTCATTTTTTGAGATAGGGTTTCTCTGTGCAGCCATGTCTTTCCAGGACAAGCTTTATAGACCTGGATGACCTTGATCTCATAGAGATCTGCCTGTCTCTTCCTTCCTGAGTGTTGAGGTTATAAGTGTGTGACACCACGCCTGGCTTTATTGTTCATCTCTTTGACCTCAGGAAGAGACTTATATGAAAATGTCTCCAGAGTCTTGACGATCAAATTGCTTCGGAACACTCATTAACCTAAATATACTTTGCTAAGGTTTTAGTCTCAAGTTTTGTCTTTTTTGCCTTCTGATCCTAAGTCTTATCTCTTAGACAAAAAGGTTATTTATCCCTATTCAGAAACATCATAGAGAATTCTTTAAGAACCCAGTTTAAGAGTGATTATTTAAATTTCCATCAGCCTCCTCTCTAACACCAGTGATGTTTCCTTACAGTGTTCTTACAGAGAAGTAGTTCTCAAAAAGGAAGCCTTTCAGATCCCGAGAACCACAGTTAGGTGAGCAACTTGTGGGTTCTCATTGCTCAGCTATAAACTGCTAGTTAGGATCTGTGGTATTTGCCCTGAAAACATATGATTTCATTAATCACATAGACAATTCAGCTAAACTCAGATTGACACTGCCAGTACCTGGCTCCAAATCTCGTGGAAGGTGTTCCCTTAGTTATGACGTGCTCCTTGCTCTGAAGCATCCCGTGTGGCATCCATTGGTCAATGGAGAAATGTCACTGGAAATCTAAATCAGGACCACAAAGCCTGTGAGTGGGAAGATTTAATCAGTAAGTATAAAATGTGAGTGCGTTTACTATGTTGACTCTAGAAAAGCCACGGTCCACACCTAAAGGTCCAGGGTGACCTATAGACTAGAGCTTAGATTAGATAAACACATGGGGCAACACATGTAATGTGACAACAACTGTGAGCGATGAGTCTTACGGAAGCAGCTGAGCTAATAAACAAAGGGCAGATCTGCATTCTAATTAAAGTATTTCTTTTTCACACAGGAATTTTATTTTCCTTCACTTTCAAGAAATTATTACATTAGATCTTTTAAATCATTTGAAATGTTAAAATCATACTTAACTTGCCTTGCTGTGCCAAAATAAACAGCGAACAGGCTTTCACATAGTAACTGCAGTTTCCCAATCTCTCCCTTAAAGTTACTGCTTTAAATATTTAAACTTGCCTAAAGAGTAACATCAAAACCCACGTTATTGAGGCTCCCTAGCTGTGCTCCTGGTACTGAAAATCAGGGATAGATGTCAATGTGTCATGACTTCTCAAGATTCTACATGCGGTTAATCCAGGCACAATGAGCTGGTTCATTTCTGAAAGCCCTCATCTGAAGTTTTCTGGTGGGGAGGAAAAGGAAGGTGGCTATAAGAAAAATAAGGATGCTGGGGAGGGTCTGGTGCAGACGTGCTTATCAGCAGCAGATGAGGAGACGTGGAGGATTCTTGGCTCGAGAGACCTGGGAGGAGAAGAAAATACCAGAGAAGCAGGGTGGAGCACCTTGTTCTTATTACCCTGCTCACAGGTTCCTCTGATTCATGCTGACCTTAAAGCCAGCTCATAGAAGAACTGACACTGTTCCATATGAATCATCTTTTCTCAATTCCAAGTCATTATTGTTGTGTTTATTTTTGAAGATTGTAATGATTGTATGGTCAAGTAACTGTTCTACAATTCAAGTCACCCGAAAACAAAAGCCTTTTCCACATACCAGGACCTTACGTTTAGGCCCTTGCTGCTTTGAGTTAGTTTGCATGGAAGGGGCTTTCCTACAGGGGTTTTCAGACTATGCTAGAGATCATGGATTGAATGTGACATAGTAGAAATGTCTCCCATGCCCCCGGGGCAACATCCTTTGCTTTTTGGGGGGGGATCTATGTTTGTGAAGTCTGTTATCTTCTTTCTCCATCTCTGCATCAGCACTACCTCTAGCCATTGCCAGCTACTCACTCCTGTATTTTTCTTTTCAGTTATAAAAGGTTGGTCACATTAAAACTTTTCCCACACATATTTACCCTTGAGTCTACACTTTTCCTCATCTCCAGAAAAGTCAAGTCAAATATGGAAGTAAAGACTCACCAAATGTGTCATTGACAAATTGCCTGGATTTGAAGATACCTATGAAACATTCCCCTGGAAGTGACTGGGATGTCTGTGATAGTATTTCTAGAGAAGTTGACTGAGGCAGAATATGTCCCCTGAATTTGGGTATTAATTTCATAGTTTTTCTTTTAATGTTTTATATAATGTAGTTTCATATTAAGCATTCATTTTTATGAGCAGATAATAGATATTAAGAAGTGCTTCATGAGGAAAAGTGAACGTTAAAAACTACAAAACTACAACCAGCTCTGAATTGTCAAATCAAGGGACCAAAGATTGCTTCACAACTTTTTTCTCCTTCTATTCATGCTAAACACTCATGCCTTTAGTCATCAGTTGCTTTATGTACATAGACACACACACACACACACACACACACACACACACACACACACACACACTCACTCACCTTACTGGCAGTACCCTGTTTTGAGAATTCATTTTTGTAAACTTTCAGACTGTTGTTCACTTCCTGTTGAATGGTTTTCTTATATTTTTTTACGTAGCTGCAAATTTATATCATGTCCTGTGACATGTTTACATTTATTTAAAAAAAAAAAGTATTCCCCTTTTCCTACTTTTCCTTCTATTCTCCAGTGAAAGAAATAGAGGTTGAGTCAAGACATAGAATAGTCAGCCTTAGCTGGTGTTGGAGTTTCAAAAGTTCAGAATTAGACAGATATGCAGTGGCTTTTCTTGTCTTTTTCTGCTCCATGTCTACCATGTAAATCAGATGATCTACTTTGGGCACTATTATCATGTGATTAAACATCTTTTTAAATTTTAATTTTGACTCCCTTTCTTGTAAAATTTTGGAGGAAGATTTTCCCCAAAAATTTTAGTAAGATTAGAAGCCCTTAGGGAAGTCTAAAGGCTAGATTAATGAGATGTTTTTGGAACATGTTTGTCTTTGGTAGATAACAAATGTTTGTATTTGTTGAATATAGAGAAATAAGAACTGAAAAAGATCAATGACTAGATGTTGTGAAGGAAGGGTTAGATGAACGTAACATAAGCTAAGTTGTCTACAGTTAGTGCTACCTTAACCTATGCTTTATGGCTTGGATATCAACGCTTATAGACAAGAGGATGCTGCTTTCCTTTATCCAGACATCTCTTATAGAGTAGGAGAGAACAAAGCTAGGATGCACATGCATGGACCCTCCCCAGCCACAACAGTACCATATGTCCAGCATCACTATGTACTGTTCTTGACACACACCATCTCTAGCTCATGCTTCTAGTTCATCAGAGCAGAAGTGTCTAAACTACATCTATTGTTTTTTCCCAATATTGGATTCTATGCTTAGTATATTCACCTTAGTACATGTTTTTGTCAGTGGCAGTAATTTATTTCATTAAATTGTCCTCATAAACCACACACTCACTCCTATTTCTCTTACATGTTGATTAACCATCTTTTTCCATCAGATAACAGAGCCCAGCAATTATTGTTCTATCATAATTGACATTTGTTTTCTATCCTCTGTAGGATAGTGCAATCTTCACATTTGCGTTGTGTTATCCTAAAAACCTCATAAGTGACTTTCTGTCTCTGGTTGACATCGGTAAAAATGATATTCTCTCCTTCACCATAATTCCTATCTCTGTGACATAAGTAAAACATCCCGTATTTTTGGCATGGTTCCAGAATGTACATGTGGAATACTTTTCAGTATAATATTTCAAGAAGCTAGAACTGATAATTTTGTCTGAAGATTCAAAAGAGTTATCATACCATAGCTGTGTAGTATATAGACACTGTAGGAAGGACCACCCAGTAGTAGTAAAAGAAATACAGTACATCTAGAGCGACAGCACAGTGTTCCCTGTAAAGGATGGCTGGTATTCTGTCTGGTGTCATAGATGAATATACAGAAATGTGGAACACAGTCCTTCAAAACTGATACAAAGAGAGCACCGCTGTTGTGCTTTGCCACCACAACACATGAGTTTTCAGAATATAGTAAATTATCCAAATTATTTGTTAAAAAATAAGTGGTAGATAGATCAGCTTCTTTTGATTTATATGCTCAAAATAAAGTTTTTAATCAAGTCTCAGGTCCAGCAGACTGTGTTACAACTTTCATTGATCTAGAACTGCATTCGTTCCCATCATCTCAAATTTTTATAGTATTGGTCAGTAGCACACTGTCTTGTAATGCTGGGTTCATTTTTCACATGCCCGCACTTTGCTCATTTACATCCAAAGTCAACGACACAGGGCAGCTTAGGGATGCAAAAACTCTTTTTTTAAATATATTTTATTAATTTATTCATATTATATTGCAATTGTTATCCCGTCCCTTGTATCCTCCCATTCCTCCCTCCCTCCCATTTTCCCCTTACTCCCCTCCCCTATGAATATTACTTAGGCAAAGGAAATGGGCCAAATAACATTTAATGGCAAACCTATCAGAATTATACCCGACTTCTCAGCAGAGACCATAAAAGCCAGAAGGGCCTGGACAGAGATTCTGCAAATCCTAAGAGACCACAGATGCTAGGCCAGACTACTTTACCCAGCAAAACTATCAATAACCATTGACAGAGAAAACAAAGTATTCCATGAAAAAATCTTAATTAACACTTAATTTCAAAATAGTAATTACATACTGTTTAACAGTTTGTAACTAATATTACATACCGAACTATGTAAATTAGTATCAGAGACTGTACTAGTAGTTTCTGTGTGTAAGGTGGACAAGAGAAAGCATGGCATAATCCAAGAGCTTATAAATTAAAGGCAGAAAATGATATGAAGAAAACAGGTGAACAAATTAAGAGCAGTTGTCTACTATAATTAGTGCTAAAAATGGCATAAAGTAGTGTGATATATTTTAGGTTGGGTTTGAAAAAAACAGTCAGATAATAGGGCATTAACTTTAATAAATAAAAAAATCTAGCCAGAGAATATGTACAGCAAGTGAAATGTCCTAGGCAAAGTTCTTATATAAGAAAAGCCTTAGCATAATTAGGAAAATGAAAGATAGTATGTGCTATGGATATACAATTCAGCACAGACTTGTTGGGAGAGGAAGCAAAACACTCTGGAAACAGATTCGCATGCCTGATGTGACTAGGAAAGTCAGATCAACTGTCCATGTGGGACTAGGACACTCAGACAGGAGAGCATTTGAACCGTAATTTTTCCCTTCTTTCCTTTATCCTCTCCACCAAATGCTTTCCTTCCCTAAAGCTGCATTACTGTTAAGAATTTTAATGTCTGGCTGGCATTTTCAGCTATCCTTTAAGTAGCTTGTGATTCCCAAGAGAGAAAAGTGGATTGGTTAGTTCAAAGCAGAAGTTTTACACAAACACACATACACACACACTCACACACACACACACTCACACATACACACACACGAATATTAAAGTATGCCAGTCTTTAGGGGAAAATGACATCCCATGAGTTCAAATTGGATTCATATATACATATATATGTATACAAACACACACACACATATATTTATTTATACAAATATGTATTAGTGTGCATTAATGTTCTAAGTAATGTTAATTACACCATTTAAAACAGAATGTTAAATTTCATTTCTCCCAAAGTTTAACTTAAACATGAGTAGATTCAGGGTTCCAGTGAGTTTGGAAGGTAAGGTATTATTTCTTTATACATATAAGGACTATCAGAATTATACCCTATTAGTAGGCATAGGCTCTGAAATTGTCAACATTTCAACTGAACTACTCTTTCTGAGTCTTTTTTCTTCTTTTTATCTCTTGCTATATAGTCTGACTTACTACATATTTCCTCTATACCTGTACTTTAGCAAAAGTAAGTACAAACTTTCTGTTTAAATATAATTTTGACTGGTAAAGACATTGAATTTTTACATATATCTGAGATGCTATGTGGTATTTTCATGTAAGCTGTACTTCACTGTACTAATTATTTCCTTATAATAAATATCAAATACAAGACAAAACTAATTATTAAAAACTGTATAATATTTGATAGTTTCATATCATGTAACCATCATTTACATCTCATCCCAAAGAAACTTCTAGAGACAGCTCTCTACTCCATCATGTCCTATTCTTTTCTTATTTTTAATAACCCACTAAGAACATTTAGTTCTGTCTTTATGTGTGTGGTTATAATCGCATCCACTGCATATGAGCAGCCTGACAGTAAAGCCGGAAAGGAAAATGAATGATTATCCTTTCCTCAAGAGCTACTAAGTATCAGCAAATTCTCCAGTAACAATAGCATCTCATGAGTACTTCTCTAGACATTCTGGAACTTGGGTTGGTTTTATCTTGTGTGGATCTTATTCATACAATCAAAGATGCTGTGGGTGCCTGTGTGAAATAGCATACCGTTTCTCAAAGACAGTGCTCAGAGATCATCTCTTGACCTCTTGACCTTGTGTTCTTTTTGTTTTCTTATTTCTTCTTATATTTTGTGAGCTTTGGAGGGAGAAAAGGGGGTTTGATAAAAGATATCCCAGTCAGGGATGAATACTCACATTCACTTCCTCTTATCACTTTGACTAGTCTCTGTACCCAGTGCTTCCAGTGCTTCCCATTGCAACGAAGTTTCTCGAACTAAGCGTGAAATTAAGGACTATGGTGAAGCATAAACACTTAAAAGGTGGTTTGAGAAAAGCTTAGCAAAATGATATTACTAGGTTCTACCTTAAAACCAATGACCTCCTCAGTCATGGAATTTTCAACAGGTTTAAGTATGAGGCATAAATTCCTCCTGTGGAGCAGGCCTCAAATCCATCAGAAAGTGGCTGGTTACTCCACTACAGTTGCATCACTGCTTTTCCAGTAGACATATCTTGCCTGGCAATTCAATATGATAGACTGTAAGTACAATGCTTGGTAAGAACACTGGCATACTTTTCTCTCTCTCCCTCCCTCCCCAATGATCTACATAACAATTCTCTGACACTACAAAAGCTTACAGCAAAGATGTTTTCTCTTCTTTTTTTTTTTTTTTAAATCTTTCTATATGACTATTTATTTATTTATTTACTTAGTCACTTTACAGCCTGGTCCCTGGCCCCTCCCTTCTCTCCTCCCAGTCCCACAATCATATCCTTCCCCTTTTTCTCCCTGTGCCTCTTCTCAGAGAATTGGTGGTCCCCAAGAGGTACCAGCCACCTTGGCACCTCAAGTCACAGGTTGACTGAACACATCCCCACCCACTGAGGCCAATAAGAAGGCCCAGTTATAGGAATGGGATCCAAAGGTAGGCAACAGACAGCCTCTACTCCCATTATTAGCGAACCCACATGATGGCCAAGCTGCACATCTGCTACATATGTGTAGGGGGTCTAGTTCCAGCCAATGCATGCTCTTTAGTTGGTGGTTTGGTCTCTGTGATCTTCTATAGACCCAAATTAGTTGACTTTGTAGGCCTTCCTGTAGTGTCCTTTACCCTTACAGCTCCCCAAATCCTTCCTTCCACAAAACTCCCCTAGTTTGGCCTATAGTTTGGCTGTGAGTCTTTGCATCTGTTTCTATCAGCTGCTGGATGAAGCCTCTCAGAAGACAGATATGCTGGGTTCCTGTACGCAAGCATAGTTGAATTTCATTAATAGTGTTGAGGAATGGCTCTTTCTCATGGAGTGGGTCCCAAGTTGGTCCAGTCATTAGTTTGCCACTCTCTCAAATCTGCTTGATCTTTATCCCTACACTTCTTGTAGGTAAGACAAGATTTTGGTCGAAGATTTTATGAATGGACTGGTGTCCCTCTTCCTCCACTGAAATTCTCACTTTAATATACAAGGTAGTTTTCTTACTAGATTGAGATTAATTTCTCTATGTCCTACATCTCAACTAAGTGTCAGCTTCAGGATAGGGTTTTACCTTGTAGTTATGGAGGAGTTACCAAAGGCAATGACAACAGACTTTCTTGTTTTATATAAATGTCTTCCATAATCAATAGTTCTTAAAGTAGCATTCCACATTGTGTACTGAAATTTTCATAACTCACATTTTCTGGAAAGAACCCTGTCCACTCATTCATATTTTATTGCAATTAGTCTTCTAAGTAGTGGTTTTCCACAAAGCTTTTTATATTCTTTATTTTTTATTATTAATTTATTTTTATTTTCAAGTCTTTATTGGAAATAGTTTTTTTCATGTAACATTCTGATGATGGGTTCCCCTCCTGCATCTCTTCCCAGATCCTCTTTCCCACGCATACAATGGCTTGCCTTCTTCTTTCTCTCAATTTACAAAACAAACAAGCCAAAAAATGACAGTGAAGAAGCATAAGAAACACACACACACACACACACACACACACACACACACACACACTTCATAAAAATACAAAATTGTAAACTATAATACAAGCAAAAGTAACTAAGATAAAAGATGCTAAAACAAAGCAATTTGAGACAAAATTACCATTGAGTTTACCTTGTTTTGGCCATCTACTGCTTGACATGAGGCTTGCCCTTATGTGTGGTTATATACACAGTATATGTATTTGAGAACACTAATGTTTCCTTTGTGTGTAGTTATTAATTGGAGATAGTTTCTTTGGGATAGGATGTCATGTCAACTACCCCGTCTCAGCACTGGAACTTGTGTGGCTTGAACCTCTTCTGGATGCTGCCACAGTCTTTGAGTTTATATGTCATCAGTCTTACTGTGTTTGGAAGACAATGCTTCCTTGGGGACAGCCTTCCTTTCTGGCTCTTTCAATGTTTCTGCCTCCTCTTCTGTAGAGTTTGATGAAAACACCCAATTAGGATGCTATGTTTCAAAGATACAAACTTTTTTTCCCATCCCTTGGGTGTAGGTTTCTGTGTTAGTTCCTATTACTCTAAAAGGAATCCTTTCTGAGGGTAACTAAAGAAGACATTGATCCTTGAGTATAGCAGGATGTCACTAGGAGTCATTTTATTACCATCTTCCTTTAGCAGAACAATAGTATTTATTTGCACCTAGACCTGTGGTCTATCTGGTCTCAAGTGCTTGGCCAACGTTCCAGTGTAGGCTCCATCTGGCGGGCACTGCTTCACCAGTGTGTCACTCAAGCAAGTCCCCGCTGGTCTCGGGTTTTGCAGCTGAGTTGGTGTTTACCTTTCTCCTCAGGTCCACTTTCTTTCATATCACATTTGCTCTACTATTACTTCTTATTATATGTGCAGTTGGAAAGTGAGGTTAGTAGGTCTAGGTTAATGGCTTCTCCCATCCTCCAATTTTTCCCATCCTCCCTGACTCCTCGGTGGTTAAACCTGTTTACTCTGTACTCTCTGGTCTTGTTTTTATTTTACCTACAATCCACTAGTCTCTTTCCTTGATCTTCTCTCACTTACAAAAGCCAACTTCTAGCTGGCTTGCACTTATGCATCAAATAAAATATATAAAACAAAATATCTGAAACTCTGACTCTCACATACAAATTAATATATACCGCAGTTGATTCTCTCGGCCAGGTTAGCTCACTAAGAATAATTTTTTTTCAAGATTCATTTATTTACCTGAATTTTCATTATTTTGTCTTTTTAATGCTGAGTAATATATATTCTTTAAGGAAATTTTCTACAATATCGTACTAAAATGTGATAATTGTGGCTTAAAGATAAATCTTTAAATAAAATGTTTGTGTTAATCCTAAAATCTTAAGTGTCTCCTGACTCTATTCCTTAAAAACAGTAAGTTCAATCAAAGGGAAAAAAATAAGAAAATATGAAATATCACTAAACCCTTTAGAATAAAAATATGTATTGGCAAATAACTTAAATAGTCTGTAGTTAAGAAATAAAATTCTGAAGAAAAATAAAATCAAGAAAAGTTCTCGAATTCTTAACCATCCTCTCAGTCCCCTGATAGTTTCAAGTCTTACATTTTAAATAATTTATATCAAAATTTAATCACTTACAATAATTTGTATGAACATATTCATGAAAAAGCATCAGCAGTAATGGCATTGAAATAGTTAACTATCAACGGATGCTCATGATTTCCTAGCATTGGATATTAATAAAAGATAATAATTTCATTTGAAATTAGACAGTAAATTGAGAATGGCTAATTTCAGCATAAAATTATTATGATCTACAGGATAAAAGAACTGTTACAAATTGTAATTTCTAAGCCATGAAGAAAATTCCATTTTAGGAATAAATATTCCTTGGTTGATAATGAGTAATCTTCCAAGAAACATTGAGGTTTTCAGAGAGGATTGAGGGATTCCATATTCTGAACTAAAGGATACCAGCAGTTAACATGACAAAGAAAATGAATGTAAAATATGTATATTGCTTATGTTCAATACTAAGCAAACAGAGCAAGAAAATACTTTGAGAATGTCCTGGTGACTTCAATCTTAGTTGGGTTAGAATGTTTTTGATCTATGGAGGAGATGTTGAATGAAATCTTCAGACAAGGTCATAACCTCCCCAATATCTACTCAAACATACTGTCTTAGTTAGCTTTCCATTGCTGTGTTGAAAGACCAACCAAAAATGAGCTTGGGGACAAAGGGGCTTGTTTGTCTTACACTTCCATACCATTGTTCACCATGGAAGGA
The DNA here is from genome assembly GCA_907169655.1 of Acomys percivali. NCBI lineage: Eukaryota > Metazoa > Chordata > Mammalia > Rodentia > Muridae > Acomys > Acomys percivali. The sequence continues at coordinate 21,774,961 of OU015750.1, read as the reverse complement.
AGTCAGGGCGGGACTTCCAGCATGGCAGGAACCTGGAGGCAGGAGCTAATACAGAGGACATGGAGGGATGCTGCTTACTGGCTTGCTCCTTCTGGATTGCTGAGCAAGCTTCTTATAGAGCACAGAACCAGCAAGCCAGGGGTGATGCTACCCACAGTGGTATGATTCTCCATCAATCACTAATTAGGAAACTGTATTACAGGCCTACCTAAAAGCTGATATTAAGGATCTTACTAAGGCATTTTCTTAATTGAGTTTCCCTTCCCTCAGATGACTTTAGTTAGTTTCAAGTTGACATAAAATTATCCATCATACACAATTTCAGTATTTTTTACTTAGGAAAGAAACAAAAGGGATTTTTTATTTTTTAATATTAATGGGCCTGGTAAACATATCTATCATGTCAGTTTATTGGGCTTATGGCAGAACTTATGGCTAAAACAGCACAACCACAAAATGCAACTTGTATCAGTAAATGCAATTGATTTAACGTTCTATAAGTGTAGGGGAAGCAGAAGAAAAGGTAACAGAGCAGTGATTTGGAATGATATTAGAGTGTGTTTATGATAAGAACAGCACCAATAGCAAAGGTTAATTGAAACCTCTTATTTCCTATGGAGCTCGTGAGCCTTGTGCGTATCTGGAACATCGCACTGCATTCAACCTTTGGTATCCATGTATTCACTGGGAGGATCTTGCTGGACAGACAGACTCATTCATTCTTTTCTTATCTCGCACCCAGAACATCTGGATATTGCCATTTAAAACAACATCGGGTTACATAGACAAACTATTTGGCAGCCCTTACAAAGGCTCTTTAGTTACATAATTGACATTCTTTGTATTAGTGACCTAGTGTGTTTGGGTGTCATAGGCAGGTTATTCAGAAGTTGATTCACAAATTTATGAAGCTGTTAATCTCGTGTTGTACACTGTCTTATTTCTATTTTGTTCTAACATATCTACTGCATTTGAGAAAACACAAACATTTGAATAGGTCTGAGCTATCCCCAGAACGTGTAGGGTAAGGATTAAGACCTTAAATCATCATGGATGGGGCAAAAATAGCTAGACTAATGAGAAGAAGGACTTGGCTTGTTTTCCTTGCAACCGACAACCGAGTGAACTTTAACACTCCTTTAGTTTTTTAAACAAACACCACGCTCTTTGCTGAAACAGCATGACATTGTCAGGGAGTATGGGACAATTGGGTAGAGTAAGAAGACACTGCAAGAACACATTTGCTGATGCAGAGAGTACTGGCAGAGATGACTAGAATTCGGGGGCATCTGGAAGCAATGTGGAAACCTAGTCCAATGGATACTCCCTGGAATGTTTGAGAGTGACCCTAGCAAAGACTCATAGCGATGGAGGACATAGAGCCTGAAGCAGCCATATTCTACTACCAGGTGAAGTTTTCAGCAGTGGGTCAGGAACACCAACCCAGCCTCCTACCTCCTCTTTCCTACCTCCACTATGTGCTTGAGAAATGGTAGCACAGAACTGGTAAAGCTGCGAATGGATAACTGATCTAACTTGAAGCCCAGGCCAAGAGAGGGAAGCTAAGCCTGACTCTGCCTCAGTTGCCAGGAAACAGAGGCTGTGTAGCCCAGAGACAAGGATGGATTAAAAAAAAACATGACCAGGGGTAAAATTCAATGAAGTGATTACTAATGATACTCTGCTATACTCAAAGACCAGTTCCTAGCCCAATTGTCATCAGAGGAGCGTCACTTAGAAACTGATGGGAACAGAGGCAGAGACCCATAGCCAAACACTAGATGTAGCCAGGGGAACCCTGAGGAAGAGGGGAAGGGAAGGGTTGCAGGATCCAGAGGGGTTCAGGGTACCATGAGAACACAACTCACAGAATCAACTAAGCAGACCACGTTGGAGACCACAGAGACAGAAGCGACAATGGTGGACTTTCTATGGATCTGAGCTAGATCTCTGCACATGTTACGGTTGCGTAGCTTGGTGTTTTTGTAGGACTCCTAATAGTGGGAGTGGGGGTGTTTCTGACTCTTTTGACTGCTCTTTGGGACCCTTTCTTCCTACTGGGTTGCCTTGTCCAGCCATGATATGGGGTCCTGTGCCTAGTCTTATTGTAACTTGTTATGCTGTTTTTTGTTGATATCCCTGGGAGGTCTGCTCTTTTTTACTAGGGAAATGGAGGAAGAATACATCTGTAGGAGCAGGAAGATGGGGGCTGGGGTCTAGGATGACTGGAAGGAGGAGAAATTGCCACAAGCATGTGATGTATGTGAGAACTTTTAAAAGCACATTTATTTGGAACACTGCATACAGGGAAATATGTGTTCTTCACAAAATTAGAAGCAAAGAAAAGCAGAGGCACAAACTGTAGTGGTGCAAACTAAATGGACATTTCAACTCAATTTAGATTTCGTAAATAAGAGAAAAAGTGTCATTAAATCTGAACTAACCAGATCAGAGTTGTGTGCATATGTGCCCATGACTGTATTGTATACCCCACAAATGTGGATTTGAAAAATCCTTTCAATGGTGTAATCTATTTTTAAAAGCTTTTTTTATAAACAGGGCTTGCCACATTTTTTTCATAAAATTACAAATTAAAGCTTTTCTTCCACATTTTTATTGACAAATATCCAAATTAATTCCATTGGGTATTTTTTTGTGCTAGGTACCTGAAGTCAGTCTCCATTGGAAGCTCCTCTATTTTGCAAATGTGAAAGTGGATATATATGTAGCAGGCCTTTCCTAAGGAATCTGTGATCTAAAGCTTCATTCTATTGGGACCATATGGAAAAGCATAAGAATAAATGCCCAAAAAACAAAGAGGGTATATATACATAATGAAAACCAGGATTGCTTTCTTTTTAACTATACTGTTATTAGCACATTCAAATGCAAAGGTAGACATTAAAACTCCCATATATATTCACAAGTTTAATATTTTCATTCCACTTCTTTCCGTTGTATTCCTTTAATAGCAATGCTTCAAAGAGGGACTTCAGATACCTCTTACTAGCACAGCCCAGTGTTAAAGTACAGTTAATTATTCTCAAGCTCTTGTGTCAGGTTACCTGGTATAGTTAACTCTGCCAGATGTAATTTCGCTATTGGATAATCTGATTTGCTGACAATATATACTGCCTTAAAACAGGAAGTGCTTAGGTGACTAGTGTCCAAATCCCACATACTCTTTCGGTTAAAATGAAATGTGAGTCTAAATTTAGCCTTTAATTACATTTGCTGTTCTACTTCCAAGAAACAAGTTTCTATAACATCTCCAGGAGGGAAAAAAGAAAAGTAAAGATCGCATTTTGTGAGTTACTACTCTGGAAGCAGCAGGAACTAAACAACATTTAGAATTTTTTCTATTATCTGTTTTAGTCAAAGACATATATATCTTCTGAGTTTTCAAGGACAGTCAAACGGTTAATACCTGCCTTAGAAACTATGTTTACCTCAAGATTTCAGACCTTTATCCAACTGTTAGGAAAACTGAAATTATTCTTGTGTGAGTCATCAAAGCACTACTGTATACACATCAGGTACTGTGGATGGCACAAGGCATCTTAATTTCAAGGATGAGAATGTGTCTCCATCATGTAAAAATTAAATTCACTAAGGATAAGGGAATCATTTTCTGTCAAAAGAGAGATGGACTATTTTGCTACAAAAAAAAAAAAAATCAAGCTAGCACTGTTTAAATGCTCTACCCTAAGACACGCCTGTCATTTTCTTTCTTCACTTTGCCACTTATCCCCTTAGAGACTACATTATTCAATCTGTATTGTTCTGTCAAATGAAAAATGTGTCCACATTCTACCATGTGCTTAAACAAGCAAAAGTAAGTATTAAGTCAGAGTGTTCTGTATATTAAGAAATATTTTACAAATGGACATTAATTCAGATTTTATAGTGCTTCCATATTCTGTAGCCCTTAAACTTCTATAATATATTGAATGTCCAAAAGCTATAAAATATCTTTAATTATTGATATCTATTTGTAGATAGCAATATAAATCCTTCCATAAATTCAAATAAGCAAGTGGCTTTATCTAAACAGAGATTTGGAGCATTGCTCTACTGTTCTGGGAGCTTGTTTTTCTAGTCATATTGTATAGCTGTTGGCAAGAAGTATTATAATTATTAAGATAGCTTAGAAATGATGGCCACAGAAAGTCAGAATTGGATATCTAAAACAAAATTTCTGTTGACCAAGGTATAAACCCATCTTCTGTATACTGTGTTTACATATACTCTTGGCTTAGACTGCATTATGAAAAGAAAGAAGAAAACAGTCCAGGTCATAGAGATATTTTCAGACAATGGCTTCTGCTAGCTGAGTACTGCTACCTGCCAAAGCAACCGAAGAAAACAATCCAGAATCTGTTTTTTATGTGTATAAACATTTCAGAGCTGGGGCGGTGACTCAGTTGGTAAGGTTTGCCATGTAAGAATGAGAAAAAAATAGTTCAGTTTCCCAGAGTTCAACAGCAGCAAGAACCAGACACTGAGTTGATACAGAAAGGCTGATTCTGAAGATTACTGACAGCTCATTGTAGCTGGATTAATGACCTCCAAGTTCAGTGAGACTCCACCTCAAAAAACAACAGAGGAAGGAACTTCACATCAGACTCCAGTGTCTACCCATACGGACATGTAGAGACATAACCTGCTTGCACAAGTGTGTTCACATGAACATGTGTGCACTGAGACCTCCACACACCCATTGTCACCAATGAGTGTTCAAATATGACCGATTCTTTTTTAGCTTTTCCTAATTTGCCATTCTGGCAATGATCTTTTTCAGGGTTTTTTTTCCCATTGTAGTCTGGCAATCACGTCAAGTCCATTTTTTTAATCTCAGTCTTCCCCAGGGCAAAGCCTTCAATCCTTACCTTGCTATTGGATTCATCTCATGCTATGGATCTTTTATATTTCTCACATTTCATATTCCACCAATCTCTGCATATCCCTTTAATTATAGTAGATTGCTACATCTGACCATCTACCTGTTTGTGTTTACACATTTACTCTGCATGGTATCTGACTTAGGGTTTCTACTGCTGTTCTGCTGCTGTGCAACATGAAGAAGACAACATTTACTTCAGCTCACACTTGTAGTGTAAGATGAAGGGTCATAAGGTAAGGAATTTGGGATTTTACAAATGGAACGGACAAAAATACAAACAAACAAACAAAGAAAGAAGAAGGCACAGAGGAGCATTGCTTACTGTCTTGCTCAGTTTGCTTTCTTATACAATTCAGGATCAACAGTACAGGCATATCACTGCCCTGAGTGGGCTTAACCCTCATTAATCATCAATCAAGAAAATGCTCCCAGGCTTGCCTATATGCCAATCTTATGGAGCCATTTTCTCAACTGGTGTTCTCTCTTTTCAGATAATTCTAGGTTTATGTGAAGTTCTCAAAAATTAATGAAGAAATTCTTTTTTTTTTTTTTTTTTGCTTCACATTAAGTCTCTTCACCCATATCACTCACCTAATTTTTTATGTAGTTTGTGTTCATGTATGTGTAGTACATGCACTTATGCATTATATGATTTTGAGTGTGTATGATTGTGTGTGTGCACGTGGAGATTAAAGGTCAATATCTGTGTATTCTTTGGTGACCACTCATACTTTTTTTTTTGAGAAAGAGTTTCTGATTAATACTGGAACTTTCCAATTTGGGTAATCTCAATTTGGCCCAGCAACTCTCAGACATCCTCCTGTCTCTGCCTTCACAGCACTGAGACTAAAAGGCTGCAAACTGGCAGAGTTTTATGTGGTGCTGGGGAACCTAAAGTTACACAGCAGGTACTTGACACAAAGCCATCTCCTGAAAACCTAAAATATTAAATGTAACAGAAGCTCATTTGTCCTTTGCAGAATGACTTGCATTATCACCTTTCTATATAACCTAATTTTTAAACTTTTGGTGCTTATCCATCACTGTAGTTATTAGCTTAAACCCTTTTATTTAGAGATTCTAAGTCTGGTGGATTGATGTATGTCCTTGATCAAAACCGACAAGCGTAAAATAAGGGGTTTTAGATTTTTAAAATGAGTTCAGTTCAGCCTTTACTTTGCATGTGCTCAATTGTGTTTAATAAAGTCAAAAGTTAAAAATATAGGCTTTATATTTTGGTGTAAATGAAAAATATACTGTTAAATTCACATATACATTTCACAGTTTAGTTGAGTTTAATTTATTAAGTGAAAACAAAACAAGCTAGCTTATCAGGAAGGACTTTCCAAATTGTGTGCTAGGTAAAACATAATACATGTTATACTCAAATCATAGGTTTCATTGTGTTTTGTTTACAATCCTAACCAAATTGCCAAATTGGTTTTTATATATCTTATCTTTGACCTCCTAAATTTTATGTTTGGCATTAGAGACTAAATAAAATGTAATATAATAAACTTTCTAACTTGAAGAAAGTTAATGATGGATCTAAAGATTCTCATAAATAATAAATAGCATTATTTTCTTAATGCTATTAACAATTTTTATTGCTATGAAGAAAATGCTTTGATGGATACCATTTTTTCCTTTGTGTTTCCATATTTGCTAGGCAACAAAGCACATGGAGTCAGTTAAGTAAGCCTGAATATTAGCTGAGAATTGAAGGTTCTCAAGTTATCTAGCCTTCTCCTTCTGCCACGCATGCCTCCTCCCCACTGCTGCTGCTGTGTGCACATAGCTTATCCTGTTACTGACTTCACAATAATATTTCTGTAGATCCAAGCTCAAAGAGCTCTTATCTCAATCGGTTTCCACTTTATCCCACCACTCTCTCCCCGCCCCACCTCACTTTACATTACTAATTGTTTCTTTATTAATTATCACCTGAATCTTTAGCCAAAGATAAACTACTTGCATGCAGGACTTTCTCATTTGTCTAAAAACATGACTATCTAAAAACACATTGTTTTTTAAAGTTTCTCAGTTTTATACCAATGTGTCTTACACACAAACAGGAAGCAGAAATGGATAAATTGACTTGACAGGAAAAAACAATATGTATTGTAAATTTTTAGTTGATTGTATATTATGAGTCATCTGACATAGATTTCTGCTGTTTTCATTAAAGAGAAGAGATTAATATACTGCCTCAACTTTGCTGTTGGAAGGACTGAGTAAGATAATTATGTGTACAGCAAGAGACCACAGTAAATGATCAGCATTCAAAAACCTCATTTAAACCGGGAAAACCACTCACTTTAAATAGCTAAATTTGGTTTCATAGGGAATATCTTTGGCCTGAGTCAAGTCTGTAACAGATTTGCATGGCTATGTAGGCAGCTAAACATCCTCCTCACTGTTCAGTGCCTCCTATGTGCCAGATATTATGGTAGGAGTGAGGTTTTTCAACACAAAAGAACAAGAAGTTTCCTATTTAAATGTATTATGGGCATAATGATTTAATCTCAAATTCAAAGTACAGCAATCTGGGCATGGTAGCCCATACCTGTAATCTCAGTGTTTGATGTACAGAGATAGGAAGTAACAAAGTTTAACTCCATCTTTGTCTATACACTAAATTTAAGGCCACTGTGTGCTGTGTAGCCAGATCTTGTATTAAAAAAAAAAACAAACAAACAAACATTAAAACAAGCAAGTACTTTTCTTTACTCAAACATAGCACTGTACTCAGACATTGCATTAAGAATGGTGTTTATATTCAGAAGTGGAAATGAGCCCTAGATAGTGCCTGGTCAGGAAGCTGCAACTGTCACTCCACTTTATGCCCTGGTTGTTCAGTTTGTGGGACATTTCTCATTTGCATTATAGGATCCAGTGTGTAACTTGAACTCAAGTGTGTTTGCTACAAAATCTCATATCTATTGCTGTGGTTTGAGTCATTGCAAAATTAAAAAAAAAAAGTTCTTAATATACAAGTTAATGTCTCTACAATTTAGGCTCAATTGTTTAGCTGCTCTGTTCATTATTGTCCCTTTCTGGTATGTTCAACTACTGACTCTGTTTCTAAGATGTTTTGACAGTTGGTTGGGCACAAGATTTCTTCAATTTGCTTTTCATTATTGAGGATCTAGCCTCGGCTTGAGCCTTGAACATTGACAGAGCCCTGAAGACAACACAGAAGAAAATATTCTACTCCCCCAAACAAATTAAAAGTTGATCCACATTTAAAGACAGGAGCTCATTTAAAATTGGCCTCCCGAAGTTCTGTATAGATCCTCTCAATACCATAACTGCATGGAAGTCCAGTTTCTCAGTGCATATAGCTAATCCACATTGCACACAAATTTTGATCGAACTTGAAATGTCATTGCTTTTGGAATAGTGATCTCTATGGACGCAACCTGAGAGTAGGGAACCATACTGGGGGGTAATGCTTTATATCTTCTGGTGCCTCTTCTTTATTTTTCTCCTCAGCCTCTTTCATGAAAACGTTTATATCTGAGGTAATTCAGGTTATTACAAGCAAAATGATGCCGCCATTAAAATTATAATAAGAATGATAAAATAGAGTTGTTGGGTTCATGATAATAAATGATAGTGGTGAGGATTTCAATTAGATGCTTCCTTGAAGTTACTTCCTCTCTATTATAATGTGAGATATCAACATGGGACCTAAATGAAAGTATAACTAAAGATATATGTATATATATATATATATATATATCACTAAAGATATAATATATATATATATAAAGATATAATATATATGTTTGTGTATATATAAATATTTGATGATATGTTATTCAGAGAGAGGAAAGAAATTTACCATTTATAAAATTTCTACATCAGTCCAAACACTGTACAAAGATAAATAAAATAAAATAAAAAGTATTTGTCCTGATACCATGTGAAACATAGAGAACATTTAATTATAATTTCTGGATCCATACTTACTAAGACCCCCAGGAATCTCTATAAGAATCATTCAAATAACCATCCCTAGTTTATCCAGGTGGAAGAATTTCAGCTAAAACTCAGATCAAATTTTTTTAGCTTATAGCATGTCAGCTATTGGGTGAAGCTAAAACTTAAATCCCCAACTTTATTTTCTAGTCTGTCTAATCTTCTCTGTTTACTTGGCAATCCAAGCTTCCTTTGCTTTCCTCTGCCACCACCCCAAATCCTTCCTCATGTCCCTGCTGAACACTGCAGTGAACTTACTTAGAAAAATAAACAGAACTGTAGGATCCATTGGTCCGATCTGAATAACCAAATAAAGATTACTTCATTATTTTAAAAAGCCAAGAGAAATTTGTGTGTTGAATTTCTATATTTTCTACCTCAGAAAACATATAGGTTAGTGAAGGGTTAAAATAACAGCACTCTATTTTTAAAAATTTTTTTACTGTATTTGTATGGAAGGTTAACTATGCAGATATACAGAACCAAATATCCCCATTGTCCATTCACAATTATTAAATAAATATACTTCCACTTTTCCTACATTATTCTGAAACAAATCAGTTATCAGACCATTTCATTGTTGTATTAGCAATAGCAAATGTTATTTATTACAAGGGAGAAATCTGTATGTCTGTGCCAGACCCAGGGGGCTTCCTTTTGCCAGTTAAACTTCAAGACTGAATTACTGCATTTTTTTGGTACCTGCAAAGCACTCAGAACATAACATTCTGTCATCCTTTAAAACAGCAAATGGAAGTCATTTAAACCAGATGAACAGCAGGCTAGAGATTTGGCATACCTACAGCAGAGGGCATACAGCACCCTGTACCTATTTCAAGAAAATGAAGAGTGGGTGGCCGGAAGAAAGAAAAGCTTTCCTCATTTAACCTGCAATTTAACATCTGTGACGAATTATTCCCAGCATTGCCCTCATAATTGTTGTATCTACCATCAGTCTCCAGGGAGCAGAGACTACCTGAAGCAGATGAAAGCGAAAATTCAGAAGCGTGAATTCCATAATACAATAGGACTCACATCATCAGGGGAACAGGAAAATCATTTAATTTCTCAATGGAAAAATGAGAATTCTACTTATTTACATCAGAAAGTTTGACATCATAAAGGCATCATCTATTTTGAGTACAATGTGTCACAATCCATGTACTTTTATATTTGTATGTAATGGAGATCTGTGGTCTATATATTTTCTTGCATAACTCTTTGAGTGTGAAGAAGGATATTAATGAGTGTTTTTGCATAAACTGATAAGAGGTTGTTACATCTTCCAAATATGCTTAATTGATAAAATGACCTATTCACATTCTTACAGGTTTGCAACCTTTCTACAAGCCTGAACGCACCCTCTTTTCAACTTTTACCCTGGTTGTTTCTAGTTACACTTCTTGTTCATTTGTAAACCGAGAAGTCTACAGTGCCTACACAAAAAATTTAATCTCGGATTTGTCCCTTGAGACCAAGCTCAGGTATTCAGCTGTTCTAAGAATGGCCTCAAGAAACTATTCTTACAGTCTCCCAATGTGAAGCTCACACTTTCTGAATTGCTTGACCTCCATCTTAAAGTTGCAATCTAGTCTGACATCTTCATTCAATCGCCTTATTCTGGCATCTCTACCATCAGAATACCAACAAAAAACCTGAGGCCTCATTACCGCTTGTGTGTCTACTGTCAAATCTCACTTTTAGCTCTCTTCTAATTTACCATTCCAGCCTCCAAAGAGATCTGCTCAGGTCTGCCTTTCCAATTTTTAGGTCAATATCCTCAGCACAAAAGAAATACAGATTATCTTAAAACAAAAACAGATATTACTCTTCCACTGAAAATGAGTGAATTTCACACACACACACACACACACACACACACACACTCACACAGACACACAGACACACACACACACACACACACACACACACACACTCACACACACACATTCATGCTCAATACCTTGCAATGGCTTAAGAAATTGGAAGCATTTAGTTCCCATGGCCTCTTTCCCTTCTTTACTACCGGGCCGTCTCGCTCCTCCACTCTGTTCTAATTCTTAAAAATGCAAACCCTGTACAACTGAAGGTCCTTGTTTATGCTACTCATTGGCTGCAGTTATTTTACTATTTTTTTCTTGATTGATATGGACATAAATTTCTATTTTCCCTTCAGGTCCATAAGATGTTACATAGTTACAGTACAGATCCCCATTACTTTCAACTCTTTCATCAACCAACTCTGATTTTACTTTACATAAAATTTGTATGGAAGAACTGATCACAAGACAATAGGATTTTATACTTATTTTCTATTTGCATTTTTAATTGCATTTTATTTATTTTGTTGTGTGTGTGTATGTCTGTGCATGTGTTTCTGGAGGGAGGTGTGTGGTATCACTGAGCATGTGTGAAAGTGAAAGAAAAACTTGAAGGAATCAGTTCTATCCTTCCACCAATGGGGCCCAAGGATCAAACTCAGGACACAAGATTGACAGCAGATACCTTTACCTAAAGGGCTATGCCTTGAACCCTGCATCCCTTTGGTTTTATCTGCTGCATGCATGGTTGTAAAAATAGAGAATATGGTACAAAAAGAATGAAAGATAGTTCATTACATTGACTTTCTTTCACTTAGCCTGTACACATTAGTCCTCCATTGCAATATGGAATGAACCAACCACTACTACTTAGAAAATGTTTAATGAATCAGTAGAAGATAAAACCTCCAAGAACACGTACATTCATAACAGCAGATGGGGCAACCCTTTTCTTTTGGTGTTATCTTTTTTTTAATGATTGCTTCTGGGAGTATAACGTTGGTAGAGTAATAGCATGAGTCATTCCTATACTTTTTCCATCATTGTTTTTTTTTTTAAACATTTTACTGATTCTTTGTGATTTTCACATTATTCATCCTAATCCCACTCTTCTCCTTGTTCCTTTATATCCACTCTCCACCCTTGACACTTCCTCCACAAACCAAACCAAACCAGACAAAACAGAAATCTCTCTGTAGATGCTGTCATGAATCATAGTGTATCACACACTGTTGGTGTTTTTTTTTCCCAAAATAGTGTCATTGCAAAGTTAATTGTAATGAAGTCATTGATCTGGTTGGAGGCCTCTAGCTCCTGTTATACTATCAATACTTGATAACTAGGATTCCTTTCAGATATCCTACTGTCACCCTGTGTCATGGACATCTTGCAGCTTTGGTTTTTCAGGAACGTGCTCCTTCATGTGATCCAGAAGTTCATGGGATAGATGTTTGGGTAGGCCAACTCAAAGTCCTAGATCTCGACCTGAGCCTCGGTAGTAACTAAGTTGGTTAGTCTACAAGTTCTCCTGTTTCTGTGCCACAGGGGCCATCTCTCCCACTTTGCTTAGTCAAAAGGAGGGATCAGCTCTCCTGCCTGCTGCAGCTGACATGGGGCTGGACCAACTTTCACAGGAGAAACGCCCTCAGGGACAGCTCACACCCATCCCTGACATCTGAGTCAGCTCTACTGTGCTGCCCAGGTGAGGTGTACCACACCTTCCCCCAGTGCTGCAACCATCAAGAGGTGGAAACAGCTCTCCTGCCTGAGGTGGCAGGAGCAGGACCAGATATCTTTTTTGTCCATGCCACTACACAGCCATTGAGGGCCTGGGTCAGCTCTCCTTAGTTCTAGAGCTGGTGTGGGGCAGGACCTTTGACATCAACATAGCACCAGACAGCAATCCAGACCAGGGATGTGTCCATGCCTTTGATGGTATCATGGGCCGTGGACATCAATGCAGACCCCTGCTACTGCAGGACCACGGACCAGACATGGCCCTCAGTGCCAGAATGGATGGAAATATTACCACGGCCTAGGGTGGCAATGCAAACTACTCACATCAGGCTAATCCTCACCACCCTGGCTTCTTAAGTTCTACCTCTGTTCATAGTTCATAAGCCTTTCTGCCTCCATCCTTTTCTTTCTTGTTTCTTCTCCACATACTTGCTGATCTTAGTGGTACCTGCCCTTGGTAGGCCTCTGGATGTCTTCCACCCACCCCACTGCAAGGTGGCAAAAGGCAGGCCTCTCTTTTCTATCACTTTTATGAGCAACATTTTATGAAGCAAAAAATGATTTTTTCAAACAGTTCCCTAAAATGTAATGATAGAGGATGAGATAGTTTTATTATGTACACCAACATTGCTACTTCCAGACTAAAGATTCATTGCCCAAGTTGCCACAATTTTTATCCTGATTCATCCAAAAGATAAGCTGGCTGTAGTCTTTGGAAGGGTGATGGTGGGAAAGACTCTGAAAGTTATTGCATTATGGAGAACTGTGTTTCCTTTTCCTAGCCTTTATTTAAAATTCCACAGGAAAAGTGAGCAATCTGAATTCTGATAGGAATAGACTCAGTTGAGAGCAACTTACTTTAAGAAGAAAGTAGAGGCAATTAAATAGATTCTGTGATATATCCAGGCTAACTCTTAAAAAAAAACACTGAAGTTTTGGATTCTGGGAGTACAGGCTTCTGACTGTTCACAGCTAGGTCATCACTGCTAGGGTAGTTTTTAGTTCAGTAGGGTTATCTAAACAAATTTGTTGCAATAACAAAAATTTTAATACCTATTAGTATTCAATAATTTGGGGGAAGTTTGAGATGGGGTTTCTCTTTTGTAGCTTTAGCTGTCTTGGACTCACATTATAGACAAGGCTGACATCAAAATCAGAGAGATCTACCTGCCTCTGACTTTCAGAGTACTGGGATTATAGGCATGCCACACCATGCCCAGCTTAGTATCCAATCTTTATCTGTCACTTTATTTGTGATATTTAGCAAGAGGTACAGGTACACATACTTGTCTATCTATAATGTTACTACTCAATATTAGTTCTCCCCAGAGTCTAACTGAAAACAAAGTAATGGTCACATATTGGTTTTAGAAGTGGAAATTAATGTTAATGTATAAAATAAAAATGATAGTACATAAATATGTTAGGTATAGTTATCTTTGTAAATGACAAACACATATTTATATATTCTCATCTACCTACCTCTCTGTTTCCCTTTTTCTCTCTCTGTCTCTCCTCTCTGTTTCTCATTCTCTGTCTCTGTCTGTCCCTCTGTCTCTCTGTCTCTGTCTGTCTGTCTCTGTCTGTCTCTGTCTCTGTCTCTGTCTGTCTCTCTGTCTCTCTGTCTCTCTGTCTCTCTCTGTCTCTCTGTCTCTCTCTCTCTCTCTCTCTCTCTCTCTCTCTCTCTCTCTCTCTCTCTCTCTCTGTGTGTGTGTAGGTGTGTGTGTGTGTATAAACTTTACCAAAACTGCCATTTGTTTCAATACCAAGAAAGGGAAAATGTTGTCATTATCCTAAAATTATCATCTTTTTCTAAGTTCTGATTGTCCATACACCACATAACAATTTTGTGTACTTATTCACTTGGGTGGTGTCCATACCATAGTGTTCATGGGGAGGTGAAAGGCCAATTTCAATAGTTCATTCTCTTCTTTCACCTCTGTCTCTTAGGATCACAGTCAGATCTTTAGGCTCAAAGGAACCTGCTCTCCCATTCTGCACCATGTCTGCAGCCCACACATTACTGGTAATATAACATTATACTTATTTGAAATAATGCCAGCTAATATGTAATGTTTATATATTACATTGAGTGATTAGTTATCAATTACAATTCTAACAAAGAAGAAAAGACAAATATCTGTTCTTACTAGGTCACTTGAAGAAAAACAATGCTCTGATAACAGCATAAAAATTTGAAAGTACAGGATACATGTTCATAAAACATAGATGGACCCTGGAGTGCTATTTCCTTAGAATAGCTTTCTATTAAAACAACTTCAAATTTGATGTTATTGATTTAATATCTAAAATGTTTATGTGCTTAAAGATATAGAAAATACAAACTTCGAGCTCTGTAAAACCACATAACGTACTCAATTGCACAAATAGCAGTAGGTCTGGGGAACAGGAAATGTACAAACTAATTGACTAGGTGAAAAGATTTTAATGTAAAGACATAATATTCTCAAGAAGGCTAATAATCTGTCATCCAAGCCTAGAAAAGAGAGTGAAGGAAGAGGCCAAGGATCACCAGAGCCATGGCCGAGGAGCTTCCTCTTCTAGAACTATTGAGCTAAGAGGTGGTTATGTTGCATAGGTGGTCTCTGGAACAAATTTTAATTAAATTGGGTAATAAAAAAACCACTGCCCTTTATGGTGAGAAAGAACTCATAAAATTTTTGTGTGACTGCCAGGTAATGTTTGCATTAGTGTCCACGAGGGGTTTTGGTTTTGCTGTTTTCAGCTCTACAAAAGTTCTGGCTAAGAAAATAGAGATGTCCCTACTTCCCCTTACGTGGTTTGTGAGTAAACACCATCTCACCATGTTTCCTGAAGCACCTTGGTGACCTTACCAACCTATCATATCCTATTATCAATAATGATAATACAAAATATAAGGTAACATGCAAAATCTTATGCTAATTATTCCCTGACATGAGGGATGTTGGGGTGCTGTGGTTGATTATGGTAATTCTGTTCCATGAATGGCAGTTTACAATACAAATTTTCTTAACATTTTTAAAGACATATAATTGACCGTATAAAACATGTGTATTATTTCTGTTCACTCAAATACGTCTGACCTTTATGAGTAAACTATAACTTCCACTTGTATGGTCCAATAGAAGTACGTGTCTCTGTATTTCTGGAAGCTTCACCACTATAAGCTAAAGCTCAGCTAGCCTTTGTGCCTTTGTCACCTCCCTGCCCTCTTGTTCATCTGATTTTCCAGTCAGCTGGTCATATCTACTGTTCTATATGTGTTTTATCAAGCCCTGATTTTTTGCATACAAATTGTCTTCCACGTAGAGTGGTCTTTTCTATTGTCCATTTTATGTATACTATTCACTCTGTGAAGGAAAGGTGCAAAATTTAAGTTAAGACAGAAATAGCTTTAAGATCCTGTATGCTATGAATGTGAAGTTAAGGGAATGATTTAACTAATGTAGGATAGTCTCTTCAGCTTCATTGATAAAATGATGGTAAAATTTCCTCTGGAAATTTGAGATGCCTGATAAAGTATTTAATACATGAGGGCATCCTGTTACATTTAAACACACGGTGTGCTCATAAAATATTTGGCTACTTTTTCATTGATAAAAATGGCCGGTATTTTATACAGAGCTTCCCTATTTATTCCTGCATATTTATATAGGCCTACTAATATTTCAAAGTGTGCTTAGCACAGTCTACCAGTGCTTATGATGGAAGTTTTAATATTATAAATAATCATTATTCATTTAATCTCTCTTTTGCATTATTATTAATAATATTTTAAATTTACGATTGTTAGATATGATTAAATAATGTCCCTTCTGTGACTTCACTCTAAGATTATTTTGCACGACATGATAAAATCAACAGGATCCTGTGCTTCTTTGTCCATGTTTATTTTTCTGAAGATGTTATGAACTGCTAAAGTAACACTGTCAGATATTTGCTCATTTTTTCCTTTCATTTTCAGGGTATTTTGGTATCATCTATAGTTAAATGTGGCTAGGGGTTGAATTCCAACGAAAATGCTCTGAGCTGAATTGTTCCATTTCTAGATCTGGCTCAAAACACTGCTTATATATTCTCCTCAGTGGACATTCTCCTCCAGTATGGTTCAGATAAGCACAACAACTTAAAGTAGTGTCCTAGAGACTGAAGTGGGTGAGTTCAGGTCCCTCAGACACCACCTTGATGAAGGACACTGAACCAGGATGACAACTCTTTCATAATTAAGAAACAATCCAATATGCAGAAGACCTGGCATCTGAGAATGGCCACAGACTCAAGATTTTCATGGCCCCTTTGGTCTCTGATGGAGCTACAGATCTCTTCCCCTGCAGCACTGACCTATCTATACACCAAAGCTGCTCCAGAATAACTTTTCTTACCACACTGAAATTTGAATTTTACATCATTCTCTTTAGATTATGAAATGATATTGATGTCATGATTTTATTTAATATTTATACATATGTGGTGCACGAGTGTCCTCAGGTGTGGGTGTTGGTGTAAACAAGAGCACAAAAATTGTGCATGTGTGCATGTGTGCAGACACACACTCACACCCTGAGGTTGATGTTGGATGTCTTCCTCAACAGTGCTCTACCTCATACGCTGAAGCAGGAGTGTACACTGATACTCATGCTGGCCTTTCCTGCAAGTCTGGCTAGCTACCTTTCCAAGGACTTTCTGTTTCTTCTTCCCATGCAGTGGGGTTTACAGGTGGGTTACCAGGCCAATCCTGCTCTTACCTGTATTCTAGAAATGTAATCTCCAAGTTTCACAAGTGAGTGTGAAGTGTTTTAGGCACTTAACCATTTCTCTGGACTCTTTCCAATTTTTTAGAGGTTAAGATGTATGCAAATATGGCAATCACTTTTTGGTTTATAATATGCTTCTCCACACTGGCCACTAAAATTTTGGAGTTCCTGAATCACTAAATTTACACTTAGCTTACAAATATGAGTTACCATTTATCCATGTTTCTATTCCCTAAAGCCAATATGTACATGTTAGGCACTGGATGATGATATGATGAATAAGTAAAATGAGGATGAAATTTACTTGCTATTTTTCTATGCTGGGAGGATGGAGAGTCAGTGCGATGACCAAAAAAAATGTCATGAAACCCAGTGTTACATTATAAATCAATACACACACACACACACACACACACACACACACACACACTTAATTCAGGGAGGATACACATACATATTTGAAGATAACAAAATTACTTAATTTTAACCCAAATAATAAACATGAGATTGAAAATAATATGAGACAGAATGCTCTATTAATCATTATGAATGCTATAGTATTATGTTGTAGTTTCTTAAAAGTATGAATGAACTACAGAAATACCACAACAAATTCACTGACTGTGTTGAAATAATTATCTTTTAATGGAATGTGTTAGATAAAGCTTTCATTCTTTACTTGGTGTGTTGGAACACACCTGTAATCCCAGCCGTCAGGATACAGAAGCAGAAAGAGCAAGAATTCAAGGACAGCCTGGACTTTCCACTGAAACCCTGCCTTTAAAAGAAAAGGGTTATTTGAATTAAATATATCCTACACCTTGTGATTCAGCAATAATCATGATTGTAAAACATTCATTATTTGTTTGGATAATTATCTAATGCATATTTTTCCAATTAGATATTAAGCCATGTGGTGACAAGGATCATGCCTATTTTACATCTGTATTCTCAAAAATTAACCCAGCTCTGGGTATCTATAAGATGCCCAATATATATTTGTAAAGTGAATGGATAAATTATAAATATGAGTCAATTTAATTAAATGGAGGAGGCTTGTTGGAAGAAGAATTATTATGATCACATGAAAATTTTATTAATGTCAAATATACTTTACTTGGCATATGACCAAGCAGCTACATAACAGAAACATGGAAATAGCTTTCAACTTGAGAAATAAAATTCCCAAATTGAAACAAATAAAAAAAACATAATTATCATCCTAAACAAAATGGCACCTGTGCATGAGCCCACGGACACACACACACACACACACACACACACACACACACACACACACACACA
>OU015750.1:21734437-21753169 GCA_907169655.1 Acomys percivali | reverse complement strand
AGAGAGAGAGAGAGAGAGAGAGAGAGAGAGAGAGAGAGAGAGAGTTTTTTAAATGTCAGCAAAGTGAATTTAGTGCCATTAGAAAACTCTCAAAAAGGTGAAATAATGAAACCATTCTATCAGTCTTTTTAAGATGAAAGAGCCTTCCTGAACCACAGATACATGACCATTTTTCTCCACCCTGACTTGTGAGAAAAAGATACTTTTTTTTATGCAACCTAGAAATACCATCAAATGTGCACAGAAAGCATCGTGAGAACAAGAACAACCAAGGTCATCCTTCAGGAGTCCTGGCTCCAGGGGCAGCACATTGGCTGTAAGGCATTGTGCCAGTCAGCTAGAAAGATGCTCCCTGATTAGGGAAAGGGAGGGGACACAAGTGTGGTGGTCACAATATCACATAGATGAGGCATCATTACAGCCTGTCAATGAAAACCAAGTAACCCTGCTCTATAAAGAAGGGACTTAAAGATGGGGCAGTTATAGCGTGTTTTGACCTCTTCCATCCTGAATCTCTGGATCTCTGTGTTGGCAATAATGGCATCCCAAACATGGGAGTCCTTTACCCAGAAAAAAGAAAAGGATAATTAAGCTGGAAATGTGCTATGACAGAGCTATTTTTGTCTAAAAGTTTGGCTGATACAACTTCTCTTCTATAAAAGTGAGATGTGTTTGTCAAAGGACAAATGTAAACCGCTAGAGGAGGAGCACGTGACAAACACCCATAGGACCATGTCTAGAAACAATCTGTATGGACCAGTCACTCACTGGAATGTGACCTTGTTTCATCTCTTCACATATGTGGTCACCAAGCAAAATTGAAGCCCAACGTTTCTACTTAAAACACAATGTAATTTGCTTGGAGAAATACTACTAGGAAAGAGTGCTTGTCTCCTGGGGTGCGGTGCTGTGCTACAGCCACTGGAATTTTCAGATTCATTTGTATTTGTCAAACAACAGATAAAAACCAAAGAAGAGATCTCTATAGGGACAAGACAGGCCTCTTTCACCAACAGGAGAAACTGACTCGATCCCACATGGAATCTGACTAGAGAGTGTGCAGTGCTTTACTTAGCTCATGGCCGCTCTCTTTTTCTCTCACTTCCTTGTCACTTTTCCCTTCTACCTGTGACCTCAGGAATGCCCTAAGAAAGTCACCGTGTAAAACGTCAGTCCTACAGTCACCAGCTTGCAAGAAGATTGGCAGCCAGTAGCTTGCATGTGCTTCTGATTATGTTAATGAATTAGAGGTCAAGGCCTTTGCCTCTTCAGTTAAGGCAATCTGAATCTGTTTAAAGGTAAAATTAAACTAAAAGGAGTTTTGGTTACCTCATAATCTTGCCAAAAATAGCTCATTTAATATGTAGTGAATTCTGGCATACATGAAGTTTCCTTCTTTGATCTCTGTACAACAAAGCTAGAAAACATAATTTTCCCAGTTCTAAGAGTGACAATAAAATATATATTTTACTCACTGAAGCAAATGCAATTACTCATTTTTTCCACTTAATGTATGGGATAAATTCCATCCCAACTTCACAAGGTGAAAATGGTCAAATGTGGGCAAACTTGGCTACAGCATTCAATCTGCTCCTTTGAGAGCTCAAAGAGACAGCTGCCTGGATTTCTAGCCACATCTTGTTAACACATATCAATAAAGTGTCGGGTGGAGTGCTGATCCCCAGTGTGTGTTTCAGGCAGGCTCTCCTCAGCCATCAAGAAATCAACACTTTGGGGCTTGTGTGGGTCCCAGACACAGTGGAAACAGACTATATGTCATTATGGTATACTTACCTATTAAATGATTCTTTTCCAACAATGCAATCTTTCTGATATTTAAGCAGCGAGTGACATATTATCAAAGCCAAGTTCATAGGTTCAAATTTGTGAAATTAAGGAAGAGAAATAAATAAAATTCATCTCTATTTTTGTTATCATCAGTGAGGCTGAGATGGATGAGTAGGGCCTGGTAGTTGAATAGAACTGATTCAGAAAAGTAGTCTTCCACAGGGAAAGAAGTAAGAAGCAGAACTGTAGTAAGTTCCTATCTTTTAAAGATACCACTGCCTTCAAACAGGAGAGAGGGAGGAAGAGGAGGATACAAGTGATGGGATAACAAGTGAGTTGTAATCTGAATAAATTAATTAAATAATAAAATAAAAAATAAAATTGTAAAATAGCACAACTTGCAAACTAAACAACAACAACAACAACAACAAAAACAAAACAAAACAAAACACAAAAAAAAGATACCACTGCCTTAAAAACTTAAGGCAGATTAATTTTAGCAATCACAAGAATTTTGTTGAAATGCTATGTGACTAAATATTTTTCAAGAGGATTTCTAGGGTAATCATATTAGTCAAAGTTTATTAAACACTATAGCTATCTACGTATTTCACATACCTAAAATGCTCATTGCCTGCACCTGATGGGACAATTATACTTATTACCCCTAATTTCTAATGAGAACACTGAGTAAATTATTCAACAGCATGTAATAGGAAGGGGGGAGGCTGTGACTTTAAGCAAGCCTAACCCACAGACTCAGCATTCTTCACTGGGAAGCATATTTGGCTACCAGATATGAGTGTTTACATGAACATTCTCACCATTTCGCTTATACTGTTTACTCCTAAAATGGGGAGGAGGGGGTGGTGCTGTGAAGTCATATTGGTGTCTTGCCTTATATCGCTCCATTTGGGTAGCGCATAGGTCTCAAACAATAAGCTGCGCACTGAGGTTAGCACTGAGCAAGACGTCTGCTGCCTGGAGAATAAGAGCAGATATTGAACTCTGAGTAGTTAAGGATTGTTCAGAAAGCCTTTAGCCATGTGAAATTTATAAAAAACCACTTGCGGTTGCATTACAGTGGATCAGCTCAGCTATAGGCAAAGCAAGCTATAGGAAAAGCAAGATATTTGGAGTCTAAATCATGTGAGGAAAGGACCACTTGCCAATTATATAATTGCTGATGCTGATGCCCATCTTGTCGGTGCAGACAGCAACCAGGTGTAATGGGTCTCTTCCTCAGAGGCAAGGCCATGCCTATCTGCAGAAGGCGTTAGGTTAAATATATCACTAATGCTGAGGGAAGCGAAGGGAGATGCACCTCATTTCTCTCACAAGGTTCTATTAGTCCATAGCCTTGCCTATTAATTATTTATCTGTAGTCATGTCCCTGATACCTTTAGTCCCATCATTGGATGCAGATAAGGCAGAGTTACCAAGACTTCTTGAGGAGAGTTGTGGTAATTCTCCTTCCTTTAATAGCTTTCTTGTTCACTCTCATTTCCAAACAATATGCTCCCTGGATGCTGTTCTTATAACTCCTGCTGTGACTTCTGGATGGCTTGAGGAAAGTTTTCTGAATTTGGGCCTATAGATGTCATGAAAGGCAAACATGAGATAAACTGAAACAAGGATAGAAGATTGAGGAGTAGAGTAAGTGACAATGAGTAATTCAATAAAATACAGTACAGTAAAACCATAAGTGGTATCCAGGCACAGTGGTACACTTAATCTCAGCACTCCAGAAGCAGAGGCAGGTGAATCTCTATGAGTTTGAGGCCAGCCTGGTCTACAAAGTGAGTCCAGGACAGCTAAGGCTACATAGAGAAATCCTGTCTTGAAAAAAAATATGAAAGAAAGAAAACAAAAACACCAAACAGATAAAATAAAATAAAACCATAAAGGGACCATTTCATCATGGCAACATGGAACTTATAAGATGGAACTTGGCTTACAAAAAAAGATTAATATGAATAACATTATTCAGTGTTTTGAATAAGGCTGGTAAACTCTGTTAACCTTCACGTGGGTGTGAAAACACATTAAATAATAGCAACAAGAAATTGAATTTGAAGGCTTACTACTGGCTAAATTCCATCTGCAGAGACCCTCAGGACAAATTAATTTTTATCTATAACCACCTACCCACAAGCAATGAATAGAGTCGGCCTACGGCAGTTGTGTACATCGTCACTGTCAGAACTTAACTATATTTGATGACTGAGTGCTTATGAAAAGGAAAAATTCTTCAAAGTGCTAAGAAACTTAATATAGTAAGCATCTCTGACTCTGAAACAACAAACTTAAATATGGCTAGCTTATCCATTTAGATTGACTAGTAGTTATGCTGAACAAAAAGAAAGTGGAAAATGTAGGGAAATTAAAGGATGGGAAAATGAACAGAATAATCAAATAAAAGCACAAGGGAAGCAAAAACAAAGAGAGAGAAAAACAACTTATTTCAGAGATGTGATGAAAATGAACAAAAATTATTCTATCCCATGGCAATTTTCAGAGACATAGGCAAGGTAGTTTACCACATCATTCGATGTGAAAAGCAACCCCAACAGTAATAAGTTTAAAGCATTGTCGTTGGTTTGTCTTATCACCTGTGTATGATAAATACAAATTTCTCTTATTTAGTTATGGGGTGAATGAACTGAGAAAAGATGAGATAACCAATCAAGAAAGTTTGGATTATCAATACATTAAACCAATGCAATTAACTGTAGAGATTCAAATGATAGATCCTAAACACACATACACACACACACACACACACACACACACACACACACTATACATAAATATGTTTATATGATATGCTATATACAATACTTCATACAATGTCATTAGTGGGAATTTAATAGGAAAAGCATAGGCTAAAGACAGGAAGTGGGAGGATTTCTGGGAGAGAGAATTCATCTTTGAGTCTTTGTTCCCAGGACAGACTAGAATGATATACTAACGAGTTTCCTCAGCTCATTTTGTGATAATATTTTTCAGACCTTGGCTCTTACCTCCCTTTTCTATTACAAAGTGAGCATATGTATGGCACCACAGTCTCACTCAAAGAAAAAAAAACACAGTACTAAATTATCTTAAATACACCTGAACTTAGGATATATATCTAGAGTCAATTTTTAATTAGTTTTTTTCCTCATATAATTCTAGATTTATTTTACCATGTAAGTTTACTTTGGCTAGGGTTAAAATTTAATTTGCTCTTCAAAGAAAGGCAACAATGGATGTACAAAGGAGATGCCTCTCTTTGCTCCCTGGGTGTTCTGAAAGTAATAATTATAAAACGATAGGATTCTTAATGAAAATGTCACTTAGAAAGGTTGAAGTTGACAGCAGCACCATTGGTGAGTCGTGAAATAAGTCACAGCATAGCCACAACCATAAATACAGTTAGATAATGCAATTTTAAATCTACTGAGACTTACTGTATAAATGTGTCTTAAGTTCAGAATTAAAGTGCCAAGCATCAACATGCATTGAAATTCCCAAATAAATAAACTCTTCTTAAAAAATAACCTTTTGGCATAGTGTTATTAAAAATAGATTTAAAGACAGACTTGTGAAATAATATAGCCAAAGAAAATTGACACACACACACACACACACACACACACACACACACACACACATATATTGACTCAGATTCACACAGTAATTATTCTGGATACCTTTGCTTCTTTTCAATCTCTCATGAGACATGCACTAAACAGGCTGATCTGATCTTGGTTATTTTTCTAGGGTTACATATGACCCTTGGCAAAACACACAGCGATCCATATACCCACATTGTATGCAAAGACTTCTACCACCAACATAGGACCAAAACGTCAAGGCCAGAATAAATAAAATATCTTCTATGTTATTTTAAGGTTAATTAGAGATTAGTAGACAGACTATGTCAAAGAGTATGGCCTGAGAATACTTTCTTTACTCATGTGTGACAAATTTAAGCATTCAGGGGAGCACAGCTTGATACAGTTTCCTTCAGCTGTATCTTTTTAGATTTACCAAACATCCCTTTCTTCACTCTTGTGTCAAAGAGTTTTGTTTATCTGTTTATCTCATCTTTTTCTGTTTGTTGTCCTTGAGCCAGGGATCCAGTGCAACACGTCATTCGTGCCACTGACCTATAATCCTCACCATGAACCAATTTTAGTAATTTTAAGTTGCAAGTAATTAAGCCCCTAGCGCAGCCAACTCAATTTTAGTTAATATTGTTTCTTGCCATGGATCCACTTTTATCACAAAGAGGGTTTGATCTAATTTTGTTAAATCTAATCTCTACTTTAAGAACAGAAATATGCTTTCTTGGACAAATTTTACTCTATTATGTATATGATCCTTTCAGAATACTTCTTATTCCCAAGATCTAGAAGCTGAACACAAGAATGTGAGCATGCATTCTTCCTCCTAACACCCGAGGATGGCACAGGTGAGGCTCACACTCCCACATCTGGTACAAGGAAGATGTCAGAATAAATTTCACATTGTGTATCAATCCATCTGACTGTCAATTAATTTATGTCTAACAGATGCTTTTAGCATGGGGACTGACCCTTATCTCAAAGAAGTTGAACATTGATGGTACTCATAGCAGAGAAGCCATGAGTAGGGAAAGCTATCCAAATGTAGTTTAAAATGTAAAGCCAGCTCAATTCACTACTGTGTCCTTACTTTCTATAAGGTTTCAATTTCTATTAGATAAATATCCAAGAAAAATAACACACCTTGTGTAATAATGTAAAGAGCTTATGAACTTTAAAAAGAGATTAAGGTTGGCTTCTGTTACCTAAACCTCCATTTATGCACACAAATGAGTTAAACCCTAGTATGTAATGGACAAGATCTGTATGCCTAACTTGCACCATAAATACTGGAATAGAGTTTTCTGCACTGATATCATTCAAGCAAATGAATATCATGCTTGAAAAATCATTAATCCTTTTGAAGTTATTTTTTGAATGCTATATTTCACCCTTAAAATAACATGGTGAAAAAAGAAATGCTATAGTCTCCTACCAAATGATTGGAGTACTGTTACTGGTGGAAGGTTTCTAATGAAGACCTTATGCTGTGAATTATGTAGAGTAGAGGGTAAGACTCACAAACTTGTCACAAGGATGTTTGAGTTACAAGCCTTTCGTCTATCACTGGTGAGAATGATATATTCAAGGGATGTGCAGTGCTGTCCATGCATGCCTGGTGTGCATGTGGGTGTGATGTGAGTGTGTATGTGTGTGTGTGTGTGTGTGTGTGTGTGTGTGTGTGTGCATATGAGCACTTACCACTCCAGAGATCTATTATCACCTCTACAACATGTTGTTATGCAATTGCTCTTCTGTCACGCAAACTAAAACTTATGCTGCAGCTTATAAAGTATGATTATTTATTGTTAATTGTAAATAGGGATTCATTTTGTTTCCCAGAACCTTATTTTGTTACTTTGTTGTTATTGTTACTGCTGCTTGGGAATGGAATACAACCTTTTGAATATTACAGGTTTGTCCTATTATTGTATACAACATTAATGTTAAATTTACATGCATGCATAATATAACACCTGGATGTTTGTAGGTTAAGACTTACAGTTATAGACCTTGTCTATTACACATAAGGCTTTTAGTTCATAGGGGTGTATGAAGGAAGGTTTATATATATATATATATATATATATATATATATATATATGTGTGTGTGTGTGTGTGTGTGTGTGTGTGTGTGTGTGTGTGTGTGTGTTTCTCTTCATCCTGTCATACAGAATTTCACTCTGTTGTCTAGGAGAGCCTTGAACTTGCTGGGTATGTCACCCTCCTTTCAAATTTGTGATCCTCCTATCTTGGTCTCTCAGCTTATAGGGTTGTTATATTCAAGCACTTTCACCTTCTGTCATAAATACTATGACAAAAAATTTTAAATATTTGTACATTTGTTACAGCCTGGTTAAAATGATAATTCCCAAGGAATATGTCTATGTATTTTATGAGTACTCACTTTATTCTATTTTAAATATTTATTTTTAGTATATGTATGTGTGAATATGAATATGTGCATGTGAGTGTAGGTGACCATAAAGACCAAAGGTATTACATCACCCAATGTGGGTACTGAGAACCATATCTGGGATGCTCTGTAAGGGCAATGTGTCCTCCTAACCACTAAGTAATCTCTCCTGCCTCATAGTACATTTTAAATATTTGTGTTTATTTGTTTTACAACCTGACCGCAGTTTCACCTCCCGCCACTCCTCCTAGTCCCTTTCCTGATCCACAACCCCATCCACTATGAAAAGGGCAAGCCTCCTACTGATATCAACAATAGCATATGAAGTTGCAGGAACACTAGGCCCCTCCCTTCCTATTAATGCTAGATAAGCCAAGCCAGTAGGAAGAAAAGGTCCCAAAGACAGGCAACAAAGTCAGAGACAGCCCCTGCTCCCATTGTTAGGAGTCCCACAAGAACACCAAGCCACACAACTATAACATATATGCAGAGTACCTAAGTCAGTCTCATGCAGGCACCCTGGTTGCTGGTTCAGACTCTGTGAGCCCTGGTTAGTTGAATCTGTGGACTTTCTCATGGTATCCTTGACCCCTCTGACTCCTACAATCCTTCTTTCCCTTAAGCCAATGCAGGATTCCCAAGGTTCATCTAATGTTTGGCTGTGGGTCTATGCATCTGTTTTCAACAGTTGCTGAGGGAAGCATCTTTGAGGACAACTGGGCAAAACACCAATTTGTGATTATGCCAGAATATTGTTAGGAATCATTTTATTGACTTTATTTTTTTCAGTCATATTTGTTTCTATTCTAGGCTTCTGAGATGTCCAGGCTCTTGTTCCTGGCCATTCAGACATATCAGAGTGGGCTCTCTCTCAGGGCATGAAACTCAAGCTGGATCAGTTATTGGTTGGCTACTATCACAATTTCATTGTAACCTATAGCCCAGTATATCTTGTATGCAGGACAAGTTATAAGCAGAACGTTCTATGGCTGGGTTGGTGTCCCAATCCTGCCACTGAAAGTCTTGTCTGGTTATAGGAGATGGCCAGTTCAGGCTCAGTATCCCCCATTTGAGAGGAGTCTTAGCTAGGGTCACCCTCATAGAATCCTGGAAGTGTCTATTGCCCTAGGTTTCCAGTTTGTCCTAGAGATACCCCTCCTTTAATCCCAGTTGTCTTTCCCACTACTCTCTCCCTCTGTCCTTTAGCAGTACACTTTTATAACAGCTCTTCTGATGAATGTTTCCAATAGTGCTTTAATGTGCCACTTGAATCACTGAAATCCTACTGCTGGGAAATGTACTTAAAGATTGTCAAATTTAGACTTTTATTTTTTTTTTTATTTTTGAAAGTATAATTACATCATTTGTCTCTTCCCATTCCTCCCTCTTAACTTTTCCGTATATATTCATCCTTGCTTGCAATCAAATCATGGCCTATTTTTTTAAAATTGTTATTATATGTATATAATAGACTTATTTATATAAATATATGTATTTATAAATAAAATTTATATTTAGCAATATTTTTTGCTAAATGCACACACACACACACACATAAATTCCTACATGTGTATAGTACTGCTCTTATCTAGGATTTGGGGCCTGGATACATGGTGCTGTATAGCTGATTGATATGGTCTTACATGAGAACAGTGTTTCTTCTGTTCTCATCATTCCCTAGTTGTCTGTAGTTCTTTGTGTAGAACTGAAGCCGAGTGGGAACTCTCCTGTCAACTTTTGTACATCTATTGTTGCTCTTGTTTAGGTCATGCTTAGGCAGTCATCTTGGAGAGACTTTATGTAGCTTCCAGCGTTCATAGGAGACATGATCTTATAGCAAACTCCCTGATCCTCTTGGGAGAATTTGAACCCAAGAATCGTAGAAAAGGTCAGGAAACTTTTCTAAGTTATAACACAAGCTTATAGTATTTTATTAAGAATCTCATGCACCTTTATTTACGTCCCCTGGATGGGGAGGCCTGGCGGAACTCAGAGGAAGGATAGCAAGTTACCAAGAAGAGACTCGATAATCTAAAGAGCATATATAGGGGGAGGAGGTCTCCCTCAATCACAGACATAGGGGAGGGGAGAAGGGGGGAAGCGGGAGGGAGGGAGGAATAGAAGGATACAAGGGAAGGGCTAACAATTGAGATGTAATATGCATAAATTAATAAAAATTGTTAAAATAAAAAATAAATAAATAAAATAAAATAACTGATCCACACATTAGAAAAACAAACAAACAAACAAACAAACAAAAGAATCTCATGCACGAGCACACTGTATCTGCAACATTTCAATGCTTTCCCCTTTCCTTTCAACTTCTCCTGTGTTCCCCTACATCTTCCCAAATCATGACCTTGTCTTACAACCTACTGAGTCCAGTTAGTGTTGCCCATATGTTTATAAGTTTAGGGCTCACCAATTAGGATGGAGAAAACTACCAGGTGCTTTCCTCCACCTTCCTTCAGAAATCACTACCTGCCTGTAAGTTTTAATCTGCAGATAGGGCTTTTTAAATTTCACTCACACACTTCGGCATGTTAGCTGGTATGAACTAGCAGACATGTTTGCAAGGTCATGATCAAAGCTCTCCTTTTGTGTTCAAAAGCCATTCTCTTGCAGAACTTTGTCAGAGACTTTGTCTCTTACAACTTTTGTGCTTTCCTTCGATTATCCCTGAGTGTTATGTGTAGAGACTGTTCTTGGGTGTGTCTGAACTGACGCAGAGAACTCTCAATGACTTATTCTCTGCCTTTTGAGCATCCTTGAGTCTCTGCTCAGGAGCCATGGACTGTATTACAAAATGTCTAATTCTAGGCAAGTCATACCTCCCTGAGAGTTATAGGTCAGTGGTGCCCTAGAAATGTTCAAAGCAATATAGATTATTGCTATTGACTTCACTCATCTCCTTGAAATTGAGGTTAAGACATTCTTGCTGGAGACACCGCCCACCTCAGTCACATTGACGGATCAACCCAATACTTATATGGAAACCACCTCCACATGGACTAGTGTCAGGAAGTGCTTTGCAAGCTGCCAAGGCAACAAAATTTATCAACAGTCCTACCCAGTAATAAAGCTTCGAAATCACAAAATAACCATCTTGGCAATATAGCCCCAAACACGCAAAAGTGGCGCTTATAATTTGAGTGTGATCAGTACCTCAAGTATCAATAGGTAAGCTCTCATGCCTGGTACTTGAAATCTAGCCAAGAACCCATTGCAGGTGATGTCATAGACCCCAGAGAAAAACCTATTTCTGCCATCTTCCTAAATCAATCAAGCTTCTAATTCTTCAAAGCTGTATTATCCTTGTACATAAGTATGCCTAGTTCTCAGCTGTCATCAAAGAATCTTTTTTGCAGCACATTCTTATTTTCTCCTTTCTACTGTTTCACATGTTATTCCAGTGTATTTTCTTTAAAAATGTTCTTTCTTCCTAAAATATTTCACAATCAAACACTTCAGAGTCCATAAAACAAATGTGCTTATTGATTTCATGTTTCACTTTCTTAATTCCAAGATCTGTTATTAAATATTTTGATATAACTTTAACTCATTATTCTTTAAAATTTGCTTTTTCTCAAAAGTATACATATACTTTTTTAGGTACTTTTTTCCAAGTTTGAAAGTAGTTGTACTTGATTTGATTTCCCTGCTGTACATAAAAAGCCACATTGTCAATAATATGTATTGGAAAACACAATAATAATCTGTGACAATAAAAGTTGTTTTTCATTATTAGAAAATAAGTTCTAGAAAGGCATTCTTTAAAAATACATACATGACAATAATGCATGTACATTTGTCCAAAAATAAGCCTTCAACATTCTCCCACACTTTTCTCACCGTTATCTCCATCTGTGATAATAAAACATATCTTCCGATTGCAGCTATTTCTGTTATCTCACGTCTGAATCTGATTTATTTGCTACTCAGCCTTACTTTTCCTCTATTATAAGATTTGTTTTTCCTGTAATGTAATCCAAAGTTTTGGTTTAAAAAGTACAAACCTTTTCCCCCTAAAGACATGTTATTTTAAATTGAAAAGGCAAATAAATTCAAAATAAACTGGCAGTGTTTTACAATAAAACATCAAACAAACTGTAATATTTATAATCCAGTAATTTTTACTTAAACGTGTTTTGGACTACATAAATACAATGGGGAAATAGCAATATATATTCTTCCAATAAGAATAAATCTTAAAAAATATTTTGCTTATAATAATTTTAAAATACTTATTGACAAAGAGCATAGGATTTCTTAGAAAGATTTGATAGTATAAGATAGCATTTTATTAACAATGGTGTGAACAATGATGTTATTTCCCAGACAATGACATTAAAACAAACAAACACATAAACAAAACAAAACTAATTTAGAAACCACAAAATCATTAGGTGGGTTTTCTGAAAGCTTGTGTTTTCTTTTGTTTCTATGCAATGTTAGTTACTGTTTTACTTTTGATAGGAAACATAAGTTGCAACTGTTATGTCACAGAACATGCTAACTCCACATACATGGTGGTAGCTCATTCAATTGCCTTGTGCTTGTGTCACCCAGAAAGCAATGTCTCCTTCTTCTCTCTCAGTGGTTTATAATGCTCTGTCTCTACTCACCAAGCAAGATGAACTGCTGCCTGGACCTTGTGGTGCGATGACCATTGGAGTAGGAAGACTGAGCTCTGACATTTGAATATTGGGGGTGTTAGAATATTTTTTAAATATTTCAAAGAAAATTGACACTTTGGTTCTAAAGTTGTTAGTTAGTAAGGAAGCCTTTAAAAATGCAAGTCATTATTCTAATCTATAAATACTAGACTTGACTATACATAGCAGATTGGAGTGGCATTATTGTGACTCTGCGTGCAAATGACTGGATCATCAGGCAATTAGTCATCCAAGTAGATAATATACATATTTTACATTAAGAATATACTTTGTATGGATTTCCTTTGATTTAGAAAACTTAATAATCATAAACAAAGCATTATGATTGGAGAGCAAGGACTTTCTTGGACATGAACTCTGGTGCCCCATATTTGACCACTTCCCTGTGGTGGAGAGGCCTTCTGGCACTCAGAGAAAGAATAAGCAAGCTACCAAGATGAGACTTGATGCCCTATGACCATATAGTGAGGGAGGAGGTCCCCCTCGGTCAAAGATATAGGGGAGAGGAATAGGGTGAAAGCGAGAGGGAGGGAGGAATGGGAGGATACAAGTGATGGGATAAAGGTTGAGATGTAATCTAAAGAAATTAACTAAATAAAATAAAATTTTTAAAAATTAAGGTTGGATATAAAATAAAAGCCTGAACCTTGAGGCCTTGTTTGTTCTGTTTCCCATGAGCATTTCTACCCCTTTAGAATATTTCCCAGTTTTTTATATTTTTAAGTGTTTTGTTATCCTGGTTCTTTGGCATGCTGAAGGTGGAGGAGTACAGTTGTGATACATTTATTTGTCAAACAGCATTAAGAAATCAAATCCAAAATAATAATAGAAAAGATCTCTCCCCATGAATCACCAAATGTTCAATCTTAAACTTGTTCCCCAGAGAAAGATGAGTTGAACTTTTAGCCTAAATAGTCATTCTAAAACCTCAGCATATTCACTTAAAATAACTCTTAATCGTGAAAATGGCCAAAGGCACAAGACATTATTTATGTACTTAGATAATTAATCTCATTTAACAAAAGAAAAGCAAATCAAAAAGCAACCAGGAAAAAGATAAAACATGCACATATAAATCACATGCTCACCAGTATGTGTTGTTCATGCATTGTATTATTTCAGAAAACAACCACAGATCAGACCATTTTTCCTGCTTCTCTTTGACCCAGAATGGTCCTTTTCATTTTATTTCTAGTCTCTTCTCTCTATTTTGGCCTAAGCATTTCCCTCTGCAGTTGTTATCCATGCCCTTTGAGACCCTATCATTAAGTCTCTTGTGACATCTTTCTCTGAAAGTTTCTTTTAAAATGGCATTGAAGACACACTGTTATAACATCTTTTACAGTAGAAGTGTTTACCCTCTCCTTGACAACATGGTTTTGTATTATAGTATCTATTCTGGGGATGACAACACAGTGCCTCTTTAGTGAGCAAAAAGAGTCCCTTTATCATGTACTACAGCACTATTTTTTTAAAATGTCAAATGATCATATGATTATTTTTCAGTGAAATCCACTACTCAACCACTTCAGCCAGTTGCTTTGGTTGCACCAACATTGCCAGAACTTTGTAGGAACAGTGCATTCCTTTTGCATCTTAAGTCTCTACCACCTTTGGAATGTCAGTATAACTCTGATCTGAAAAACAAAGTACTGGTGTTTTCCTTCATCTATAAGAAAAGTAACTAACAAAAGAAAACAACAACAAATCTAAGTTGAAGGTACCATTAAAATAAAATATTCCTTAAGGCTAGAGACACGGTCAAGAGAACAAAGCGACAGCCTACAGACTGGGAAAAGATCTTCACCAACCCTACATCTGACAAAGGTCTAATATCCAAAATATATAAAGAACTCAAGAAATTAAACACCACCAAACCAAATAAACCAATTGAGAAATGGGCTTGGAACTAAACAGAGAATTCTCAACAGAAGAATATCAAATGGCTGAGAAACACTTAAAAAAATGCTCAACCTCCTTAGTCATCAGGGAAATGCAAATCAAAACAATTCTGAGATTCCATCTTATACCCATCAGAATGGCTAAGATCAAAAACTCAAGCGACACCACATGCTGGAGAAGATGTGGGGAGAGAAGAACACTCCTTCATTGCTGGTGGGAATGCAAACTAGTACAACCACTTTGGAAATCTATCTGGTGCTATCTCAGAAAACTGGGAATAGGACTTCCTCAAGACCCAGCTATTCCACTCCTTGGAATATACCCAGAAGATGCGCCAGCACACAGCAAGAAAATTTGCTCAACCATGTTCATAGCAGCCTTATTCATAATAGCCAGATCATGGAAACAGCCTAAGTGTCCCTCAGTAGAAGAATGGATAAAGAAACTGTGGTACATATACACTATGGAATACTACTCAGCTATGAAAAACAAGGAATTCCCGAAATTTGTGGACAAATGGATTGAGCTAGATATGATCATAATGAGTGAGTTAACCCAGAAGCAGAAAGACTCAAATGGTATATACTCACTTATATCTGCATACTAGCCCAATGGGCATGTCCCATGAAAGCCTTCCCTTACCAGGAAACTGGGACAGAGGGGAGGACATCCTATTGGGACTCTAGATGAGAGAACCATGGGAGAATATCAATGTAGAAGGATCCAGTGGGTCCTAGAAACCTACAAGTAGAACATTATGATAGGCAGATTTAGGCCAAGGGGTCCCGCGCAAACTAAGGCACTAGCCAAGGACAATATAGTCGGTAAAATTTAAACCCCTACCATGATCTAGCCCATGGACAGGACAGTCTCCACACTTGAGTGGAGAGAGGGATTTGACTTTCTCAAGTACTCTGGTGCCTCACATTTGACCATGTCCCCTGGAGGGGGAGACCTAGTGGCACTCAGAGGAAGGACAGCAGGTCACTGAGAAGAGACTTGATACCCTATGAGCATAGACAGGGGGAGGTAATCCCTCTGAGGAACAGTCATAGGGGAGGGGAATAAGGGGAAAATGGGAGGGAGGGGAGAATGGGAGGATACAAGTGATGGGATAACCATAGAGATGTAACAAGAATAAATTAATTAAAAATAAAAAAATTAAAAATAAATAAATAAATAAAATAAAATATTCCTAAAAACAGATAAATAGATAATCTAGAATATTACCAACCCATCATGGGAATAAACACAAGCATCTATGGATAGTGTGTGTGTGTGTGTGTGTGTGTGTGTGTGTGTGTGTGTGTGTGTGTGTGTACGTGAAGAGGAATGTCTTTAGTAGTCTTCCTTATTTATGATTATAATTATATAAATGTTACCTTCACAGTGTTTCCGCCATTTTTATTTGGTGCCCTTGAAGAAATTTTCTTTTCTATTTTGGTATGTCTAAAATTCTGAATATTCTCCACAGTTAAGTGGAGACTGGGGACTGACTTTCACACGAACACTGGTGCCCCTTATTTGGCCATGTCCCCTTGATGAGGAGGCCCGATGGCACTCGGAGGAAGGACAGCGGACTACCAAGAAGAAACTTGATAACCTAGCATCATATTCAAGAGAAGGAGGTCCCCATCAGTCACAGTCATAGGGAAGGGGAATGCGGTAAAAGCGGGAGGGAGGGAGGAATGGGAGGATGCATGGGATGGGATAGCAATTGAGATGTAATATGAATGATTTTATTTTTCAATAAAAAGTTTTAAAAAGGAAATAAATTTCTATCATATCTCATCATTATCAACTTGAAACATCTCTGTAAACCTAAAAACATCTGAACTCCTAAAAAAACTAAATTATCTGGTCTTCAACTCCATCAGATACTTGAGAAGGTATAAAATAGATCCCTGAGTATACAGGGGTACAGGTTAGTAGCTTCCCAAATGAGAAGATGACAGAGACAGTTTGCTACCTGAGCAGTCACTCAGAACTCTCTATAACGTTGGAGCATTATCTTCAGCCTTCTTGTCCAATATATCTGGCACATATATTTGTGAGGCAGGAATTATTGAGGACTTGCTTATCCGCATCCGAATATACCATATGATCTGGAGTTACAAGTGGTTGTGAGTAACTAGATATGGGCACTTGGACTCAAACCAGGTCCTCCTCAGGAAGAACATTAAATCATCTTAACTGCTGAGCCATCCTTCCAGTCCTTGAAGAGGGTTTGAAGATAAATAGACATTTTAGTTGTGTTAAATATAATAAAAAATACACTGTTCACCATTTCAGTGATGTCAAATACATCATTGTCATTAAGACAACGAGGCTTGATTTTTCATTTGCATTTTTAGTTCTATGTCCTGATAAATACTTAGGGTCCTTTCAGAATCCTTTTTCTATTTTAAATATTTGTTCCACATGAAACAAAATAATTAATATCCAAATATTTTGTACATACAGAGAAGTACAAAAAGTTACTAAATTATCAGCTACACTTCCATTTTATCTAACCAGAAAAGACAGAAGCAATAAGAGCCTGTGGGCATCTAGGTTCTAGACACGGAACACAAGTCCAGTGATCCTTTCCAGTTCTAGAAGACAAAAAAATTAACCCACCCTTACTTGGAAACTGGGGCTGTATTGGCTTCATTTCTTATAACTTTAAGGCTTAACTCTTCTTATTTATAGTTCAAAATCCTGAAGCTTAGAGAAAGTCAATAAAAGGTCGTGTTTACAAAGGAACTGTCATGTTGCGGGGATTTAGATGTCTATCTGAGAAGAAAACAGCACTCCTATTATTCCCTCAATTCATTACACTTGATTTCTACCTAAGTGCATTCTGTATCATCAAAACTGAGTCCCACACAAACGAAGTTTTAACCCAACTTATCCAACTGAAATATCATGCAAGCCATGAGGGATAAGTGAGAATCATTTGGAATTTTCTACTGGTGATTTAAAAAATAAATAGAAATAATTGAAGCTATCTAGCAGCAATCTTTATATCAAAAATACTCAAATGTACAATTTTATCTCTTATATAACAAAATACAATATGTTATTTACAAATCTATGCTATGCAATCTTATAAGCAGGTGTGTTAAATACAGAAAGGCAAACTTTAAAAATATGCCATTGTCTCTGGAAAGTATCTCTCATGGTGGTCAGTGCAGTGCCAACACATGCTGAGGTTTTTTAATTTGTAATCACGGCTTTTCATTTTGTGACTCAAGGAAGTTGCGCTCACTTGGATATTTGATATAATTTGGAGGTTAGGGAGTAGAGGTCAGAAGACTCAAGGCTATGGTACACATACTGAACATCTCCCTTTAAAATTCCCTTGCATTTTCCTGTTTGACTCACTGTACATGGATCAATGCCACTCTATCTATACATTTTATCTTGCCTAACAAGACAAATATTTATGGCTCAATAGTTAGAGCCATGCAAATGAACACTTAGTTTAACTTCTTTGGTTCCTATAGTGGAAAGGAATTCCGAACGGCATCCAAACTATCAAACGGCCAAACAGCATTTTCCATGTTTCCAAATGAAAATAGTCCCCCAGTTCTAGCTCTGGCCCCAGATTTAAAATATTACGTCTCTGCACATGCTCCATGCTGTTCTCCATCTGTATGCTGAGGAGGCAAGGATGACACACCCTGGCCTCTGACACCTCCTTTTCTTAATGAAGAGCATGTGTGACTGGCTCTGTTTGTGGCCACACATGACTATTAAAGAGAGAGGCAAATGTTACTTCGAGCAAAAACTCTTATATTCATATATATATATATATATATATATATATATATATATATATATATATGATCGTGGAGATTTCCTGAAGATAGAAATATTGCTCACAAAAATCTCTCTGGACTATTTGTGGATCCCATTTACCGAGGTTCTCATGAATCAGCAAGCTTGCTCCTGCATCTCGCCCAGCATAAACATTTTTTCCATGACTGAAGCTCCATTCACGAATGGAAAACACCTATTACCCATGCATCAAAGTCAAATCAGCTCATGTTATTATTTGAACAGAATTTTACCAAACTTTGCATTATAAAGCTTTTTCCGCAGATGGTAACCCCATTTTCCCCAGCTGTAACTATTATGCAACTTTATTTCTTTATATTTTTTAATCCCTAACTTCCTTTAACTTCGATGTTGGTGTCTTGCTCTGTGTCCAGTGGTCTTATTGTGTTTACTCTTTTATTTGTTTTGGTTTCTCTATTCAAGTCTTCTCTGCATAACTTCCTGCTTGGTCATTTCTAAATGTGTGTGTATGTGTGTGTGTGTGTGTGTGTGTGTGTGTGTGTGTGTGTGTGTGTGT
>OU015750.1:21685675-21734427 GCA_907169655.1 Acomys percivali | reverse complement strand
TGTGTGTGTGTGTGTGTGTGTGTGTGTGTGTGTGTGTGTGTGTGTGTTGTGTGTTGCTTTCTGTCATGTGTACACATGTGGAGGCAAGCACAAATGCTTTCTTGTAAGCTTTCCACATTGTGGCCTTAAAAAGGGTTTCTCAAGGCTGGAGAGATGCTTCAGTGGTTAAGAACACAGCTTGCTCTTCCAAAGGTCCTGAGTTCAATTCCCAGCAACCACATGATGGTTCACAACCATCTATAATGTAATCTGATGCCCTCTTCTGGCCTGCAGGTATACATGCAGACAGAACACTATATACATTATAAATAAATAAATAAATAAATAAATCTTTAAAAAAAAAAGGGTTTCTCGTTGAACAGGAAGCTTGTGGTGCTGGGGTTGGAGGTACTGGTTTTCGCTGACTTTTTTGTCTAGGTGTACTGGCTGGCCAGTGGGCTCTAGAATCCTCTCATCACCAAACACATTATAGGGTTACAGGAACACATAACCGTCCCTAGTGTTTTACACGTGGCTGGAGATTGTATCTCACTTTCCCACATTTGCAGTGTAATAGCTATTACACCTAGAGCCATCCTTCAAGATTTAAATTTTTCTCCTTTCTCCCATTTTCTGCTTTATTACAAGATCAGTATTGTAATCATTAGTATTATACACTATGCTTGCATATGCTTCCAAGTTTTTCACCTATCCTTTCCCAAAGCTCACTAAGACTAGGCCCGCATTCCCACCAGTAATGAAGGAGTGTTCCTCTCTCCCCACATCCTCTCCAGCATATGGTACAACCACTTTGGAAATCTATCTGGTGCTATCTCAGAAAACTGGGAATAGGGCTTCCTCAAGACCCAGCTATTCCACTCCTTAGAATATACCCAGAAGATGCACCAGCACACAGCAAGAAAATTTGCTAAACCATGTTCATAGCAGCCTTAGTCATAACAGCCAGAACATGGAAACAGCCTAAGTGTCCCTCAGTAGAAGAATGGATAAAGAAACTGTGGTACATATACACTATGGAATACTACTCAGCTATGAAAAACAAGGAATTCCCAAAATTTGTGGACAAATGGATAGAGCTAGAGATGATCATAATGAGTGAGTTAACCCAGAAGCAGAAAGACTCAAATGGTATATACTCACTTATATCTGCATACTAGCCCAATGAGCATGTCCCACGAAAGCCTTCCCTTACCAGGAAAGTGGGTCAGAGGGGAGGACATCCTACTGGGACTCTAGATGAGAGAACCATGTGAGAATAGCAATGTAGAAGGATCCAGTGGGTCCTAGAAACCTACAAGTAGAACATTATGATAGGCAGATTTGGGTCATGGGGTCCCGCTCAAACTAAGGCACCAGCCAAGGACAATACAGGCGGTAAAATTTAAACCCCTACCCTGATCTAGCCCATGGACAGGACAGTCTCCACACTTGAGTGGAGAAAGAGATTTGACTTTCTCATGTACTCTGGTGCCTCACATTTGACTATGTCCCCTGGCGGGGGAGACCTAGTGGCACTCAGAGGAAGGACAGCAGGTCACCGAGAAGACACTTGATACCCTATGAGCATATACAGAGGGAGGTAATCCCTCTCAGGAACAGTCATAGGGGAGGGGAATAAGGGGAAAATGGGAGGGAGGGGAGAATAGGAGGATACAAGGGATGGGATAACCATAGAGATGTAACAAGAATAAATTAATAAAAAATAAAAAAATAATAAAAATTAAAAAAAAAGACTAGGCCCGCATGCATAAAAGTTGCTCCAATAAATGTAACTTCCAGTAACATGAGGATTAATTTTCAATAATGGAGATAGTAAGTAACAATATTGAATGTTTATTAGAAAAACATTTATTGTGTCATATTTCAAAACATTTGAATTGAATTACAGAATTCTTTTTTTTTAAAAAAAACAAACCAAATCTTTATTGTAGATGGGATAGACTGAGTTTTGTAATACATGGTAAACTCCTTTTATATTACAAGAGAGTTTATTTTTCCGGTCATCCCATAGCCATCTATGTTTTTAAAGTGAAAAGTTGCTCATCATCTTCATAGTTTACAAGGGATGGGATAACCATTGAGATGTAACAAGAGTAAATTAATAAAAAAAACCTGAAAATAAAATAAAAGATATAAAGGCAACTTTACAAATTATTACCATTTGGTTTTTAAATCTTCACCTGTTTTATATGTAAGAATTCAGTGTACATGTGCTTTTTAAAATTCTGAATTACAGAATTCTTATCTTACAAATAAAAAGTGCGATGTTAGATTCAAACCTTCAGTCTTTCCTATTTCACTATATCATAATGTCACAGGAGCATATTCAAGCTTCTATTATGGTCAGAGACAGGCACATGGCAATTTTCCAAACATCTCATTGGGAAAACTTTAGGTATCACCATAATTATACATATAAAATAATTTGAAGTGACTGTTAACCACCAGATAGCATGGTTTAGAGGAATCTGTAAACTTGGTAGCCTGTACTCTTGACTCCAGAAAATTACATATAATATTTTATTACTTATATATAATATTTTAATTGAGCTCTTGTTACTTCTCCTTGTCATTGTATTCCAACATCTAAATCTTTATTGTACAATCAGTTTGCCTTTGACTCACTATATTTGTCATTTATACCTCCTGATTTGAATGACTTCAATCATTGGTGATGACACCTGCATTAATTCATCTACCCAGCTCAGTCAGGTCAACAGTCAACATATGATGCTGAGTTACCTGGTACGTTATTTGTCCTTGCTATAGAAATATAGCTACTTGACATCAGACCTAGCGTAAAAGTATATTTAGAAAGTTGATAGGATGTCAAATATCTATTCCATTTAAAAATTTACTACTTTCTCCTGGGGCCCAATTACAGAATATTCTTTAATGCTTACAAATTTCTTCAGCAGCACAGTTTTGGTTCGTTACTAAGGAAACAAATGAATGTATGCTGAGCCTCACACATCCTTATTCACTAACTTCCATAATCTCTCTGTGAGGAGATAAATTTTTAAAACTGATTGGTTTTGTACGAGTTACCAGCTACACTATCATTGAAGGTAGACTTCCAAAAATGCCATAACTGAGATGTTACTTCAATCCAAACTAAAGTCTAAGACGCAGATTTTATGAAGCAATCAGATTTGAATGGTACATTCCTTAGTTAGGGGAATGGCATGTATAAATATGAAGTGAATCTGAGACGAGCACCCGCTTTCTTCTGCTGTTATTCTGCATTTCCTCTTTCCTTTACATGGAAAATATAGATTACTTCATATTCTTTTCAAAAAAGACTTTGGTTTTGGACATCTTTCTTTCCTAACTGATTCTTAACTGAAATCTAATTGAAGTCCAAAGAAAGTACAATGCATTTTTAAGTGGCATTTTAGCATTCAAGCCGTCCATCTTCTTCAATGCGAATGTAATTTTTATCTAAATGATTTCCGAAGAAAATGGATTCATTTGACTATAGTGCTTCTAGGACCAGTGGGAAGCTCATCATCTTAATATTGAATCTGTAAATCCTTTCCACTGAGCATGATTAGCAGCTTGGTCAAGTGTTTATTTTACTTTAAGAAGAATATGTAATTTCCTGGAATAACATATATAGATGTCAGTCCATTTCCCCCTTTACAATTCACATTTATGCCATGGACTCAGATGATGTAGCCTACCTCTATATTAGGCTTCTTTCTGTGTGGTAAGATGAGATCCTAACAAGTTTTTGTAGTTTAATGAGCGTATATCAGTCTGCTCCATGATTCATTTATACTGGATACGAAAATGCGTCCTCAGCCATGTTGATAAGAAGCAATAACAGTGGATTACTTCCATATGGTACTTTTCCTCAGTACACGCATGAGCTGAAATACTCCTGGGATAAAAGTTTCTACTAGTGCAGTGCTTTTCTGGTCACTTTGTAGCATGTGTTTAAAGCTTTGGTCATATCTATTTGAGACAGATCCAATCGTTAGGGAATGTGATTAGGTTATGAATTGGTTGGCTATTTACACATTCAGTAGACACTTGCCTTCCCTAACGAACCAGTAAGCTACAGTAAAAGGGAGATAACACACATAATTTAAAGTCAGAATTTAATGTAGATCCCCAGTTATAGCATCAAAAATGTTTATAGATCCATAATACACACTGTTCAAAGAGTTACCAGAGAGCTTCCTGTATTGTGTATATTGTTTCTTCGTAAATAGTGAAACTAGCCATATACTTTTCCAGGAAAAATAAATCGAAAATTCAAAAAAATTATGTTTTAAATCATAATACAGCAAACGAGGCATTATCATTACTTAAAAAAAACATGAATAAATAAATTCCAATGAAAAAGAACCCCCAGCAATAAACAATTCACTCAGACAAAAGAGAAAATTATGAAAAAGACAAAATGGTTTGCAAGTTTACTTATGAAATAACTTCTGAAGAACATCATAGAGTTCTACTTTACTGCCCAATATTTTCATTGGGCTTTTATAAAATTATAAGTAGGGCTCAAGATCATGATACTTGATCAAGATCAAGATCATGAAGCAAGAAATACTCAAGAGTGATTGAGTTAAATTTAAAATAAGGAATCATAAAATAAATATTCTGGAAAGATTCCTATCAAAAAGATTATTATATACATCTCATTTTACCAAAAATGTAAAAAGTATAGTTTTAAAAATTATGAACTCTACTTATTGACTCTTTTATTCACATCTCAAAACTGAGACCAAAGAAGAGTATAAAACATTTTCAGATTAAATTTTATTTTCTGTATAAAATTAAAAAAAATGGACACTAAAAAAAAAAAGATGTCATTGAGTTTAATTAATTCTCATCTAAATGGTCACATTAGACAGAAAGTGCTTGCTAAGGCTTTTTACTTATGTTGAACATTACTCAGTTTCAAAGTAGAAAATTCCCTACAGAAATCTCAGTGTAGGGTTGTTCTAGTGCTTGGGAATGGCAAACATTTTTCAAATGTCATTTAATTAGTAACAAGTTGTGAAGTATCCTCATTCTCTATGTATAAATGATATAAATATTAATTTCTTAATAATTCAAGAATCATTTATCTATTCTACTGTTGAAAGCATAGCAAGTATCTTCATAATCAGATGTTTTATTTCTTTATAACATCTTGGTCAGTGACTAAAATAAAAATTGCAAATTAGAAAATCCTTTGAGACTAGAATTCAGTACGGGAAATGTTTCAAGGTAAGTCTTGCTTTAATTTCACTCATTTTAATTAGCCTTTGTTAGAGACCATGCAAGCAAACACTGGCTTGAAGAATTACCTGCAAATATCTTTTAATAAAGGATCAGGAATGGCTGAAGAAATGATTCA
Organism: Acomys percivali; assembly: GCA_907169655.1. Taxonomy (NCBI): domain Eukaryota; kingdom Metazoa; phylum Chordata; class Mammalia; order Rodentia; family Muridae; genus Acomys; species Acomys percivali. The sequence continues at coordinate 21,729,074 of OU015750.1, read as the reverse complement.
GTTGTTAAGAGCACTTGATGCTCTCGCAGAGAGCCCAGGTTCAATTCTTAGTATCACAGGGTGACCCACAACCATTAGTAACTACAAGTCTAGTGGATCCAAAGTAAAATTACAAATAAAAAAGCAATCCCCCAGAAATCAGGACCTTTAACTCTCTGTTTATATTTCCAGAGTGTCATGGCAAAAGTATAGTCTGGTAGATAAAAGAGATAAATTTTATTAAGAAGGAAAATGAACTCAAATTTAAATATATTATCTTAAATATAACATTTGAAGCAGGGTATATATATGTATGTATATATTCCCCTTGACAATATATTTAAGTTTAAAAAATTGATGCTGTGCTTCATCATATGATGTTGAATATAGATTTTAAAGAGTTTATTTTTAATACACATATGATTTTCTAGGAAATCATACAAACACCTGCATGCAGAAGACCAAAAGAGAAACACCTCACTGAATAAGCAAGATTAGATGAGTCACTTTCATCCCTAGGAATCTTGGAGGCATGAATCAAATTTGGAGTTAAGAGACTGGCTTCTCTTAGTGCTCGCCAACCTTGAGATGACTGCTTCTCCGTATGAATTGTCCTTAGTTTGAAAGGAGCCTTTCAATATTTAACATTGTTGTTGGGGATCTAAGTAATATCTGCAGCCATAGAGCTTAATTTGTAATGATGTGCTTCAAGGCTCGACTTCCATTGCTGCTATTCATATTGTCTATTAGTCCTGGGAAACTTTTCCTTCTCTCCAGAACTTTATCAGTGATTGATCTCCAGGTATGATAGGTAATCATATCCATTTATATAAAGTGAATCTCAGTCACATGGGACACTGTTTGACAGAAAAACGTACATTTTACTGTGACTACTTCATCACTTTCAGATTTTTTTTAATCTTCTGGAATTGGCACTATTCCAAGCTGAAGGGGTCCCTAAAACAAAATTACATTAATTTTAGAGGAATTTGGGCAGGTCGCAATCCTCTGTGTAATAAAATAGAAGATGTACACTCTTGACCATGCTACCCAAAACCTTTTCTAGGAAAGGCATCAAATCATTCTATATTACTCAATTATTTCCCCCCCAAAGAGAGACAGAAACAACCCAAACAGTATCAACCAAAAATAACGCATGCAAAATATAATACATGAATAATGTCATACCTTCTTAGTTTAAGATTTGTAATAGAAATCAATTAGATTTTCATATTTATAACCATTTTTCTTTGAGGAAGAATGGTCTCAAATATATTTCAATATGTGATTAATTCAACGGCCCTGTGGCATTTATCTTTTGCAAATCATGAGGCAATTTCACATTTTTATTTTTATTTTTTATAAATTACAGTAAAATAAAGTAGTGGCTGTAGTCATCTGTTCCCAATAGGAAAATCCAATTTGCTTTCTTTTACTCTTATTTCTGAGAAAATCCCACAAGAGTCCCTCTTTACATCATATCGAAACCTCACTCCTCCTCTGAAATCCTGTGTGCTGACTCCCTCTTACATTCATGACCTTTTTATTTTCTATTATTATTGTTACATGTACATGCACTCATAAGGTAAGTGCTGGGAAATGGACCTACGTCCTCTGGAAGACCTGTAAATGCTCTTATCTAATGAGTCATTTCTCCAGCCCCATTTTACATGTTTTTAAGTGAACAAACTGACATGACATCCCTTTTTATATTTATCCCCAGTTCCTCCATCTCCTTCTATATTATCCTCACTCCTACTTTCCTAGTTAAATTTCTCCTTCTCTGCTTCTACCCCCACTTCCCCTCCATGTCACCTGTGTCATCCTCCCCTATTCTCTCCGTACTGTACTTACATCTGAATCTTTGGACCTGTGATTCACAGATGAGTGATCATACGGTGTATATCTTTCTGGGTCTGGGTTATCTCGTCCAATGTAACTTTTTCTAATCCATCCATTTACCTGTAAATTAAATTATTTCATTTTTATTTCCAGCTAAATAGTGTTATGTTATGACAATGAACATTGTCATCATCCACACGTCAGCTGAATTTGGTGGTTTACAGTTCTGGCTATTGCAAATAGAATGGTAATGGCAAGGACCAGTGGAGTACGGTGTCTAGTCCTTTGGTCATATGCCAAGGACTGGAATTTCTGGGTCATATGGCACATCTACTTTTACATTTTTGAGCATTCTCCATGGTTATTTCCATAGTAACTATGGCAATTATCAATACCCACAACAGTGAGTGGTTTCTACTTTTTCCACATCCTCACCAGCAGTGGTTGTCAGATAATTTATTGACCTTAGTAATTCTTATGAAATCTCAGAGTAGATTAAGTTAGTTAGCATTATCTCATCAAATATTTGTTTTCTTTAACTTTCTCCTTAAAATGTGTCTTTTTATTTATGTAGGAAATATGCCTAAAATTTTCAAATGTGAGTATTGTGGTCACATGTACCTCTCATTTCTTCATTCCTATTCCCACTGCATCTCCCTCAAAACATTCCCTTCTCACTGTCTATCTTTTTTATAACCCACAAAGTCCAACTACTGTTGCCTGTTTCTGCATGGCTGTGGGGCTATCCACTGGATTATGGGAATTCTAACAGTATTCACAGACTCAAAAATGTAAAGTCTTCCTTTCCCCATAACTATCCACTGCCAGGTGCTCTGCAGTGAAGTTTGGAGCCTGAACATCTACTTCATTATGCTAGCAGCTTGGCTCCTTTGGTCTCCTGCAAGAATCCCCAGCAGCTGTGATTTTATGATGTTGTGATTTCATGATAGCCATGCCATGTGTTGGAGACAGCATTTAGCAGCACATTTTCCTGTCCTCTCTTGCTTCCATGATATTCCCTGGTCTTGGTGGGAGCTACATTAACATAGATGTCCTGTTTGGGGTTAAGCACTCAGTCTTCTATATTCTGCACTTTGAACATGTATGCAAGCTCACCATTTTACTGAAGTCTGTGAAAGAAAAAGAAAAAAGGCCAAGGTAGAGAGCATTGATAGTTCACGGCTATAAACATAAATGTGTAGCAAACACTTTGGTAGTATTATTGTTTAGCCACTTAACAACAACAGGTTCTATCCTACGTACCATAACTTCCCAAGCCATGGGCTTTCCTGTACACCAAAGGAAGTTGTGTATAGAAAAAAAATATAAGGAGTCCATGGATTGAGACAAAAACATTCACCATCTATTCATATGACAGGATTAAAGTCCAGAATTATACAAATAAATTTACACGAAGGTAATTATTTTATATAAAAGTACTCATAAGGTTTTTATCATAATCTCTCTTGTATTTTTCTTCTCTTCTTTCTCTCTCAACCACACCATCACACAAATAATTGAGACTAATATTACAAGGCTTTACAACAATATTAAGCAGTTTAAGTCCGTTCTTAACCCTCTATGCCATTACGTGTCACTCCCGGAAAACATCCCAGCGATACTTGCAGTTTGTAGCATTCCTCCACTCCTGATCTTCCTTAGACCTTTACCGTGGCTGAATCCTCACTGAACTCCCTCCTAACTCCTCCTCCCCAGGTTGACAGGAAGTCCTGCTCCGTTCTCTCCACTGCTGATTGGTTGTAAGCTGCTTCATTGGCATAACAGGCAGACAACTGGGGAACAGAGCTCATATAACATTTAGACAGGAAGTCAGAGTTTAAACTACAGAATAATCTTATGCCTAGAGGAAGTCCGTTCCTCTTCAGATGTCCTGGCTTGCGCATTGGGCAGGAATCAAGGGGACCACCTCTTGTTCTTCGTCATAATAGAATTATTGTTCCGAACAGAGCAGCAAGTGTTTTACGGATAACACATTGTCAGAACTCATGTAAGCTAATATGGAATCTTTCCTCACTGAACAGCTCGTTCTCTATTTATATACTTGCTATCATGCTTTATGTTAAATTATACTCTAGATAGTGCTCACTTTGAGGTTATATAGTATTTTATCCACATGTATGTTTGTGGTAGCCCTAGCACCTACATATCCTCAGTGGAGCAACGTACCTACTATGAGCACTGACAGTTTTGTACTTAGGATCAGTGTAAGGTTTCTTTTTTTTAATATTTATTATAAACTTTATTGTAAAAAATACATTGCACACTAAAATTAACCAGACCTCAAATCTATATAACTCCATGAATATCTATACTGCTATAATAGACATTTTGAATGGAAGTTGTGGCGCATCACATTAAATACCCTCAGTCTCTAATATATTTTATGCATTTATCCACCATTCAGAACAACAACAACAACAAATTGAGTACAGAATCAGAACTGGAAACAGAATTATCTCCACATCTTCCTCCATAAGGTTTTATTTTTTAAAAAAGAAGCAATAGTGTGGTTATAAAAGCCAAAAAGAATTGTATGAATAAAGTCTGAAGTCTGTCTGCAGGAACAATAGAAGAGAAAAGACAATGCAGAGGACAAAATTATGTTTCAGTGCTCATACATATTTGACCACTAATTGTGGAGTTATTCGCCACTGGACTGCAATGTATAGAATTTAGCCCACAATTTATATATGCTTTTGTGGCAAAAGTCTGTAAGGTTTCATACTATGCCTTACTCGGCTCTTTTGTGGCTATCAATAGTATTTGATAAATATGGATACAAATTTATAATAATATATTTAAAAGAGGTATGTAAAACAAATGGGGTAAAGCTGTACAATCTAAATTTCTTATGATCTAGACACATTAATTCAGGGGAAATGAGGATTTTTTAAAAAATTAACCTGGACTTTTCAAATTGCAGATTATTTCCCACACCATCTAAGTTTGTAAATGAAATCCAGTGCTGCTATAAGCTTAAATGCTACTTCATATTTTGTGCTATTTCTCTTAAATGGCAAGGATGGCACCTTTGCATGAAGTTCTTGTGGGATCCTATGATCTCATGCATGCCTGTGGCTTTGCACCGCCTAATAAGTTAACCAGGTTTTTCAGTATGATGTCGTGATCACATGAAATTATTTTAGAAGCAATCATCCAGACCACAATAAAACGAATAACCACTTGGCATATTATGACTTTCATATTACTTCAGATGTTGAGAAGTGATTATTGTATTTTTCTCTTTTCCATGAAAACATGAAACAATATATGTACACCTGTATTTAAGTATATCCATACTCTATAGTTGTAAATTTTGATGTATTTTTAATCTTTTAAACACTTTATATACAAACCTTGAAAGAAAATGTGTTATATTCATCATTTGTATATATGAGCTACCATGAAGGATTCATGGACTCTTAGCTGATCAATCAATATAAAATGTTTAGGTTTCAAAATGAAATATTGATGTAATTAGAAAACTATAATAAAATCTTTCTTTTTCCTAGGAAATCTAGCAACCAAAAATTAAATATGACCTTGTATAATCATATTAGCATTTCTCAAATAAGGCATATTTGATCCTTGAGATATTCTTACTTCAAATTCTCAAATAGTCAAAATATTACAAAATTATTATTTGAGTGAGAAATGTCATTCAACATAATTATTAAAATTTTCAATTGTATTTAAAATATGGGATTAGTAAATCTCTTCTTTAAAAATCACTAGCAAGATATTGCTTCTTTTTCTTTTATTTAATTAATTTATTCAGATTACATCTCAATTGTTTTCCCCTCACTTGTATCCACTCATTCGTCCCTTCCTCCTGCTTTTACCCTATTCCCCTCCCCTAGGTCTGTGACCGAGGGGGACCTCCTCCCCCACTATATGGTGATAGGCTATCTATCATGTCTCAGCTTGGTAGGCTGCTTATCCTTTCTCTGACTGCCACCAGGCCTCCCCACCTCAGGGAAGTGGTCAAAGTGGAATTTGTATAAAGCTAAACAATTCTGATACTATTCAGTATGCTGGTTTGATATTTGAAAGATTTACCACTTGAAGTTTTATGTTGAAACTATATATATATATATATATATATATATGCCATCTGCAGATGAGAAATATATATCTGATATATACATACAATGCTACAGATGTTCTGTCACTTTACAAAGAATGAAACTAGAGCTTCGAAGGCAACAAACACAGGTTAATAAACACAGAAACAAGAACCACATCCAACTGGAAGCTGAGTGTGTTTACCTTGGTTCATATGAGCCATGGCTGACACAGCAAGGTGGAGTCAAAGAAAGAAAAACTTTAGACAGGCCGTACTTCCCAATCCTGGCCACTGTGGATGGCCTTGATTATCTGCAGACAAGATGACTGTGTGTAAAAAGCTTATATACACTTAAATTAAACACAGCAGGGTTGTAGTAATCTGTGTTTGCATTTTACTTTCTGGTAAGAAGGAAATTGCTTGGACTTGGAACATTTCATTTAATGGCATTTTTACTTACCTTTTGTACTTCTAATGCCAGAGTCGAAATTCACTCCAAATTACCCAGTAAGACATAGAAAACTTTGGTTGGTTTTATTTTTTTATTTTTTTAATTGCAGTTGCTTCCTTACCAATTTTACTAAATTAAATGTGTTTTAAAGCATCTCAGTTCTTGAAACTTAATTATCCAAGTCTCTGGGTGAAGTATGACAAACAATGCAAACCCTATTTATGTAATTTATTTTGAAAAAGAAAATAATGGGATGCAGTTGTGCTAATGATATACACGTTTCTGTATTTTTCTCCCTTTTTCAACAACAACTTAGCAAAGCCCTATCATTTTGAAACAAAAGCTTTAAGGGCATTTTGAGGCTTAGATTTGTCCATTTTCTGCTTCTGAAAAGAGGTAAAGTGCATAATAGTGTGAGCCTTTTGCAATCATGAAAGATTTTGGGTCCTTCGCTTTATCCTTCTGTCACTGAGTATTATTGGCAATTACACATGTTAAACTGTGAATAAAGATCACAGCTTTTAATTGTAATGTGTAAAGAAGAAGACACATGTTTAGATACTTCAATCACTGAGGCACCACGAATTACAACCCAGCAGACTTTGGTTTAAACTCAAGCATAGGAAGAACATCTTTCATTTCCTTCATATTTTCTGAAATTAAAGAAAAATGGGACGTTATGAAACTGAAAAGCTTCTGTTTGGTGAAGGACACTGCCATCAGAAGAAAACAACAGCCTACAGACTGGGAAAAGATCTTCACCAACCCTACATCAGACAAAGGGCTAATATCAAAAATACATAAAGAACTCAAGAAATTAAACACCACCAAACCAAATAATCCAATTAAATATGGGGTACAGAACTAAACTGAGAATTCTCAATGGAGGAATGTCAAATGGCGTAGAAACAATTTAAGAAATGCTCATGATCCCTAGTATCAGGGAAATGCAACTCAAAACGACTCTGAGCTTCCATCTTACACCTCTCTCAATGGCTAAGAACAAAACTCAGGTGACAGTACATGCTGGCAAGGATATAGAGAAAGGGGAACACTCCTCCTTTGCTGGTGGGAGTGCAAATTTGAGCAACCACTTTGTAAATCAATCTGGTCCTCTCTCAGGAAGTTGGGAATAACTCTACCTCAAGACCCAGCCATACCACCCCTGGGAATATACCCAAATGATTCTCCGCCACACAAAAGGACATTTGCTCAGCTATGTTCATAGCAGCCTTATTCGTAATAGTCAGAATATGGAAACACCCTAAATGTCCCTCAACTAAAGAATGAATAAAGAAACTGGTATATTTACACAATGGAATATTATTAAGCTACCAAAAACAAGGATATCTTGATATTTGCAGGCAAATGGACCGAACTAGAAAAGATCATCCTGAGTGAGGTAGCCCAGACCCAGAAAGATCGCATGGTATATACTCATACGCAGCTATTAGCCACATAGTAGAGTATAAGTACACTACAGTACAGAGACTGAAACATCAGCCAAGGACCATGTATGATGTGGATGCTGACCCTCTGCTCAAAAGTAGTAGCACAGTCTCCTTGTGGGTTCTACAATGTGGAGAGTAGGGACTACTTCAGCTATGCACTCTGACCATTAAACTTTGATCACTTCCCTTGGTAGGGTCGCCTTGCCAGGCTACAGAGGAAGAGGTTACAGGTAGTACAGATGAGACTTGATAGGCTGAGGTCAGATGTTAGGGGAGAAGAGCTCCCCTTTCTGAGGGCTAGGGGAAGGAGAGAGAGGCAATGAGGGAGGGTGGTACAATTGGGGATGTGAAGAATTTAACCTGCAAAACAAGCAGGTAACTTATATTGCCAATCCCACTATATGGGAATAGTTCTTAGACTGTTAGACTGACTGAGACATGAATGTCAAAGAACAGACAATGCTTCTTGTTGGCTACAGAACTACCATGCATTATTATTAGATGCCATTCTTCATAGGGCATGAATGAAGATTTACAAATGTCTTTTTTTTTCCTGTTCATACAAAGAACAGAAAACCAGCCTTAATTGCTCTGTGCATCATGCAAATCTTATACACTTATATTTTAGGACTGTTTAATGCTTGTGAGAAATTATATGCTTTCAGAACAAAAGAACTGGGCACTGACATTGGATCAGACCTGACAGGATGCCTTCCTTTCTGCATGCTGGACACTGACATCCTGCATCCTTCATTTTCCAGCACCAAGTGCTTCAGGTGCTATTCCTCATCAGAACAGGACAGTTCCCAGAACACCTTCAAAAAAATTCCAATCACAATTGGTCCAGGAGTTCAGCCTTTCTCACACAGGACTCTAATTAAGCCTGGAATGGCTCAACATTTAGAAACTGGAACACATGCTATTCCTAGCTTGTTTGTTCATTTTTGCAATTTTATTTGGGCCCCATAAAAAGTATTATTTGTCCAAAATCATCCAGAAGAAACCTTAAGAGAATAATGTCCCATGTCCTTTAAGGTGGCCTGGTAGGTTTCTGGTTGCTTTCTTTGGCAATAGATGGTTATTTTCAATGGGAATTGGCTACAAGTTATTGGTCTTATTTAGAAAGAACAAGCTTGGACCCAGGGATGTCTCTCTTTTCCTTTATCTTCTATTCGTAGGTTTGAAGATAGGGGTTGAAAAAAATGTTCCAGACATTGGACATATTGGAAATTTCTTTTAAAGAAAGGTGTTCAACTGTTAATGAAATTAAATAAAGTAACTCCCCCCAAAACAACAATAACAAAAAAATCTTTAGATTCATTATAATGCATTACTTCACAGTTATGCCTTTTAATGTCATCAATCTATCCTATTAATTCTCTGTATGGTCCCTGCTCCAACAATTACACTGAAGCATGTTTCTTCTCTTTTGCTCCTGCAAGTGGAGTGCTGTGATTCTGCCATAAGATAGTAAATCCATATCAAGCCATGAGTGAAGGGGGAGGCAGATGTGCAGAAATGTGAGGCCCAAGTTCAAACTAAACAGAACCCCTCTCTTAACAAAACAAACAAGCAAAAGATAAATAACAATAGATTAACTAAAGTAGCTTTGTATAAGGGAAAACACATAAAAGTGTGCTCCCTTTATCTTTATTCATCTTCACCATGTCTGCAAATGTCTCCATACTAATAAATATGTACACATGTAAATCTTGGTTAGAGGGCCAGGTATATAATTGTGTGAGAAGATTTTGAATCGTTAATTCAAATTGAGTTTATGGCAAGAACAATCTAAATGCCCACTTCTAGATGGAAGCAAACATGAGTGATGTGACTGCAGTTTTTCAATGCAAGATCCTCCAGGGGTCCAAGGGCCTAGGTGGTTCTAAGTTTCAGGGGTCCTCATGATATGCCGGTATGACTATAAATCCCATTTTCCTTAGCCCTTAGAGGAAGCCTGGACCTAACCTTAATAAAGAAGCCTTGTAACTTGGAAATATGGCCTCAGCCTGAGAGTGCTCTGAATATGACCTCAGTATCTGAATATAACCTACAGTGGCACATTGTCTTAAAAATTTTGGATGTCATAATTTCTTTATCTCATTTGTGGTGTGTGTGTGTGTGTGTGTGTGTGTGTGAGAGAGAGAGAGAGAGAGAGAGAGAGAGAGAGAGAGAGAGAGAGAGAGACCATATGAAGGAGAAACCACAAGACACCTTATTAGAGTCAGTTTTTTTCTTCTGTCAAAGGGGTTCTGAGAATTGAACTCAGGCTATCAAGCTCAGTGACAATTACCCTTACATGTGAGCCACATGACGTTAAGTTGTTGATGGTTACTGCTTTTTACTGCATTCCATGTACAGCTGATTCCCTTTTGGTCATTGGATCATCAAGTTGTAATATTTCTGTGAAAACGTTTTTTGCTTTACTGACACATCTGTACTTTTCTTAATCCTAATTAACTGATAAATGATTTTTTAAGTTATCACCCATTAATTTTTTTAAAGAAAGGAAAAGCAGACAATTAATTATTGCAATGGTGAAGAATATTTTTGGTTCTTTCTTTACTGTTGATTTCCAAGAATAGAACATTTCCTGGTGATATAAACCTACCTCCCACCCGCTGTGTGTGTATGTGTGTGTGTGTGTGTGTGTATACATGTACTTATGATATTTGTGATATGTATGACATGTGTATGTGGTATGCATGTCTATGTTATATGTGCACATACGTGAACATGCATTCAGAGGGCAGCAAAAAACAGAGGCTATGTTCCCCTCTCTCTCCCTACCTTACAGTTTGAGATAGGATCGGTTACTGAATCTAAATATCATGACTTCAGCTAGTCTGGCTGCCTTGTGATTTCTCAGGACCCTCCTGTCTCCACTTCCTACTCCTAGAGTTATAGATACACATAGCTATAGCTGTTTTTTTTATGTGAGATTTGCACTCATGTCCCTATGCTTTCATAGCACACCCTTTTAATATCTAGCTACGTCCTCCTCACTTTCTTTAGCCAGAACATTCTAGACAATATATTTTAGACAAAAGAAATAATCAGCCTACTTGGACAATGCTATCTTCTCCTGTGATTATATACAACCATACACACACCATATAATATAAAATATATTTTTATACATAACATATGTCAGTCATACATATAGAGAAAATAAGTGTATATATAATTGTATTTATAATCTTTCTTGAGGTTTTTAAAGAAGGAAATTTAGTGACAAGATCTCAAGACTCTCCCAGTGAATCTCTCTGAGAAGTAGACTCTGGATCCCTGGGGCAACTTACATCTTAGGAAAGCTGTCATGAAATTTAACATACACTGTTGTCACATTGTGGAACTTCATTTAACATTTCATTTTGACTTAGTTTCATAATGGAAATAACCACTAAACAATAACATTTAAAATATGGTTTTTTAGTGGTGCTACACAAAGAATGAAATACATGAATATAGACATTGAAATATTATCATGATTATGTCATATAAAGAAAAGTAGTAATAAGTATGATTATTAATGCATCTATCACATATGCATAGTCACCACATATCCATCACACAATTACAGATTATACCTACTATAATTAATTAAAATTAGTGTTTCCATTACCAGAGCATGCTTATTTATGCAGATCTCAGAATATCTGAATTTCAACTTATCCTCTCAGGTTTCCAGACATTTAAGTATGTTATTAGGAACTGTGATTATTCGGCACCCCAACACTCAGGTATCACCCAACTTCATTACTACCTGATTAATTAACCTGTTTAAAGTGTGAAAGTTGGCACCTTGTCATTAGAATCCATGGGAATAACTAATGAGAAACTATGAAATAATTTGTTCCTCAATTAAAAAAACCCGAACAAGGAGGTTTTATCTCATTATTCTTGCTTCCTGTTATCACCTATACAAAGCCAAGAAGATTTCGCAAAACTTACTGTCTACAGACAACAGGCTATGTAACATCTCAGGGAACACTTCACAGATCTTTAATAAAATGTGGTGTTATCCAACTGCAAAAGGTAAGGCAAGCAGTTTCCCTGGATAACATTCATTAAAGAACATCAGTGTCTAAAACAGGTACTTTGATCTCTACCTGACTCAGGTTTAAACGAGGTGTCTATGTAAGAAGAAAGAGAAAAGGAAAAAGACATAATCTAGTTCAATTTAGGTCTGTGTAAAGGCTTTGGGAAAAATATCACAAGAGGTAATTAGTATTAGAGTACTATTAAATTATGACATTTCCATATATTAGGGAATGCAGCCCCACAGCCAGATTCCGTTCAATAGGACTGATTTTATTCAGTGGCCACATCATAGTAGTGTTCAAACTTTTTTAAAAAAGGGAAATTAATTTCAATTGTATTGTTTTCCCATGTCCACATTATAATGTCATAAATACCACAAAGCACTGCTGAGGGATAAGAAGGAACTGAAGGAGAGTTTTCTGTAACACTTATGAATTCACTCCCCTAGTTGTTAGTTATTCACAGAGTTTACAAGAGGGGAGGATAAAAATGTCTATTATTTAACATTTAAAGAGCCACTGATTTTGCTTATTCTGCATACATCTCTCCCTTTAACACTAGTTCCATGCTCTGAGCAATGGCAGGACATTGGCTATAGAATCCATTCAATGTAAAATGAGGCATAGATGAATTTAAATATTTATTGATTAGATAGCCATAATACAATTTCTTAAAGTACATTCTACATCCTAACTAATGCTTGCTTGTCTAACTCTGTACAGCTACTGACATGTAGTTACTAGAAAACAGGCAAACTCTTTTTTTCCAGAGTAATATTTTTATCTATTCTTTGGGAATTTCACATAATATATCCCACTGACCCCTACTTCCAAGTCCTTCCATGTCAACACACCTGCTATTATAATTTTCATTCCAATATAATAAATTATAACAATAAGTCCAATTTGTGTTGTCCATATACTCACTAGAGCATATTTAACTCCATGGCCAGTCCCCTAAAGAAAACAGAGTCCTTCTCCACCAGCACCCCAGCCATAATCAATCAGTTATGGAGAGCTACATTTCATCATCTTTATCATAATTTTTAAGATTTCTCTTTGGTAGCTTCTTTTTTAAGCTGTTACTTTGAGGAGGGTGTTGGAGGTTGAGGTAGAGGTTGTCACAGAAACCTTTCATGTCACTCATTCTCAACTGTGTGTCTACATGAAGATCAAAGGTCTTCAACCCATGGGATATTAACTACACCCATGAAAATTCAGGAAATAAATAATCCTACACCAGAAAAACAAGAGAAGGTAAATACACACACACACACACACACACACACACACACACACACACTCACACCATCACTGGCATAAAAAACCAACAAAATAACAAGAATTAGAAACACTGGTCACTGATAATAACATATGTTTAGTATGAACACTACATCAAACTGTATGTACATTAGTCATTTGCATTTGCAAGTAACCTTCACTTATTTTGAGTATTTGTAGATTTAAGATACATTATAGAATGAAAAATTGCAGGTCAGTAGTTTTCAGTGTGATAACCAAATTTATATTGAGACTAAAGCTTATACTTACTATATTGCTGCTAATTATCAAGTAATATCATATGAACAAGTTTCTAATGTAATAAAGTTTAATGGTAAATGCCTAACTACCTTTTAGCATAGGATAATAGAATTAGTTATTATTAAACTTAATAACGTTTTCAAGAGTAAAAACAGGTAAAAACAATTTTATATCAATATAGTAAATCTAAATTTAAAAAGAAAATCTCAGTTGTGCTTTGTCTCCTGAGCTTCAACATCCAGCCCACAGCTCTGTCTGCCTTTCAGAGGAGGGCTGCTGGGCCACAGGAACATGTAGGTTAAATAGACCTCTCCACAATCACCTGCCTGCTCTTTCCACCATGGGCATAGCTAGCCGAGATGAGCCCCATTGTTTGGCAGAGAGCACTGCCTAGTTTCCTGAGGAGTCCTGCCAGCACTATGGACAACCAGATATGCACACACAAACATGCACACACATACACACACACATACAAACCACCACCACCATCAACAACAACAATATCAAAATGACAAGAATTAACATTCATTTGTCATTAATATCTCTTAACATTAATGGACTCAATTCTCCAATAAATAAAGACAGGCGAACAGAAGAACAGTGAGAGCAAGATCCATCATTCTGATGCATACAAGAAACACACCTCAGCAGCAAAAGTAGCTATTACTTGAGAGTAAAAGGCTGAAAAAAGGGTTTCCTAGCAAAGAGAACCAGGAAGCAAGCTGAAATAGCCATTCTAATATCTAATAAAATAGACTTGTGTCAGGAAACCCTGCTGCTAAGGTCACTGACTGCCATAAACAGTATAAAATGGAGGACTCCCTTTGACAACAAGGCTTCCTTACTGCCCAGGGTTCTGGATCCACATACCTTCTACCTGAGAAATGGCACATAATCCTTTGGGAAATTACTGATCCCCTTTTCTTCCTTCTCCTGATAAGAACTCTGTCAGCAAGTATCTGTGATTCCTGCAGTGATGCTCCATGTAAACAAGGCATCTCAGAACCTTAGAGCTTCAGTCAATCTACCTGGGAATCTATGCTCTCCCCAAACTTCTCTACAGCACCAGGTGACTTGTAATAAAATATATCTGTCTCCCCAAAGCTGATCCCGGAATGTTAATTCCATTTGTGCTCACAGGGCAACTGAATTCCCAGTCTCTCTTCTTCTGCTCTCTTGTTCCTGACAACTGGTGGCCAGCAACACTAGGAATCAGGGAAAATCACAGACTTTTGAACAAATTTAATCAAAATGGATGGTGAAGGACACATCATACTCATTAAACGAAAAATCCACCAACATGATATCGCAATTCTGAACATCTATACTCCAAATTCAAGGTCATCCACATTTGTAAAAGAAACATTACTAAAGCTTAAATCATACATCTAGTACCATACATTAATAATGGGAGATTTTAAGTCCCTGTTTTCACCAATAGACAAGTCATTGAGACAGAAACTAAACAGAGAATCAATGAAACTAACATCTGTTATAAATCAAATGGACCTAATTACAGAACATGTTACCCAAATAACAAAGAATATACCTTCTTCTCAGCAACTCACTGAACCTTCTCGGAAATTAACCATATGGTCAAATACCCTCTGTATCTTATCAGATTAAGGCTGCACTTCAACAAAAGAAAACAAGAGAAAGCCTAAAAACTCATGGAAGCTGAACAACTCTCTATTCAATGACCACTGAGCCAGGGAAAAAACAGAGAAATTAATGGCATTCTAGAATTCAATAAAGTTAAGGTACAACATAGCCAAACTTACGGGAATCAGTATAAACAGTGTTAGGTTCATAATACTAAGTGAGTGCCTTCATAAAGAAATTAGGAAGATTTCATACTAGCAACTTAATATCACACTTTAAAGTTCTAGAACAAAAGGAAGCAAACACCGTCAAAAGGATTAAGCAGTAGGACAGTAGGACGTAATCAACTCAGAGTTGAAATCAACAGTGGAACATTTTAACTCAGGGTTGAAATCAGTAACTTAGAAAGAGAGAGAACACTACAAAGAATCAATAAAACTAGAAGCTGGTTCCTTGAGAAAATTAACAAGATATCCAAACACTTAGCTAACCTAAATAGAAGGGAGAGAGATAACATCCAAATAAACAAGCTAAGATATGAAAATTGGGCCGTTTCAACAGACACTGAAGAGATCTAAAGAATCGTATCTTTCTTCAAAAGACTGTATGCCACAGAATTGGAAAATCTAAATGAAATGAATGATCTTCTTGATAAATTCTACTTAGTGAAGTTAAGTCAAGATCAGGAAAACACTTCAAATAATCTATAACCCCCAATGAAATAGAAACAGTCAATAAATTTTCCCAACAACAACAAAAACAAAAATATATAAAGCCCAGGGCAACCAGATGGGATTGGCACAGAATTCTACCAGACTGTCAAAAAGCCAATACCAATATTCCTCAAACTATTACACAAAATCAAGACAAAAGGAACATTTCCAAACTCATTCTATGAGACCACAGTTACCCTGATACCTAAACCACATTAAGATTCAACAATGAAAGAGAGTCTTAGACCAATTTTCCTTATGAACACTGATGCAAAAAGTTCAATGAAATATTCACAAACTGAGTCCAAGAATGCATCAAAACCATCTTCCACCATTTTCAAGTAATCTTCGTGCAAAGGATGTAAAGATGGATCAATATACAAAATCCATCAACATAACCCACCATATAAGTAAGCAGAAGGAAAAGAATAACAGTATGACCACCTCATTAGATGATTAAAAGCCTTTGACAGAGTCCAATACCCTTTCATGCTAAAAGCTTTGGAAAGATCAGGGATATAAGGCACATACTCAAACACAATAAAAGCAATATGTAGCAAGCCAATAGCCAACAAATCAAATGGAGAGAAACAAATCAGGGACAAGACAAAGCTGTTCACACTCTCCATACCTATTCAATGTAGTACTTGATGTTATAGATAAAGCAGATTACATGGTAGTATACATAAGTGACACCCAGAATTCTACCAGAGAACTCCTACAGTTTAAAAATAACCTAGGGAAAGTGGATGAATACAAAGTTAACAACAACAACAAAAAAGTAGCCCTCCTTTATTCAAATGATAAACAGACTGAAAATAATTAGAGATACAACACCCTCAAAATAGCTACAAATAATATAAAATATCTCAGTGTAACTTTAACCAAGCAAGTGAAAGACCTGTATGACAATTTCTTTAAGTCTCTGAAGAAATAACTTGATGAAGATCTAACAAAATAGAAAGATCTGCAATGCGCTTGTATTAGAAGGTTTAACATAGTAAAAATGTTCATCTTCCCAAAAGCAGTCTAAAGATTTTAGCACAATTCTTTGTAGACCTTGAAAGAACAATACTCAACTTCATATAGACAAATAAAAAGCCCAGGATAGACAAAATTATATTGTAACATTAAAAAAACAAATACGGAGCTATCACAATTCCTGATATCATGCTGTACTACAGAGCAATAGTAATAAAAACTGCCTGGTATTGGCATAACGACTGAAAAGTTGGTCAATGGAATTGAATGAAAACTCAGAAGTAAAACCACACACCTATGGTCACTTGATTTTTGACAAAGAAGCCAAAACTATATAATGGAAAAAAAATAAAGCATCTTCAACAAATTTTGCTAGTCTCTGGAGGTCTGCATGTAGAAGAATTCATATGGAAATATATATCACCCTGAAGAAAAATCAAGAACAAGTGTATCAATGATCTCAACATAAAAGTGAATACACTAAATTTGATGGAAGAAAAGGTATGGAAGAACCTTGAATGCATTAGCACCTGAGACGACTTCCTGAACAGAGCACCAATAGTTCAAGCATTAAGATCAGCAATAAAAAATGGAGTCTCAAAGACTGAAAGCTTCCATAATATGAATGACACCATGAAATATACAAAATGTCAGCCAACAAAATTGGAAAAGATCTTCACCAAACCTACATTTGACTGAGGACTAATATCCAAATATATAAAGAATTTAAGAAATTGTGCATGAACAAAACAAATAACCCAAATAAATATGGAGTACAGATCTAAACAGAGAGTTCTCAACAAAGGCATCTCTAATGTCAGATAAGCTGTTAAAGAAATGCCCATGTTCTTTAGTCATCAGGGAAATGCAAATTAAAATGATTTTGACAGTCCATCTAACACCTTTTGTAATGGCTGATATCAATAAGTCAAGCGATAGTATGTGCTTCAAGAGGAACATTCCTCCATTGCAGGTGGGGATGCAAACTTGTACAACCACTTTGGAAATAATTTTGGTGTTTTCTTAAAAATGGAATAGTCCTACCTCATGATGCAGCTATACCACTCCTGGACATATACCCAAAAGATACTCTACCATACTACAAAGAAGCTTATTCCACTATATTCATATCACCTTTATTTGTACTAGACAGGGACTAGAAACAACCTAGATGTCCCTCAACCAAACAATCGATGAAAAAAATGTTGTACATTTATACAATGGAATATTACTCAATTATTAAAAACAGTGACATCTTGAAATTTGCAGGCAATCAAACCAGAAAAAAAAAATAATCTTGATTGAGTTAATCCAGATAAAGAAAAACAAACATGGTATACACTCAATTATAAGTGCATATAAAGAAATGCCATCGTGAAATTTGCAGTCAAATGGATCAAACTAGAAGAGATCATCCTGAATGAGGTAAACCAGACTTAGAAATAACAAACATGGTATGTATTAACTTACAAGTAGGTATTAGCGATTAACTACAGGAACCCTAGTTACAGTCCACAGACACAAAGAAGCTAAACAATAAGGACCTGCTGGGGGGGGCACTATACTCTCACTGAGAAGGGGAAATAGAGTGGACATTGGGAGTGCATGAAGGGAAGAGACGAGGTGCGGACGGTGGTGAGAAGGGGAGCAGAAGGGATCAATTGTGAGCAGATAAAGGAAGAGTATATGGGGGGGAGAGAGCAGGGATCAGTGACGAGGGCATATATGGGAAGGCCATAGAAACCTAGGACAATGGAAGCTCCTCATAATCTATGAGGGGGACCCTGTCTGGGACTCCTAGCAGAGGGGGATCTGGATCCTGAAATAGCCGGAAAAGACCTCCGATGGAGGTATTGACACAGCAGCCCGGGCAAAAATCCTTAAACCCACAATTTCTTCTGCCAACAAGATGGAGCAGAGATAGAAGGAATGTCCAACCAATGATTGGGCCAGCTTGAGAACCATGCTGGAAGAGAAAACCCACCCCTAACACTATTAATGAAATTCTGCTATACTCACAGAAAGGTATCTGGCATGGCTGTCATCTGGGACGCTTCACACAGCAACTGATGGAAACAGATGCAGAGACCAACAGCCAAACATTGGCCAAGCTTGGGGAATCCTACGGAAGAGGCAAAGAAGGATTGAAAGAGTTAACGAGGCAAAAAAAAAAAAAAAAAAAACCTACAAAATTAACTAACCTGGGTCCATAGGCACTCACAGAGACTAAACCACCAAACAAAGAGCATATATAGGACAGATGGAGGCCCTTGGATCATATATACCAGTCAGGAAGTTTGGTCTTTATGTGAGACTCCTAACAGTGGGATCAGGAGCTATATATGGCTCTGTTGGCTGTCTTTGGATCCCTTTCCCCTAGCTGGGCTGCCTTGCCAAGCCAGGATGGGAAAAGAATGTGACTGGTCCTACTGCAATTTGAAGTGCCTTGGCAGGTTGATATCTAGAGAAGGTCTCCCTTCTTCTGAGCCTTTCCTGAAAAGAGGGGGAGGACCAGAGAATGGGGAGGGGTTAGAGAGTGAGAGAGGGGGCTGGGAGGGGAGGAGGGAGAGGAAGCTGCAATTGGGATGTAAACAAATTAATTTCAAAGTAAAATAAATAAATAATAAATAAATAAATAAATAAATGAAAATGAATAAATAAGTATCAACCAAAGAACCAGAAAAAAGACAGTAAAAAAAAAAAGAAAAGAAAAGAAAAGAAAAATCTCAGAAATTCTTCCGAAGTTGGATTAACAATAGCTTAGCATAACTGAAAAGTAACAAACGTGAGTCATTAAAGTGTTCCCAAAAATACAGAAGCAAGAAATTAGTTTCCTGAACTTAAAGATATCAGGAGAAACTGCAGTATTTGTTGTCACAAAGTATAGTCTATGACAGAAACAAGAGAGAGCAGAAGAGGTGGGCAAACAGAGGCGGAGGCAGAAGAGCGAGACAAAGAACGTAAGTTAGGGAGAGGAAAAATAATTACATAAGACAAACCCTATCTTAATTGTATGAGAATTACATATTTAACCGAGTAGTCTACTCTGAAGCAAAAGTAGGAAAAGCACCTAAATTTATCAATATCACTTCAAAGTTACCAATAGCTAAATCAAAAATTAATTAGGAGATTATTTGTGTTTTATGGGGACATGGACATTTAAGCTTCTAAAAGCAAGTGATGAATTTTGAAAGAAAATGTATAAAAATAAATGCTTACGCTTAGTGAACACTTTCAAAAAGTTATTAAAATTGGATATTATCTTTAAGTCTAATTATGTGCCACAGAAAAGAATAAAACTATGGGTTCTGAAATGATTCATAGATACTTTACCTTAAGAAGAGAGGCTGACTTAGTAATGAAAACCCTAACATGTCTCAAAGCCCGTGCACCTTTCATAATACTATATAATACTATTTATATATATATCTTCATGGACTGTAAGTGTTATTTTCAAGCTTAAATTATTCGTACTTTTCCTATTTTGTTATAAATAAATCCATTATTCAGCAGTGTGTTTATCACATAACAATAGCTAAATACATACCGCTCTTATCAACACTGACAAGCCTCTTGTTGACATACAAAAGAATTCAAGTGAATGTTCTCCTTTCTAGTTCTCATCACTGCCCAGATGTAATTGTTATTTCATGGATCTGATCTCACACCTGTAACTCATTCTGCACCTGGTAACTCCATATAGTAGATCTGCACATAGTAGATCCATACGGAATTTGGATCTTGCTTTGCGAAGCCCCTGGATCCTGAGGAAATGGCTGTCTGCACCAGGAGTCTATGGGGAAGTCCTGAACTAGTGGCATTCCTGACAATGTTTATAATTTTATTTTTATGTCAATAGTGAAAAGCATTACCATTGTTTCATTTTTTATCTCTGCTCCAGAACTAAATGGAGCACATTATTTGACTTCCTTCCTCTGAAGTCCACCTTAGCAGTGATCAGCCTCTACTCTATTCAGAACACAGTGGCAAGGAACAAAAACAAGAGTAAATCAAGCTAAAAATAGCTATTACCTACTCTCCCCATTATTCCTGAACCTATCAGCCTTCTCCCACCTCACTTCACACAAGTTCTGATTGGGGTCTGAGTAATCTTAGAGGAATCCTGTCTTTGGGGTTTCTGACTTGGTCATTCACTCACCAAACGCACATATTGACTTACAAAATTCCTCCTAATAGCTTGGAAACATAAACAATGAAAATATGAAACTCTCTCTGATCTGCAACCGTGTCTCTATGATCAAGTCACATAAAGAACCCTAGAATTGTTCAATTGGGAAAGAAAGCCACCTCTACTGTGAAAAATATTATTCAACAGTTACACAGGGCATTATAAAAGTACAACCTAAAATTAATCACTATTCTAGGCTTTTAAATCACTGCTGTATATGATGGAGAATTTTTAATACATTCAACAAATGTTGATATAAAAAGACCCTTGTGCATGTTGTTCACACACAGCCACAAATGCTGTGATTTCATTACGTTATTGGTCACAGTCTTTGCATTGTCCTGTGTATTGGTCCTATAGTGTCTGGAAGATGATATTACTTGGAATTTTCCACCAACACTGGATTTTACAATGTTTCCATCTTCTCTACTACATAGATCCCTACAGCCTGAGGAAAGCATACGGATAAGTTATCCCACTTAGGATATCCGTAGGACTGAGTGCTCTAAAGTCCCTTGCCTTCTTCACATTGTTGTTTTATTTTTCTTACTTACAATTTACAACAAGAAATTTCCCTAACGTGTTTCAAGCTATTTATGTGTCTGTCATTAGTAGTCATTTTATTGTTGTGTTCCTTTAGCAGAATAATGATACTGGGTTTTCCCCCCCAAGACCATGATGTGTCTAATCATTGGTTCTTAGTCACCTTAGCAGCCAAGGATAAGTTCCATCTCATGGACCAGGCATTAAATTCAATCAAAAGATTGTTTGTTACTCTGATAAGACTTGTGACACTTTTTCATCAGTCTATCTTGCGGGACATCTTTTCTGTAGTGCTCAAGGTTCATAGGCAGAAGTTATTGATCATTAGTTTTCTCTTCCAATAGGATACATGGTATTTTCCAACACAGTGAACACTAGCCAATAGTGTTGAAGCTTCTAGTTTGAAACTAGCTCAAATTCTCTATTTTATATAATATAAATAAGTTGTTCTTTCAGAAATAACAGCCTTCACTGCTATTCAAGCTATCCAATAGCCTTGGCGTTAGCCTGTGATGTTTACGGTTTCTATGGGATGTTTCTGACAACTCACCAAGATATAACTCATTTCTGGCACTGGAGGTTTTGCTTTGTGGCATATAATGTGTTTTGTTGAGCATCACCTCCCTCACTCTCCGTTAACTCCATTTGAACTCATTTAATATATGGATGTATTTGAGAAATCTCCTTTAGAAGTAGGTTTTTATATGGCTTTTCAAATGTTCTTCAGTCTTTTTTTGTTACAAGCGATAACAAAATTTTATTGTAAAATGAGAAGTCAATATAAAAGGGGAATTAAAAAGGGAGAAAGGATAGGACCAATGAGTAAACATGGACAGGCTTTACAGAGTTGGAAGAAACTGATCCTGTGCACAGAGTAACTGAAAATAGGTCTTGGTGGATATGGACCTTATGAGAGCCCAAGATAGAATCTTACAGGCTGTGGGATGGGGTGACATTTCATTTAACGTGCCAATAAGTAGGTGGGTAGAACTTCACTGGGCCAACAGAGACCTGGCTACTACCAACCCATTCCTCAACCTGGACCACGAGCCAGCACTCCCGGAAAGGGCTGAGTGCGATGGATAAGGTAATAAAAGGCAGTGGAAGAGACAAATATTACTTCTTCAACTCTCCCAGCAAGCCCTGAGAAGTAGGTATGCTGGTCTACATTTTATAGGTGCATTTATTCCAGTTTAAAGAAAGTAAACGCAGACAGAAATGGGTGGAGCGTCACCACTGCTCATGGCCGATTGAAAGCTTAGTTGTTATTTGTTGCCCATACTACATCCTTTACCCTTTTCTTCTACATTTAAAGAATGCATTCCTTTATTCTAGTTTCCCTTTGTACCTTTATACACAAAATTGTGTTTCTTCTTTCCTTCCTCCCACTCTTTCAGTAACTGCCTAATCTCCTGTTTGCTTGAGCACACAGGTGTGCGCGCACGCACACACACACACACACACACACACACAAAGCCCAGAAGCAAACACCCATATGTAAAAAAAAAATGCAATATTTATCTATCTGGTTTGCTTCATTCAGGACAATTTTTTTCCTAGCTCCATCCATGCACTTGCAAATTTTATAATTACACTTTTTCTTAACTGTAGAGTAATATTCCATTGTGTGAATGTATCACATCTTCATTTCCCATTCATCAACTGATAAATATCTAGTCTGTTTTCAGTTTCTGAGTAATATAAATATGAAAGCAATGAACATGGATGAGGAAGATAAAGTTGTTTTGTGTATTTGCCTAAAGTGGTATGTCTGGATGTTGTGGTAGTCATATTTTCAGCTGTTTGAGGAAGCTTTAAATAACTACTGTACCAGTCTGTACTCTCATCATGGGTGAATAAGTGCTTACCTTTCTCTGTATCCTTATCAGCATGAGCTGTCATTTGTTTTATTTCTTTTGGCCATTGTGATAGTGGTAAGATAAGATCTCAAAAAAAAAATTTAGGTTAATTTGGTTTGCATTTCCTTGAGTGCTAAGGGTGTTGCACATTTCTTGAAGTGTTCCTCAGCCACATGTTTTTCATCTTTTGAGAACTTACTGTTTAGTTCTATACCTCACTTTTATTATTTTTTTTATTTTTATTTTTTATACCTCATTTTTAAAGTGGGTTTTTTGGATGTTCAGTTTTTTTTTAATCTAACCAAGACTTGTGCATAATTTTCCACATTTATGGACTCCTGATTTTTGACAAAGAAGTCAAAAACATACATTGGCCAAAACCCCAATAATGTTAAGAAACAGTGTTGTTCAAATTCTATAGCTGCATGTATATGAATGAAAACAGATCGATTTCTTTAACTCTACACAAAGCTAAACTCCAAATGGATCAACAGCACAACATAAGATCAGATACCATAAGTCTAAAAGAAGCTAAAAGCTAAAAGATAGCTTTGAATTCACTGGCACAGAAAAAGAATTTCTGAATAAGATACCAATATTTTAAGTATTAAAACCAACGACTACTACATTTAACCTCATGAAGCTAAAAGGCTTTTTTTGGAGATGATGACAACAAACAATTAAGCAAAGTAGTCACCAACAGAATGCAGAAAAAACTTTTTACGAATTATAGTTCTCATAGAGGGCTAATATATTTCTTTGATATGTTAATTCTTTTCCTGAGAGCTCTTTGTGCAGTTTCATACTCCACTTTTTACTTAAGCCATTTACTTGGTTTTTAGTTTTCATAGTTCCTTGTGTATTCTAGACACTAATCCCTTATTTAATGTAGAGCTACAAAAATTATTTTTCTAGTACTAGGCTGTCGATTTCTTTTGTTATCTGGGAGTTTCCATTCCAGTACAGAAGTTTTCAATTTCATGAAGTTCCCCTTATCAAATGTTGTTCTTATTTCTTGGATGATGGGTAGTATATAGACACTGTTTGTCTGATCCTAGATCCTGAATTGTGCTCTTTCTCTTCCAGAAGTGTCAGACATTTAGATTCCATGTTAACGCCTTTGTTTCATTTAGAATTTCTTTGTGTTGAGTGAGAGAATCACATCAGGTTTAATTCCACTTCGTGCAGAGATCTGGTTTTCCCAGCACCATTTTTAAACATGTTATTTCTCTTCCGTTATATGTTCTGATATTGTAAAACGAAGGCAGCTGTGTGACTGTTTATGTATATCTTAGCCACAATACTTTGAAATCACACACACAAAGAAGTAATATTCAGTTACACTGATAAAGATTGAAACTGGAGGGGATAGGCATCTAAGTTAGGGACTCTATAAGGTTTTCTATTCTAGATATATTTGTTTGACAGACTGAATGATGTTTTCTGTTTCCTAATATGTGAAAACTGTGCTAATATTATAAAAGATATTCCTTCTACCAGGCCTATTATATATGAATGGAGGGATGTGATCTGGGTGAGTACAGGTGCTCTGTGTTCACTAACAATGCTGCAGGTGCTGAGTAGGAATGCAAAGGTCTGGCAATGCAATTAGGTACTCCTGAATCTTGCTGCCCACTGTGACTCTGACTTTTAAGATTTTTGACAAGCTACTACGTTCTTACTCAGCTATAGAAATGCTCTTTACTAAAGGAACCTAATCCTGAGGTCTAAATCATACTCTATTTATTAAACAATAATGAACACGTCAGCCAGGATTTCAATTTGAACTTACAAACAAATTAAGCTATTTCACATATGTCAGTATTGTCATCATGAACAAAATCTGAAACTATACTTATTGATAAAAATACCTGCATTAATTGTTTCAAGTGCTTTTACATCTTGAATACCATTTAACTCTCCAATTCTTAAGTAATTTTTAAAATTAATTTATGGAGATTGATGTGTCTTTTAAAAGTTCTTACTGGCATTTTCCTTTACTGTAGTGGCATTCTAATTAGTAAAATTTCAAAATAAACTGAAAAAAAGCAACCTCAAATAGATAAATAAAGAGTGTGCAGTGACTGGACCCATATTTATCACCTTGCACAAAACTGAAATCCAAGTGGATTAAAGACCTCAACATAAAACCAGAGACACTAAGTCACTTAGAAGAAAAAATGGGGAAGAGCCTGGAACATACTGGCACAGGAGACAATTTCCTGAACAGAACACCAACAGCTCAGGCCTTAATGTCAACAATTAATAAATGGGACCTCATGAGGCTGAGAAGCTTCTGTAAGGCTGGAGACACTGTCAAGAGAACAAAGCGACAGTCTACAGACTGGGAAAAGATCTTCACCAACCCTACATCTGACAAAGGTCTAATATCCAAAATATATAAAGAACTCAAGAAATTAAACACCACCAAACCAAATAACCCAAATGAGGAATGGGGTTTGGAACTAAACAGAGAATTATCAACAGAGGAATATCAAATGGCTGAGAAACACTTAAAGAAATGCTCAACCTCCTTAGTCATCTGGGAAATGCAAATCAAAACAACTGTGAGATTCCATCTTATACCCATCAGAATGGCTAAGATCAAAAATTCAAGCCACACCACATGCTGGAGAGGATGTGGGGAGAGAGGAACACTCCTTCATTGCTGGTGGGAATGCAAACTAGTACAGCCACTTTGGAAATCTATCTGGTGCTATCTCAGAAAACTGGGAATAGGGCTCCCTCAAGACCCAGGTATTCCACTCCTTGGAATATACCCAGAAGATGCTCCAGCACACAACAAGAAAATTTGTTTAACCATGTTCATAGCAGCCTTATTCATAATAGCCAGACCATGGAAACAGCCTAAGTGTCCCTCAGTAGAAGAATGGATAAAGAAACCGTGGTATATATACACTATGGAATAATACTCGGCTATTAAAAACATGGAATTCCCGAAATTTGTGGACAAATGGATTGAGCTAGAAATGATCATAATGAGTGAGTTAACCCAGAAGCAGAAAGACTCAAATGGTATATACTCACTTATATCTGCATACTAGCCCAAGGGGCATGTCCCACGAAGGCCTTCACTTACCAGGAAACTGGGTACAGAGGGGAGGACATCCTATTGGGACTCTAGATGAGAGACACATTGGAGAATAGCAAAGTAGAAGGATCCAGAGGGTCCTAGAAACCTACAAGTAGAACATTATGTTAGGCAGATTTGGGCCCAGGGGTCCCGCTCAAACTAAGGCACCAGCCAAGGACAATACTGGTGGTAAACTTTAAACCCCTACCCAGATCTAGCCAATGGGCAGAACAGTCTCCACACTTGACTGGAGAGTGGGATATGACTTTCTCACTTATTCTGGTGCCTCACATTTGACCATATCCCCTAGAGGGGGAGACCTAGTGGCACTCAGAGGAAGGACAGCAGGTTACCAAGAAGAGACTTGATACCCTATGAGCATAGACAGGGGGAGGTAATCCCTCTGAGTAACAGTCATAGGGGAGGGGAATAAGGGGAAACTGGGAGGGAGGGAAGAATGGGAGAATACAAGGGATGGGATAACCATTGAGATGTAACAAGAATAAATTAATAATAATAAAAAATTAAAATTAAAATTTTAAAAAAAGAGTGTGCAGTGAAGTTAGAAATATGTTTTATTAAGGAGCTAGGTATTTGTGTTGCTTAGTTATCCATAACCACTCATAGGGACAGCATTATGAACTTCGAGTCTGGGCTGGGTATAATTATCAATCAGATTTCCATTTCATTAGGTTTTATTACAAATCTTAAAAATTTTGAAATGTGCATAATACAAAGCATTCTTCACTGTCCATTGGGACAAAATTTACTTATTTAAATTGATAGCATCTTGGGCTGTCCTTGTGAACAACTAACCTAAAACTTACAAAGGTTGAAATGAATGATTTTTTTTACATCAAAATGATACTGCTAGAGAAATAATTATCTTTGAAGAATGAAGAGATATAAATTTTCTTCTCTTATTTTATTTTAATCATTAATTTGATTTTCATTTTCTTCCAATTCAAGTAAATAGATAATGCATAAATTGGAGCTATTTTATCTTTGTAAATCCTTCAGGAAATTGAATTTCTATTGCCAGAATAGGTAATCTTTTCACACTTCTTTCCCTACCCTATGTTTAAATGGAGGTTAATTTCTCAAATATCTTAGATGATTTAGCAGAATCCTGTTCAGAGAACACAGTAATTCAAATTTTCAGACAAAAAAAAAGTATTAGCAGATATTTTCAAGGCACCACTCAAAGGCAAGTATAAAGAAAATAAAAAGACTCATATCTCTTCATAATTAACAGAAAAAGCTTTGAGTGAAGATTTCAGTAGGATTAGAACAAAAAAAAAGAAATATGTTTGATCATTATTCTATGAATTTCTTATTACTTCGTATACTTATCTGCCATATATACGTATTCATGTATTTACACAAGCTTTTGAATGACACAAACAGCTGAAATCCATTCATGATCTCTGAAAGTAAAATGTTAGATCAGAAGCTCGTTCTACCCATTCATAATCCAATAAACTGGACAGTTTATTTTTCCATTTCCTCTATTCTGTGTAGAAAGAAAACTTTTGCCTCTGATATTTGCTGAAATGGTGGCATTTAAAAGTTAGGCACTTAATAGAATAGCTCAAGCTTAAGACCACGCATTTTAAACCATACGTGTATTCTTTGTCAGTGCTAATCCTCTATGGTTTCTTTCTATCACCTCTTTTCTCATCTCATCTTGGATGACTGCGGCCCTGTTAATGAGGTGAAATTCACATGACATAAAATGAGCCATATTCAAACACTGTATTGTGGGATTCAGTATGCTTCAAGTGTTGTGAAGCCAGTACATATCCATTCCAAAATAATTTGTGGCTTTTAAAAGAATCTCACATCTGCTGAGAAGTGGCTCTATGTTGCTCTTTGCCTTGGCCTTCTACCACACCATTGTTGAGTTCCGTCCCTGTAAACAGAATCAAGATGGACACTGCTAACTAAGTCCATCTCCTCTCATTTCATATAATGCTATAGTTGCTATTTTAATTCATTAAGAAAAACATTTCATAACTTCTGACAACATATCTTTTTTTGCATTTTTTATTAATTTATTCTTGTTACATCTCAATGGTTATCCCATCCCTTGTATCCTCTCATTCTTCCCTCCCTCCCATTTTCACCTTATTCCTCTCCCCTATGACTGTTCCTGAGGGGGATTACCTCCCCCTGTATATGCTCATAGGGTATTGAATCTAAGACCCAGATATGAATCCACACAAATATGGTCACTTGATTTTTGACAAAGAAGCCAAATCCATTCAATGGAAAAAGGATAGCATCTTCAACAAATGGTGCTGGTCTAACTGGATGTTTCTGTGTAAAAAATGCAATTGGACCCATATTTGTCACCTTGCACAAAACTCAAATCCAAGTGGATTAAAGACCTCAACATAAAACCAGAGACACAAAGTCACTTAGAAGAAAAAGTGGGGAAGAGCCTGGAACATATTGGCACAGGAGACAACTTCCTGAACAGAACACCAACAGCCCAGGCCTTAACGTCAACAATTAATAAATGAGACCTCATGAGGCTGAGAAGCATCTGTAAGGCTGGAGACACTTTCAAGAGAACAAAACTGACAACATATCTTTATTCCAAAAAATAGTGTTTGATCCAGGAATGAAATGGTGACTTCATATTTACAATTTCCCATCTGCATTTTATATTTTGAATTATAATTTTTAAAGTTTTTCCCATTGAATACAGTAATAATTCAATGCGTTGACTATTTTTGGTTCTTTTTCAATACTATATTTAACTGTTTATTTAAAATAGGTGAGGTATTCAGTTTCATTTTATCTCAAGATCGTTGAATCACTAGAACTAACATCAAGACTTATATACTTATCTATATTGAAATATACACTATCATACATTTACCAAAATGGATCCTATACTGTGAAAAGAGGTTTAAGAATTATTGCCTATGTAACAGTGATTAACATAGACAATAGCCTAATTAATAATGCACTAAACTTCTTTATATATAATACAAATGAATAACAATTTGTGAATAAAATATATTCTCCTCAATTTAACATCTCCCTCAAGCAATATAATTTATATTTATATCATGATTTTAGTATATATTTCACTTGTACATTTGTATTTCTTGTCATTTCTAATTTTCTTTTAAGTTCCCACATGGTTAAATCAGATCCCCAACTTTTTGAAACAGTCAGTGAAGATTCCTCATTCCTTTACACTCTTTTCTTCAACAACCTTTTACCTAATGTCTATTTCTTTATTACAACATCTTTTTTTTTATTAATTTATTCTTGTTATATCTCAATGGTTATCCCATCCCTTGTATCCTCCCATTCTTCCCTCCCTCCCATTTTCCCCTTATTCCCCTCCCCTATGACTGTTACTCAGAGGGATTACCTCCCCCTGTCTATGCTCATAGGGTATCAAGTCTCTTCTTGGTGACCTGCTGTCCTTCCTCTGAGTGCCACCAGGTCTCCCCCTCTAGGGGTCATGGTCAAATGTGAGACACCAGAGTACGTGAGAAAGTCAGTCCCCACTCTCCACTCATCTGTGAAGAATGTCCTGTCCATTGGCTAGATCTGGGTAGGGATTCGAAGTTTACTGCATGTGTTGTCCTTGGCTGGTGCCATAGTTTGAGCAGGACCCCTGGGCCCAAATCTGCCTATCATAATGTTCTACTTGTAGGTTTCTAGGACTCTCTGGATCCTTCTACTTTGCTATTCTCCCATGCTTCTCTCATCTAGAGTCCCAATAGGATGTCCTCCCCTCTGTCCCAGTTTCCTGGTAAGTGAAGGCTTTTGTGGGACATGCCCCTTGGGCTAGTGTGCAGATATAAGTGAGTATATACCATTTGAGTCTTTCTGCTTCTGGGTTAACTCACTCATTATGATCATTTCTAGCTCAATCCATTTATCCACAAATTTCTGGAACTCCTTGTCTTTCTTGTGTCTCCACACCTGCTTTTTCATATGTAATTGATTGGTTTATGATGTGGCCATTCACAGACCAGCACAGTGTAACCATTGTTTCCAGAACTATTGTATTCATCATTTTAAGTTTGTTATAACCTGAGAGTATTTATTGAAAATTTCTTACTCTTATAGGAACCATCAATAGAGACTCAAATGTGGCAAACTAGCCACTGAGCAAAATGTCCTCATTTCTGCCACATACTGATTCTGCCTAAAAATGGGCAAGCTTGGAGGCAGGCAGAGATGACAGCCAAACTCTGCCAAGAGAGGGTAAACAAGTCCTCAATAGTTCCTGCCTCACAAATATGTCTGTCAGATATATTGGGCCAGAAGACCAAAGATGATGCAACAACATTATAGAGAAATTTGGGTGACTGTTCAGGCAACAAACTGTCTCTATCATTTTTTCATTTTGCAAGCTGCTAACCAGCACTTCGACAATTAATTTTATTCCGTCTAAAGTCTCTGATGAGATTGAAGAACAGACAGTTTAGTGTTACAATTAATCTTAGTTGTTTAGGGTTAAGATGTTTTTAGGTCTAGATAGATGTTTAAGTAGATAATGAGATATGATAAACATGGATTTACATTCAGAAGTTTAGACTGATAAAGATACAAAAGATTTTTTTCTTCAAGGTTGCTAAATACAAACAGCCAAAACACTATGAATGTAATGTTTGTATAATTCCTGCCTGTTTCGTGGTTCTTCTTGCAGTAGATAGTTATTGTATATATGGGTAATAATATAAATGTATACTTAAAAAAGAAAAATATCCAATGAAATTGCATATTACTTTATTTTACTAGGTGGCAATTTCTCTGGGTATACTAGTTTGTAAGCTTTGCAAGTTTTTCATGAAGCACCAGACAGTAATACTAAATATTATGAGGTTGTATTATTTCATTTCTTTTGATTTGGTTTTTATTTTCTAACAGACTCCAAGAGCTTCTTTTTGCTTTTTAGGTAATAAAATTTTATGCAAATATGTCTCTTTGTAAACAGTTATACTCTTGTTGAGTATCATAATTAGGGAGACATTTAACACTATCAATGCATATGTCTCAGATTTCTATTCCAAGTTTACTTTTGTTGAACAATTTGACATGAGATTTCTCAGTGTATATGCCTATCCTCCATGATTTCAATATTTTGGCTCCCGACTATTGTTTTTATAT
The DNA here is from genome assembly GCA_907169655.1 of Acomys percivali. Classification (NCBI taxonomy): domain Eukaryota; kingdom Metazoa; phylum Chordata; class Mammalia; order Rodentia; family Muridae; genus Acomys; species Acomys percivali. Next base: position 21,697,556 of record OU015750.1, on the reverse strand, counting down.
TACTTACTCTTAATAATTGTAGACCCTTGACAAATCTCTATTTTCTTTTTTTCCCTGTGTAGTGAGAACCTTTGAAACTCCTCATTTATTTTTCGGCCTGTTTTATAAACCAAGGAGATAATCTGACTGTGTATTATTTCAATGGATTCAATGCAGTATATTACATAGGTTATTACTGAAAGTGGTTAGTTAATCCCTCTCTCCATCTTCTCTTGGTTGGATAGTATTCATTTGCAGGCTTTGGAACTGCAACTCAGTGGTAGGAACATGTGGCTTTGCTCTAAAGCACTGGGTTACACCAAACTGTCCATACTAGCTCTTTGGTTTTACATCTTCACCTGGGTGATGTCCTCATATGCATCATAGCATATGGATCCTAGATATCCCATTATCATGAGGCCCAGAATGCCTTCAGTATTATTCAGGACACTTTCTGCAATATCAGTATGATTTGTCCTTTGCTTCTTTTATTTCTTGAATAGTAGATCTTCAGACTGAGTGCCCTGGGTATCATTTTTTAAATTACAATCTTTAATCTTTCTCAATACCCGTAATCCCCCTTGTTCAGTTAAAAAAAATTTGTTTTAGTCTGTATATTTGATGAATGAATGGAGTATTGCTTTACATAGTTGAGTTGTTAAAATTTTAATAGACTGAGGAAGAAATGTCTAGCTATCAATTTTGATACTAGAAACATTTTAATGAAAAGCATCAGTTCATTAAGGCATGATTTAGTACATTAAAAAAAACATGTTCAGACTTCTGCAGGGTATTACTGTCTAAACAGGGGAATGAAGATCACCTTGAAGTTTAGCTGTAAAGGAAATGCACTCTTGTTTGTATTCCTTGCACATTTCTTGTCTTCCTATTGGTTCATGACTCTGCCATAATGACTTTTTTAATTGAACTCTTCTGGTTAATATTTCCTTTGGATTCTATTTTTCTTATTTAATGGATTACTGCAGTGTATCCCCTAAAAAGAAATATCTGGACTGAATTAGCTCAGAAGTAAAAAATTTATATCAAGAGGAATTGGATAATATTCCAGTGGGATTACATTGAAAAATCCCAAAGTATTAATATTTTTCAATGCAACAAGAAAGAAATCTCAGTGTGTCAGCTAACTGGGAAAGGGAAGCAAGGTTCTACACATTGCTATGCTCCTGTGGGAAGAATGAGTTAATTACAATCCCTCACTTAGAGTCAAAGAAATTGAATTTCTGTTAAAATATTGGAAGATGTTAGCAAAATGTGCAAAGCTACCAGTTATTTGCAACACTTGATTTCTTTTCAAGAACTCCACTAGGTATTCAGTAAAGAAAAGAGTTCAGTTTGAATAGGTGCATAGTGGTGGATTTTAATCGAAATTATTCACCTCTATGGGCACATTGCAGATAAATACCAATCTGTAAAAGGTTTGCTCTAAGGAATAAGAAGTTTGAATGTGTGCACCTACATACTTTCAGGGCATGTTTTATTTTAAAGTAATATTTATTAGTTCCTAGGCAATTATATACATTTCGCAACTATAATAGGGAACTATTAATATTTAAATGCATTTTTAAATACAAAGCTCTCTATGAGCTTTTTTGTCATTTGCTCCCAAAATATTTAGCAATATCATGCAGATAAATAAATTTGACTTAAGTTTCATAACATTAACTTGGTTATCTCTGAATTTTTGTGCAAAATAATTTGCTGAAAATGTATTGAATATGTACTAATCAACTATCTTTTGAAAAAAGTGTGTGTGTGTGTGTGTGTGTGTGTGTGTATGTGTGTGTGTGTGTGTGTCTGTAAGGCAATACAAAGGAGAATCAAAGGCTGTTTAAAATAATGAAATTAAAACATTCTGTTATGTTTCCCAAAATGAGAAATTAAGATAAGGATAATAAATAATTCTAGTTATGATAATAGCTAAAGAAATGTCAATACAATTTAACCAATTTAATTTATATTTTAAAACTGCTAAAGAAATAATAAGCAAGAAAATTCATTTCTCAGGCTGGAGAGATGGCTCAGAGGTTAAGAGCACTATCTGCCCTTCCAAAGGTCCTGAGTTCAAGTCCCAGCAACCATATGATGGCTCACAGCCTTCTATAATGAGATCTGATGCCCTTTTCTGGTTGGCACACATTTTGGCAGAATATTGTGTAAATAATAATAAATAAAATAAACCTTTAAAAATACATTTCTCATGAAAGCAACTATAACAGATATAAGAAAGTTTCATTTAAAAATACTCTTATAAGCTCTGTATTTTTATCATGTGTGCCTCTTAAGATGACAAACTTAATATATTAATCAGCACTTTTTGTGAGGAAAATGTACTGTTTGTATGCTATACAAATATATTTTTTCAATTGTATTCACTTGTTTTGTTGTCATCTACTATGTCAACACACAGGTAGGACTTCCACTATGCTATCAGAGTGAGATTTGGGCTTTAGGATTGAAAACCATAGAACTAGATGTGATCTTGACAAAGTAAGTCTGGGACTTTGAATAGCAGTCAAGATGTCATGTGTGACCTTCGTCATAGACAATACATAGGTTTCCACCAAAACTGATTTGCTTCTAACCTACAAAGCTGAAAACTTAATTTAAAAGTAAGCACAGGTTGTTAAAAGATAAACTCATAATTCAGAAAATTAGAGCAAAGCCACTCTCCTCTGTAAGTGATCTTTCAATGTTCACTATTTGGTTTGTTCTGTCTGTACTAGTTATGTGGGGTACGAATGGGCATTTGCACAATAAGTCTATTTGCAGTGTACACATAACCTAAAGGAAATCTAAAATCATACATGATGAATATACAACAGACATTCTGTAGTGGTGCTGTAAGAAAGCTGTCCAGTATACTGTTTTCTAAAACTTCTTATTTGCTTAAGTGTATGAATATGCTTAATCTCCCAGGTGCATTTCTTTAGGTTACATGAAAAGGTCAGTAATGCAGTGCTCTGGTGGGAGTGGGGCATGACGGGAGCCGGTTGTGATGGGAGTGGGACGTGAGTTTGATCAATGAACTCAATTATGGCCCCATTCCAAGGATTTCTAGGCTTTGTTTACAATGATGCATAGCTGCCTGCACGCTGGGCATTGCTTCCCAAATCCTTCCAATAAATAAAAATGATACTTTAGTGTTGATGCATATTCTCAGGCCCCCTCTCTCTTTTCTTCGCCCCTCCTCTCCCGCTCCTTCACTCAGTCTCTCTTCCTTTTATAGCTCTTCTGAGTCCCTAGCTGATTTCTTCACAAGGTTGGCTGCTAATACATTCCTAGCACCCATGCATTATTAATGCTCACTGCTCTCCAAGGTGGCAGTGACAAATAGAAAGCAAAATCTACTGACTGGTGGGGAATGTACTTTTTAGTCATGCTTGAATTTTTCAATCCATTCTACTTCTTCAAGATCTTTCAGTAGATTCTAGGTTTGAATGTTCCTCCATCTATGCTTTGCCACATTTTTAGGTTTTCAAATCCAAGTGCCATGCAAAGAGAAGAGGCACAGTTATCAGTGAATTAATGAACAACATAGAATACTTTAAGATACAAATGTTTAAAAAAATCTTTGAGACTTCCCAAATCAGCAAGGTCTGCAATAAAGGGCAGTGTTATTCTAAAATTACTGTGCCTGTGCTTAAGTGAACTATATTATTGCCACACAATTGTGTCAGAAATAATGTGTGCATCCTGAGGAACATTGATTTTTAATGCGTGGATTTGTTTCTACAAATAGAAAATACTACTCAATTTTTAATATAAAGAAGAATTCTGTGAAGTTCCTTCTGCCGTATCCCTTATTTGATGACTCTCACTGGCACCACTCTTCCACTGTTTGCAGCATCACTTCACTTAAAGTTTGTCCTATCACACATGTGTTCAATGTGTATTTAATTGATACAGAACAAAGAAACGAGAATTTATTTATCCATGAGATATGATCATGTTCCTTTTGACTCTATAGCTTAAGGCACAAAAATAATAATTATGAACATCAACTGTTATAATGTCCATGTCATTATTTTTAATAATTATTCTATTGACAACATCATGATCACTTATCCTCAAATGGTAGAAATTTATAATTGAATCACAGAAAGGATTAAATATATTAAGATGCAAAATTTGACAAGTATCCTTTCTAGATTTTGAGTGAAATAACTCAGGGAAGAAAACCTCCACTCTATAAAATGTAAAGAGCTCTCCCGCTAGGCAAATCAAACGCCTGGTTTTATCAAGAAGGAAGAAGGAAACAGCAGTGTGGGAAAGATATACTAAGTGTTTAATGATGCAATGAGTTACATTTTTATAAGGGCTGTAGTAGTTGTGACACCTTTTTAGTTGCCTCAGGATATTGGAATCTTCTGTCTTCAGAAAACACATCAAAACTATTATTCAACATAACCAAGTAGGCTTCATCCCAGGCATGCAGGGGGCTTTCAATGTATGGAAATTCATCAATGTAATTCATCATATAAACAAACTGAAAGAAAAAAAAAACACATGATCATCTCCATGGATACTGAAAAGGCATCTGTCTAAATCCAACACCTTTCCTGGTAAAAGTCCTAGACAACAGGGATACAAGGCACACACTTAAACATAATAAAGGCATACAAGCCTACAGCTAACGTCAAAGTAAATGAAGACAAGCTTAAATCAATTCCACTGAAATCAGGGACAAGACAAGGCTATCGACTCTCTGCATATTTCTTTGATATAGTACTCAAAGTCCTAGCTAGAGTAATAAGACAACTAAAGGAGAACAAGGGTTTAGAAATTAGAAAAGAAGAAGTAAAACTGTCACTATTTGCAGATGATATGACAGTATACATAGTGAACCCAAAAATTCTATCAAGGAACTCCTACAGCTGATGAATACCTTCAGCATAGTTGCTGCATACAAAATCAACTCTAAACAATCAGTAGCCCTTCTGTATATAAGTGATAAATAGGCTGAAAAACAAGTTAGGGAAACTACCACCTTCATAATAGACACAACTAATATAAAGTATCTTGGTGTAACACTAACCAAAAAAGAGAAAGATTTCTATGAAAAAAACTTCAAATCTCTGAAGAAAAAAATTGAAGATTTTAGAAGATGGAAAGATCTCCCCCGCTTTTGGATCAGGAGAATCAACATAGTAAAAATGGCCATCTTACCAAAAGCAGTCTACAGATCCAATGCAATTCCCATCAAAATACCCACACAATTCATTACCGACCTTGAAAGATCAATTCTCAACTTCATATGGAAAAACAAAAAACCAGAATAGCTTAAATGATCCTGTACAATAAAAGCCTCACATTTGACTATGTCCCCTGGCGGGGAGACCTAGTGGCACTCAGAGGAAGGACAGCAGGTCATCGAGAAGAGACTTGATACCCTATGAGCATATACAGAGGGAGGTAATCCCTCTGAGGAACAGTCATAGGGGAGAGGAATAATGGGAAAATGGGAGGGAGGGGAGAATGGGAGGATACAAGGGATGGGATAACCATAGAGATGTAACAAGAATAAATTAATAAAAAAAGAAAAAAGAAAAAAAAAGATTCTCAGGAGGAATCTCAATACCTGCTCTCAAACTGTACTATTGAGCAACAGTAATTAAAACAGCATGGTACAGACATAGTAATAGCCTAGTTGATCATTGGAATCAAATTAAAGACCAAGATATAAACCCACATACCTATAGACACTTGACTTTTGACAAAGACGCCAAATCCATACAATGAAAAAAAGATAGCATCTTCAACAAATGGTATTGGTCTAATTAGATGGCTATATGTAGAAAAATAAAAATAGATCCATATTTATCACCCTGTACAAAACTGAAGTCCAAAGGATTAAAGACCTCAACATTAAACCAGACACACTAAATCTGTTAGAAGAAATAATGGTGAAGAGCCTTGAACTCATTGGCACATGAGACAACTTTCTGAAAAGAACACCAACACAGTTCAGACCCTAAGTCAACCATTAATAAATAGAACCTTATGAAACTGAAAAGTTTCTGTAAGGTGAAGGACACTATGAACAAAACAAAGCAACTGCCTACAGACTGGGGAAAGATCTTCACCAACCCTACATCAAAAAAAGGGATAATGTCCAAAATATATAAAGAACTCAAGAAAATAAATGCCACCAAATCAAATAATCCAGTTAAAAATGGGGTAGAGAACTAAACAGAATTCTCAACAGAAGAATGTTGAATGGCTGAGAAACACTTAAAAAAATGATCAACATCACTATTTATCAGGGAAATGCAACTCAAAATGACTGTGAGATTCCATCTTCCACCTATCTGAATGGCTAAGATCAAAAACTCAGGTGACAGTACATGCTGGTGAGGATGTGGAGAAAGGAGAACACTCCTCCACTGCTGTTGGAAGTGCAAACGTGTACAACCACTTTGGAAATTAATCTCGTGCATTCTCAGGAAATAGAAATAACTCTACCTCACAACCTACCATACCACTCCTGGGAATATACTCAAAAGGTGCTCTACCACATAACAAGAACATTTGTTCAACTATGTTCACAGCAGGTTTCTTCGTAATATCCAGAATCTGGAAACAACCTAGATGTCCCACAACCGAAGAATGGATAAAAAACTTTCATACATTTACACAATGGAATACAATTCAGCTATTAAGAAAGGAAATCATTCTGAGTGAGGTAACCCATACCCAGAAAAACATTCATGGCATGTACTTACTCATAAGCAGATATTAACCACATAATACAGGATAACTGCACTGCAACACAGATAATTAAACATCAACCAAGGACCATGTGTGATGTGGACCTAGACCGTCTGCTCTGATATAGTAACACAGTCTCCTTGTGGGTCCCACAATGTGGAGAGTAGGGACTAGTTTGGACAAGCATTCTGGCCTCTGAACTTACATCACTTCCCCCAGCCAGGACAGTCTTGACAGGCTACAGAGGAAGAGTTTACAGGTAGTACAGATGAGACTTAATAAGCTGAGGTGAGGTGTGAGGGGAGGAGAGCTCCCCTTCCTGAGGGCTTAGGGGAAGAAGGGAGAGGCAATGAGGGAGGGGGATATAATTGAGATATGAAAATTTTAGACTGCAGAATAAGCAGGTAATTTATATTGCTAATCCCACTATATGGGAATAGCTCTTAGGCTTACTGAGACATGAATGTCTAGGTACAAACTGCTTCTTTTTGGCTACAGAACCACTATGAATTACTATTAGAAGCCACACTTCATAGGGCATTAATGAAGATTTACAGATGTCATTTTTTTTTTTTTAGTGCTAGTACAAAGAGTAGAAATTCAGCCTTAATTGTTTTGTGAATCATGTAAATCTTATGTATTTATATTTTAGGACTGTTTTATTACTGTGAGAAATTATATGCTTTCAGAACAAAAGAATCGGACACTGACATTGGATCAGACCTGACAGGATACATTCCTCTCAGCATGCTGGACACTGACATCCTGCACCCTTCTCGTTCCAGCACCAAGTGCTTCCATTGCTGCTCCTCATCAGAACAGGACAGCTCCACTTTCAAAGAAACTTTTCAATCCCAATTGGTCCAGCATTTCACACTGTCCCACACAGGACTCTAATTAAGCCAGGACTGTCTCAACATTTAGAAACTGTACCACAAATGCTATTCCTGAGTTGTTTAACCATTTCCCCAACTTTATTTGGCCCCAACAAAGATATTATTCACCCAAATCAGCCAGAAGAAATATTAAAAGAATGACATCCCATTTCTTTTACTTAGGGTCAGGTAGGTTTTTGGCTGCTTTCTTGGGCCATAGATGCTTATTTTCAATGGGAATTGATTGCAAGTTATTGTTCTTATTTAGAAATAAAACAAGATTAGACTCAACAATGTTTCTCTTTTCCTTTTTCTTACATTTGCAGGTTTGGAGATAGGGGTTGAAAAGAAAGAAGGGTGAATATAGAAATATATACGGAAGATAGAACAAAAAGTAGATTAGGGAATCTACTTCTCAACTTAATGCCTCAATTGTCACTAGCAAGGTTACTTTTTATTCTCTGGTATAGAATTTTGTATATAGATGCAAAATAAGTTTAATTCTAGATACAGTGGTATAGAATTCAAATGTAATATTACTTTTCACACATTTTATATATATATATATATGTATATGTATATATATATATTTCTACTCTAATATGAGGTATTGTACCCATATAAATCAATTCTAATACAAAGTTTGCTTCCAATATGTTGAAAGTGCTATTGCAGGCTGTTTATGATAAATATGTTATACAAGTTAATTGTTAGTTGATCTACCATGGTCATGTCAATTACTAGTCTACTTTTGTCTCAAGTTTAAATGTGGCAGGTAGATAAGATTCTATGGAAAGATAAGGTACCATAGTTAGACAAGGTCTTCAAATATCTCAGAGACATGCAGAATATGGCACTTAAAATGTTTTTATTATTTAAAGATTCACTGACAATGAGACAGGTTAACTCTTGGCAACATCCAGCCTACCTCAAAGAGGATGATGAACATCAAAGAACCTCCTTATAAGATGGCTTCAAATGTGGCAAACAAGTCACTGCGAAAAATATCCTCATTTCTACCACAAACAGAATTCTACCTTAAAAAGGGCAAGCTTGGATTCTGGCAGAGTCAACGGTCAATCTCTGCCAAGACAGGGTAAACAAGTTCTCAATACTTCCTGTCTCACAAATATGTCTGTCAGATATATTGGGACAGAAAGCTGAAGAAGATGCTCCAACTTTGGGTGTTTGGGGTGACTATTCAGTTATCAAACTGTCTCTTTCATCTTCTCATTTGGAAAGCTACTAACCTGCCCTCCTGGTATACTCAGGTAATTAGGTTTATTCCTTCTCAAGTCTCTGATGGAGCTGAAGAACAGTTAGCTCAGACTTACAATGAAGCTTAGTTGTTTTGGGGTTAAGATGTTTTTAGGTCTACAGAGGTGTTTTAAGTTGATAATGACAATATGTGATGGAGATTGACTTACATTCAGAATTTTAGACACACCAAGATAGGAAAGATGTTTTCTTCAAGCCTGTCAATCACAAATAACCAAAACACTAAGAATGGAACATTTATAATTCATGATTGTGTCGTGGTCCTTCTAGCAATAGGTAGATTATTGTGTATATGTGTAATAATATAAATGTATATGTAAAAAATAAAAATGTTTAATTAATAGAAAAAATAAATATGTAAAGTGCATCACAAAAAGGAAAGAAACCTACTTGTCCATTATAGAATACTCTATGCATCCTAAAAATTTGTAGGTACTTATGTGTAGCATGAGTCATTCCAGTTTGGTTTGGCCTGATACCCTGGGACTAGTAGAGAAGTGTACTCTAATGCAATGTTCTTCTGTCATTTAAATATTACCTGAGAAATAATAATTTATGATATCTTTGACATGTGCTTTTAGTTTTCTATAAGCAAAAGAAAGGTATAAAACTTTTTTTGGAATTCATGTTTTCTACTTATTATTCTATGCTCTAAATATTTACCTCATATGATTATGATTTTTTAATGATGCAGGTCTTATTATATGCTTTATGGTTAAAAATATAAACCATGAATTTTGTAATTTGATTTGGATCATGCAAATATATATCACAACTAAATCAAGTAAATTATATTGATGCTAAAGCCCTTGTTCTGTTCCCTATGCAATGTTGTTTTATTTTATCATAAATTCTGTGGGTATATGAGCCTGCAAAGATAAATAAAGCATTTAAGACCACTGTTTGCTCTGGCAGAAGACTGAGATTCAATTTCCAACACCTATGAGTCAGCTCACAAATGTCTATAATGACAGTGCCAAGGTATCAACTGCCATCTCTACCTGCTGTAGAGTCTGAACACACATGGTGCACAGACATACATGCAGGCAAACACATTTTTAAAACAAAATTTCTTTAAGTAGAGCAACATTTATGTTTAACTGCTGAAACTTATAAAAGTACCCAAACATGGACAATTGGGTCAAGTTCATTCTGTTAAGTACAGGTTCTGTCAGTACTTATATCTGAATACCTACTACATATACTAGACCACAAAAGCACTAAGATGAAATAATTAGGGCTCTGTAGAAGATGAGTGTTGAATTAATGCTTATATGTACGTATACGATCACTTGCTTTGAAAATGAAATGAGCAAAGATCAAAATCTCTGACTTTCTAATACGTGGGACAAGTAATTTGGGTATTTTAAGTTATAGTGAAATAATCACTGTAGAATAGGTACAGAACGGTAAGCATTAAAACACCACTCTTCTGCATGGCTGACTGAACTATGACATTTCCACATGCACACATGAATGTTTCATAAAGGTTTCAGCTATTATGGTGATTTAAAGAAAACACATATACAATTTATATACAGCATATGAGAGACAGGAACAGAACCACTTTTACGTACATGTAGTTGCAGGGATTAAACATGCGGATTCAATAAGGAACATTTTGACAGGCTTATCATAGTTCCATAAGAAAGAGGAAACTACTCAGATGTCAGACAATTCAAAAAAATTTTAATAGCAGTAACTGGATTGGCCTCATTTCCAACTTTATTTGCAAACACATTTGTAGGCAACTGGGGCCCAATTGAGAACTCAACAATTTTGGGCATTCTATATCTTTAATACAGAAGATGAGAAGTACCTCATGAAAGGAAGAAAGACGCCACCTGAGATGAATGGTCAGGTTATCCAAGCTTCTCTAGCATCCAGATCTCAGCAGCTGCAGACAGAGGCGCTCATTTCTTCCTTAGCCACTAAGACATCTGTTATGGCCTTTCAGACATGCTGGGGACAGGATAGCAGTTCCTGCCACCCCCGCCGATGAACTGCAGACTTACTCCATAAAAGACTACTCCATGCTGGCACCCCAAAGCCCTAAAGAGCACAGACATGTAATGCTTGAAACCTCTCAGCTAGGTACCCCTAATCCTGCTGAGGACTTAGAGCAGGATTATCTTGCTACCAAGAGATAGGATATTTGGTTGTCAAAGATAAGAGATAATCATGACTGGATGCTTTGTTGTAAGTCACCTCTCACCCATACTCCTCCTGTAATCCCAGTAAATTCACTGGTTATCCAAGCTAAATTTTTATGGGATTGTTTCTTTTGTCTATCAGTGATGTCTGACCTAGGATGAATAGCATTTGTTCAGATCTTAGGGAAAGTCATTGGATGAGAAAGGAATGGTATACATAAAAAGCAAATCAGAAAAAGTAGTCAGTACAAAACTGAAATAGGTGAAAGAATCTAAAAATGAATTGATTTATTCTAGTGGGTGGAATTTATTACAAAAATTGACCTCTCTGTGGACTAAATGGGATTAATTTTAACCTAGCAAACCTACTGTTAATTTGAGTGTAGTTTTAGTGACCTTTCTTATTAAAGTGAGGAAGTACCTAACAAGAATCAAATTTAGGGAGAATTTATTTTGACACATGATTTATGGGTACAGTTCTGCATGTCAGGGGAAGGCATAGTAGCAGGAGTTTGTTCACATCTGGATCATTCCAGAAAAAGAGAAGAGAAAATACTAACCATCTGCCTTTCTGCAGATTCTCTATCAGAATAGGACTTAAATTGTCTCTCTCCCACTTGCCACAGAGTCTTAGTTTTTGGCAGGACCTCATGAGCTTGATGACCACTGTCTTCTCTTAGAATTCTGATCCTCTAAGTCCCTATCCTGATCTAGGAAAAGCACAGCTTGTCATATCAATGGCACCGCTGGTCAGTACCAGTGTTCTGTATTGGTTCCTAACTACTGTGATGAAATATCTGACAAGAAACAATTGAGGAGAAAAGCTTTATGTATATAAAGGCTTTACTTTAGTGCATAAATTTTACA
>OU015750.1:21641960-21685665 GCA_907169655.1 Acomys percivali | reverse complement strand
GTGTGTGTGTGTGTGTGTGTGTGTGTGTGTGTGTGTGTGTGTGTGTGTAAATTGCAAAAGAATGAATTTAGGTCCATAAAATGAAACATGAAACTTCTGGAGCAAAACATCAAGATATCAGCACAGACATAGGGATTTTCAAAGACTCCAATAGCACAAAAAATAATTCTAAGAATTGATGAATGGAATTGTATTAAATAAGCACGTTGTTACAATAAACATACCAGAATAATACAGGCTAAAATATAAGAAAATATCTTGTTAACTATGCATCAGAGATGATATAAATATGAATGCTATATAAAGAGAGACTTTAAAATATATAAGGACTGGGAGGATGGTAACATTAGTAAAGTGTTTATACCTGTAATAATACCAGGGGTGAGACAGGGAAGGAAATATCCATGGTACTTGAGGTCCAGTTACTCTAGCCAAGTCAGCGAGTTACGGATTCAATGTCAGAACCTGTATCTAAAATAAAGGTAGATAACGATTAATGGAAATACTGTCTTCCTCTGGATTTCACAAGAGATACACACTTGCAAACTCAATTATACAAAACCACAAAGCATACACATGCATCCATACATAGGAGAAGAAACATCAATGATTAGTTAACATTCCTAAAAGCATAAAACCTCCTTAACTATCATGTAAATAAAAACTAAAACTGTTTTTGAGATTTCACCTCACCTCAGTTAGGATGTCTATCACCAACAAAATAAATGATGTGGGGGAAAAAAGAAACAGGCCCTTTTACACTGCTAAAACAAATATAATCTGCAGCCACTACGGATATCAGTCTGGTCCCTAATAGGACAAAAATACTACTATTTGAATTGTCTATAATATTCCTCAATATCCAAAGTATTCTTGGTCTTTATCCAAGTTTATTATTGGGCTATTTGCAATAGATAAAAATTGGCACCACCGTATATGTTCACTGGAAGAATAATGGATTATAATATGGTACACATAGCATAGAAATGTATTTAGCTATAAAGAAAGATGAACTAATGTAACATATAAAAGAGGAAAAAATGGATGAATCTTGCCCTTATTTTGAACAAAATAAGCCAGAATCAAATAGACAGATATGACATTTTCATTCATATGGGAACCCCAAATTCTATTGTAATTTGTGCATGTAGGTCATAAAACTCAAAAGGGGATTATGCATGGGGAAGAAGAGATCTTAAGAAGGGAGTAAAAGAAGAGAGGGTAATGAAATGCACGTGACATGAAAGCAGAAAGCAATCTATGGGAGGGTGCAGCAAGAGGGGATCAAAGGGATGGGAAAAAGTTGGGGAGAGGAAGATGAATAAGAACAAAGCGTAAAAACGCCATAATGAAATCCATTATTAGTATGCTAACTTTAAAAGCTAATGAAAAATAAAGATAAGAGAGTATATTACTTGCAAGTCTGATGAGTGAATTTGCTACATTGCATAACCTGATCTTTATCTTTTGTTTTAGGAAAATTTTACTAATTATGCTATAACCAAAATGTGAACTTACGTAGTGTTATTCATGTTACATAAGTGAGAATTCATAGCAATGCATGTTAAAACATAAACTCTTATGATTCTTTTGAATATGCTCTACACTACTGTGACCCGCCATTACTGTTACATGCCAATTTTAAGCAACATATTTCCATCATTCAACCTGTTAAGAACACCTAAGCTCTTTGTCATTTGCATTGTGAAAATGCAAAGGGCATAAGTGCATAAAGACTAAGCAACTGTCACTTCCTTTAGGTGAAAGATTTAATGATGTTTTTATCATGCATTTTAAACTGATCATTTTGTTATACTCTCTGAAGAAGTTTCTCGTTTACTTACTGTTTATAGAAGTAATTTCAACTTTTTGTTGAAGTTTATGATAACTTCAACAACAACAACAACAAAAAAAACCCTTGTTTTTGTATAAGCCATTTTATGGGAATTTTATTTGAAGGGCTTCAGGTCTTCCTGGCCCATTCTGAGATTAATCATACAGAATTCTTAGGTAACAGTGAAAAGAATTGCATAGTGATGTTTTATGAGTTGATCTACTCTACACTGTTATGAATGATAACAAGTCATTTCCCTCCCTTTGAGTCTGTATTTTCATTACTTTCAATATGCATACTCTTATTTATATTTATGATAACTATGTAACTTATAGTCCATGCTAACACAATTTAGGGGATAGAAATACTAATACACCGAGACAATAGCACTTCATATATAAATCTAGGTGCATAGGCATTTAATTTTATCTCATGATAACATCATGCTTTTGGCTAAAAACCACATTTAATCCTGAATATGCAAAGTTCAGGTGAAAAGCTAGGCAGGCCCCTCCACGTTCATTGGTCTCTAGGTGAGACATGGGAAAAATGAAGAGACCCTAAATTATTATACCTTTCTTGTAAAAAAAAATTACTTTGATATTAAGTATAACAATAAAACCAAAGACTTCTAGACACTTATTGTTTTCCTTACCTTGATAATCATATACTAAGAGTCATTTTACAGTCTGTAAGAATACATTATGCAAAATCTCACACAGCTATCAACTAAGAATTATTAATTTGGCCACATGCAGTAACAAGTCCCCATTGGATGATCCAGCAACTGGTAAAATGAAGGAAGCAGTTGTTCTCCAGAGGTTACCGATGATCAGTGTCGTTAAGTGAGCAGCATGATGCTGAATGATGGGAAAGGCTCACACATTGCTTAGTAGAAGTTCCCTGATGATAACAAGGACTGACTGACACATGAGTTCTGTTGGGCTTGAAGAAAGAACTGTACTGGTGTGGCCTTTCACTCACGCAGAAGGTCAATATATAATTTACATATATATAAAGAGAGAGGGCAGCAATATAAAGGAATTATTCTGGCTCTAAGAATAAAGAATATTAGTACACCTTACATAGCACATGTGAAACTCTAAAGTTCAATCATTAAGGATGAAAGGCAAACAAAGACACTGCAAAGAATATGTCGAACTTTTATAGAGCAACACTTAAAGGATTTTATTTATTTATAAGCAGGGATTGTTCTCTCCTTTTCCATGTATGTCTCCACTTCTTGAATCAGGTTTGGTGTAATGAGTTTCTAAAATAAATATAAGCTAGAGGATTCAAAGCTGACAATTTTCAAATTTAAGCCAAAAAGCCTTTGCTGACTTCCTTTTCTTACCCTGGGTCTTCCTAATATCACAACCATAAGAATTGCCCCTTGTAGGTAATACAAAAGACTTCATGGAAGAAAGCTGCTTTGTCCTTTCAGACCAAGTCCCTTAGGTTAAACCATAAGATACCAGGAAAATACATGGAGGAACTTAGCACAAAAGATAAAAATGCAGATGTACACTGGACACATATTCTTAATCCATGATGTTTTTAATAGTGTCTCATCGACAGCCAGTGTACATAACCACATATCTATATTTTATTGTCCTAACTATGCATGAAGGTTTATAATAGGCATCACATATGCATTATAGCAAATATATTTCAATAAATATGTGTATTTTCCCATGTATATATTAAGATTTACATTGCTTTAGGGCCTTGACCTCTGTACTAAGAAATTACTCAAAACCAAGAATTATATAATTACTTTGAAATTAAAAATTATACAGCAAATTATTAGCTTATTTTTGAATCACATGATTCCATGACACTTCCAATTTTTTTCAAAAGACTTAATTTATTCTGAAAATAACCTGAATTTTAAAATAATACTCAAGTCTTGCTTTAATTTTCTTCTAGTAACTTACAAGGAAGAGGCTCCACCAAACACAAAATAGAATATATAAATGACCAACGAATTTTTTATTTTGTCTATGTGAATGAACTTACAGAAAGTATAGTGACATAGAAGATGATGGTCATAAGGATTGCCCCATCTTTGGGCCACTGTTTGCAGAGCCTTTGCTGAGGCAAAGGAATGCCAGGCAGCTACAAAACTATCTAAAGGTGTTCAAGGGAAAAATCTGCTGTGGTGGTACAAGGGGCCCTTGGAGAATCAGAGGTTATTGCTTCTCTTTCAGTAACGCACAGGAAAAAGTGCTTCCACACAGCACCTGCATTGAGCAAGGCTTAGCAAGTACATTTATTAAGAAAGCTGTACCACAAGAAGACATACAGTGTCAATTAGTCTGAACCTCTGGGGGATCACAGAGACTGAACTACCAACCAAATCATGGGTTGGACCTAGGCTTTCTACACATATGTAGTAGATATGTGAATTGTTTACAATTGGGGCAGGGGCTGTCTGACTCTGTTGCCTACTTTTGAATGCCTTTCCTATCGCTGGGCTGGCTTGTCTGGCCTCCGTGAGAGAGGGTGCAGTTAGTCCTGCTGCGAATTGATGTGCCAGGGTGGGTTGGTACCTATGGGGGTCCTCCCCTTTGCTGTGGAGAAGGGGAGGAGGAAATGGTGGAAAAAGTGGGACAGTGGGAGTAGGAGGAGAAGAGGGAGGTTTCTGTGATTGGGCTGTAAAGTGAATACATTACTTAATGGGGGAAACGCTGCTTCTTGATATCTCCTTGTACTTGACTAGAATAACTAAACCGCAACCAGAAAAATGGGAATTTTGACTGGCAGTTTGTGCAAGGACTATGAAGAATCATATAAATACTACCTGCAATGTCTGGCTTGGGAACAGGGAAGTTATAGTAAATAGGATAACAATATTGGGTATTTAAAATGTATCATCTAAATTAGATAATCTAAAGACAATCATTAATTCAATACAGAAGATAAAAATAACTTTGGAATTATGAATGGCTTATTTACAAATCTTACTCCTTTCTCACTCTGTACTGACTTTCTTCTCCATATCTTTTATCTGACATCAAACTGACCTGTAAGTTTGGATTCCTTTCATTGATTCTATGTTTTATTAAGTGTTTTTACATTCATTTTGGTCATATTGTCTCCTCCCCAATGTGTCTCATATTGTTCCCACTTCCATATCTACCCAACTTTGTATGCTCCCTCTCTCCCAAACAAAAAGAGAACAAGACAAAATATGGCAAAAAACAAAACAAAACAAAACAAAAACCACACCAAAAACAATAAAAATAAATCATAGAACTGGTTTTGTTTTGGCCAACTACCCTTGGGGGCAGGATGTGTCCTAGACGATGGTTGCTATGCTCAATGACACTTTGTTGGGGGAAAACTGATTTTCCATTTTCCAGAAGAAATCAATCCCAAGTGGAGACATATTTAGGAGTATGAGTTGGGGGTCTATTTCCCATTCTCCTTGCTGAGATTCTGCTGGTTTGAATCCAGTCAGATCTTAAGTGTTTTCTCAGTCTCTGTGAGTTCATGCAAATATGCATTCTTAGCCAGAAGTCTCTTCTTACCACTTTGCATGCTTGTCCATTTCACTATTTATGTTTAAATGTCATATAAATGGCACACATTTGGTCAGCAAGTGTAATATGACTTTTATCCCTAGATTGAACAACTCACAACTTCCACAGCTGCTAATGACTCCTCACTCAATTCAGTCCAGAGGTGTGAACCTAGACATTGTGAATGGTGCTTGATCTCTTTTTTTTTTTAAATCTAATTGTATTTGTTCCTATCAACTGACTCCTTTGAGCCACTGAAAACATCCACTTCTTCACATTACTTATTCTCCAGGCAGGGTATTCTCCCTTCTTACCTGCACTAAGACCTCCTCTTCCTCTAAGCCTCCCTCTGAACTGCAACTAGAGAGAGTAAATATTAAATGCATTTGCTTTTCTACTTTAAAAAATTTATTATCTTTTTAAAAGCTAAGGCAAAAATATTTATCATGTTGCTAAACTGAAATCTATCAACTTCTCACATGCATTTTTTTCTCATTTGGATCTAGATTTGGAAGAGAGACCCCTGACTCCCACTCTTGGGCTAGTACAAGTGTATGCTTTACATTCTTGTCTGCATTATTTCACTTCTCAATCATTGTCTCAGTGAGCAATTGTGCAGTTTCCTGTTTATTGATTCTATTTCTCTGTATGTTTATAGCATTGATCACAAAATTGTTATGAACAGTTAATTAATTATAAATTTAAGAAGTTCAGTTCTTAATGAAGCAATTCACATTTCAAAAGCTCAAAAGCCATATATGTCTACTTGTTACTCTATTCAGCATTACCATTACTGCAGAAGCTTCTACTAGGAATCACATGTGTTTATAAATTCTGTGTAAGTATAGATTATTCCTATCAATTCAACATTAAAAGCTTATTCCTAGTTGATAATACTGATTGATCCATGGCTGAAAGGAATTTTTTCATAGTCCTTTATCAAGTGTTAAAATTCTACATTTTAAGTTGCTTTCATAAAATTGTGACTGCAACCAGCTAAGTGCCATCAGTCTGCTGTTGTGTGTCATGCTATTTAGGTACTCGGGAGACAGAGGCATGAAGACCAGTTTAGACCTGGACAAACATCATCCTGATCAACATAATATTAATCACATGCAAAAAATCGTGTGTTTAATGTCTTCACATTCATTGAGAACATAATTTTATTTCAGTATTGTTCAATAGGTCATCGCTAAAATTGTCCTAAGTCTGACTTAAGGGATTCATGATTTAGTAACAGCTCAAGGTTAAGAGCCTCTCTGGTTTAAGGGCAAACAATTCTCTTACAGTGTCCCTAAATCATGTGTCTTCTTTTAAACTGTAATATTACCTTTTCCTTCATGTGGCTTTATTGTGGGCCAGATGGATCACATCCAAACCTCTAAATTAAGCATACATGTGCAAGGTTTGCAGGTAGAGACAGGGATTAGAGACAAGGCTGTGAAGCTCATTTAACTCACCCTGTTATAATTTTGAGAGGGGATTCCTACTAGTATCTACTTGCAGAAGAGACCTGAGTATGCCATGTTCTGCTAAATCTTACTAATACTTTGAAAGCTCATGAAATAGTTTGCAGTATTTGATGGAAATTTTGATGAAATACTGAGGACTCCAAGAGATTGGAGAAAGGGAGACAGAGAAAGAGAGAGAGAGAGAGAGAGAGAGAGAGAGAGAGAGAGAGAGAGAGAGAGAGAGAGAAGGAGGGACGGAAGGAGGGAGGGAGGGAAGGAGGGAGGGAGGGAGGGAGAGAGAAAGAAGGAGAGAGAATGATAAATATTTGATTTGAATAAATGTGGGACCCAAAATTCTGACTATTTGGACAGAAGTGAAGCAGTCTTGGGTACAGGGGAATTTACATTTTTCCACTATATAGAGCTAAAGTGTATCTACCTTGGATATTGCCATGAATCAATCCTTCATTTCACCATGAATGCATTTAGAAGTTGGAGTCAATGCTAAGAATGTGCTTCAGAGACTCTACAAGGGTGCCACAGAATCTGAAACCTTTGTGCATGAAACAGGACTTAGAAAGGCATGCCCTTTGGTGATGAGAAGTTGTAAATGTTCACAGAGTTTACGTAGAGGAGCACTTCCGTGCAACACAGCCTCTCTTTCAGGATTCTTTAAGGTTTTTAAGTATCCTTAAAACGAGTTTTTTAGAATGAAATTCAGTTCTTAAGAATGCAAATTCTAATTCAAGAGGTAATTCCAAAGAATTATCTAACTATAGTAATTTAAGAAAATGATCATGACAGTGTGTAGGGAGAACAGGATAGTTGCAGAATAGAACGTAGTTGAATATATAAGAAGAAACAAAAGAATGTAAGTAAGACTAAAATAGATAATGCTTTGTGTCTTTGACTTTTCTTTTTTAATATATACTTTATAAGGAGTGATCTCTCAAAACTAAGTCTGGCACTTCCGTTTTGATGTCAAAATCATTTACCAAACAAATGTAACCATATTAGTCCACATATATGTTAGGCCACAGCATAAGTTCATTCATTTTCAATTAATTTTTATGTCAAAATTAACAAATGCTGATAAGAAAATAAATATTAACCAGATATAACTATTAAACATATTATTAATTACATAAAGGAGCAATGGGGAAGAGTGTGAACTAATAATCCAAGAAATGGAACTCTAATAACCTTCAGGTAACTGCCTCTCAAAGTATGGGACCATCTCAACTTCTTTTTAATGTTGCCCTTATACCTACTACATTTTTATTCTTTTGTTAACTAGAAAAAGTATCCAATCTTCTATACTCTTCATATCTATAATAAGAGGCTGCTTAATTTCCAGTATACTTGTCAAGTATTGACTAAGGTGATAAATGTAAAATACACCCTGTATTATGAGTATATAATAGGTATACTCTAAAACATTGGGTAGTTTACAAAATAATTTTCCTCGTAGAGTTCAGTTATTTGAATACTTGGTTCCTAGTTAGTATTGCAATTTGGGTATTATAGGAAGTATGGCTTTTGCTGGAGGAAATATGTCATTGGGGTGGACATTAGGCTTTCAAAGGGTCATACCTTCCCGGTTTGATCATTCTCCTTTGTGCTCAGAATCCAAGATGTGTGACCTATGTCTCCTGCTCCTGCCACAATATCTTTTCTCTGCCATCACAGACATCAATCCTCTAGAACTGCAAGTCCATATAAACTCTTGCTTTTAGAAGTTTCCTTGGTTATACTGTTTTATCACAGCAATAGAAAAGAAACTGAATCCCAGAAGATGTTTTCCCAGTCACAATTTATTAGCTAATAAGAACATATATCGTTGTCAAAAAAAAAAATTAGTTGACATACTAAAAGTACTTTAAGAGTGGTGTCTACATTCTTGTTAGCCATGAAATTTTTTAGAAATTATTTACTGGAGTAAAAACAACATACTACTCTTCATTTCGCTTGTGCTCTTAAGCAATATAAACAAGTCACTTGGGTAGAAAAGGTTTTCCTTGTGAAACTATGCACTAAGTTGAGGAGGAAATTGCTATTAGCTTCCAAGAAAATACATTTCTATATACATGGTGAAATGTGTATGTATAAGTGTTTAAGTGTGTGTGTGTGTGTGTGTGTGTGTGCATATTGTAAATAGTGTTTGTTTACTACAGACCTTGTTTGCCACAGTTGTGGTTTTTGCAAGGTATATTATGCCATCGGAACTTGAAATTCTCACATTTGTGTGTTATATAAAAGTAAATTACATTGAACCTGACTTGTGCTGAAAATTCCAACCCCTTCATCTGATTTCATAAGAAATTCAATTAGGACAGGGTTTGGCAAAATAATAATTTGTGTTTTCTAAATGAAGCCAGTTTGTGCCAAGTGAGTTTTCCTTTCTGATTCTTTTCTTGGTAACTGAAGATGGCCAAGTACACTTCATGGTTTAACAAATAAACAGTGCTATTGGCTTGAGACCAAGTCCACCAAGGGCTGGCTTGTAGTTAGTTCATTTTGTTAGTCCTAGTAAACCCAGAAAATGAAGAAATGCTTACTTACAGTTTTCATGATGCAATTCTAGGGCATTGGCCTTAAATATAATACATTTTAAATTTTAGACTTAAAGTAATCCTAATCTGTCAATTTCTTACTATCAGTCTCTATATCACCACCGCTCCTGCCAATGCAATGTCACCCATCTATGACAGGCTCTAGGTCTTTAATTTGCTAAGACAACTTGCAAGTTCTCCAGCGACTCCTACACAGAGCAGTCTGCCATTAACTGGCTAATGTGGAACACTATCGAAATCTTTGCAAATGTAAGTGTTTCATGTATAGTTGTGTGACTTATCACAAAAACACTTTGGTAGTTCATTACCACTATCTTCACATAGAAGCACATATCCTGAAGGCCAGCCAAAGACACCTTGTATTTTTAAAATGCTAAAATCAAATACAAGTTCTAGAGTTTAGATTCTCAAATAAAATAATTGAGTGCTTTATAAACTTTGAGATTTAACTTTACTTTCTCCTAACCTCCACCATCTCAAACTCATCTCTCATTCCCTTTTCCTAGTTCCCACTTTCTTTTACAAATAGATTCTGTACTTCTTCCTGCACTCTTTTGTTGTCTTGGGAGTTTTTGTTTTGTTTTAATTGTAGTTTCTTCAGGTAAAAGAAAATATGCATTACTCATTTTGCTGCATCTGGCTTATTGTTTTTTATGGCTAAATAATGAACCAAATGTGTGTACATACCACATTTTCTTTACACATGAATCCAGGCTGACTCCTAGTTAGTCTTCCGTGAATACTTCTATAATAACACGGATAGTAAAGTGTCTCACAGGTATCCTTAAATTGTATATTTTCAGGAATGACGTAACTTATAATTTTTTATCTTCTTTTTCTCATTTAATATTTTTAAATGCACTCATTTATTTAGTGCGAGTGAGGGGGGCATGTATCATATGGTGTTGAGTGTAGCAGCTGGGGAGCTGGTGGATTGGTTTTTCTCCCAAAAGTATTCTGCAATAGAATGTAAGCTTAGCATTGAGCACTTTTACTCGCTGGGCTTAATTTCTAGCAGATGAGGCTCAACAGTAGTTAGGATGATTTACCTGAAGGTACCCACTGCTCACTGATTAATAGCCAGGTTGTCTTTTATCCAAATTATTTTTTGCATATTTGTTGAAAATTAGTTTATTGTAGATATATGGGTTTATTTTTTTATTTATTGATCACCACATCTATTTTTGTGTCAGTGTCACTATGACTTTGTTACTATAACTCTATAATGTATTGTAAAGCCAGATACTGTAAAACTTTCAACACTTCTATATTTTTACAGGGCAATTTAGGTTATTCTGAGTCTTTTGAACTATTCTATGATTTTTCTAGATTATTTTTCTAGGTGTATGAACAATAACATTATAATATTGAATGTGTATAGCAGTTTTGATAATATAACATAGTAATGTTGGTTATACAAAAACATGACTACTTTTCATTTTGTGTGAATATATTCATTTTATATCTTTGAGTGCTTTTAAAATTTTATTATAGACATCTTTCACCATCTTGGTTACATTTGTTCTTAAGTTATTTAGTTATGTTTCTTTTAGGATATTGTGAGTAAGTGTATTTTTCTTTTTTTAAGTAAGTTCTTTCTTTCTCTACAATGTTATTTTTCTGAATTTGTTACTTGTCTGTAAGAGTGAAGTCATTTAGTGGGACACTCAAACTTTTAAGTTTAGAATCAGACTATATACTAGCAGAAAAGAAATAAAATCTGCCTTTCTGTTACTAGTTCTATTGTATATTTATTTGTATTGGCCTGATTAAAATTCCAAGTTGTATGTTAAATAAAATTATGAAGTTGGGCACCTTTATTTTTATTCCTAAATTTTAAGAAAATAATATCAGTTATTTATCCATTAAGAACAATATTGACTATAGGTTTGTTGTATATAGTAGTTATTGTATTTGAGGATAATCCTTCATTATCTACATTATTTAACCCTTTTGTCATGAAGTGGTATTGAATTTTATTAAAGGCTTTTTCAAACTCTATGGAATAATTTTATTTTTACTTTAGATTTTATTTGTGAGTTGTATACAATTGTTCATTTGTGCATATGGAAAAATCCATGAATTTATAAAATGAACTCACCTTGATTACTATAGATGATAGTTGCAATGTATTGCAGGATTCAATTTTTACAGATCTTTTAAAAGATCTTTTGTATTGACCTACATTGTTTTCTGTTGCTGTGATACATACCATGACCAAAAGCCACAAAGCAGATTAAAATATTTATTTAACTTACATTTTCTGTCACAATCTAGCATTGGGGGAAGACAGGGCAGGAGAGCCAACAAGAGCACTTGTAGGAGCCATGGAAGAAAGCTGATTATTGAGTTTATTTACATGTTTGTTCACTCTGGTTTCCTATAAAACTCAAGACCATTTTCTGGAGGTGCAAGGTGGGCATTCTTTAATCATTATTGACAGTAGGTTCAGTGCTTTCAAAGCAATTATTAATCAACAATATTCCCCACAGGCATGCCCACATGAAAATCTGATGGAGGCAGCTGATACTCCATCTTTTCAAATATGTCTAGTTTTCTGTCAAAATGACAAAACCAAATAAGTTTGTGTCTATCAAGAAAACTGACCCCCTTTGGCATATCAAGCTTTAGTCTAGAGTAATAGAGTATGTTTAGATAGGTTAAGTCCAAATGTGAATGAGTGTTTGCTTTGCATGTGTATATGTCCAGAGAATGTATGTAGTACCCATTGGATTCCCTGGAACTCGAGCTACAGATGACTATGAACCACCACTTGTGTGTTGGGAATGGAACCATGGCCCTCTGAGAGAGGTCAATGCTTTTCAGCACGAATCATTTCTCCCACCCTCTCTTTTAATTTAAAATGTTACCTCTTATAAATGTCTTTACTGTTTCCTACGTAGATTAAATTCAATTTGTATTGATTCTAGGGAATTTTTTACTGTCTTCCTAACTTCTTCATTCTCAAGTACATAATTTATTCTCCATGCACAGGTACAATTTATGTGCCATTTTAACTGCTTTTAAATTTTCATTATGATATGAACTAAGAAATTATTGCAGTGATTGTTGATTTTTGTTAATGTGTGTTTTATGTCCTAAATTATGATCTATAGATGGGAGGGTGGAGACTCATACACATAAAAAGATGTTTATTCTACCACTCCTGGGTGTAATAATCTTTAAATGTCTGATAAGTCCACCTGAGCTGTAGTGCAATTAAAAATATATATATGATGTGAGAATTTCATACCAGTATATAATGTGTTTTGGTCAAATTCACACCGTCCTCCCCTCAAACGATTCCTGCTCCATCCTATGACTTTTCCCTTTCAACATCGTGTACTCTCTTAAAAATACATGGAGTTGTGGACATAAATGTAAGGTTGTCCTATGGAGCATGGGCAAACTACTAGGGACCATTTCCTTAAAACCTTAATCCCCTTCTCCTAGAAGCCAAAACTCCCCAATAGCTAAATTTGCAATGGAACTTCATGTCTCCTTCTACCACCCATTTTGAATTTTATCTTATGCAGGATATTTTTTTGTAGTCACAGCCATCGCAAGTTTGTGGGTACACTGTCAGATATGGAAAACAACGTGTTACAACAACCCTCTACTACAATCTTTCTGGCTCTCTTCTGAGATGATTTGCAAGACTTAGTGAGGAGGCTGTCTAGTAAGTACCATTTAGAGCTGTGTGAATCACCATCTGCTATAGAAGGAATACTTGCTAGTGAGTGTTGAGAGCTTCACTAACCTATAGCTATAAAGGTAAGTGTTTAGGGGACACTTTAATGCACATCTTGTCAGGCCAGTCACTATACTAGCTCACATGGTTCACAAGTAAGAGTGTTAGAATTATCTGTGATGTTTCTTTATTTACATTATTGTTTAGGTATTATTGTGATCAAAATAAGGTATGGAATTTACCCACACTTATTTAATGCTCTCCCCTAAAGTCCCTTTATGTTGCCTTCTAAATTTTTTCAGTTTGATAGTCAATGCATGAGTATTGCAAACTATATCTTCTTGATGTAGTGTTGCTTTTATTGATTTATAGTATTTTTCTTTTCCATCCAATTCTGTTTTACAGTCTATTTTGATATGATTGTAGCTCCCTGTTCGCTTATTCCATTTGTTTAGAATATCATTTTCCTGATTGTATTTTTATTCTATTTATGACTTTGTGTGTGTGGTGAGTTTCTTGTAGGCAGCAAATTGTTAGAATTTATTTTAATATAAGAAGCTAATTATCCAACTTATGATTTGGAAACTAAAGCTATTTATATCAAATGCTGCCATTAAAAAGTATATACTCATTAGTATCACGTTTTTAAGTATGGCCTTCTATAACCTACAAATCACTATTTGATCTGCATTACGTGATGAATTGATTCTATTTGATTCTTTTATATGTCTCATTTGTTTGTCCATCTGCTGTTCTATTGAGTTTATATTTTGCTTAGCTTGTTGGTTCTGCATGTACTTCCCTCTCTTTAGTGTGCATCATCACATTTAGTCATGTTGGCAATTCTGGTTTAGTGGTCATGAAATTTTCAGTTATGATTGTGTTAGGGGGTTGTTTTTCCTTAAATTCTGAAGTGAATTCCTATCTTGATTGGCACATATTTTCTTTATGGCTCTGATATATTATTGCATATACTTTGTGCTCTTAAAGGTTCTGCTGAAGAAACTGTTCTTATTCTATTGCATTTGCCTTTAAAGTTTACTTCAAGGGGTGGAATAGCAGGGTCTTGAGGTATCCTTGTTCCCAGTTTTCTGAGAAAGCACCAGATTTATTTGCAAAGGGGTAGTACAAATTTACTGTCCCACCAGCAATGAAGTGGTTTTCCCCTTTCTCCACATCCTTGCCAGCATGTGCTGTCATTTGAATTCTTGATCTTGGCCATTCTGATGAGTGTAAGATGGAATCTCAGAGTTGTTTTGATTTGCATTTCTGTGATGACTAAGAATGTTGAGCATTTCTTTAAGTGTTTATCAGCCATTTGATGTTCATCTTTTGAGAATTCTGTTTAATTCTGAGCCCCATTTCTTAATTGGGTTATTTAATTTGATGAAGTTTAATTTCTTGAGCTTTTTTGTATATTTTGGATATTAGACATTTGTCAGATATAGGGTTGGTGAAGATCTTTTCCCAGTGTGTAACCTGTAACTTTGTTCTGTTGATAGTGTCTTCTGCCTTACAGAAGCTTCTTAGCTTCATGACGTCACATTTATTATAATTGTTGTCATTAGAGTCAGGGCTGTTAGAGTTCTATTCAGGAAATTGTCTCCTGTGCCAATGAGTTCCAGGCTCTTCCCCAGTTTTTCTTCTAACAGATTTAGTTGGAATATACCCAGAAGATGTGCCATCACACAACAAGGACATATGTTCAACTATGTTCATAGAAGCCTTATTCATAATAGCCAGAACCTGGAAACAACCTAAATGTCCCACAGTAGAATAATGGATAAAGAAACTGTGGTACATTTACACTATGGGATACTAGTCAGCTATGAAAAACAAGGAAATCCTGAAATTTACGGGCAAATGGATGGAATTAGAAATGATCACCCTGACTGAGTGAACCCAGACCCAGAAAGACTCACATGGTATTTATTCACTTGTAATTGGACATTAGCCCAAAAGGAATGTCCCAGGAAAGTTTTCACTTACCAGATCAGGATAGATGTGAGGTTTCCTATTGGGACTCTAGGTGAGGGAAATATGGGAGAATGGGGAAATAGAAGGTTCCAGAAGGTCCTAGAAACCTACAAGTAAAACATCTTGATGGGTGGATTTGTCTTCAGGGTGGTCTGCCCAACCTACTGCACCAACCAAGGACAATACATGCAGTAAGCATAGAACCCATGTTCAATTCTAACCAATGCACAGGACATTCTCCACAGTTGTGTGAAGAGCAGGGACTGATTCTGACATGACCTCTGGTGCCCCATATTTGACCAACTTCCCTTTAGTGGGGAGACCTAGTGGCTCTCAAAAAAAAGGATAAGCATGCTACCAGAATGAGACTTGATAGGCTATGATCATATCATGGGGGAAGAGATCCCCTTCTGTCACAGACTTAGCCGAAGGGAATAGAGTGAGAGAGGGAGGGAAGGAGGAAGAGGAGGATACAAATGAGGGGACAAATGAGATGTAATCTAAATAAATTAATAAAAAATGTTAAAAAGGTTACTTCAGTGTTCCCTTTGGCAGTTCTTAGAAGTACTTTTCATCTTCTATACTTTTATTAGCTTCAATACATCATAATATAGACGTTATTTTCTTGCCATTTCCATACTGGGTATTAAGTGCCTACTCAACCTTAATATCATGTTTGGGTGAAGTCTTTGCTAACATTTCACTAAATAAATTTCATATGCTTTTAAACTGTATTCAACTCCTTTCCTTGTGTGGATCATCCACAAGCATTATCTTTTAAACAAATCTGTAAGATGTTATATGCTCTTCTCATAATTTTTGTTTTACTTCTTGAATTTAATGATCCATCTATCTTTTCTTCAATGATGACAGTCATTATTCTGCTTCATCTAGTCTATTATCGAGATTTCAATTGGCTTTTTTACTTGATTTATTGAGCTTTAATTTCCAGGGTTTTGGCTTGGTTATTTTGTAGGACAGATAAGAAACTAGAAAGGGAGTATTGCTAGAGAAAGGGATGAAAGATCTGAAGTGGATTAAATACAGTATAAAACTTGTGATATTATGAGGAAATGTGAAAGTGGAGATAAAGATGGAGAATGGGACAAATGAGAAGATTGGAGGAGAGTTAATTACCAATTAGGTTGTTTGAAAAGAGCATAGGAAAACCTACTATTTTAGAAACTTATTGAAAATGTATGAGTTCAACAGTTGTTACTCTACCTAAGGTATTTTGTTTCTCCTAGAAATCATAGTTGCCCAATTAAAAAAAAAAACCCTACTGTCAAAAGTGGTATTCTTCTTTTGACTTGTTTTACTCGGGTGTACTGAATACTCACCCAAAATACATACTACTGCCGTTACTATTTGTCCATCAGTACTTGATGAGAAGACCATATTGGTGAAGACTTCATAAACTTGGTCATAGGATTTGAAGAAATCAAATTGGCAAGGAGCAATAGTTTAATAGCTATTTGTTAATAGTGGTTTGTTTTCATAGTAATTAAAGATATTGTGAAGAATCATGGAGTAGGAGTCATCAACAGTGTTGCCCAGCCTTGAGTCTGTCAAACTCTAATAATAACATGAGTGACAATATATGTCTCTGGGTTTGACAGTGGTATGAATGTTAGGCAAACAATCAGATTCTTTTTGCTTCGATTTAAGGCCAAATCCAAAAGAAGAAACACATGAGTGGTGGTATATATATGGTAAAGAAACCTTGATTGGGGAGCTAACAATGCCCAGGGGTGAACCTACTACAAAGGTTTCACTAAATTAATGGAGTATAGAACTGCATTCTAAATTTATATCTCTCTACCCAGAGAAGTATGCTCCTCTTAGATCTTTTTTGAGAATTCTTTTTGTGTGGTCAATGGTGGTCAACACAGAAACTTCCAAATAGTCAAAAGGCAGTAGATAAGCTTGAGGGAAATGCCCAGCCATAAACAAGACATCTGTATTACACCCTTGGCCAAGGTTCAGTAAAAATTATGGAAGAGAAGGAAGAACTCTTTTAAGAGCCATATCTGATAGAATGTAATACTGAAACAATCTGCTGAGCAAGAATGGACTTTTGCACTCATGAAATCACAGTATCAGTGGTTGCTTGCACAAGATCTCTAGAATATCAAGCCAGTCAACATTCTACCATGGAGTATGAAAGAGTTTCTGTGCCACTAATGCCAACATTGGAGCTTTGGACACTCAAAATGACTTATAGGGAAGAGAGAGTCAGATTGTAGGTCAAATACAATCCAGTGAGTGGCCCCATATACATGGTAAGCCTGTAGATTTTTTAAAATATGAAACTGAGTTGAGTGGAGAGGTACGATGAAGCTAGGAGTAAAGAAGTGGAGAAAGGGATAAACATAATCAAATTACAATATATTAAATTATCAGAGAATTAATAATTCATTTTAAAGGAGAGAAATCTCTACTTTGTTTTGACTTAACATGACCCAGAAGTAAATCCATACACCTATAGGCACTTGAGTTTGACAAAGGAGCCAAATCTATACAATGGAAAACAGGACAGCATCTTCAACAAATGGTGCTGGTCTAACTGGATATCTACATGTAGAAAAATGCAAGTAGATCCATATTTATCACCATGTACAATACTCAAGTACAAGCGGGTTAAAGACCTTAACATAAAACCAGACACACTAAATCTGTTAGAAGAAAAGGTGAGGAAGAGCCTTGAACTCATTGGCACAGGAAACAACTTCCTGAACAGAACACCAATAGCCCAGGAACTAAAGTCAACAATTAATAAATGGGATCTCATGAAACTGAAAAGCTTCTGTAAGACAAAGGACACAATCAACAGAACAAAATGACAGCCTACAGACTGGGAACTGATCTTCACCAACCCTACATCTGACAAGGGTCTAATGTCTAAAATTTATAAAGAACTCAAGAAATTAAACACCGCCAAAGCAAATAACCCAATTAAGAAATGGGGTTTAGAGATAAACAGAGAACTCTCAACAGAGGAATATCAAAAGGCTGAGAAACACTTAAAGAAATGCTCAACATCCTTAGTCATCAGATAAACGCAAATCAAAATGACTCTGAGATTCCATCTTACATGTATCTGAATGGCTACGATAAAAACTCAGGGGACAACAACACATGCTGACGAAGATATGGAGAAAGGGGAACACTCCTCCATTGTTAGTGGGAGTGCAAACTTGTATGACCACTATGGAAGTCAACCTGGTGCTTTCTCAGGAAATTGGGGTAACTCTACCTTAGGACCTAGCCATACTACTCCTGGGAATATACCCAAAAGATGTTTTACCACACCACAAGGATACTTGATCAACTATGTTTATAGAAATTTTATTCATAATAGCTAAAAACTGGAAACAACCTAGCTATCATTCAATGAAGAGTGGATAAAGAAACTGTGGCACATTTACAAGGAAATCTTGAAATTTGCAGGCAAATGGCTGGAACTACAAATGATCACCGTGAGTGATTTAACCCAGACCCAGAAAGATACACATGGTATATACTCACCTGTAATTGGATACTAGGCCAACATGCATGTCCTATGAGAGTCTTCACTCAGTAGCGGATCAGGACAGATGCTGGGACTTGCAATTGGGACTCCAGGAGAGAGTGGTATGGAAGAATGGGGAGGCAGAAGGACAAAGAGGGTCCAAGAACCATACAAGAAGAGCATCAAGGCTGCCTGATCTGGAGCCAGGAGTCCTGCACAAATTGCTGTATCAACCAAGGACAATGCATGCTGTAAACCTAGAACCCCTATTCAGATCTAGCCAATGGACAACACATTCTCCACAGTTGTGTCAAGATCAGGAACTGCCTCTCAATGAACTCTGGTGCCGCTATTTGACCCCTTCCCTTTGGTGGGGAGGCCTGATTGCACTCAGAGGAAGGAGAAACAGGCTGTCCAGATGAGACCTGATAGGCTGTGATCATGTGGGGGAGGAGGTCCCCTCCTGTCACAGATCTAGAGGAAGGGAATAGGGTAAATAAAGAGAGAGGTGGAAATAGGAAGATACAAGTGAGGGGATAACAATCACGATGATTCTGAATAAATTATTTAAAAAATAAAAAGGAAAAAAGACTGAGGGGATAACAATCAGATGTGATATGAATAAATTATAATAAATAAAAAAATTAAATGGAAGCATACTTAGTCAATATTAATCAGGATACATTTGGGTCATTATTTGTGGTCTTATACTTTTTTGTAAAATAAAATATAAAAAATTTAAGGCATATACATATAGATATATACATGTGTGTGTGTGTGTGTGTGTGTGTGTGTGTGTGTGTTTTGAGTAAAATGAACTAAAGAATAATTTTAAATAAGACTAGAGTAAGAGAAAAACAACTAAAATTTCTTCCTGGCCAAGATATTCAGATTGCATACCTTTTTTCTGAGCATTCGAATACTGCAAATATGCCAGGTATGGTGACTAATGAGTTGAATATGCAGGCTGCTTTATTCCCTATCTGTTCTGCCAAACTAATTGATTTTCTGTATATGTGCATCCTTTTTCTCATGGAGTCGTAAAGTCTGGTTGTAGTAGGGCTGCATTCACTGTGGAGGCTTCTTAATATGCATGCCTAAAATTGCTGCTAACTACACTTCAGGAATTTCTGGTAATATGTGGAGTAGGCTGGCATTCTTTTGTTCCAGAGACTTCCAGTGTTGGTAACATGGTGATGTATTTATAAGCCATGGCATATTCCCAAATGTCCCCACAAAATTCTAGGGATAAATCGATAGTTGTGTTCTGTGAGTGAGAAAAGGAGCCATTGAGAACTTAAGTGTCTTTTACCTTGGTGCCAGGTTATTAGACACCAATCCCCTTGCATTGAACCACACAAAGCCAGTCTCAGTCATGCCAAAGGGGCCCAAATACCACTTTTTTTTGTCACAGCCAATTCTTAGTGAGTTTGTGATATGTCCGTGCTTCCTCCAAAACTCTGGAATGTCACCAACCTTACGATCGTGTCTCTGAAGCAAAGCATTCCCAGGGGCGCTCCCTTGTGCTTTATCCTTGCTTTTCTCATTCTACTTGTAGTGTGTTTCCTATAACAAGGTAATTCTGAAGACAGCCCCTGCTTATGATTTTATGAGAGATAAAGAACAATACTATTCATATTTGGGCTTTTTGTTTCCCGGTAAATTTTTTTAACTACTTCATGATTCATAGAGCTATTCCTCAATTCATCTCCACAGAATATTGTTACTCTTTGGTTGCACTGACTTTTCTCATATAGAGTCATGTGAAGAAAAAAAAACAAAAAACCAACCAACTGTGTAGACATTTTACCCTTGAAATCACTAATTTTAATAAGAAGATAATTTTATTTTCTACATCTTTTGTGGGTCCTGTGACACCACTTATGAAAATATTGTGTGTTCAGCTGTGCAAGTGAAAGCAGAGATGAGTGATAGAACAAAGGCAATGAAGCACTGAGGTGTCTTTTATTTTTCTCTAAAGACTGAGTAGACATTGTCCTTTATTATTATTTTATACAAAAACTTTGTACCAATAAATTATATAATTGTTCCTAATGTATGATTAAGTCATATTATAGAAAGTCAAAGTAAGAATATTGAATCTGTACAGGTGATATATGGTTTAAATAAAATAAAGCTTAAAATAAAGCTGATTTGAATTTTAAGTAATATAGAACAATTAATCTTCAGGGATGAGTTTAAATCATAAGCAGTTAAACAGAATCACTAATGAAAATTACTTTAACATCATAAAATCCTGAAAAATTGGAAAAATGTCCTGTTTATTATCCATTACTTATAAAATTTTACAAATAGATTTTTATAACTGTTATTAATATTTTACTGCTACAAATTCTCTCAGACATGTAGGAAGAAAGTAAATTATCACTCACTAGTCATAGTTTATGAAAATGCACTGCTTATTTACCTAGGATCCTTGATGCATATTAAGAACAGTTACCAGAGTACCACATCTACATTTTTTCTCATGAGGGACATAATGCTGAGAAAGAAAACTCTTGTTTGTACACTATAGGTGATGGAATTTATTGCAACATCTTATATAGAATATAAATTATGGGGGTTGGGGATTTAGCTCAGTGGTAGAGAGCTTGCTTAGCAAGCGCAAGGCCCTGGGTTCGGTCCTCAGCTCTGGAAAAAAAATAAATTATGCCTACTTTTACAAAAGTGACTTTTACTGACCTTTAATAGCAATGTGACAAAAATCTCTGATATGCTCCATGATCTATATAGGTTACTTACTGCAGCAAAGGTCTATGCTGAAATTTTCTTTGGAAATTTTTGTCTTCCAATTTTCAAGTTTTGCCAATATTTTCATAGTGCCTTTTGTCCTGCTTTCCTTTCATTTGTAGTGATAAACATAACCAAAAGACACTTGCTGGAATCATTTATTTTAGCTTACACTACCAAGTCAGTTTATTACTGAAACAAGTTGGAATAAAAACTCAAACAGAAGCCAGGGAGAAACATTGCTATTTGAGATGCTTTCCAGCTAGTGCTCAGATAACTTTGTTGACCAGCCAAGGAAACCTGTGTAGGAATGGTTCTAGCCTCACTGAACAATTATATTAACAGGTATCAATGACCATTGTTTATTAATTCCTGTTAATTTGTTGTTATTATTATGTGGGATTTCTCCCTTATTTGATTTACTCTTTGGAGGATCATGTATTCCTTGTATATTGGTGGTTGAAGTTTACCTCTTCAAACTTCTACTGCCTTCTGTAGAGCTGTGTTAAATTTATTGTGGAATGTTTTTCTTTCTCCATTAATTTTAATTAATAGTCTTGTGCCGTATATTATTTTAGGCTGGCTTCTGTGGTCTCTTGGAGCTTCCAGAACCTCTGCCCAGGCCTATCCGGATTTCAGAACCTCCACTGAAATGTCAGGTGCTAATCTAATATGACTTGGCCTTTTAACCTTCTCAAATATTTTCTTTGTTTTGTACATTTAATGTTTTAGTATATGTGTGATGGGAAATTTCTCTTTTTATCCTTCCTATTTGGAGTTCTATATGCTTCTTGGCCTTAATAGATACCTCCTTCTTTAGACTGGGAAATTTTTCATGTAATTTTTGTTAAGGATATTTTCTGTTCTTCTGACCTAGGTTTCTTCTTCCTCTATCTCTATTATTTGTAGGTTTTGTATTTACACCATGACCCATATTTCATGGGTGTTTTATGCCTGGACTTTCTTAGAATTAGTATTTTCTTTGACTGAACTATTCATTTATTCTGCCTTGTCTTCAATACCTGAAATTCTGTTTTTCATGTATTGGTGAGTTTGGATTAGTGATTCTATTTCAATTCTATTTTTTAAAATGTTCTCATTTTTTTCTTCCCCCTTGTGTACCTTCATAGACTTGTAAAGATGTTCATTTATAGCCATTTAAAGGTCCTTGAACATATGCATGGTTGCTATTTTGATGTATTTTATATTTTTGGTTGTGAGCCTAACCTTTAATGGCTGAGCCATCTCTCCAGCTCATATTTTTAAGTCTTTTTCTTGTGCATCTTGCACAATCATATTGCATTCTTCAGGGCCTATTCCAACAAGTTACTGGCTTCTGGGGAAACATCTTGTCTTAACAGTTTCTGATTGTGTTTTGTGGTTGGGACTTAGGCATGTGTTGTTGCTTGGCTTGACATGATTCTTGGTATAGACATATTGAGTTGGTTCCAATATCAAGTTGATGTTGCTCACTCTGGATTCTATGCAAATCTGGCAGCTGTGGGGGTTCCTGAAAGACAGTGCTTCTCTGAGTTGCTGACTGCCTCAAAAGAATGGAGACAATGGGCTAATAGGGAAGGCTGAGGGAGTTGATAGGAAAGGCCTAATTTGACCCTGGGATCCCTCCAAGAGTCCCCAGTGAGTAGAAGGAGAGGAGGGAGCTCCTGCAAGCAGGCTTCTGCCAGAGTAAAAGTCTGAGGAGATTGTAGTGGAAGACAGTAAGGATAGTGAATGTTGCCTACCAGCATCCTAACCAATTATGCAAATTGGCACAATATATTTCTGCAGATCCACTGCTAACACAAAGGAATGAAGATGACTAGAAGGCTGAAAGGGTCAGCTGGAGAGAGAAATAGCCAAATTTTTAAAAATATATAGAAGTTCATGACTGGTGGAATTTAGAGGAGATCTTGTCCTCCACCAAGAAGACAGCAGACAAAAAAAAAAAAAAAAGAAACAGAAAATTCCTCAAGTGAGAGTTTTTAAATCAAGGAACTTGCTAAGTATTTTAATGGTTTCAGAAAGTATTGGGAAGACAAAGATCAAAAACTGCACACCACCCAATGCCATCCTATAAAATACTTGTATTTGTATTTTTAAAATAACTGCAATAAGGGATTTGCTTTTATACTTCATAGTTAATTTCAATTTAGCATACCTCCTAGACACACAAGATAGGCTTAACATTTTGTTTCTATACTATTATTAGGATAAAGGATGTTCATCTTTAATTTTAAAAGCTAGAAGAAGAAATGGTTTTGCAAAAGCTTTCTACATAACTGCACTATAACTCCCATTTATGAAGCACATGGTGTAGAAGAAAAGCTCCAAAGACTTGTAGGAAGCGCTTTTTTTAAAAAGTAGATGCTCACAGCATTTGCTAATTTAACTTTTTATGAAATCAGACCTATAGGCAGTCTCTTTGTGGCCATTAGCATTAATTGCATATCACCATGACTTTCTACTCTCAGAAACTAAATAAGAGATCAATAGAACAAGATGCTGATAATTTGGGATAAAATTCACTAATTTATAATGACATGAACAAGCAGAGAAAGCAAATAATTACCTAGCCATTATTTTCATAGATTCAAGTGCTACAACTGACATTAACATTATCCATGAAAAAGGAAATAAGAAAAAGAAAAACCCTCAGTGTTCATTAACACTGAAAACCAAGTCATATTTTCTTTCTTTTTGGTTTTTTGAAGACAGTGTTTCTTTGTGTAGCCTTGGCTGTCCTGGACTTGCTTTGAATAACAGTTTGACCTCAAACTCACAGTGATCCCTCTGCCTCTGCCTCCCTGAGTGCTGAGATTACAGGAGTGTATCATTGCATCTGGCTCAGAGTCATTTTTATTAAAATAATTTTAATACTTCATCTTTCACAAATTCACTGTCTACATGTGTTTGTGTATATTTACCATGACTAGAGATACTTTGTTGTTGAAACCTAGAGCATACCTGTTATTAATAATAAAGCTATCATTAGATCATATTCTTTTTATTAAAATATAGTATTAATTTTAGTCATCCGAAATAACACATAAAAACTAACAAGGTGTGTGTGTGTGTGTGCGCGAAATTGTATGATAGTACAAAAGAAGTTGTTGTTTACTCTGAATTAGAGTTGAAAATGTGACTGATCATGGGAGAGAAGAGTGAAGTCTCTTATCTACCTGTGTAGTTTGGAATACTGTTAAGTGTATCAAAATCCTTCAATAAAAAAATGTAGACATTATTTCTTCTGCTGATATATGCAAATTGATTTTTTTGTTGCTCTTATGTCCAAAATGTCTTTTTTCATTATATTCAAATAATATACACTGAATTCCTGATCAAAGTCTGGAGTATTGTCCCTCAGGAAGAAAAGTATGGAAAAGACAATTTTGCTTTTAAGTTTCTTCAGTCAGTTTAAAGCGTGTTGTAAACTTAGATAAAGAACACATTTTTTTTTTTAACTTTACATTTAATGAAATGAAAATACCTTTTCTCCAACACTTTATGTCATTAGGTCTTATCAGAAAAGCTTAATTTTAAATAAAATTAATTTTGAAATAGTAACGTAAGTTAGTAAAATTAAATTCAAAAAATTTAAAAAGTGTCAGGTATGGTGCCATATTTCTCTAATCAGCACTTGCCAGACACAAGAAGGGAGTCTGGAAGTCTGAAACTAGCCTGGGATGCTGGGAGAGTCTAAGCTGAAAAAATCAAACAGAAACCTCAGCATTCAAAACCAACAACTAAAAATTTCAGAGCAGTCACGTAGGGAGGAGTAGGCATTTCTGTTCTCTGTGTGACCACTGGAAAGAAAATTCTCACTATATGGAAGTACATAACTCCATTCCACTTAAGAAACTTTGCTTAAAGCCAAATGCCCTTGAATTAAGCAACAGCATTATTCCTTCTCCTACAAGCCCTCACTGCCCAGCCATGTGTGACTCCAGGACCCCCTCAGGCAGCACCATAAGAGCTCATAGTCCCATGAATTAGCCTCTTGGTTATTTGCAACATGACCTTTAATTTCCTATTTAGCATCATTTGGGATGACCAGGGTTGCCCCTGTTTTATATCTGCAAGGCCCTAGCGCTACGTTTGGAAATTTGCAAGTAGTGTGCCCCTTGAATAGATCAATTAACTGTGCTCTTACTGGGGTAGTAATGTAAACATATTTATTAATATTTGATTGATAAGTATTCTTAACTCAACAAAGTTTTTCCATGTATGATTTACTGGTGTTAAATTTCCCCACTGATTTTATATACCATCAACATTAACAAAAACAAAGTACATGACAAATCTAAAGACTAGTTTCAGTTTTTCATGATCTATGCTCAATCATCAGTCTATGTATCTTTATTAGCAGCGAGACTGTCATTTTAAGTTACTGTAGTTTCACAATAATCCCATTTACCATGGGTACGGAGACCCACAGCTAATATTTTCATTTGCAATGTTGCATTTATTCATAATTTTCAGATTAATTTTAAGGTACTTTTGACAAGTCATAAAAATATCATCACAGAAATAGAACTTTGAATCTCTAAGATCCTGCAATGTAATTTGAATAAAAACATTGATAGTTATGTTGACAGTTTTGTTGAGGATCATAAATATACTTAGGTCATTTTTCAAATAATCTTTATGTTTTTCAGCAATAAGTAATGGAATATTTGTGAGTGGGTGCAGAGGATTTTAAAATAGTATTTAGATACTTGTGTGGTTAGCTGCTGTGACAGGGTCTTGTCATGTAGCCATGAAACACTGGATTCACAACTTTCCTGGTTCAACTCCCCAGTATCGCAGGCATTTAGCACTGCACTGATTTTAATAGGTTACCATTGATCACTTGAAATTGTTTCTTTGGCTGACTCTACGATAAGGTATTTAGTTCCAATATTAATAATCTTTTTTATGTTAATACATTGACTATATTCCATGATTATGCTATTGAACAATGGCTACATAACTATCTTTACAATATCTCTTTTACACCATAGATAATTTAAAATTGAATAGATTGCATATGAAGCCTATGAATGAGGAACTATCTGGGTGCACACCTTTAATCCCAGCACTTGGGGAAGCAGAGGCAGGCAGATCACTATGAGTTTGAGGCCAGCCTGGTCTACAGAACAGCCAAGGCTACAGAGAGAAACCCTGCCTCAGAAGCAAACAAAGAAAAGAAGAGAATGTGGAATTGTAGTGATTATCACTCAATTCCTAAGATATTTCTTATCTTATATTTATTTGCAACCATTTTTCTATAAACAGAGGCTTGTATTTGGATGTGTTAATTGGTTCTGCACAGCTGGAGAATTTGATGCATTGCAGAGAAGTTCGTTGGTTGAGATTAAGGCCCTGCTGACTGGCTCTACTGCTCCTCACCCTTCAATTCTGCTAATTTTCCATATGATGTCATGTACTTGCAATGGTGTTGAAGAGTGTAGGTCCTCTAGCAAGAGCCCTCTTTTTTTACCCTTTCTCACCTAATTCCAATATGCTAGCAGATCTTGAGCTCCTTCTTTTAAATTCTGTTTGGTCTTTTACTAAGGAAAAATTTCCATGTTCAAATTCTTATTCGGGATATTTTTTAAGTTGTGAGTCCTACCTTGGGATCACTTCATGAAAAGTCAGGTGCTTACAAGGGTTCTTACAAGTACTAAGTGAAGTCCAGAAAACATCTAGATCTGTGGTGTGTGTTAGGGGCACAGTTACATCTCCGACGGATTTTATCTGCAGAGCTTAAGGTGAAAAGGGGAAAGTTCTGAGACGGTTCATTTTAGTAAGTTATATGGGTACCATATATAAGGTACAGAAGACTTTTGAACGAGGAGCTAAAGTCTAAGTATAATTTTAGGCATAAAGATTTGGCAAATATATTTGTATAGCTCCAAAGACACATAAGTATTATTCAAAATATCTATGTTAACAGCCAAGACGACAATGTTGATGCTGTCTTTGAGATTCCTCATGACTTGCAGAAATTTCCCTTCTGCAAGAGACAGCCCTATTGTTGCTAGAAAATCTCTGACACTCGTATCCTGGCAGGGTCACAGGCACTCTGCTAGAGTGCCCTCCCTACCTCCTCTGTTGAATGTTAGGCAGAAAGAAGAATTGAAGTACATAAATAAAGTCTTCTGAACTTCACAAAGGGGGGAACAATTACACATGTGCTCATGTCTTTGTGCAGGCCCACATCAGTGTGTGTGTGTAGATGACAAATATTAATATTTTACATCTTCCTCAGTCACTTGTCACCGAACCCAAAGTAACCTTTTGTAGCTAGTCTAGCTAGTCAACTTGCTCTGGGGATCAACTGTTTTCACATTTGGAAGGATTACAAGTAGGTCTCCAAACCCATACAGATTTTTGTGGGTGCTGGGCATCCAATCTCCTGTTCCTATGTTTGTGTGACAAGCACTTTACTCATATAAACATCTTCCTAGTACCGTCTTCTAGTGCCCCACCTATACACATTGTATTTAGCCCTCATGTCTTGCTTACATCATAAAGAGATACTTTTTTTAAGAGGGTGGCTGACTAAACAATATTTTAAACTATTTCTCATAACATGGAAAATATATTTTCCTCTCCAAACAACATATTTTGAATATATTTTTCCTCCTCACCAAACTCTTCCTAGACCCTCTCTCACCCTACCTATCTAACTTTACTTCCTTTCCTTCCTCCTAAAAAGTAAAACAAAACAAAGAAAAATATTGATATTTTATTGGCTAATGAACAGGAGGCATGTTATAGCATTTGTCACTCCACTGAAGAAAACTGATTTTCCTTCTCCCAGCAACTTCTGCTCTACCACCAGCCACTCTCCTTCGCCCCAACCCAGAGTTTCTCTGAGTAGCCTTGGCTGTCTTGGAACTCACTTTGTAGAGAAGGCAGGCCTCGAACTCACACAGATCTGCCTACCTCTTCCTCTGAGAGTTCTGGGGTTACAGGCATGGGTCTCCATACCCAGCCTGAGCAAATTACAATAACAAATAAAATCTTGAGTAGAATTAGTACATTGTGACCATTTCCCCTTCTCTACGACGAGACTCTTTTTGGTTTGAATCTACTTGGAGAAATTTGATATGCATGCCAAAGTGGATAAGAATATAATTATTTTGCATGTATCACAACAGAAAAATTATTTGAAATTTTCTTACATTTAAGAATTAGTGGATAGGACTGGGCAGATGTCTGAGCAATTAAAAGCACTGACTGCTCATTCAGAGGACCTAGGCTTGATTCTCAGCATCCACATAGCAGCTCACAAATGCTGAAATTTGAATTACAGTAGATTCAAACTCTCTTTTGGCTTCCATGGGCAATAAGAATGCAGGTGATACATAGAAATACAAACATTCAAAACCCATATGCATAAAATAAACACATTTTAAAAATTGGCATATTACCAATAGTATGTTTGCTAAAATTTTATTTTAAAATGAAGCCACAAGAGTTCACAGCTAATCAACTCCCATCCATTTCCATTCTGCAATGAGAAAGAGGCTTTTGATTTGCTTTTCTAATTTATATTCTCTGACACTACTTAAATACAGAGTTCCATTCTCTGTGAAGGTTGAGCACTTTGATTTCATAGAAAAAGATAATTGTGGCCTATCAGGTGGACCATGCAGTTGACAATAATAATCATTAAGTCCCAATAACAGGAAAAGAAGTTATTGATTACTCTTAAGAAAAATAAACACAGTATCAAATTGTACATGATGGTTGCTGTGTAAACATGCTGTACCTGCATATTTGGGCGGGGGTAGAAAAATGATGGAATCAATGCTTGCAGCTGATTTTTACAATTAAACATCTTTGTTTAAGATAAGGTACAATTACGTGCTGTAAGAAATAATTCACAGAGATCTTGGTCTTACTTTATAAAGTTGTCCCAGTGGTGATATCCTGACATGCTGTATACTGTTATAACTAGAACACTGGCACAGTGAATTATTATTCCTTCTTCTAAATGCCAACAATGTTAAAGCTAAAGATGAAAAGAGAAGCAATAATTATTATTGACTGCTATTTCATAAGTATAACTAACACCAATTTTATGGCACTTTAGGAAAGTATATCCATCTGGGTAGCTGATATGCTAAGTAATGCAGTATCTGGCCTTTTTAGACAGCTATAGAAACACAGAAGGGAATATATTATTCTGGTAGGTAAACCAAAATGTATTTGTATTAGTCACTTTCTTTTAATTGCGTTAGCAGCTCTTTTTCATGGAAAACAGTCACTTGATTTTCTTTTCCCTTCAGAAGCACACATTCTCCTCAACTTTCCATCCCAAAACAGTGATTGTTCTGCCTGATTCTTGCCATACTTGGTAGGAATAACTGGACTGTTTCTGACTTTATCCCTGTCTCACTCCATTCCTTCTTAACTTATCTCTGAGGAAAACAGAAAAGCAACCCGCCCCTTACATGAATTTACACCATCTCATCATATGCAAGCATAGTTCATTTGGTTCTTAACAAGCTAAAAACAGATGGGCACTAAATAACAACAGGATATTGCTATATTGTCAATCATATCAATGGAACTCAAAGTTGTTGATTTGCTTCCAACTTAAAAATGAATATGAATTAAAATGCAAATGAAATAATAAATGCAAACCCATTTGCAAATTAAAACACTCCCCAGTACAAAAAAAAAAAAAAGAAAGAAAGAAGATAATGATTCTGTCTTGGGGGAAGTAAGGTAAAATATCTATCAATAGGTGCTTATTTTTGCCTTCTCAGTTCATCATGTCTTCAGAATAGCATTCAATATGACAGGGCTTAGGAGCCACAGTTGAAAACATTAGCTTTTTTTTTTTTTTCTCTCCGAAAAGCATATGACATAAAACAAGTATCAGTATCTTACAGACTGAATGAGCTACATGCAAATTAGTCAACAATTATGGTTGACTAAGAGTCATATTTAACAATTGAATGTCATTTCATACATGAATTATCATAGGGCAATTGAGAAGTAGTATCATAAGGCAATTGAAAAATAGTATTACAAAGCACTTGAAAAGGAACAAAGTATGTGCAGAGAAAGCAATTCCAAAAGGGCAAATTTCACTCAAAGTAGATTTTAATTTGTGAGTCAGAAGGAAAATCAAAACCCTTACATCTATAATATGAATAGTGTGGGGTAGGTATTACCTCACTGATCATCTTCAGATGGTGGAGTGAACAAGATCTACAGGTAATGCTAGGGCTTTAACAAATTTTACTGTAATTCTCAAA
Source organism: Acomys percivali (assembly GCA_907169655.1). Lineage (NCBI taxonomy): Eukaryota > Metazoa > Chordata > Mammalia > Rodentia > Muridae > Acomys > Acomys percivali. Next base: position 21,655,096 of record OU015750.1, on the reverse strand, counting down.
AACTTCCCAAGATTATTTTCTACTCTGTAAAATTCTAAAGAGTACAATTTATAGATTCAATGGTATCTCATCAAGTTAATTGCTTAGGCAAATGATCTAGAAGTAATTTCAGATTTGTAATATTTTATCTCTGTTCTTTTATGTCCAATGACATTATTATTGACCTACTATCACCTTTAACTTCTATTTCTAATCAAACTTTACTTTTGAAAAGAAACACCTGCCATCTGGAACATCTGCCTGGTGCTTTCTGCTGTTCATTAAGTGGAATCTGTAGATAATATTTTCTCTTTCTTCTAGTTTCTTTGCAGAGCAAATGGCATCAAATGCACATTTTAAGTGTCTGGGGTTTTTTAATGACTATTTCAAAAAATTTAACCCTAATTATGCATGTTCAAATTAAATGCTTGTCCTGGGAGTTATCAGAAGTACCATCTATAAATGGATTGGAACTCTAAGTATCTTGCATAACTAAGATGTTGGGTAAGCAGAAATTTATATATATTTTTATTTTCTGAAAGTAGTTTCCAAGTAGAAAGCATGGTCTATCATTAGTGAAGGAAACTGAGGCCTGGGCTCTATCTATTCCTCCAGGGGGAATGCAGGTTATTTGGACATCAAGAGTCAACCTTGGCCTTGGAATAAAGCACAGTCACAGGCTTAGACCTGAAAGAAAAAGCTATTATACATGAGTATTAAAAGCCCCTGAAAGAAACTGTGGTACACTTACACTATGGAATACTACTCAGCTATTAAAAACAAGGAAATCAGAAAATTTGCAGGCAAATGGATGGAACTAGAAATGAATGAGCTAACCCAGTCCCAGAAAGACTCACATGGGGTATATATGCACTTATAATTGGACACTAGCCTAAAAGGGATGTCCCAGGAAAGCCTTCACATACCAGGAGATTGTGGTTGACTCGGGGATTCCCTATTGAGACTCTAGGTGAGAGAAGTATGGGGGAATGGGGAAATAGAAGGATCCTGAGGGTCCTAGAAACCTGCAAGAAGACCATCATGATGGGTGGATTTGTACCCAGGGGGGTCTGCTCAAACTACTGTATAAGCCAAGGATAATACATGCAGGAAGCATTGAATCCCTCTTTACATCTAGCAAACAGACAGGACATTTTCCACAGTTGTGTGGAGACCAAGGAATGACTCTGACATGAACTCTGGTGCCCCATATTTGACTACTTACCCTTGGTAGGGAAGCCTGGTGGCACTCATAGAAAAGATAAGCAAGCTAACGGAGACTTAATAGGCTGTGACCATATGGTGGTGGAGGAGGTCCCCTTCTGTCACAGACCTCGGGGAGGTGAATAGAGTGAAAGAGTGAGTGAAGGAGGAACGGGAGGTTACAAGTGAGGGGATAACAATTGAGATGTAGTCTAAATATATCAATTAAATAAAGAAAAGCCATTGATGATTTTCTGTATGTATAAAGACTGAGTTGTGAGACTTTTAATAAAAGAAAGGAAATCTGCTTTGACAATAACTACAACTCGCCACCCCCAAATTAGACAACAGACCCTTTCGCACATTCACATGCAATCTCTAGCATGTAGTGTGGGCACTTCCTCTGCTTCATCATGCACTGTCTTTTACAGAGCATTGCCTTTAGTATTACTTTGAAAAGGAGAAAGAAAGTATGAAGGATGAAATGACAGAAGTATATAAGTTTTGACTATCCCACATCACTCTAAAACATCTTTCAAACACATACTGTTTTTCCTTTACAATACTACAATATTTACAATAACAGCTCATTGTCTTGGGATGAGAGCTGTTTGTCAATTTATAACAATGACAAGAAGTGTGTAGGGCAAAGATACAAATTCTTAAGACTTGATTGGAATTAGACAGCTACATTGAGTTCCCCATTAAGATAAAGGTGACAGATACTCAATTAGAAATAACTGGGAAGCCAACATGATTTATCATCACATTATTGATTATTTTGATGAAATAGAAATAGGAGAAGTATTCAGTTACTGAAACACGACCTCACTCTAAGCTCTACGTCTATTCTTTTCTTCTTGAGTTTTTGTTGGCCCTTTTTTAAAAAATCTATTTTATTTTATTGGGGTTCTTTATACTTCTTTCTCCTTACTCCATCCCAGGCCCTTCAATCTGCACTTCTCCCCAATTCTAGGTAGGAGAGAAAGAAGTAAAGGGGAATGGGGCAGCATATGCCTCTTTACAACTTCCTGCTGTTTATAGTCATTAGGTTCATTGGGGTAAGTCCAGTAGTCAATTAAGAATATCTCCAACTTCTTTTCAAACAGCATTAACAACAACCAGGAGCAGCAGCAGAGAGCAGCAGTATTCTTCTTTCTCAGAGCCACCCCCACCTCCACCTCTACCTCTGTTCTCTCTCTTGGCTCTGGCATTTATGACCATTCCAGAGTCCCCAGAATTAAACTGTCTTCAGCCAGCAAAGATCACACCCTCCTCAGAAATTACACAAGGCTAATAGTCGTTCTGTGGATAATCTAAAGCAGCACCATATTCTAATATCCTACACCTGGCATTACAAGAAAAAAAACATGTTTATATAACATAACTGTGTTTAAAGACATCAAAACTTCTTCTACAGGTCTGTATAGTAGAGACAAGTTGTGGACCAATTTCCCATTATATGTATTTAAGCTTTAGAAATACAGGCGCCTTTATCTCTTCAAGATTTGAAGAGAGAAGTCATATTGGCCAGTATAGAAGCAAGATCTGAAGATGCTCACTAAGGATATAAAATATTGGAATGGGGAAGTGGAAAGGCAATTCATATGAAAAAGCAGTCTCCTTTAACAAGCCCAAAGTAGTTATCACTTTATGATTTTTTATTCAATGTTTGTTAAAGTAAAGAAACACAGCAGTCACTCAAATTGACAATTTGAATCACATTAGAATTTGAGGAATAACTGATAGGGAATGGCTGGTAGACATGCAAAAACTTCTGAAGCAGAATATAATGGTTTCATGACCGTGTTCTACTCTTATCAGTGATGTAACTGAATTAACTTAGTTTCTCTAATGCCCTAAGTTATCTCGTATTAAAAGGCAGTAAAACTATGTGTACATATATGTGCAAATTTAGTGGAGTGCAAAGCCACTTTAAACATATGTCTTATTATAGTACGTTAAATCACAATTAATAAAATATGCAGTAATATACATTCAGACAAGAACTTCCTTGATATGCATCTTTAGACATATCGTTTTGGGGAATGGAGAGATGACTCCGTATAGGACACAGATTCAGTTCCCATCCGGTACTCAAAACACAGCTCTTAACAAGTCTTCAATCCATTTCCAGGTCATCTCACCCAATCCCCTGATCTCTTCTGGTTCCAGACGCACATGTGATACACATACATGCATGTCATAAATCACTCATACACATAAGGGAAAACCAAATAAATCATTGTATTCTTCAATTTTCTGTAACTCTTTGTTAGCTTGACCTTAAACAAGAAGAGATAGTCTGAAACCCCCATACCTTGATAATGTTCAAGGGGCCTTCAGAGTAACTTGCTGTTTTTAAGATTTGTTTTTTTTTTTTTTAATTTATGTGTGTGCTGGTATATGCACATTAGTCCAGGTGATTTTGAGCAACCAGATGAGGGTGATGGAAGTGAAATTTGGGTCCCCGAAAAGAGCAGTGACTATTATTCATCATTGTTACCTCACCAGCTGTTCTAATTTGGTTTCCTTTTGTTGTAATAAGTACAATAATCAAACATAAAGTGGAGGGAAAAAAAGAGTTTATTTGTCTTCCACTTCCAGGTCACAGTCCATCAGTGACGGAAGCAAGAGTTGGAACTCAAGCAGAAACTGTGAGGAAACATTACATGCTGCCTCATGCTTGGGCTCATGCTTTTCTGGCCTTCTTATAGAGCCCGAGACCACCTGGGTAAGAATAACACTGCCACAGTGAGCTAAGCTCCTTCTCATCAATCATTAATCATGACAGTCTCTCACAGACATGGTCACAGGCCACTCAGATATGAGAAGTCTGTCAGTTGGGGAAGTCTTTCATGTTTGCTTTACATAATGCTTGCCATGCATTCTCTTTACCTGATGTGATTTTCTCTCCTCTTCTCATCTCAAGAGGTTATCTCCTATTCATCTTCATGTCTCAGTTTAAGCACTATGGGTTTTTGTTTGTTTTGTTTCGCCTTTTTGTCTGAAAACCTTTTTTGTATCTGTCTGCACCCCTAGCAGCAGTCAAAGGTGAATTGTATTTTTAAATATTCTCATGATACTGCTTTTTTATTCTGTTTGTACTTACACTGGTGACATAGTTTAGCCAATATCTATCTCCTTCAACTACAGCAATCTTGAAGCTAGAAAGGGTTATCTGGCTCTATTCACAATTTAAAACCCTACTCTTCGAAGACTTTGTTACTATGGGTGAAATTCTTAGCAGTTATTTGAATGAATATGGAAATTAAAATGTTGGATGGATGAATAGATTAGCAAATGTATTGGGATGTGGGTGGATGAAAAGATAATAAAAGTTCACCAGAAACATAAAGGAATGGAAGAAGAAAGAACTATATAGGCACAAGATGAAAAAAAAAAAGGGCAGAAGGAAGTGGTAATTGTGGGGCTGCATGAGTCAATGATGAGGCACGAAGGATGATATGGAACCTTATTTGATCACTTAAGAAACTTAGATGTTTCATCTGATGGGCACTGAAGATGCAGCACAGGCTGTTAAGGCAAATAATGTTTGCTGGTTTATTAAGATATCCACAGCAGCATTTGAGGATGAAGAAATAAACATAGGGAGATTATTTAGAAGACAGCTAGCAAAATACAGATATGATTATGAGGAAATGTTATCTAAGGAGGACCTAACCAGAACAGCAAAAACAAAATTTACCTACCATACTAAACTTGGGGAAGAGGACCTTGGTGGGACTGACATGAGCAGTGGATGAACAATCTTCAAATGTAGTGGCAGAAAGAAATGCTGACTTTTCAAGAATAGTTGACAATGGTAGGTTAGTTCCATCAGAGATTGTGTTTTAGCATTTATTATTTCCATTTCTGTCTAGTAGTAGTTTTATAAATATGGCTCACTAAACTAAGGAAATGGCAAAATTAAAAATATCTGAACATGTCCCAAAGAATCAACTAAACAGGTGTCATAGAGGCTCACAGAGACTAAAGCAACAAACACAGACCTTGTGTGGGTCTGAGCTAGGTCCTATTCATATGCCTTAAGGTCTCTAGCGTGCTGTTTTTCTGGGACTCCCAACAGTAGGTGGGGAGGTGTCTCTGACTCTATGCCTGCTCTTGAGACCCTTTTATTCCTACTGCATTGCCTTGTCCAGCTTTGATATGAGGGTTTGTGCCTTATCTTATTGTAACTTGTTATGCTGTGTTTGCTTTGTATCACCTGCTTTTTTGTTTGTTTGTTTGTTTGTTTGTTTGAAGGGAAATGGAACAGGAGTGGATCTGGGGAAAGAGAAGGTGGGAGGAAGGACTGAGAGGCACAAGTAAAGGGTAAACTTTATTTGAAGGTATGTATGGGGGGAAAACAAAAATAAATAATAAAATTATTAATAAACATTCAAATGCCTCTTTAAGCCATTGTGTATGGGTTGAAGTGACAATAAACAGTACATTATTGTTATTTATAAAAAATGAAAAAAAAACTTGATGGTAAGAAAGTCTTAGGTTATTATTTATGAAAATGATAAACTTTCACTGACTTCTTTGATTATGTTTAATAATTATTTCTTAGGCTACTTCATAATTATTTGAACTTTTAAAATTAAAAAAGTAACATTTCTAGGAAATATGTTGTTAATTATTATTTGAAGCAAATGTCATGTAATAGCCATTGAATTCATTTCTATGGAGAATTTTGAATATTGTTTACTTGTTAATTTATGTTCCTGAGTGTATGTCTGTGTGGTTATGTGAGTTCACAGAGGCTATAAGAGGGTAACAGGTACTCTGGAACCAGATTCACAGACTGTTGTGAGCTGTCTGATGTGAGTGCAGGCATTAATGTATATAAAAACAATTTTTATATAGTGTGGTTTCTTTTCTTTCTTTCTTTCTTTCTTTCTTTCTTTCTTTCTTTCTTTCTTTCTTTTTATTTTTTATTTTTTCGAGGCATGGTTTCTCTGTGTAGCCCTAGCTGTCCTGGACTCACTTTGTAGACCAGTGGGGCCTCACAGCAATCCACCTGCCTCTGCCTCCCAAGTGCTGGGATCAAAGGCATGCGTCACCACGCCCGGTCTTTAGTGTGGTTTCTTAAACACTGTGACTGCCATTCCTTTCCTTTGAATAGTAAAATATAGCTAAGGATTAGTCCTTGGTGTGCAAAGGTGGCTCCATTATAGGAAAAGATTCTCTTTTACTACTAGCAGTTTGGTCTGTGCTTATCTTCCTCCCCTGCCACGTGTCCTAACCTCCTCTCTGATTTTCTCTGTTCTGCTTTGAAATCTGAAATAACTATTCCCTAAACGACTCTGTAGGCTGTCATATAAGAATGTCTAGTCAAATAGAAGACATGCAAGAGTTTGGAGAATGGATAAAAAGAAATATTGTTACCGAGCGCTCTGTGCTGTGGATCTTTCTGGAGCTTTGTTCTTGGTTCTAGTTTCTCTGTGCTTAGCAGTCTGTGGACTTTGCTCTCCACGTCCACTCGTTTCTAAAGCAGCTGGTAGTTTCCGCTATTGGTAATCTGGGTACAAATATAAGTTGTTGCACTGCTAAACCTTTTCTAAAATTAATTTTGTTTTCATGTTTACCTTGTCATGTTCCAATGTTACACGGACCTGGTTTCTATAGTCACTCCATTCCTGTGACTTGTCGGACTAGAGCAAGCTATGACTTTGAATGTTCACATCTCTAACATGAGTGTGATAAAGAGACGAGCTTTATAGCAGCTCCTCTGGAGCACAGGCGAACAAAAGCATATAAACTACCTTATACAGAGATTAGTCCCTAGTGACCTGATCAACATTATAAGAGAACCTGAGTTAAAAGAAGGTAGGTTTTCTCGAATTCTGCTAAGGCAAATGTTTGTGTTATCTTTGACACACTGGTGAAGAGAGCCTGGGAGGTGTAGATTCTTCACTTTACTCCAATTTCCTCCTTAGTGTGCACAAGAAACACAGGCCTGATAACATGAAGCCTGAACCACTTTCTGCACGTTTTGATCTCTAACAATTATTTTCTATACTATCTTATTTGTAAAACTTCTCTCACTTTATGTCTGTAATGGATTATTCATATTTAGTTACAGATTGAATTATCAGTTTTAGAGTTATGTTATCATAGTATACATGAAATAAAGTGCATGTATTCTTATTTAGAAGGTTATTATAAAGTCATATTGGAAACATCACTTACTCTCAGTGTGCAGGTTTTCTACAGGTTGTAGAAAAGAGCAACATTAATTGACACTTTATTTAATGCACACTTGATCCAAGATGCAATAGAAAACAAAGGATAGGAAAGCAGAATAGATACACGATGCCAGATCGAAGACTATATGTGACATCAAAGTCTAAGAAAGACTGTATTATACAGTGGCCAGGAAGGCAGGGAAAAGAAAGTGCTCTAAGGAATGTATCAGTTCCTCTTGAGCCGTCCATCTACATCAGATCAATAGCTCTTCCAACCATGGGACATTCAAGCTTTCAGCTTGAGAAATTGAAGTTCTCAAATAAGTCAGGGTTGCAACACAAGTCCATCATGGTGTGTCAGAGAAATGAAATGAGTTGTCTCTTGCTCGATTGATGACTGACATCAGACCAGAAGGAAAAACAGAATAAAATAAATGAGACAAGGGTTTTGAAAAGTTGTTTCTGAGACTTCTGTGTGCAAAGTTTACACTAAGGAGCGGTGCTATGCTTAAAGCATATGTATAACTTGCCTCACAGTAATGAGCATTCAGTGTGCTGCCCATGAAACAGAGACAAGAATGGTCCCAGGAAAATTGTTTACTACAATAATATTTTTATACAAGTCCTGCACAAGAAACCCAGAAATTAGCAGATTGAGATGTTTACAGCCAGAAAACACCCAATGACTGGGAGAAGATAAAAAAGAAAGCAAGGGTGGGAACAGGTGATATTTAAAGGAGATATGATGTTATAGCATTTCCATAATAGCCAGAGAAACGCACATTGTCAGTGGCCTAGCCTGTGAAACAAACTTGTAAGGAGAAAAATCAAAGGCTGTTCAGCATATGTCTTCACTGAACAGCTACAAAGACCCCTGGAGTGCCTACAAATAGGCCAGTGAAATCAATGCTTGGCGCAATTGCTAACTGAGCTTCATGGTGATAAAAGAAAAGGTGTGTGTGGGGGGGGGGTCTTTGCTGCCATGATGCAAGTCCTCCTGATCCTGTTTTTCAGGCTTCCAAGGTGATTGCATTGAAAATGCTTTCCACCAGTGTACACAGATGCCCTAGATACATTAGAGACTTATGAACTGCAATGCCTTAAATGCACCGGCTCTTTTTTCTGTAGTTATTGCTCGGGGCGAAGAAAGTAGAATAGGAAGCAATGAGCATCCGTGGATCAAAGGTGAGGAAATCTGTGCTCAGAGGTGAGATGGCTGAATTGCCTCAGACCTGCTCCTTCCATGCTTCCTAGTTAACAGCTTTGCTTCTCCGGGAAACTCTAAACCTTTGACAACTGCTGGGAGCCTAGATCGAAGGTCTTTAAATTAGTCTCTTTATGTACTTGATTCGATATTATCATCATAGATAACTTTTATTTTTCACTAAGGCTAACAGAATATCTCACACAATTTGTCTCTAAAACGGGCCTTCCTTTCCTTATAGCTGATAGTATCAGAGAATGTCTCTAATTGATAGCTAGAATGATTATCTGAGAGTGCACAGATTTTACCTCAAAATATTAATGTATACAAATACCCCTCTTCCAGGTACCTGCTGTGCAAAAATCAGGGGTTCTACTGTGAATTAAATGGAGCTATGTGATGTTGACTGAATTAGCCTTCACTCTGTTATCAAATATATAATTTTGTATAGAATTCCTGAAATATATACAGTATTTACTTCAGTGTAACTAGAGTAAGCCTAAAGTACAGCTGTAAATTAGTGTTCTGAAAATTGCAATTGGAATATAATGGAGCACACTTGGAAGCACATGCTAGCAACTCTATAGACTAATGTGTCCATGGATGCAATTACATACATGAAAGCATGATTTCCAAGAACGCACCTAGAAAAAGCTTCTGACTGCTTGCTAAAAATCGATATTTGAAACAATAAATTTTAGTTATCCCTAAGTTGACATTAAATAAATATGTAGTTACTGGGAGGATGCCGCTTACAAATTGACAGTTACTGTGGTAGTGTGCCATTAAACAAGGTGGAAAGGAAAAAATTAGGAAAAATGTAAATAGATTGAAATCAAATATCAACATATTACTTCATGTTAAATACAAAACTTACATATGTAAACTTATTAGTTTGAACTTAACAGAATAACATTGACAATCCTTCATGTCTACAACAGGCCATCTGTGAATATGTGAGAACATTTGTTCCTGTTAGAAAGAAAATAAGAGAGGGAGAAAAAGTGTATGTGTGTGTGTGTGTTTGCACATGCACATAAGAGAGAGAAAAAGACAAACACAGAGTAAGAGAGGGGAGGGAGAGGGAGGGAGGGAGGGGATACATGTGTATATGTATGTATATGTATATGTATATGTATATGTGGTATGTGGCCCATGAGTGTATGGTGTTTCTCCATGTGTATGCCTGTAAGTGAGGTAGCTGCCTTTATCACTTCTGTCATATTCCTTTGCAACAGGTTCTATCACTGACCTTAATTCTAAGGTGACAGTAGGCAAGCCCTGTGATTCTCTGGTCTGGTTCCTGCTCAGATCTAATTTTACAGAGGGGCCACTCAGCCATATCCAGCTGTTTATGTGTGTGCTGAGACCTGATCTCAGATCGTCGTGACTGTTCAACCAGCTCTCTTACCCAGTGACATATCTCTCAAGCCATATATTAGTTTATTTAAGCAAACGAATTTCTCTTTTCTATAGTATATTAGATAGGTATTAAAAATGTGCCATCATAGTGGAAAACTAAACTCAATTTCCAGAATCTGTGCTGTCTGAACATAAAATTCTATTCCTCCCTTGATGCCCACTTGATATTCTCAAAATTCAAAATCCAGCTGTGCTAGAAAAAAACATCAAGAGTTCTTTGGTGTGTCTTTGCTGTATCCTTGGTTGATCCTATTATGTATAAGTTCTGAGCACATAGTGGTAACTCGTATCTGAAAAATGCTACTGGCATGAGTCCACTTAAAGCAAGACACAAGAGTGTACTAACTAGGCTCAAAGTTTTAAGCAGCTGTTGAAAAAACCATTATTAGTGTGATTTATTTTTTAACTTTGTGGAAGTTATTTTTGTGGGAAATGGTACCTTCCTCTTCTAAAGGATCTGTAACAGACTTACTGCAAGCTGTCCAGCTTATTTTCTTCCCTTGTATTCAGTTCTGTGACTTGATAATGAGGCTTAGAAAGAATTCCAATCACTTGATATTGCTAATTCAATATTAACTCCCACCTTCCAAATTCCAGCACGGACTTGAGCTTGTCGCAATGTCCTTTTCCATGCTCCAGTTGCAACGCTAAGTACTTGTATGCGTTTTTAGTTGCGGTAGCTGCACCGAACTCTCTCTCCATCCCCGCGAAGGGCTCTGCCCATACATGTCTTGTTCTTCCACTCGCTTTGAGTGGTTTTCTTCCTCTCCTCAGCCTCTGTTGTCTCTTTTCACACTTTAATTCTGCCAGACACCTTGTTTCTATTTTATCATCTATCCCACAAAACGGTGTGTTCTTTATTCACTACTATTCAAAAATGTGGCTGACTGTTCCTTGCTGCGCATGTGCTTTCTTATCTAGCATACTGTTCCATACTTACTTACACCACTTATCCACCACCAGTACACACTGAGTGGTGTGAAACAGCTGTGAACTGTATGACATCATCTGCTGCTGGCCCCGGTTTAGGGAAAAAAAAGAAAAAAAGAAAACCTCCTTTGCAATATGTTTGGTAACTTAATGAATGATGGCTGCATCACTTTCTAGAGCCACCCAGCTAGCTGAAATGCTAACTAACAATAAAGTAAACTAAGCAGATTGAAAGTGATCTTTTGTGGATAGGAATTGTCCAAGAAATCAATTAAGGCAGACGAGCACACCACTGGCATTTAAAACTATTTTTTTGAATTTACTCAGACTATATCCTCTCTATTAGGCTGATGTTCTATCCACATACGTGTTGCTAAGATGTTATTATTACACCAATTAAATAATGCTGCTTACTATGAAGACCTTAAGGTATATAAACAAAATTAAAGGTTGTGGTTATATAAAATTATGAGTTAAATCAGGAGACAACAATTTCTAAAATGCTGATGCTGAATATAGAATGTCAAGTTTTGCATAGGTTTTTACTGGTTTAATGAATTGTTACAGATTAAAATAGTGAGGGAAAAAAATTACAGGGAGCCAGACAATGTGGCTACAGTGTAAAGGGTTAAAAATTGCTGGTTGTGAATCACTTAATTTTTTCACTTGTCTCTTTGTCTGAAAGATCCTTGTCCAGTGGATCAATTTGTCATCAAGGAGGTAATCTATATTTACTTTGCAGCAGGTACTGGAGCTCTTAACTCTGCATTTAGCTGACTCAGCTCCTAGCTAAACTACTTTGACCTCAGAAATATTCCCTGCTAACTGTCCTCCTGCTCACTCCAATTTGTACTGCCTAAATGCTAACTGCTGAGTGTCCCTCTGGCCATTTTGAAAGGTGTTTCATCACACTACAATAAACGTGAAATACTGATGCACTCAAAATGACACACACACACACATACACACACACACACACACACACACAGCAGCAGCAGCTGGATATCGACATGGGACTGGACAGGAGCATTTATTACACTTTACTTTTCTACCATTGTCTACCTTTGGCAAAGGAAGTGTCCCTGGTGGTTTATGATGATCAATACTACACGGGAGTTAAATTAGGCCTCGAGTCAAGTACACATCAAAGTTGGCTGAGATACCTTTCACCTAAAAATCTCTGGAAAATTTACATTTTCCACTAAGTTAGCCAATAATGAAGTGAAATGAGTGAGAAAAAAAAGCAGCTGTCTCATTTCTATCTTACAACCTCGTCCAACAAACCTGGTTCCATATTTTCTGATTGTAGATGTATTATAGTATAAAGCTAAGACCTTTCAAAATCTCAGCTTAGAAATACTGTTGGCTTAATGGTATGTCTTCGATAGGGAAAATGCAGCATCATGACATCAAATCTAAATATGTGAGAAACTCTGTTATCAAGGGTTTCTATGTGTTCTATTTCAAATTTAGCTTCTAAATCCTAAAAGTGAATTGGAAAGCAGATGTACTTTTGTATAACATAAAAATACTAACAAAACTCTCACATTAATTATTAGTTCTTAACTCTGAGTTGCAGAGTCAAAAGTAAATAGAGGCTAAGCAGATATTCATCCCTCTAAATAAATAGTTCAGCATATGCTCTTGTAACTTGTAAGTTTTATATGTTTCTTGGAAAGCATTTGCTCTCACCTACAGATTTCACTTGTTGTATTCAAGTTTGCTCCATTTTGTGCCTTTCATTTTTCAAATTTTATTTTATATATGTGAGCCTTTTGTCTGCGTGTTTGTCTGTGCACCATATGTGTGCAGTGCCTGTGGTCACCAGAAGAGGGCATCAGATCCCCTGGAATTGGAGTTAGAAATGGTTGTGATCTATTACGTGTTTTTCTGGGAAATGACTCTGGGTCCTCTGGAAGTGCAGCCAATGGTCTTAACCACTACAGCTTCTCTCATCTCTGCATATTTTTTTTTAAAGAAGAATCAGGTCAATCTTATGCTTCAAATGATCATTTTTATTTCTATTTAGCACTCTACTTGTCCTCCACATAAACAGAACATGGCAAAAAGTAAATAGTCTTGACCAAATTGCTCAAGTGCCTACTTAAAATAAAACTTTCATGAAATGCTTTGCATTAACTTCAGTTTCTTCTGCTACACTATAAATATGTTGGTAAGTTGGTCAAATGTCTTCCAGTGGAAAA
>OU015750.1:21598443-21639450 GCA_907169655.1 Acomys percivali | reverse complement strand
ACACACACACACACACACACACACACACACACACACACACACACACAGGCACACACTGGAGGGTTACCAAGATAATAGCTGGACTGACCTGCTACAATATTACCTGTTTGCTTTGTTGCTTTTCCTCAGAAGTAAGTCCCCTTTCCAATGTAATTATGTAATTAGAGCTAAAGAGTACAAACAAACAGAGATTTAACCCCTCCCCTGGAGCTCTGAAGTGAAACCTTTTAAATGCTAAGCTTCTGGGAAGCCTACAGATCCTGACACATGGTGGCAGACCCGACTTACCTCCTGGATTCAGTCAGCAAAGCAAGCAGGAATAGGCAGTAGGGTCTGCCCAGTGTGTGGCATTTGTTCAAGGTTTTGAAGATGCAGTTTTTGGTTTCCTTCAAATTAGCGCTTTCCTTAATTGTATGGCATATTCATAATATCATAACAAGTTACGATCGTGGATCAAAATGGACTCTTTGAAAATATGGGTCTCTTCTTTATAACTACCCTTCATTATAGGAGTGACCTTCTTGCTTATTATATGTGAGTTACAGAGTAATTATATTTGTGTACACAGTCAAATGTTCTGTTACAATGAAACCCTCTAAGAGCAAATCAAAAGATTTTACACTTAAAATCTATTCTTCCAGATCATAAGGTAAATGACCTTCTGAGCCCACTGTTTGGGAACAGCACATGGACCTTGAAAACATCAGTGATATCATTATGTATTTTGTTCTGTGGTCCTTTTTGTGGCTAGAAAGCCACAGTCTCAAGAGAAATCTCATTCTCCCCTCTTTACGCTTGAGTTTGAAGATTGTGGGTCTGCAATTATGTCGTAGGTCCATCTTCAAAGTCATGTCACCCTATTAAAGTATTCACTGTCGACTGTGGAAGTGTTAGCGGAGCCAGCAGCCCTGCACCAAATATCACAGGTGGGTAAAAGTGGGCATAGATTGGGATCTACACACAATCCTTGGCAGATTCCTTCTTTTTCCTTTTTTTTTTTTTCAAAAAGTGGAATACATTTGAAATACTAGTTCATTCATATTTGGACATTCAAAACAGTCTAGGGAAATCCCACGCATACTTACAGTTCCCTCTACCTCGTATATTAAATAACTATCTTACGTAACTAGGCTACAATGTCACTACTAGAGCACTGATATTAAGACAGGCTGGCATTCCCATTTTCTCAGTTACTTGCACTTGTGTGTGTTGTTCCAACTAATTATAGGAGCTTCACCTGTAAATGCTGACCCCACAGCTATAGTCATCTAAAACCGCTGCATCATCCCAGAACCTATAATTACTCTTTGGGCAGGAATTGCCTCCATTTCTTCTTACCCTCTCTACTCTTTTTTTTTTAAGTAAATGTATTTATTTACTCACTTTACATGCTGATTGCTACCCCAATCCTCTCCTCCCAGTCAAGATGCAGGGTGCAAACTCCTCCCCTGTTCTCCCTTCTCCCCCTGATAGAAGGGGAAGGTGCCTCATTGGGTACCAACTCACACTGGCGCAATAAGTCACTGCAGAACTAGGCACATCCTCTCCCACTGAGGCCAGACGGAAAAAAGTTCGATCCAAAGGCAAGCCTGAAAGTCAGAGAGGGCCCTCAGTCCACTTGTTAGGGGATCCACATGAAGCCTAAGATGGACATCTGCTACATATGTGCAGGAGGTATCTAGAACCAGTCCTTGCATGCTCTTTGGTCAATGGTTCAGTATCCATGAGCCCCCACGGACCCTGGTTAGTTGACTCTGTATGCCTTCCTGTGGAGTCCTTGACCTCTCTGGCTTCCTCAATCATTCCTCCAACTCTTCCTTAGGACTCCCCAAGCTCTGTCTACTCTTTGGCTATGGGTTTCTGCATCTGTTTCCACCAGCTGCTGGGTGAAGCCTCTCATAGGACAGTTATGCTAGGCTTCTGTCTACTAGCACAGCAGAGTAACATTAATAGTTTCAGGGATTGAGATCCATAGGATGGGTCTCAAGTAGAGTCAAGCTTTGGTTGGCCATTGCCTCAATCTTTGCTCCATCTTTGTCCTTGTACATCTTGTAAGCAGAACAGATTTTGGGTCGATGGTTTTGTGGATGGGTTGGTGTCCTTATCCCTCCATCAGAAATCCTACCTGGCTACAGGAGGTGGCCACTTCAGGACTTCCTGGCACCTCCCCTTTCTCAGGTCTCTGGGAAACCTCAAAGACGCCATCCATGTGTTTTCCATTCTCTCACTGGCCCTCTCTTCCCTGATCTCCCTATTCTTAATGCCCAACCCTGCTCTCTTTCCCATCCCCTCTCCTACCCAGTCCCTTCCCTTTACCTCCAATGCCTATTTTATTTCCCCTTCCAAATGAGGTTCAATAACCTTCCACTGGGACCTCCTTGTAACTTAACTGTGTTCAGTTGTGGGTTGTAAGGTATTTATACTATACTTTTTGCTAATATCCACTTCTAGGTGAGTTCATACCATGCATGTTTTTTTGGGGTTAGATTATCTCACTCAGAATGATATTTTCTAGATCCATCCATTTTCTTGCAAATTTCAAGATGTTCTTGTTTTTAATAGCTGAGTAGCATTACATTGTTTAACTGTGCTGCATTTTCTTTATCCATTCTACGGTTGAGGGATATCTAGATGGTTTCTAGAATAAAGCTGCTATGAACATAGTTAAGCAAGTGTCCTTGTGGTACAGTGTAGAAGAATGCAAATAGATCCATATTTATCACCTCACATAAAACTCAAGTCCAAGTAGATCAAAGACTTCAGCATAAAACCAAATACACAAAGTCTAATAGAAGAGAAAATGGGGAATAGTCTTGAACTCATTGGCACAGGGGACAACTTCCTAAACAGAACACCAGCAGCTCAGGGACTAAGATTAACAATTAAATAAACAAGAACTCATGACGCCCTCTTCACTCTTGCTCATCATTGTCCCCAGCCACAACCCTGCCATTTTTATAAGGTCTCTTGACCCTCTGCAGTCAGTTAGGACTGCAAAAAGAGAAAATGTTCAGAATCTGTGCACAAAGACCATATCTACCATGTGTACTTTTTCATGGTACCAGCCATGAGGTGAGAAAGTGGTTCGACACTTGAAGCACCATGTTCCCATAGGCCATCTGGGGCAGTGCCATACATTAAAGTACATGGGCCCCCTACTGAAGTCCAAGTACTAGTAGAGCACAGAGATTTTCGTTGCTTACAAGCTGTTACTTCTGGGAACTGTAAACCCAAGTAGCTAGCTTACCTGGCTACTCAATTCATTAATGTCTTCCTTTTCTGTAAATAAAATTATGGGTGAAGAGTTTCTGTCCTGGCATCCAGATGGAGTACTTTATGTGAATAAGGCCTTGATAAAGTGAAGTTGTTATTTTCATGCCTTTGGATGTTTGTTTTCACAATGTATTTTAACTTCTCAACTGTACTGCAAGACACCTACATATGTAGCCTAGTCTAAATATTTACCGAAATTGGTAAACTGGGGAAAATGGTGGGAGAAAATTCATAATCTATCATATTAATGATGTCACTGACTCTGAGGTATTGAGAGACATTAGTTCTTTTCTTGGGCATAACTTTTTCCTCAGGAAATGTTGGAACTATGGTGCCAAGCTGTGCTCTTACTTTCTTCCCCTGGGACACATGTTCATGAAAGTACAGTTGGGACTAAAAGCAACATATGAATAGTTAAGCTAAACTAACTGTCAGACTTCACTGCAGCATTTGATTCTTCATGTGAGAAAAAGGCATTCTTCTTGTTTAGTTTTGATTGTTGGACTAAATCGTTGATCAAAACGAACCTGGGAAGGAAGGTTTTATTTGGCTTGCACATCATAATTGTAGTACATCATCAAAGGAAGTCCGGGCGAGAATGCAAGTAGGCACGGGGGCAGAAATAATTAGAAAAACTCCTTACTGTTCATTCCCCATGGCTTACTAAGCTCTATCCTTCTATACCAAGGACATTTGTCCAACTATCTACAATGGCCTTGGTGTCCTCACATCTATTAATAATCAACTAAGTGCTCTATAGAATTGCCCATAGACCAGTCTATTGAAAGAAATTTCTCACTGAAGAGTTCGTACCTGTTTACTCTAGTTTGTGTTAAGCTGACAACCCCCCAAAGGGGTGAATGTTCCAGAGGTTTTTTGGTTGTTCATTTTTGATTCACACAACTTACACATTAATGAATAGCCATAGATGGTTGTGCATTAGATCTTATAGAAGGCTTCTCATACAAATATCCATGCAGAAGTTCTATATTTCAGATTAAATAAAATATCAGAATTATTAGTAATATACTCATTGCTATACGTACACTGAAGTGAGGAGAGTGTATATATAACCAAGATGGCTAAAATATAGCATGCATTTTCCCAAGATAATAAATGGTAAACATTTTTTTAGAAAGTAATAGCTTTGAAGAGAATATCACAATGCCAATTTTAGCACATTCTTTTCCGTTTGAATTGGTACACTGCTGCTCAGACCGTGATAAACGTCACAAAATTATCAAATCCCAGGTCATTAGGAATACACTTTGCTCTAGAGTGCAACAGTGAGTATCTCAATGTATTAGAATGTTCTGAAGTCTGTAAAACTCAAGAGACAGTATAAATGGTCTTGATATTTTTTAAAAATTGTTACCTAGTGGAAAAAGAGCACACTCTCGGTAACAAGGAGCTGATAGAAACACACTGCTTGAACTACACATGAACTAACCTTGTAAGGAATATTTGCTCTTTTCTGTTCATAACCTGGCCTTATGACAAGGTGAAGAAGAAAAAACTGTTGCCTTAGGCATTTACAAGCCCTACAAAGACTTTAAGAAAAATACCCACAGCTTTACTGTGGATCTGTCTAGGTCTTTTAACATGTTGGTCAGATCTCAAAGGGAACCAGCAATATGAGAAATTTAAGCACAAAAACCCTACAAAAGTAACTTTATAATACAAAGAATAAAGTGTTTAAAGATTTTTTTCTTCAAAATTTAGTGGAAAAATTAGAAACTTCAGGAAACCAATATTTCTTTATCAAGGCCAAAGAAAATTCAGGTCATCTATCCTGTTGTTGTTGTTGTTGTTGTTGTTGTTGTTGGTTTTGTTTGGATTACTGCTCTGGCTTTTTTATGATAGGGTCTCACTGTGTAGCTCTGGTTGTACTGGAGCTCACTATATGGACCTTAAAAACTTGAGACTTACAGAGATCCACTGGCCTTTGCATGCTGAGTGCTGGAATAAAGATGAGCAATATGATGGTTAGCTTCACTCACCTTTTAAAAGCACAACTTATATAATACATATTTTATTATTGTGAAGTATATTTATGATGTAAGATTACTATACAAAGAAAATGAAATAGAAAAGATTTAATTATAAAACAGAAATCCCAATATGATTTGCAGACTTAAGTAATATTTTATTACCCAATGCTTTAAGGTTTTTATATCTTTTTACAACTAAATTTTTACATGAAAAAGAGATGTTAAATCAAACTTGCTATTTTGCCCTAAATGCCATTATTATTTATTTATTTAGAATGTCAACATAAAGCTTACAAAAAAGAAAGGATTATTCTGGTTAAAATTTAACCTATTTTATACTTACATTTGTTCAAAATGGTAAGTATCCAAGTGCAGCGAATATAACTTGATGGTAAATGGTTCGCCTAATAAATACAGAGCCTTGGTTTCAGTTTACAATCATACACGCGCACACACACACACACACACACACACACACACACACACACACAAATACACACCACAAACACACACTAATACACATCATACACACACACTACTATATTAGCAGTCTGCATGTCTAAAAAAGAAGCATGGCTTCCAACATGAAAAAATGAAAAATTAAACCATTTGATTATAGTCAAAAGAATGTGAATAAAAAGGAGAAGATATTCTGAAATACTGAGCCCCAGCTGTGTTAATGCATGATTTGTTAGTCTGAGCATTTCCTTGTTGTCACCTTTTCTGCTCTCTGAAGAGTAAATGATATCTCTAACATACCTAAATGAATTATTCCAAATACTAAGTAATATAATAAATACAGCTTTGAAAATATAAGTAGTTTTCCAGGACCCTCTGGATCCTTCTATTTCCTCCTCTCCCAGGCTTCTCACACCTAAAGTCTCAATAGGATGTCCTCCCCTCTGACACACTTTCCTAGTAGGTAAAGTTTTTCATGAGGGCGTACCCCTTGGACTAGTGTCTCGATATAAGTGAGTATATACCATTTGACTCTTTATGCTTCTGGGTGAACTCACTCATTATGATAATTTCTAGTTCAATCCATTTGTCCACAAATTTGGGAAATTCCTTGTTTTTAATAGCTGAGTAGTATTCCATAGTGTAAATATACCACAATTTCTTTATCCATTCTTCTACTGAGGGACACGTAGGCTGTTTCCATGTTCTGGCTATTATGAATAAGGCAGCTATGAACATAGTTGAGCATATGTCCCTGTTGTGTGGTAGTGCATCTTCTGGGTATATTCCAAGGAGTGGAATAGCTGGGTCTTGAGGAAGCCCTATTTCCAGTTTTCTGAGAAAGGGCCAGATAGATTTCCAAAGGGGCTGTACTAGTTTGCATTCCCACCAGCAATGAAGGAGTGTTCCTCTCTCTCCACATCCTCGCCAGCATGTGGTGTCAGTTGAGTTATTGATCTTAGCCATTCTGATGGGTGTAAGATGGAATCTCAGTGTTGTTTTGATTTGCATTTCTCTGATGACTAAGGAGGTCGAGCATTTCTTTAAGTGTTTCTCCGCCATTTGATATTCCTCTGTTGAGAATTCTCTGTTTAGTTCTGAGCCCCATTTCTCTATTGCATTATTTGGTTTGGTAGGAAAACTACAGGCGGGTCTGGGCCCTGGGGTCCTCCTCAAACTATGGCACCAGCCAAGGAAAATATAGGCAGTAAACTTCGAACCCCTACCCAGTCTAGCCAATGGACAGGACATTCTCCACCGTTAAGTGGAGAAGGAGATCTGACTTTCACACAAACTCTGGTGCCCCATATTGGACCATGTCCCTTGGATGGGGAGGCCTGGTGGCACTCAGAGGAAGGATAATAGGTCACCAAGAAGAGACTCGATACCCTATGAGCATATACATGGGGAGGAGGTCCCCCTCAGTCACAGACATAGGGAAAGGGAGTGGGGGCGAAGCGGGAGGGAGGAAGGAATGGGAGGATACAAGGGATGGGCTAACAATTGAGATGTAATATGAATAAATTAATTTTAAAAAAGAAAAAAGGGAAAAAAAAGAAAATATAAGTAGTTTTCTATATTTATCAAATTTGAACGTAAAACCCAATTATTCAATGCACTTAACATCTGAAGAATCTGAACATTATTTCTCCTTAAAAATATTCAGAGAGCTGGGCATAGTAGTACACATTTATGATTCCTGTACTCAAGATTCAGAGGGAAGAATATTGATACTTTGAAACGAACCTGAACTAGATAGGGAATTCATCCTAGCCTGGCCTATAGGAAGAATCCATACCCCCAAATCCAAAAAAGAACAAAAAATATGTAGTAATGTGCTGGAAGGATCAGCCTTTGTGTGCTTCCACAGCAACCAAAGTTCAAGGAAAACAGAAAATAAGAATTTATTGATATTTGCCAGTAGACTCATAATCTTACATAATCAAAACAAGCAGAGAGCTCTGGTTTATTAAGAAAAATTCAAACATATCAGAAAGGAGCTAGTATAGTGAGGGAGACTTAGTGGATAATAAGTGTAACAGACAAAAGAGCTTCAAATGTGGACCTTCCTGCAAGCCTCTCCACCCACGAACTTCACTCCGTGCTCAAGGAAAACAGAGGTGGAAAGCTGTGAGTGACTCTCTCAAGGCACAGAAATGGGAGAGGAAACAGTTGGCGGGACTTCTCCCTAAAATCCCAAAGGAAGAAACACCTTCACCTGTGAGCTGAGGATACAGCATTACCTTCTTTGTGTACCTATAAAAATCATTTAAAAATGGGAAAGAAATATAACAAAGACAAAAAAAAAAAAAAGAGCATCAAACTGTGAGAAGTAGCAGCAACAAATAAATGCTGGTTTCAGAACTTGTCATACAGTAGAAACAAAACAAAACAAAACAAAACAAAACAAAACAAAACAAACTGCAAATTTAACACTCAAGATCCAAAAAAGCACAATCCTATTTTCAAAAAAGTGTTTATTCATTTTATATCTCTCCTCCCAGTCCCACCCTCCCTCTCTCTTCCCCCTATGCCTCCTCCCCCTACTCCTGCAAAAAGTGGAACCCTCTACGAAGCCACCCCAACACATCAAGTCTCATTAGGACTGAGCATGTCCTCTTCCCCTGTGGCCTGGAAAGACAGCCCTGCCAAAGGAAAATGATCAAAGAGCACACAACAGGGTCCTTATCAGAGACAATCTCCTGCTCCCCTTGCTATGGGACCCACATGAAGCTCCCTCGAACTGTCCATCTGTGTGGGGAGCCTAGGTTCAGTCCTTGGTTGGTGCTTCAGTCTCTGCAAACTGCTATGGGCCCTAGTTAGTTGGCTCTCTTTGTCTTCTTACATGTTTTGTCTAGCATTGAGAAATCAACAAGAAAACAAGAAAGAATGTCACCATCTTATTCCTAAATTGGCATGTGTCCTGTTATTGAATTAAAAAGAAGAGATCATCTTGAGACCTTGAACACTTGGGTCAAAATAATGACAGAAATTTGGATAGAGCAAACAGTTATTAAAAAAAAAAAAAGCTGGGATACATAGCTGGCAGGGTAGATGCCATGATCACAAAGGTGGGCTTTCCAGGGCAATGTTTATCTATTGCACTCTGGATGTGCTGACCTTTATGGTTTCTCCAAATGCCAGACACTCAACTGCATAATTGTGGAGTGGGCTACTGCCTTACAGCCTTCCCCTGGTTTAAAAAAAACTGGAGCTTTAGCCTCCACCATACACAAATATATTTCTAGAGAATACTGAGACCTTTTGTAATCAAATCAGTAATGAATCCAAACTCACCTTTATTTGCAATGAAATCAACTTAACTCTACCGTTCTCGTCTCATCGAGTTACCCAGTTTCGTATGGTTAATACTGGTTTCTTTTCCTTCCCTAAGGTATATACTCAATGGATTCTTCTCCTGCAATGAACTGTTCTGAGGAGGTTTCAAATCTTCCACAGGAGGGCTCCTGTGTCAGGAATCAATCATCTTTCCTGCTTTGTCTGGATTATCAGTCTCTTGAGACTAGGAAAACTCAAGAATTGCAAAGGACATCATGCCACTTTCTTTCTTTTTTATAATATTTTATTAATTCATTCATATTAAATCTCAATTGTTAGCCCATCCCTTGTATGCTCCTATTCCTCCCTCCCTCACGCTTTCCCCCTACTCCCCTTCCCTGTACCCAGCAAAACTATCAATAATGATTGCCGGAGAAAACGTCATGCCACGTTCAAAGATGCAAACCTGAACCTCAGAGTAGACCCTTGCACAACCTCTGTGTCCCGTTCCCACTTTCTTCTTTTCTCTACATGTCTGTGTCTGTCTTCTTCTGTCTATCTCTATGTCTCTGTGTCTGCATCAGTCTCTCCCTGTCTCCCACTCCTGAATTACTTTTATTTTTGGGGTGTGACTCAGGATAGGTCCACAATCCCCTAGGTGATTACCCCACACCTAAAAATATTTAGTTAGGAGCAGTTGGATATTCTGATTTATTTGTTTTGTTCTTTTATATAGAACACTAAGAGAATGCATAGGAAGGTAGGGGGCTGAATCTATAGTGAATTGGCAGAAAAGAGGTGAATATATCAGAATACATTGTATAGAATTCTCAAGGAATTAATAACGTGCTTTTTCAAACAATACTGAGCACTGAGAATTTATTTTCCTTCCTTTTTATTCTTTAAATTGGTGATAGGGAAAAATCTGTTCCTGCAACCCTAGAGGACATCCTGACAGCATGAGTTTGACAGCATGCAAAACAAAATACTTTCAATGGAGAGATGAAAACTGTAAGAAGGAAACATAAAAAATGACAGAAGTGAGAAACACAGAAGTCACCAGCTGAATGTCCTCCTGAGAGTCCATCAACAGATACAGCATGAATGCAGAAAAAGGCAGAGAATCTGAAAGTGGGAGGACTCAAGCTGTAGACAATAACATGTGGGGAAATATTCTGGGAAAAGACAACAGAGCCATCAAAAGCTGGTTGTCTGTCAGTCATCTATGAATGAATCTAAGAGAGTTAGGGAAACCACTGTTGCCCAGTGTGTGTGTGTGTGTGTGTGTGTGTGTGTGTGTGTGTGTGTGTGTGTGTGTGTGTGAATATATACATAAATGCTACCCAGAAACTCAAACTACTAAAAGTAAGAAACAGACAAGGAAATAGTACATAAGAAAAAGGCAAATACTTTTTTTTTTTTGCAATGAGTAAAGATTTAATTCAAGCTCATTTAACTTTTATTTATTTTATTTTATTTTTTTAATTTATTCATATTACATCTCAATGGTTATCCCATCCCTTATATCCTCCCATTCCTCCCTCTCTCCCATTTTCCCCTTACTCCCCTCCCCTATGACTGTGACTGAGGGGGGATTCCTCCCCCTGTATATGCTCATAGGGTATCACGTAGCAGGCTACCAAAGAGACAAATACTTTTCAAAGACAAGGATTTTTAAGAATGCCCCTCTAAAGACACAATGGCCAAGAGATAGTGGAAAGAGATTATTTGCTATGTTGAAAGAAGAAAACAAAGAATGAAAATGGGCACAAAATATTATCTAGTCCAGACCAAGAAATCATTTTGGAAATTCCTCTTTCTTTCACGGACTAGTTAAGAATGGGTAAGGAATAGTAAGAGCACACACTGCAACAGAGTCTTAGACTATATTAGGGAGACATATTTTTTTGATGGACTACTTGAAATTAGCAAGTTATTTGATAACAGGCAGGTTGCACATTGTGGGAGTGGCATGAGGAAGTATGTAGCTGAAATGATGAGCAAAACGTACAAAAATCTGAAAGTGCTCTAAGTTTTCAAAGTGCCATATACTATAACAGAATTGATTGCTAGTTAATATCAGACAGAGACTAATTATTCTTTAGTATCCAAACCAAGTAAATCAAAATTAGAATCAGTTATATTATCTCAGAAAGTAAACAAACAAACAAATAAATAAATTGTCTGTAAAAGGTATTATAAAGTAACAGTCTATATTTGGACTACCAAATTATTTAGATAGCTCTTAGCTAACTTACTAAATACAAAAATAATCTATTAATTATATGTATGATATGAACAAAAAACATAATCCACAGATTTGTTTTATTTTTTATTAAATTAACCTGATCAGCAACAGCCCTTCCACCCTGTCCACACCTCCTTTGGGTCTCATAGACCATCCCCTTCTGGCCTCTCTCCCCACACCCTCTGCTATCATCTAACTTCTATGTTCCCATCCCTAACTTAAGCAGATATAACCTCCCTCAAATATAGGCCATCCTTGCTAGATGACAGATAGGTTTACATTCTCCACTCTCTTTGTTCCCTAGACCCAAGACTGCAGTAGGCATTCTCCCCCTAGCATCCCCTTCCCCTAGCCTGCAACACCAGCATTTCCCAAGAAGACACTAGCCAAGCAGGCCAATAAAACAGGCAACACATAATCAACACAATCACTGAAAATCCAGAGAAAAAATGACAAACCACCACTCACCAAACCCAGAAATCAGCAGCTAGACCTATGCCTATCCCAAACCCTGATGCTCAGATGACAGTGTAAAAACCCAGTAACAGCTGGGGTCAAATATGTCTCCACTAGAGCTGAGCTATCCTACCACACAGGCCTCAAATATTCTAATATAACTGAAGCACAAGTAAATGACTTTAAACCAACTTTATGAAGATAATAAAGGTCCTTAAAGAGGAAATAAATAAATCCTACAATGAAACTCAGGAAAACACAAACAAATTATTAGAGGAAATGAATGAATCCCTCCAAGAAAGTCAGGAAAACGAAAACAAACAGTTGAGGGAAATGAATAAGCCCATTAAATAAGGCTAAACATAAGCAAAGAATATAAGCAAACACATAAAACTGCTCAAGATATTGAACTAGAAATAGAAGCAGTAAAGAAATCACAAACTGGGGGCATTC
This sequence comes from Acomys percivali, assembly GCA_907169655.1. Taxonomy (NCBI): domain Eukaryota; kingdom Metazoa; phylum Chordata; class Mammalia; order Rodentia; family Muridae; genus Acomys; species Acomys percivali. The sequence continues at coordinate 21,627,291 of OU015750.1, read as the reverse complement.
TGGTAATGAAAAATGTAGGAATGCAAACAAAAACTATAGAGGCTAACTTTGCAAAGAGAATACCAGGGATTGCAGAGAGAATCTCGGGCATTGGTGATATAATAGAAGAAATGGGTACATCTGTCAAAGAAAATATTAAATATAAAAAGTCCTGACACATTGCATCCAGGAAATCTGGGATACTATGAAAAGACCAAACCTAAGGATAATAGGAATAGAGGAAGAAGAAGAATACTAGCTCAAACACCCAGAAAGAATTTCAACAGAATTGTAAAAGAAAATTTTTCTGACCTAAATAAAAGCCTGTAAAGGTACAAGAAGCAGGGAGAGCACCAAATAGCTTTGACAAGAAAAGAAAGCCTCCTCTCCATGTAATAATAAAGACACCAAACATGCAGAGTAAAGAAAGAATATGAAAGGCTGCAAAGTGAAAAAAAACAAAAAACAAAAATGAAAAAACTAAGTAACACATAAAGGCAGACCCATTAGAATTATACCCAACTTCTCAACTGAGACTCTAAAAGTCACAAGGACATATACAGATATGTTACAGCCACTAAGAGACCATAGATGCCAGCCCAGATTACTATACCCAGCAAAACATTCACTTACCATAGATGGAGAAAATAAAATATTCCATGATAAAATGAAATTTACATAATATCTACAAATCCAGCACTACAGAGGTACTAGAAGAAAACATCCAAACCATGGAGGTTAACTATATCCATGAAGACACAGGAAATAATTTCATATAAGCCAAAGCAGAAGAGAAGATACACACACACACACACACACACACACACACACACACACACACACCATGATCACCACCAACAAAATAACAGGAAATAACAATCTTTAGTCATTGATATATCTCAATGTCAATGGCCTCGATTCCCCAGTAAAAAGACATAGATTAACAGAATTTATGTGAAAAGAGAAGCCATCTTTAGGCTGAATACAGAAAATACCCCTCAACATAGAAGATAGACATTACCTCAGGATAAAGGGTTATAAAAAATATTCTAAGTAAATGAACCTAAGCAACAAGGTTTTCAATAATTTAATATCTAACAAATAGACTTGAAACCAAAATTTATCAAAAGAGATGTCTACATGGTCATCAAAGAAAAAATCTCCCAACATTTCAATTCTTAACATCTATGTCCCAAACACATGGACACTACTACAGCTTAAACCACACATTGGACCTCACAAACTGAATGAAAGGCTTCAGTACCCTACTCTCATTAATGGAGTCACCAAGACAAAAACTAAACAGAGAAATGCTGAATCTAACTGACATTATAACCAAAATGAGCCTAATAGATATTTATGGAACATGCCACCTAGACACAGAAAATGTTCTCAGCTCCCATGGAACTTCCTTCAAAATTGACTGCATACTTTGACACAAAACAAATCTCAAAAACAAGAGTAGGTTGTCCAATCTCTATGCATTTTCAATATTGTACTTGAAGCTTGAGCTAGAATAATAAGATGCCTGAAGGGAATCAAATGGGAACAATTTGGAAAGAAAATGTTGAAATATTGTTACTTTTAGAGGTTATAATAGAATTCACAAGTGACTCCCAAAAAATCTACTGATGAAATCCTACATCTGGTAAATACTCTCAGCAAAGTGGTTGAAAACAAGATTAATTTTAAGAAATCAGTAGCCATTCTTTATTCAAATGACAAATTGACAAATCAGGCAAACAGAATCCTTCACAATATCCTCTAATAATATAATATGTTGGGGTAATGCTAACCAATCAAGTGAAAGATTTGTATGATAAAACTTCAACTCTTGAATAAAGAGATTGAAGAAGATATCAGAAAATGGAATGATTGATCTCCCATGAGCATGGACTGTTAGAATTAACATAGGAAAATTGATCATTCTTATAAAAGCAATTTACAGATTCAACACAATCCCAATCAAAATACAAACAAACTTCTTTACACACCTTGAAAAGATAATTCTCAACTTCATATGGAAAAACAAACAACAACAGAAAACAAGGATAGCTAAAAACAATCCTGGAAAATAAAACAAATTCCAATGGTACCACCATCCTTGATTTCAAGCTGTACTACAGAGCTATAGAAAAAAATACTGCATGGTACTGGCATAAAAACCAGACAAATTAATCAATGAAATCAATCTGAAGACACAGAAATAAATTCATACTCATATGGACACTTGATTTTTATTTAGAAATCCATCAGTGCACATTGGAGAAAAGAAAACAACTTCAACTATGTTTCTGGTCAAACTGGATATCTGACAAATGCTAATTGATCCATATTTATTAACCTGCACAAAACTCAAGTCCAAGACACATAAATCCAGACACATTGAGTCTCATAGAAGAGAAAGTGAGGGACATCCTTGAACACAATGTCATAAGAGATAACTTTCTGAACAGAACACTGATAATACAGGCACTAAGATCAAGAATTACTAAATGGGGCCTCATGAAACTGAAAATATCTGTAAGGCAAACAATACAACTATCAGACAAAATGGCAGTCTACAGAATAAGAAAAGATATTTACCAAGTGTACATAGAGGTCAAATATCCAAAGAGTATAAAGAATTCATGAAATTAGGTGTAAAAACAGAATCCATTTTAAAGACAGGATACAGATCTCAGAACATTCTCAGTAGAATGTTCTCAAATGGCTGAGAAACCCTAGATCAACATCCTTAGACATCAGGGAAATGCAATTCAAAACCACTTTGAAGTTCCATCTTACACCTGTAGAATTGATAAGATCACTGACACAAGTCGAGCTCATGCTGGTGAAATGTGAGGCAAGAGTACCATTCACCTGTTGCTGGTGGGAGTGCAAACTATAGTCACTATAGATATCAATATGGAAGTTCTTTAAAAATTGGCAATTGATCTACCTCAATATCCAATATACTACTCTTGGACATATAGAAAAAAAAAATCCTCCCTCCAAGAACAAGGACACTTACTCAACTATGTTCATCACGGACATGAAAACAGAAGAAAAGTGAATACAGCTAGAAAAAAAAAACTCATCCTGACTGAGGTATCCTAGATCCAGTAAGATAAATATAGTATGTATTCACTTAGAGGTGGATATTAGCTGTTAACTAAATGATAATCAGGCTACCATCCACAGACTCAGAGAGGTTAGGTAGAAAGGAGGTTCTGGGTGTGGGGAAGCATGTGTATCTCTCAGAAGCAGAGATAGAATAGATTTTGAAGGTGGATGAGTGAAAGAGAGGGTAAGTGAACAGGAGTGACCAGATGGGGGTTGATGGTGAACGTGTGAAGAGAGACTGGAATGGGGGCAGCATTTGGGGGGAGCAAAGTGGAAATCCAATGCAGTGGAAACTTCCTGGCACCTATGAGGGTAACCCTAGTGAAGACTCCCAGTAATAAAGTACATGGCGTCTGAACTGACCATCTTTTGTAGCCAGGAAAGGCTTCCAATGATGTACTGGATGGCGTTCTGTTGAGAAATTCACTGAGGAGGTCTGGTGGAGATCCCTAAACAACATAGGTTGATGTTAAGACAGAAGGTCACTCTCTAAATACTTGACATGTGGCCCCTTTACAGAGGACCACATCAACGCAGCTCATTGACCATAAAGAGGTCAAGTTGGTGGGTGCCTGCAGCGAGGCTCACCCGCACGTTTTGATCTCTTTGTCACAAGAAAGTACTCTGCAAGGTATGAAAAGAGAAACCTGGATAACAACCAAGCCACATAAGCCTTGACTTACAGCCTGTCCTCCTCAAAAGATGTACTAGGGCAGTGGTGCTGCAGACTTGAGGGAGTAGGCATTCGATGTTTGGTTTAAGTTGCAATACATGCCTTGAATAGGAGCCCATGCCCTGAACTGCCTGAATTTCCAGGAACAGGAAAATGGAAAGACCAAAGACCTACGGTAGAACCAAACACAACAAACAAAATATTCAAAAACAATAATCCTAATGATATTCTGCTATACTCATAGTTGTCATCAGAGAGGCTTCTGGCAGCAGATAGGAGTGGATGCAGAGACCCACAGCCAGACATCATGCCCGAGAGAAAGTCTAAATTGAAGGTCTCCATTGGGTTCCGCACCTTGGATAGGAGGGAACTCTGGGGAAGAAGACAAGGAGTGATTGTAGAAGTCAGAGGGTTTGGGGACACCAGAGAGCATGTCCCACTGAATTAACTAAGCAGGGATCACACGCAGTCACAGAGACTGAAGTGACAAGCATGGGGCCAGCAGGGATCTGCCCCAGGTCCTCGGCATATATGTTGTGGCTGTGAGTTTGGTGGTTTTCTGGGACTCCTATCAGTGAGAGAAGGGAGACAGTTTCTGACTCATTTACTTGCTCTCAGGAGTCTTTTATTCTTCTTATGTTGCCTCATCCAGTCTCAAAATAAGGGTGTTTGCCTTATCTTATTGTATTTTGTTTTGTCCTGTTTGGCTGTCCTTGCTTCTGGAATCACTGCTATTCAGCTGATCCAACACCATGTGCAATTGGCACCACAATCTTGGATCTCTGAATTCACCTGGAGAAGAAAAAGAAATCTGAGGACAGAAAACTTCTCTGATAAAAAGACATGGTAAACTCAAGGAACATGTGGAAAATTTTATTAGTGGAAAGTGAATCTGGAAAAGAGGTGTTCCGTATAATTAATTCAAACTGTATATATGTAAATATCATCCTCAATACATATATATTAAATTTGCAGTTACAAAATTTTTGAGTGTATTATAAATGCAAACATATCTCAGAATATTAGGATATAGTAGGGGTGATCGCTTGAAGAACAAGGGAAACAGACTAGAAAAAATACAAATTAAAAAATATATATAATATTGAACATTAGTACAATGGCTGTAGCACCTTGAGGCTGTGGGTTTTGCTATTGCCACAATGAATTTGGTTTAAGGGGATTTAAAAAAAAAAGCAACAGAATTATCAAAGCACTCATAAAGTAAATTTTCCAGAAATGAGATATAGTGTATCAATTAGTCCTCTGCAAGAAGGAATCAGGTGCATGAGATGTGGGAAGTAGGTGACTCACAAGTCTCAGGAAGTGTGTAAAACTAACAAGATTTACAAGGCCACTTCTCAAAGTTATAACAAAAGTGGCCCCTCTAGAAAGTGATCTGCTGGTGGCTGAGAGAAAAGATGCTCTCCAATCTGCTCAACTGCTTACAGGATGGGCAGAGTGCTTCTGGGTTCCAGCTTTCACCGAAAGGCACTCAGACTAGGGTAGATTTTTCAGTGATGTAGCTGTGCAATTGAGTTCTTCCTGTTCCTGCAAATACTCCCCAATCCTACTCTTGTAAGTAAGGTCAAAAAGAACTTGGTAAATATTACTTCACCAAGTTAGACTTTGGTAGAATTTTGCACCATGGAATACTGAAACATAAGTGGACTGATAAACAGGGTTTTGCTTGTGAAGCTAAACCTCTACCTGGCTACCTACAAAAGTGAGGATCCCCCAGTTTCTCTATACATTCCTGTCTCTGCAAACACATCTGACTTCCAGACAGCCTGGACCCAATGCTTATAAATATGATAGCATTTCACTCTGTGTTTGTGTTAACGGAGCTGTCGAATTTAAGTTAACCAAATGGAATTGATGCAGTGGAATCTTCTTAGATAAGCCTTATACAGAGGAACAAGGACATTTATTGCCTGAAATCTTTAAAGAAAAGTATGTGTTTCTGTTTGCATCTTTCTTGTTCTAGAGGACCAGTGAAAGAAGCCAAAAGCAAGAACATGAGAGAAGCCTCTGGGAGTTGAGCAGTTCCTAAACAACAGTTGATTAGTCAAGGGATGTAATGGAGAGTTACAAACCCAAGTTCTGTCAACAAATAAATGCAAATGGAAAAACATCCTGTTACTAGAAACAGTGCTGCTTGAATCAATAAGTGTGTTCAGCCTTGAAAATAAAAGGTAGGATCTCACGTCTAGATTGCTTACTGGACCTCAAGAACTGTTAAGTGATAAATAAGTATATGCTACATAGTTAACAGTGGTTTGGATAATTTACTGTACAACGAAACAAAAGTAAAACAGCCCATTTAGGGACTTTTCAGTTGTTTTCTTAACATATTAGCTTGTGTGATCAGTCATCTTGAATAGCTTCTACATGTCTTACCAGCTTCATGTACTGATCCCTGTCTCAGGCGTAGTACCCAAGTGGACAACATGATTTGTTTCATCATATCTTGTGCCCTACTTGATAAAAAAAAAATACGTAGTCCCTACAGGGGCCATCCCTTCAACTCCTTTATGTTCTTTCGAGACCTTAACAATTTGTAGCAATACAAATAATCACTAAATATTTGACATCTTTTTTATTTAATTAATTTATTCAGATTACATCTCAGTTGTTTTCCCCTCACTTGTATCCACCCGTTCCTCTGTCCCTCCCACTTTCACCCTACTCTCCTCTCTTAGGTCTGTGACATCTCTTAAGTAGCTTCACATTCAAAATATATTGGTATTATTGTGCCACTACTCAGACTATCACATGACAATTGTCAGAAAAGAAGCATTTCTAGCTAGGAAGTCAGCTGGTTACATGTTATTTGGGAGTCTTAAATAATGCATCATCAAAGTCCATTTTTGTTAATCACATATAAGAATCAGTGGAGAGACTATTATGTAACTTCTGGATTCCAGCTCCACAGAATCTCATGTTAAGTCACCTACCCATTATGTTTTTGAACTGATCAGGATATTTGTAGAACAGTATACAAGTTTCCTTAAGGTAAAAGTTCTCAAATAAATTAAAGCTGAGATGTGTACAGTTTGGAGGCAGACACACACCACCCCATCAACTACCAGGTGGACACACCATCTTTAAAGATGTACTGTTGAGCCAAATAACCTGCTTATATTTGTCACAGTCCCCTAACTGCAGCCACCTGGCTTGTAATTATAGACGTTGTGATAAACAGATTTAAGTTTGGAGTGATTAGATATTGTGTAGAAAGTATTCAACTCTGGGCCACCTGACTCTCACAGACTTTGTACCTTCTCCTTCATTTGATACATATTTCCTATTAATAGAAAAACACCTGTTTCCTGATAGTCTTCCAAGTTAAAAAGATATACATTTAGGGAGAAACATCTGGGAGTAAGGTCCTTGTGAAGGACAACCAAATATAATTCTCCCTACCACAAAACTTTCTCTTTTAGCTGCTGATGGAAGCACTTCTGCTTGCTTCACATCACTCCTGAACAAGCTACAACAAGCAAAATGAACCCACAGATAGTCTTTAACTACTGTGAGAGGATTAAGAAAATCCTGCAGCAATAAGGTAAGGATTTTTATCTGATCCTACAGATAAAAAAACATTTCTAAGCCCACAAGCGAATGATGTAAACCCAAAGCTAGTGACTGAGTTAGGAGTGTTTAGTGCTTTCTTCTCACGTTTCTTAGCACCTGCACACATCTCAGCTTCTATTTCTGATTCACGGTGGCATGGGGCAGGCAGCTACCATGACAAACATGCAGCTAAAGAAAATGGACCATGGCAGGAAATGAAAGTGACGGTGGCAGTTGGTGGTTGTTTGATTACTTTAAAACAATGCATGGTGGCTACAGGCTTTCCTGTCAACAGGGCAACAGTGCCTATATAGGAAAATAAGAAAGTAATAAAAATAGTAACAGAACTTTCAGCGGAGGACTCAGACTTCACGGTCAACAAAACCACCTGTTTGGTGCCTTGATTAGAAGTAACCTCATGCTGAGCGCAGTTATCAGCATCCAGCCCATCCTAGTGTGCAGTGCCTTGCTTAGCATCGTAACCTCCAAGGAAAGGTAGAAAACATACTAGAATACTCGGTCTTTGGAAACCCTAGTTACACTTAGTATAAACACTGTGCAAAAATATACAAGAACTTCAGAATTATGTACATCTCTTTAGTGATTGAAATATGTGACTTTAAGTGAATTGGTTTTCTCCCATCTGACAAATTCTTTATAATGTAAAAATGATGTTCTCCTTCCTCTTAAGTTATCTGAAGTATAGGAAGATGACTCAGAGCGAAGGGTGCTGCAAGTCTACATGCATTATACATAACCGTGTCTCCAGCAAGAGATAAGAACAAGCACTTAATGAATCTATACACATCCTAGTGTGCTTTCATCTCATTGTTGGCCTGAGATATCAGACACTTTTAAGCCAGAATTCTTATAATTTTCTCCTCTAGACCTATCACAGCCTGATTTCCACTCCTAGCTCATCTAGTTAAATGCCAGCTCTCTTTTTTCAGCAGGCAGCCTTGCCAATTGCCTCGTTCCTGGTCAGTCCCCTCTCAGCTCAGAAAATTGTGAATCTGTATTGCCTGATGCTGTTTTTCTCCTTGAAAAGCTTCTCTCCTCTTTTTGTTTTCTTCTTTCAAAAGAAAATACGTTGGAGAAATATGGCTGTAATTAGCAACTGACAAAAATATCTGGGCTTGAGTTGAAGTGGGAAATCACAAAGGTTAGTTACTTATTTTCTCATGCATTTGCCATTTGTTCCCTATTCTCAGGGAAGTTGAAAGACCTGAGGTTCAAACTTAATAAGGCCCCATACTGTTTCTAAGAGTATTTACAACATGTAAAGTATAAGCCAGAGCATTGCTTATATTTAAATTTGTTTTCACTCATCTGAGCTATTACACAGTATGCCATCCCTAAACCTTTTATAATAAGGAGCACATGCTTCTCAGAAATGAGAAGAAATAAAATGTTCAGCAATTTGAGCTCTCTGGTACTGAGAAGGTTACAAAACATTTATATGTACCGGAACCATTCCACTGATTTGGCTCCTGCATTAGGCAGGACTGCCCCAGGCACTAACCTCCTGCTACATTCACATGCTTGGGAATTAGCAGGTGAAGCAAATGGCCCATAGTGATGACAGCAACATCTTTCAAAGGACTCTATTGCACCAAATGGATCCTTCAAACGTACACCCTCTTTCTGTACAATATCATTTTTTAATGTTTAACTGATTAGACAAATATTTTTTCTTTTGTTAGCAGAACATTTCAAGCAGCAAAGGACTAAGATAGAAATAGACATTCTTCTCCCCCCCCCCCGTTTTTTTAGTTCTCTAAGAGAAACAACCAACTTTATTTTCTACTAGTTTTCTAAACATATATTACTGATTTTAAACTCCCTGATTCATGGCAAGATAAGCTAAGACAATAATATCATGGTGAGGAATGTAAGGCATAGAAATTAATATTTTAAAACTTATTCTTACACATGCAAAGTAAAGAGAGTTCCATGTAAAACGTTCTGTGTTGTCTTGATCTTGTAAACAAACAGTTGTGATTTCTCCAACTCTTCTTTAGGCTTAGGTTGATTTAGCCCTAATTTTTGGTACTGTATAAGAAAGAATTCATAAAAAGTATTTAAAAATCTCTTCACTAAATTTTATTATTCAACCCTGTGAAAATTACCTCAAATCAAATATAAGAGAAAATGTTGGCATACGTCAATGCAAGAATTTTATCTTTAAATTACACTTAGAGTGATACATGTTGGTTGTCAGTGTCAAAACACTATCTATAAAACCCCACAGAAAATTTTAAGTGAATAAATCACAAAATCTCATTAGAGTGTTATATTTTGTTTCAAACATTCTACATTAATTATTATACCTGAGATGTTAATATAATTAGTGAGTCTAGAATTTCCCTTCTCATACTAAACATCAGTTGTGACTCAAACATAAAGAAGGATGTGAAAACAAAGAATGGGATAATTTCACAACTTTGGTCCTACTATGTGTAATTTGCAAGACTATGTTTTTTTTCTTATTTATTTATTTATTTATTTATTTATTTACTTACTTACTTCACATCAAGATTGCAGCCCCCTTCGTCTTCTCCTCCAGGCCAAACCCTCCCACCTTCTTTCCCTATATCCTTTTCCCCTTCTCCTCAGAAAAGGGAGACTCCCTCACCCCCAACTGACTCTAACACATCAAGTAGCATCAGGGTTAAGAGAATCCTCATCCACTGAGGCAGACAAGGCAATTCAGATAGGGGGAGGTGATCCAAAAGCAAGCAACTGCATCCACGTCAGAGACAGCCCCTACTCTAATTGCTATGGGACCCTCATGAAAACCAAGTTGCCCATCAGATACATATGCGTAGGTAAGCGGGCCTAGGACTTATCTATACATGCTCTTTAGTTGGTGGTTAAGTTTCTGTGAGCTCCCATTCGCCTAGTTTATTTGATTTTGTTGGTCTTCTTGTACAACTTCTGGGAGTTTAATCCTAAGCACAGAATAAACAGCCTACAGTGGTACATATCTATCTGTAAGCCCAACACTTGGGAGGAAAACCCAGGAGACTCAGACATCCAAGTCGTCCTCAGTTACGTGGTGAGTCAAGACTTGGACACATGAGACCCTGTCTCAAAAATTAAAAGATAAAACTATGTTCCTGCTTCTTGTCAGAAGAGTATATTCAATTCACCACTGTTTCAATTAGTCTTTCACACTCTTGAGCCACCAAGAATTGTGTTTGTGCCATTTTCTAACCACTACATGTCTTTTGAATCACTAGTGTGTTTTTATAAATTTCCCTGGGTGATTATGAGTGTATTTATAGTCACTGAAAATGTTCTTCGGGATGGCTGAGCTTTCTTAAATACATATATACCTTTTACTTTCATACATCTCTAATCTGAAATATATCTTAAAGTTAATTATGTCTATGCACAAACAGTAATAAAAAAAACAAGATGAGTAACACCTTATATTATATCGTTGTTGAACTGCCAGGAAGAGTTCAGGACTGTGAATTCTTGGGGAAAAGGCACTGGGTCAGAACTATATTAGAATCAAAAGACATTTTTCTTTAAGTCTAAGTCAAGCTCTGAAAATGTGTCCAGTTATTATTATATTGTTGTTGTAGACACAAAGCACCTTGGATTTCTGCCTGCTTATAAGAGTACTAGGGTTATATTAGGATGTACACTATTTCTGCCTTATTCAATCCCCACTAGAACTTTGAAAGTGGCGAGAAATGATTTATTCTTTTTTTTTTTTTTGGTTTTTCGAGACAGGGTTTCTCTGTGTAGACTTGACTGTCCTGGACTCACTTTGTAGTCCAGGCTGGCCTCGAACTCACAGCGATCCACCTGTCTCTGCCTCCCGAGTGCTGGGATTAAAGGCGCACTCCACTATGCCCGGCTATTATTCTTCTTTCTGACTAAAAATAATTGACACAGGTATTTAATTGACTAGGACACATAGTTTAACCCTATGAGGTGTTTAGAATCACACTTGCCTATTTTTTTTCTTCATTCTGATAGTTTTTAAACTCAAGGCAATGTCTTAGTGATGATAACATATTTTCAGCACTACAGTTTAGAAAAATGAAAATAGCCAAGAAAAAAAAAACAAAGACAATTCCAGGGTAAAATCATAACACTATAAAAATATGTTAGTATGGTAAAGACACTGGGGTAGGGTTATATTTACCTGGCTGCAAATGAACAGGGGGCCATCAATAAAGATGAGTCGCTTTTCTGAGAAAATGAAACATAAAACTAAATTCAAGAAGTTTTGTTTATTCAACCATCAGGAAATGGGACTGAGTGGGGGCTCTGCATGTCTTCCTCACTCCTATCCCTCCAGTAGTTTATAAGGTACCTGAAAAGGCACTACTAAGGGACACATGTCAAAAGTGGAGTGGCCTCAAGGAGAGCCATCATTAAATATGACCACTGAACTTTAGTCTAAACTGTCTTAGTAGATTTTTTAAAAATTTGCAGTCATTTTTGGATTCTCTAAGATATAATTCAAGCAAACAATATTACATATCTTTAGCATATAATTATCCCCATTTGAAGAAATATGTACCAAAATATTGCTACTAACACAAATTACCAAACATTTACAATACCTCCCAATATTTTTCCATGCTCACATTAAGTATGTTTTGTTTCATTCTTTTGTTTTGTTCTTGTTTTGCTTTTTAAGCAAAGGTATGGGCATATTTTTATCTACTTTATTTGCGTTTATGCCTCTACCTCCCTTCACCACCCATTTTCCCACCAACACCCTAACGCCAGGTAAGAGAGGATGAAGGTTAGTGGGGAGAGGGTGCACAGTTCTCTTTAGCTACTTCCTGCTCTTTGGGGGATATAGTTTCTTGGGGCAAGTCCAATCTTTCAGGATACCTTCAACATCTTGTCATCAAGCTGCAACCACAGCAGCCAGGAACAGCATGAGGTGCAGAATTTGCCTTCTTCTTTTCTCGGGGTGTACCCCCTTCTCTGGGATCTGACATTTATTCTCTCTCAGAATCCTCAGAATTAAATTATCCGTAGCTCGCAAAGATCACACCCTTTCAGAACCACACTAGCAAACAGTCTGCTGCTGTGGACAAACTGAAGCAGCCCATATACAACACCTGGGGTTAAAATAGAAGCATGTTTATATAACATCATTGAGGCTTTTTTTTTTTAAAGAAACTAAAATTCAAACTACACATGAGTCTGCTTATGCTGGCCTCAAACTTAAATCTTCTCAAGAATCTCAGGTCACAGCTGAACAACACTATTTCACTTCTCTTTTTATATTTATATGTAAATAAAAATTTGCACTCAATATATCTTTATGTCTGGCTTCTTCAGCTTTGTGTTATTTTAGTTTTTAAAAGACGGCTATATGTAATGATTACCAATTATTAATTGCTGTGTATGCAGAGATGATTTGATGTGAGATGAGAAAATTATTTAGGATGGGATTTGGAGAAGCTTGAAACTAGTGGCCTGTAGTTGTGTAAACATAGTCTGGATTGTAGCTTCAGCATTGGCATCAGGATTGGCAGTCACTGGCAAGAAGTATGAAATTCATGGTCTCACCTAGTATCTCTGAAACTTGATATTGTAAGGGTCCCAGGAAACAGTTTTTCTATAGAGACATCTAGTTAAACTAGAAATATATTAAGGCTGAGAATGGATGAATGGTAAATTCTGTAAAAGCATCTTAAAATGTATTTACAGAGAGTTGGCAACTAGAGACAAACTCTGTTTGTGTTGCATTTCTGCTTTACTTGGAAATCTTGAGATTCCAGGAAAGTGGGAGCAATGTTCATGGAATGAAATTTGTAAGTTATCTTGAGGAATCCATGCCTTTGCTTGTAAGTTCACTACTAATAAGTTCTGAGGCTCTGAATAACTCATCCACAATTCAGCAATACAAGAGGAATGCAAGCTCTATAGACGTTGACAGGCATTGAAAAAAGTAGAACTCTAATCCACACATTCCAAACTTCAGACTTAAAATGAACAAATGTCTCATGGGATGTTGAAATATCTTTTAGTCATGAAGAGATAACATGAAATGAATCCTATAATAAAAGACTTGTTTGAAAATCATTTAATATCATGGGGGTATTTCTACACAAATAATTCATTTTTCAAATCTTTTCCAAAAAGATTATTAATAGTAAAGGAAAACCTTCTAAGTATTAATCATTGGCTTAAAATTAGAAAAAAAAGAGGAAGATCAGCAATCTCCTTAAGGGTTTAAAAGAAAATTGTACTCAATTCAGATAAGAGTCAAAAATGTGCAGTGGGAAGTTCCAAGAGGCCTTGGATTCTGTAACAAAGCCTTTTCTATTCTAGGGAGACCTTGACTAAAGTTATCTGACACATTGGTTGTTATTTAATTTAATTTAATTATATTGGGGATAGATTTATCTCCAGATAGTCCCAGAAATAAAGACATTCTATAATGACAGCCTAGTGTTTTAATAAGGAATGGCACAATGAAATATACATGTATTATAAATATATTGTATAATGTATATATGAATATATGATACATTATAAGTGTAGATGGTATTTGTCTCAAACTCAGTGGTTATACATTTGTAGTCACCTGAAGCATAAGGACCAGACAATAAAGCAAAAGAGAACATGGGTTTGACAAATCAAGTTTTAAAACACTTCTTTTATGATCCTCATCAACCTTGAGTTATCAGTTCTTTAGATGGCCTAACAGTAATGTATCTGAAATATAATAAGACCATCTACTCATTAATCTTATATTGGGTATTGTCCAACAACGTATCATACCATTTTTATCCTATAGCCACTTACTAAGACCCTTCAAAATCCATTTGCCTGACTGACCTGAAGGACATGAAAAGCAGATGGCCAATCTGCGAATACTTGGGACCACTGCAGAGAGCTTGATCCAGGAAACTTTCATGATTGAATGAGAATTGTAAGCCTCTCCAATGTCTGGTAGTAGTTTTGGTCACCATACACAAGGCTAGTTCTGTGTTAATGTGTGGGAGTGGGAAGAGGGACACAAAAGGAAATATTTTCTGTCACATTTACACATGTCGGCTGTGGGATGCTAACAATGAAAATGAAAAAGGGAAATCAAAGTTTGCTCATTGAACATGCTAAGTCTTCAAAGACTTCTGAGGATCATTCACACAGAAATGAAATGTTTTCATCTTCACCCTGCTCCCAATCTACCCATTTGAATGCTTTCCTGAGATGGACATACTTTGGTACTAGTCTAGAGGCAGTGAGGTGATTCACCATGTCAAATGTGCACAGTCAAGTTGGAGGTGCATTAGAAACTATGAATTTCAGCTACTGGTTTCTTCCTTGAATAATGTTTTGTTTATGTTGTTTGTTTTGTTGTTTTGTCTAATTTGAGTATCATCTGGAATAGTGTTGGAATGATGAAGCTTTATTCTAGAGTTACTCAAAATCCAAATACTCATTTTGAAAAAAATGCCCTTGTTTCTTAGGACTAAGTACATTTGGAAAATGGTTGCTTTGAACAGCCAAGGAAGATTTCAAGTATTTAAACCATCAAAACACCAGTTATCCAGCATCAAATTCAGTCTTCTTTTCATATTTTTACATCTATTTAATTGTTTATTTGAGCATGTGTGTGGTGCATGTGAGTATGTGTGTGTGAGGTTATGTACCATGGCATTTGTATGGCAGTCAGCTGCTAACTTTCTGGAGTCTGTATTTCCTTTCCTTCAGGTGGGAATCAGGGTTTTAACTTGGGTTGTCAATCTTGGCAACCAGTGCTTTTACCACTGGCTCTTTTTGTTTATATTACTACAAACTTTCATTATATTTGGTTATAGTGAAGGAAACAAGTTACTATCATATGTAAAAGGAGAAAGCAAAGGCAACAGTGGTAAGAATAAACCTTGAGAAGCAGGAAGCAGCTCTGTCTGTGTAGAGTTGTGTGTGTCTTCAATGCTTTGATTATACACAGAAAACAATCTATGTCTAGATAAACATCTTCTAAGGTGTTTCAAATCGAAGATGTTTTTTTTTCCAATAATTGTATTACACTTATAAACATAATATGAGTTCTACATTTTGTCTTTTTAGTCAGGCTGCTTGTCCAAGGCTAGGTGCTTCAGAACGAAGGTCTGAACAGAGTGGGAGGAGGGTAATCAGGCCTAGATTCACTTTGGATTCTTGCTCAGTACAGAAGAACTCTAATCCCAAATGAACTTTAGGAAGAATTTACTACTTACCATCTTGTGTCTCTGCATACTTTAGCATGCATATAAGTAAAATCAAATGTACTCTAGAAAGGGCATATGAAGTAGGGAAGTGGTCATATAAGTTAATCTGCCAAGTAAGATATATAACCACGTAAAATTGTACTCCTCCTAAACAAATTTCCATTTAAACCCATAAATGGTATTTCCTAGCAATAACCAGGATCTTTTAGTACCTTCACTCATGAGCTGCTCTTAAAGTTGGCAGTGGACCTCGTCTAATGTACACTATCACCTTGATTTGAATAAAGTTTCTCTTGCTAAATCACCCACCATTTGTGTCTTTATTTCATTCTTGATAAAGAAGTCATTTGGAAATACCTGGCCCAGACCTCAACTACCATGTTGATGATATGTTCATCAGATGTGTTGCTAACATTCCACAGGTGAGCTGGGGTTGATGGATACCCAATTGGGAATTTAAATCAAAGACTCTTTATATAGTGACAGGAAAAGCTATTGTGTAAAAGGAACTTAGCTGAGATCTCTCAGCTGAGATCCACTCAGCAGCTGGAAAAATAAATGTTTCAGTTGTGTAAGCACCACAGAATGTCATTCCAAAGGAGTCACTGTAACTAAATTTCTGTTCTTACATCTCTGAGAGACCTGATATCTGTCTTCATCCTAGAATTTTACTTACAGAGCAGTATAATTTCACATAAGCTTTTGAGTATCCTATGTTAGTTGACAGCTTTTAAACAAATCCCTCCATATACTAATTATTCTAGTGATTATGGGATACAGAGATCCTTTTTAAAAAACTATTTTATTAACAGGTGAATATTTGTTTGGATTCTTCTGGAAAATACTTACAAAAGCAATAAATATTAAATAGATCATTAGGAAAATTTGCATCATTTTAAGACTATATGATTAATGTCATTTTCTAAAAGTAATAGTAGGCTTAGCTCTCCTTCACCTATGTTATTTAGGATTCTTAAACACTTCAACCTCACTTCTAACCCACTGACCTAAGGAAGGAGAGAAAGAAAATTAATAGGAAAAAGGAGTTTTGGACCTGTTTAGACGCAGTTTTTTGGGCCAATGCTACTCGGCATTGTCAAGATACCAGCAGTCCAGTCAGTCCAATAGTCACCAAACTGTCACGTGAATCCCTAGAGATGGCACAATCTATAAGAAATCCTAAGGTTCCACTGAATCAGCAGCCAGAATCAGCCAGCAAACCAAGAGAAGTTCTCTGGAATGTTTCCTTCTGCTAAGTGAGGACCAGCAAAGACCAGGGAAGACCAGGGAAGTGTTGAAGCAATGTATAATCCTTCTCCTACTGTCTGTGGGTTTCTACTTATATACTTTCAAACATCACTCTCCCGGTCACATGTCTTCTCCCAGCAAAGCATCTCATACCATCTCAAAAGATCTTTTCCAGAAAAACATCACATGACACAACTGAGTCTTCAAAGAACCCAGAAACTTTCATTTCAAATAATCATGTCTGTGATTAGATTACTAATCTGTGTTTGTTATAGTGTTTACCTTAATATATTATGTTTATGATTTTAGATTTGTGTACAGCTAGTTTGTATGTTTTCTGCATTCCTACCATAAATAAGGGTACATGCTTTTGGCAATGAAGAGAATTTATATCCAAAATAAGTAATTGCAAATGCACTATCAGAATCAAAGCAAGGAAGTAGTGATGCACAAATTTACCCCAGAACTCAGGAGGCAGACAGTGGCCGGTCTCTGTGAGTTCAAAGCCAGTGTAGTCTACAGAGTGAGTTCCAGGACAGCTAGACTACACAGAGACACCTTATATCAAACAAGCAAACAAACAAACAAAAACAAAAACAAAAAACAAATAAAATAAAAATTTAAGAAAAAAAAAAAAACACCATGTGGATAGATTTTCCCCAGCAAGTACTAAAGCACAGACCTAGCAGCCTCTGCACTGGTGCTTCAGATGTTGTTTCTCATACAAGGAAAACGTGTTGTAGGTGTGGATTCCACTTACATAGAAGATAAGCACATGCATCCTTTCTAAGTTTTTTTTTTACTTTTTAAATAATTTATTCATGTTACATCTGAGTTGTTCTCCCATCCCTGTTTCCTCCCGTTCCTCCCTCCTTCCCACTTTCACCCTATTCCCCTCCCCTATGACTGTGACTGAGGGGGACCTCCTTCCCCTGTATATGATCCTAGGGTATCAAGTCTCTTGTTGATAGCCTGTTACCCTTCTTCTGAGTGCCACTAGGCCTCCCCATCCAGGGGATGTCATCAAATATGGGGCACCAGAGTTCTTGTGACAGTCAGTCCCCACTCTCCACTCAACTGTGTAGAATGTCCTGTCCATTGGCTAGATCTGGGTAGGGGTTTGAAGTTTACTGCATGTATTGTCCTTGGCTGGTGCCATAGTTGGAGCAGGACCCCTGGGCCCAGATCTGCCCATCATAATGTTCTTCTTATATTTTTCTAGGACCATCTGGATCCTTCTATTTCCCAATTCTCCCATACTTCTCTCTTTATGTTTTTTAAGAGAGTCCATTAAAGCACTTTGCATTCTACCAGTGCCGTCTAAAGTCCAGAATGGAAATGTACATTTGCTTTTGCCTTCACTTACAAATTACAAAATGAATTTTCAAAGAAGCTTTAACACTATGTATAATACCTCTCAAAATACTTAAAAACTGCCTGCATTACAAAGATTAATAAACCACAGTCCTTGTCCAGCAGAGTTCAAATTCTAGTGGACAAATTGTGTTAAGGTCCAGTGATTAAGGAAATCAATAGAACTGAACAAACGTTCCATTTTCCATTTATTTCTGTTGTCAAGAAGTAGCAACTGCAGCAACTATAAACTCAGAAATATTGCTTCAAGAACTGTTGAACAGTACATCTATAGAGCACAATATTCACCAAAATAAAATTTGTAATATGCATTTTAGTGTTTGAATAACAAAATAATTATTTCAAAGTCTAATGGTATGAAAGTCTATTAATATATTACAGATACATTTAAAGTACTGTGTTTTAATATATTTCAGATTCTTATGAATTCATTCTACATATTACCTGGGTTATATTCAATTTCAATGCATGCATATAGACATTGGTCAAATCCAATGACATTAATTCCTCCTGTGTATCATTTCTCAAAATCTAGGAATAACAATTCTATATTTATCCTAGTTTGGTTGTTGTATTGGTGGTAGTTTTAGATTTTATATAGGAAACAGAACTAGGGCTTTGTGTTTCTCTGCATACTTTATTTTGTTTACCACAATCTTTTAATTTTTCCCTTTTTTCTCTTCAAATGACTGCATTTGTCCTTGTTATGGCCAACTGTGTATCCATTGTGACAATGATCTATACTGTTTTATGAAGTAATCATTGATAGACAACTACATTGACCCTCCATCTTAGCTTCTGTGACTAGTGCTACAATGAACAGAAAAGGTAGGGCATTTATTTGGTGTATTTATTTCATTCTTTAGGAAACATACCAAGAAATGGAAGAGCTATGCCAAGTAGTCCAGTTCTTGTAACATCTGAATATAAACCATAGAGTGGTATGGAGGAAATATATTACTTTCCCTTGATTTAGTACAATACTGGCCTTCAATTTGTTATATAGGAATAACAGGTTATATAATGGACCCTGAATTTAGCTTTTTGAAAGACTGTACTGATTTACATTTTACCAAAATTGTCCTAGATTCTTCTCTATCCATTTCCTCCCAAGCCTTTGTCATTATTTGTTTTTCCACAATCACAATCTTAACTGAAATTACCTAACTTCCATTGTAGTACATTTCTCTGATGGCTAATGATAACAAACACTGTTCAAGCATTTGTTGATTACTTATCTTTTTTATTTTGAAATGTTTAAGATCCTTTGCCTTTTTGTAATCTAGGCTGGTCTTGCACTGACTGTATAGTCCAAGCTCTCTTTAAACTCATATTAATGTTTCTGTCTTAGCCTTACAAGAGCTTGAATTATAAGTACGCACCATCTTATTGAGCTACAAAGTTTCAATGAGGTTATTATTTGCATATTGTTAAGCTTTAAATTTTACTCATATTCTGAATATGAGTTGCTATTGGTCAAGTTTTTTGGATCTCTAAAGTCTTTTGCAGTATGAGTCTTAGGGATATATTGTCTAATTCTATGAAGACTATCATAGCTAGTTTGACCAAAATTGTATTGAAAATACACATAATTTATGATATAAAATTCATTTTACAAGTGCTAATTCTTTTTTGACATTTTATTTAATTAATTCATTCAGATTACAACTCAACTGTTATCCCATCACTTGTATCCTCCCGTTCCTCCTTCTCTCCTGCTCTCACCCTATTCTCCTCCCCTAGGTCTAAGACCGAGAAGGTACTTCTCCCCGACTATATGGTAATAGGCTATCAAATCTCATCTTGGTAGGCTGCTTATTCTTTCTTTGAGTGCACAGAAAACTGTGCTAATTCTTTTAATTCATGACATGGATGTCCCTTCTGCTTGTGTGCTTTTAATATCTTTAGCTTCCTATAATTTTCATTGTAGAAGTCTTTTAACCTGATGGTTTGGTTTATTCTTATGAAGTTGTTTGGAAAAATTGTGAATGGGATTAATTTACAGATTTCTCATTAGTGGATAAAATACTAAATTTTGTATGTTCAGACTGCATACTGAAAACTAACATAATGTATTTCTCAATTGTAATAATCTCTATGGTTTTTAGAAGACTCTTGCTTTTGCTACTTACTATTTTTATAGCTATAATATCTTCAAATAGTAATACTTTAATTTTTCCTTTCCTGTTTATGTTCTGTCACTTATTACTTCTGCCTAAGCCAGTAGTGCTGGCACATGCCTTTAATCCCAGCACTAGGAAGGCAAAGGCAGGTGGATCTCTGTGAGTTCAAGGCCAACCTGGTCTATGAAGTGAGTCCATGACAGCCACAACTGTTACACAGAGAAATCCTGTCTCAACAACAACAAAGCACACCAGCAACAAAAGCAGCAGCAACAAACAAACAAACAAAAAACCCTACTCTCTAATTCTTGTGAGTCAAACTTCCTGTACTCTATAGATTCAGGATGATGATAGTCAACATATGGTAAAAATACCCTCCTATTGCCTCCTATTCTGCATGCTGCTGGCCTTAGATTTGTTATATAGTGTGAACAGGTGAAGAGTCAATCCCTGATCTCTGATTCTCATCAGATTATGTAATTGAACAACTTTACATTAACAAACTTTTTCTTAGAATAACTAAAGTTTAATTTGAACCCAGACAGATAACCAGAATTGCTATGGTGGGTGGGTTGAAAAGTGGAGCAAGCCAGATTCATAGTGCTACACCAGGAGGTCAACTCCAAGTGTAGTATGAATATGAAAATGTTATAACTTTACTTAACAAGCAGGAGCAGGATTATCCATAATTTTAGATGATGCACTTTTTCTGGACAAGTTGTTTGAGAATTATATGTGTTAATTTTGTGGAATAGACACATCAATATTTAAGCTACATGAGAAATGTCTACATTGAGAAATAGAAAGAAACTCTTTAGAACAAAAATAATACACAAAGAAAGATGATATTTTAGAAATATAGAATATAATATGGAAAAGAAGTCAAATTAATATAAAGGCTACAATCATAGGCCATGGTGGCCAAAAGACCAGGTAGGCCACCCACTCATTAAACTCCCAGACTAAGTGTGTTGCCTGCCCACAGATTTCCTCCACTCTCTTGGTACTTCTCTCTGCAGACTCTATTGCCCATCCTCTTTACCTTATCACCATGTCTCAGGCCCCAACTTGGGTAGAGAACACATGCTCAATAAGAGACCATGCGGGCCACCGTATGCCAAGTTCCCAACTTAGACAGAGACCACAGGCTATGCGGGCCAGAACACCAGAGAGGAAACAGAAAGTAAGGCAGAAAGCACCCATCTCACAAAGGCAAGCATGGGAATCAACAAATAGACCTATAACCAGACACCTAGACACACAGCATAAGATCATAGTCAAACAACTACCAGGGTAATATGTCACCACCAGAGCCCAGATATCCTTGTACAACAAGCCCAGAGTATTGCAACACAGATGAAGCACAAAAAAAAAGGCCATTAAAACTAACTTTATGAAGATGATAACTGACCTTAAAGAAGTGAATAAATCCCTCAAAGATAGGAAATGAAAAATAAAAGCAATGGGAGGAATTAAGTGTATCCCTTAAAGAAAGCTAAGCAAAACCAAATAGTTGGGAAAAAAGCAAATGTGTTCAAGACCTAAAAATGGAAATGATACAGTATAGGGAGAGACGACTAGAATTAGGGGCATTTGGGAGTTGGTGTGGAAACATAGTGCAGTGGAATCTTCCTGGAACTCTTGAGGGTGACCCTAAATGAGGACCTCCAGTAATGGGAGATCTAGAGCCTGAACAGGCCATCTTCCGTAACCAGTCAAGGTTTCCAGTAATGGGGACCGACATCAACACAACCATAAAACTTTTGACCTACATCTTGCCCTGCCTGTTGGAGCTATGGTGGCTCAGAGGTTGTGGGAGTGGCCAACTCATAACTTGTCTAACTTGAGGACCACACCAGGTAAAAGAATTTATGCATGAAACTGCCTTGATGACCAGGATTCAGAAGCTGCATAGCCCAGAGAGCAAGGGTAGAATAAAACACAACTGGCAAAAAAAGCTAGTGAAATGATTTCTCATTATATTCTGTTACTCATAGATTGCTGCCTAGCACAATCACTATCAGAGAGACTTTCTCTTGCAGCCAATGAGAGTAGATGAAGGACACACAGCCAAACATTAGGCAGAGCTCAAGGAGAAAGGATTATATGATCCAGTGGGGTCAAAGACACCAGAAGAGCACAGCCCACAGAATCAACTAAGCACTGATCATAACGGCTTACAGATAACAGAAGAGGAAAACGTAGAGCCCACATGGGTATGTGCTAGGTCCTCTGCATATTGTTGTGGCTGTTCAGATTGTTTTGTTGTTGCTGTTTGTGTGTGTGTATGTGTGTGTGTTTGTAACTCTTAATAGTGGAGGTATGCTAGTCTTTGAGATCTTAGGACCCTTTTCCTCCTACTAGGTTGCCTTGCCCAGTACTGATGTGAGAGTTTGTGCATAGTCTTGTAACTTGCTATGCCATGTTCAGTTGATATCCCTGAAAGGCCTGCTCTTTTCTGAAGGGAAATGGAGGAGGAGTAGATCTGGGGGAGAAAGGAAGTGGAAGAAGATGGAAGGAATGGAGGGAGGGGAAGCTGTGTTTGGGATGTAATATATAAGAGAAGAATAAATAAAAATAAAAACTGAATTTAAAAAAAATAATTAAAAGAAAAAGATATCAGGGATGCACTGGAAAAGTAATATGTAATGTAGACTATATAAAAGATGCCTATAAATACAATCAGTCTTTGTAAGAGCAAAATAAAACTGGAGCAAATTTGAGAAAAGGAGACAGAAGTCATGCATCTAAGAATTATTAGCAGCCCTAGTTAAACAACTAAGAATAAATGATATTAAATAATAAATATATATGAGTAGCAATTCATATACTATAGTAATAAAATTCTTATACTATAGTAATAATAATACATATATATAGTAATATAGTCAATAAATACACACACACACACACACACACACACACACACACACATATATATATATAATGAAATCAGAATAACCAGAAATTCTCCTAAGAATAGAGTGTCCTTAGAGGATAACCAGATTTTAGATAAGAAAAACAGGAAACAATTTCCTGGAGAGGTTGGGGGCACAGCTGTGTTTATTGATTCTTAAATGGAGGATCTGGCCAACATAGCAAAGGATCGTTTGGGAAGGAAGGACAGGATGACATTGTGTGGTTTTACAAGAGAGGTCTGTGGGACAGAATATGAGTGTGCAGGTGGATATCTGGTAGCTTGGGTTGACTATGAAGAATTCCCTGGTGATGGAGAAGCACTTGGATTTCTTCAGGGTCCACAAGAGCCTAAAATGGATAAGCTGAGCCTATGTGGATCACCTGGACTGACAACTAGTGCTAGTATCCAGTGATGAGTGAATGTACCTGTGTGTGTATGTGTGTGTGTGTTTGTGTGTGCACGCGCTCGTGCATACATAAGCATGTGTGCAAATTGTGCTGTGGGGAATAGATGAGAGATATGAGGTTTTTCTGAGATGTTCCAAGAACATTGCCTAGCACAGGTCCTGCTGATACCCATAAACACCAATCAATCAATTCCTTGCCAGCTATCATGGGCAGAGGTGTCTATACATATATAATACAGAACATAGATTCAAAGAGTATACATTACAACTTCCTTCTTAACTGAAAAAAAAGTGTACTGAATGTCCATCTCTTGTACCTCTTGTTGATAATGAATCCTGGTAAGTTTAGACTCCAATCTTTAAGTCAAAATAAAATACTAGTTTATTCTATGCGAGTGGTGTGTGTCTTGTCCTCCGTAATAAGAAGCTAACATCCACTTCCCTTCTCTCTGCCTTCCATTCTGTCATATAAGCCTACCAACAGATATCTTGGGTTTCCCCATAGAGAGAACACATTTGTTATGGTTAATCTTGACTATAAATTCCATTCATCTGGACACAACTAAAACGCATTCCATCCAGATGTTTCTATATGAGTATCTCTAAGAAGGACCTGGAGTGCTGGGAGAAGACCTTTCCCAGATGGGTGTCACTTTGTGACACAGAGATTAGGTTGTCTGATGAAAAAGCAGCATTCTGAACTATGGACTGAAGAACAGTGACTGTCCAGTAATATGCAAGACCTTCAGCAACAGAATGGGGCTTCTGAAATACCCAGTTCCATAGACCTTGTACCATCCTGTTCTCAGCCTCTCCAACAGAAGGGTGTTCAGCCTTTGACACTGCATGATGGCATGATCTAAAAATGTATTAGTCTGCGTTTGCCATCTTGGGACACACATGGACAACAGGCTGCAGGTTGGAAACAAGAGAGCCCCGAGTAACTGCTCTTTTTTTTAATTTTTAATTTTTATTAATTTATTCTTGTTACATCTCAATGGTTATCCCTTCCCTTGTATCCTCCTATTCTTCCCTCCCTCCCATTTTCCCCTTACTACCCTCCCCTATGACTGTGCCTGAGGGAGACCACCTCCTAATTTCTAGGATGGGACCTCTTTCAGAACCTAACACTTAACTAACACTTAAATAAGAGAAGTTTTGAATAAACCCTGGCTCAGTTGTAGAGAATCAATTTCTCTATTCAACATTCAAATCAACATCCAAATTCCAAATAAAGTCTCTTCTAGAACATCAGTTTCCTGAGAATTGACCATAACTCAAAATAGTCATATGAACTAGTAGAGGAATTTCAGGTCTCTCATAGCCCAACTATTCAAGTGTTGATTGGTCTGTGATATAAGCAGCATTTAGTGAAAATCAAAAGGAAAATTAAATTTCTGGACACAAGGTAGCTTTCTTTATTGGAGTAAAAGAGTCAAGACTTCATTGTTTTCCAGTTTGCTGAATATTTTATTAAAATAATGACTGGTATTAGAAATAGGTTATTTGGGTTTTTTATAATATTTTAGATTCAAACTGTCAAAGTAATATAGTAATGAAATTGGTTGTTTGAAATATAACTGAAATATATATTTTTTAAAAGTTTCCACTATAATTGAATAAAGTCGAAGCTATATTGTCATGTTCTTGTTTTCAGTTAAGTGTACTTTGTTTAATTAGGTATAGTTTATTTACTAGTATAGCTTTTTATTTAAATTATGATCAAAATTATATTTACTTTATAAAAGAACCTACTAGTTTAACTTTTATTATTAAAGAATAATAGAATTTGTATCTATTGCAAACACTTACATGTCAATTTATGAATATATAAACAGGCAAGTAAAATCTTGTTTGTTTTTGTTGGTTTCCTAAGTAAAACAACTTAAAGATTGCTATTTCTATTTGGTTTTTCCATTATTTATTTTAGGCTTCGATACATGAGCTCTTTGGAGATTTTTTTTTCCTATGCTTTGTAAATATTTGTGTTCTGTTAACAATAATAGGTGCTTACTGATGGAGCCTTGTAGTGTTTTCTTGTGGGCTTGTCCTTAGACTCCTTCTTTTATGGATTTTCTTGTCCCTGCTCTAGTGATAGCCACAGAACACCTGGAAACATTTTTTCTTCATCCCTTTGACCTTTTTGCCTCTTGACCCAACCCCATGGTACATTTTCCCTAGTGATGTCATAAGCCTTTGGATTCCACAACTTCTTTAGAGACACAGGTATATATCTGAACCCCAGCAGCTAAAAATCTCTATTTTCCTAGGAGACATCTTTTTTGTTGTTGTTTTTTGCTTTTTTTTTTTTTGAATTTTTAAAAATTTTATTAATTTATTCTTGTTACATCTCAATGGTTATCCCATCCCTTGTATCCTCCCATTCTTCCCTCCCTCCCATTTTCCCCTTACTACCCTCCCCTATGACTGTTCCTGAGAGGGATTACCTCCCCCTGTATATGCTCATAGGGTATCAAGTCTCTTCTCAGTGACCTGCTGTCATTCTTCTGAGTGCCACCAGGTCTCCCCCTCCAGGGGACATAGTCAAATGTGAGGCATCAGAGTATGTGAGAAAGTCATATCCCACTCTCCACTAAAGTGTGGAGACTGTCCTGTCCATGGGCTAGATCTGGGTAGGGGTTTAAAGTTTACCGCCTGTATTGTCCTTGGCTACTGTCTTAGTTTGAACGGGACCCCTTGGCCCAAATCTGCCTATCATAATGTTCTACTTGTAGGTTTCTAGGACCCACTGGATCCTTCTACTTTGCTATTCTCACATGGTTCTCTCATCTAGAGTCCCAATAGGATGTCCTCCCCTCTGTCCCAGTTTCCTGGTAAGGGAAGGCTTTCATGGGACATGCCCCTTGGGCTAGTATGCAGATATAAGTGAGTATATACCATTTGAGTCTTTCTGCTTCTGGGTTAACTCACTCATTATTATGATTTCTAGCTCAATCCATTTATCCACAAATTTTGGGAATTCCTTGTTTTCAATAGCTGAGTATTATTCCATAGTGTATATGTACCACAGTTTCTTTATCCATTCTTCTACTGAGGGACATTTAGGCTGTTTCCATGATCTGGCTATTATGAATAAGGCTGCTATGAACATGGTTGAATAAATTTTCTTGTTGTGTGCTGGTGCATCTTCTGGGTATATTCCAAGGAAATGCAAATCAAAACAACTCTGAGATTCCATCTTACACCCATCAGAATGGCTAAGATCAAAAACTCAAGTGACACTACATGCTGGAGAGGATGTGGGGAGAGAGGAACACTCCTTCATTGCTGGTGGGAATGCAAACTAGTACAACCACTTTGGAAATCTGGTGCTATCTCAGAAAACTGGGAATAGGGCTTCCTCAAGACCCAGCTATTCCACTTCTAGGAGACATCTTAACTCCTGCTTTCCATTCAGTGTCAGTAGACGGTAGAATAGGAAGATGTGAGTGTTAGAAGCAGGTTAAGGGTGGTTTCAGCTCATACTCAGTAAATAAACCAAACATGTAGTTTAGAGAAAGAGCAGTATTTGTTTTCATAGTATAGGTCTATTAGAGCACAGGCAATTTTATGTTTCCTGAACTTTGTAAAATAGGCTTTAATTTCACTAGTGATTTCTTTATTTTTCTTAACATAATATTAAGTTATATCCTATAGTTTCTGGCTGTCTTGGTTTCTCTCTGTTTTTGTTGTTAATTTGTGTTGTTAAGAAATAAGATCAAAACTGTGTAGAATATAATAAAACACAGAGAATGACAAGTAGACAGATACAGACAGATAGATGTCAGATGAACAATAGGCCCAAGTTAAAAAAAAATTCCTTTTGGATTTGAAGCAAACTTTAGTCCAGCTTCCTGTTGGGGAATCCACTGCCGTCACAGGTGTTGTAGACCTAGGCAAACTTAGATCCTTAACCTCATTAAAGAAACTTCCTTTTATGGCAGCAGGGATAAGCCATAGCTGATCAGAGTTCAAAGAACAGCATGGAATGTGTTCTCTTTGATATATCTAGGGCACAATGCCTGCATCAAGGACTTGGGACCATCACAGAAGATTGAGCGTGGACTTTACTAGCTTTAAGGACCAACAAGTCATCTGTGATATTTTACTTTCTAGCTCTGACAGGAAAGCAACACCCATCAAACCTCAGCCTTTTGGATGCCTAGACAAGGCTTGGGAAATACATACAAATTCAGAAATATAAAATTGTCTATGCTCTAATAACCCCATACTAAGAAAAGAAATACTGTAGCAATTCGAACAGTAGTTGATATGGAAAAGTTAGCAGAGAAGGGAAGAGGGGAAGTGACATAGCTATCTTTTGATTTGATAAAAATTTTAAAAGAAAACATAAGTAGATCATAGGTAATAGATATAAAATACATCAGAGAAAAAGTGGAAATCGAGAATATTAATATTTATCAAAAAAAAGAAATTAAGTAAATAATCTGGAAAAAGGGTTACCGAATTTCATAAGACCAAAATATTGGTAACATGAAATTTTTAAAAATGGGTTTAATTCTGATTGGTCTCACACTGAGCTCCATGACAAGAAGAAAGAGTTAATAAGAACAAAACCCCAAAGATAATATTATAAAGGCTTTACACAGTTTTCAGACAAATGGAGAATGAGAGAAAATGAGGACAAGCATGGAGAAAAAAATTCCCTTTCCCAAAAGCTCTTTTTGAAAATTACTTGGAGACTTAGAGACTCTGTTGACTTTAATTAAGTGCTCATTAGATTGACAAACTTTTTAAAACAGTGTTCCCGCTTGCCATGTGGGTTTTCATATGCTCTCCTGGATTTCTCTCTAAATTACTTTAGAACCCTGTCAAAATAACTTGTTTATTCAAGGGAAATCACTCATAACTCTTTAAAGAACTCAGATAGATTTTTGTCTTGTGGTTGCTGCTTTGTTATTTTTACACAGTCCTATAATTTCCACTGAAATCTCTTAACTCCCTTCTGCAAAGTCAAAGTCTTCCCAAACTGGACTTAATTCCTTTGATACCAGTGGGGAAATAACTTATAATCTTTAAAATCTCCAGAGTCAGAAGTCATTGCTTATATAATTGAGTGGAGAAAGTCCTGGAGTCAAGACCATGCCCAAACAAACAAGTGGACAGTCCTTCCAGCCATACACCTAATCAGAAGGGAAAGAAAGGAAAGGAAAGGAAAGGAAAGGAAAGGAAAGGAAAGAAAAGAAAAGAAAAGAAAAGAAAAGAAAAGAAAAGAAAAGAAA
>OU015750.1:21574833-21587904 GCA_907169655.1 Acomys percivali | reverse complement strand
GAGAGAGAGAGAGAGAGAGAGAGAGAGAGAGAGAGAGAGAGAGAGAGAGAGAATTCATACAAACAAAATAATGTAAAAATATAATAAATTAAATTAAATGGGAAAGGTAATTCATAGTGTACATTTATGTCTCATTCTCCTTGTGTTGTGTGGTACAGTTATTCTCACAATCATTCCAATGACTATCCCCAAATGTCAATTTGCCATCATGTAACCATTTCCATATGAGGAATTTTATTAGGGAAAATCAAAGTGCATTCTGAAAATACTATTTTTAGTATTATATGTCATGCATAATTTTCTATGAGATAAAAACATAGTCATAAAGTCAATAATGAAGCTATGTCTTGAATGCTACAGAGACATCTTTTTTCTAAATCAAAGATATAGAATTCTCATGATGAGTTAGATCAGAAATAAGTCAACATATTTATTAGACAACGTCTCTAATCTTAGTTTTCAAAATGCAGCCAAACTGGAATTTGAGCATCTTCGGAATCTATATGACTCACACAGGGAACTTGTGGATGAGGCAGTTTTGACAGGATGCCAAAACAACTGGCCACATCAATCAAAAAAATTAGTTGAGCAATTCCTCCATGCCATGTAGACAATGGCCCAGTTGGTTGTACTTTTCATTCTTCTTCTAAATACCTTGGCAGCATGTTGGCATCAAGGCAGCTTGGCTATGCTTCTGATGAACGTGATGCTGTGTGTCTGATATGTATGACCTAAAACTCAATGCTTTGATGGAGATTTTCCACAGAAGTTTGACAGATTCCCAGCTATTCAAACTTCACGCTTCTTTAAATTTAAGATTTTTGGATGGTCCCCTAGAAAACTGTGATTCAACAAATCACCAGATCATATAGCACAAAGAGGCCCCTGAGAGCGCCTTTGGTCTTGGACTTGATTGTGTATATTTATTTCTTGGAGTCACTCGTGTTTGTATCCATATATTTATGTTGGTGCTGCCTTTCCATTATGCCAGAAGGTCTTTAAGGACCTGCCCTGCTCCTTTCCTTGAAGTCCCCATAGTCCAATAGACTACTCTATATCAGCACTGGCTATTTTCTTAGAGTAGCATGTGAGAAATTCCTATCATGCCACATAACTAGGCAGAATTTATAAGGGTAGCAAAACCCTGGACTCCCTCCTTCCTAATAAATGTATTTTTTTTACATTTTTGTATTTGAAATTTTATTTTTTTACATATACATTTATATTATTACACATATGTACAATAAACTACCTACAGAAAGAAGAACCAGAAAGCAATCAGGAATTATATAAATGTTACATTCCTAGTAGCTAAAACAATTAATGTATTTTTTCAGTACAGGTCATTTCATCAGCCACTGGATGCATTCTAAATATCTCATGCTGTTCTCTTGTTATTTCCAGCACACATTTTACTGTTTTTTTAATTGTGAATCCATACATTTTTAGAAAGCGTGCTTATTCAGATAGCAGCAGTTTACCATGAAAGCAGAAGCAGAAGCCCTGATGACTGCCGGGACACAGTGAAAGCTAGACCTTAAGCGGAGTAAACATGCAGAGCAGATCTCGGCTGTTCATAGCAAATGCTCAGGCTGTGTAAGATAAATAATTATAAGAGTAAGAGAAATATTAACTATTATTCCCTTCACTAATCATAGAGCTAAAATATCTGAAATTAGGTTCACTTTAGACAATTATTTTTACTTTAATTTTTTATAGTTGTTTATTTAAGTGTTTCTATCTTTTACTTCAAAGATGGTTTTATCACTTCTGCCAAGAAGCAGTTTGATTTATCACATGAAGTCAGATGTACAGCTACCTACCTAGCAACTTTTCCCTTTCTTAAACATTATTTTCCGTGTGTTTAGATTCAGAAAATCCACAAACAAGCTAAGTAGGTCTCAGTCCATAATGTAAACCATATTGCAAATGTGCTTTAATTTTTTATTTTATTGTATTTTGAGTGTTTAGTATCTATTAATGTTTAAAGTTCTGCCAGAGTGAAAAATGGCAATTAATATTTGTTTAAAGTTCTTTATGATGCAAACAAAAGCCAAGTACTGAAAAGCCTGCAGGATGATTACTCAGGTTGGATCGCTGGCCACCCAAGCCTGATGAGTGGAGCTCGGTCCTTGGAGCCCGTGAAATACAAAAGCAAGTAAGCGAGACCCAGTTGTTGCATCTGTTGTGCATGCACTCTCACAGCAGAGCATGCAGCAACCTAGAGTAGGAAGCACACACACAAAAACAGCCCTTGCCCTGACAATGTGGAAAGCAAGAACAGACTCCCAAAAGCTATCCTTGATCTCCACATAAACAAAAGCACCAATATAACACACTGACTCAAACACATTAGAAGATAATTAACTGATTGATTTTTTTTAAAAAAATCAGATAATAAATTTAAAACAATATTTAATCTTTTAGTTTAAGATATTATCTCAATTAAGTCAAGAAAATATTGAGGTTTTCATTTCTGGGTGCACTGCCTCTCCAAGACACGGGCACTGAATCTGTATCCTGAGAGTAATATTTCAAATAAATATACATGCTCAGGTGAAACTTACTATATACCACAAGGTTTATCCTGTTCAGCTTGTTCTTAGCTATAAAAAATAGAAAGAAAGAACGAAAGAAAGGATAAACTTTTAACTGAGAAACATATATCTTGCATTTTAATGTCAAAGAATTTTTTTAAAAAGTTTTAAAATTGATCGAGCAACTACCAGCTTGTTGAACTTACCTTTCCTGGACAGATGGCAATGACAAACTCATCTCAGCCAATATAACCTGTCAAAACAATCTGTCATGAGCAGGTGTCAGGTAATTATCTAATGAGCAGATATGTAAAATAACAAACAAACTAGAAATAGACTTTAAACATGGACTGAAGCACCCAAACCTGCAATTTAATCTGATGCCATGCATATGTAATACAAATTGTCTAGTAGGTGGGGTGAGGTGGAATGTTGTTGATAGAAGTTCCTGTTTTCTTTACCTAATGATTGCTGTGGAAAAGCAAGTCTCACAACTGGCACTTGAACAGAACTTTAGTTCCGTTATTGTAATATGGTAATAAAAACAACTTTTATTTGCAAAATATATTTTAGTACCATGCCTTATTCCAGATCAATCAAAACTTTTTATAAAATATATGAATAAATATGGACATAAATAATGATATAATTTACAATCAAATAAAACCATGTAACCAGACATACAAAAATTTTCTTTCAAACAAATATTTGTATACATTATGACAGTATAGATCTTGAATTGCACACATTTATAAAAGTGAAAATTATGTGATTTACTTTGGTTAAGAGCTGACAACTCTCAATATATGTAGGAAATTAGTATTTATCCCCATAGATAAATGGTGACGTTGTCAGTTACAAGAAACTTCCATTGTTGGTTTGTAGACCTGAAATTATCATTTTAATTTTCGTAAAATTTGTCTGAATGACTTATGTTGCCATTGGCAAGTTCAATGAGCAGCAAGGGACTCAGCTAGGTGGAACTTCATGGGGAAAAACCAAACTGCTATTTGATTTCTCTATTTAGGACATATCTTTGTCTCCAAAGAATACTTTGCTAGTAGGATCTTCCTTATGCAAATGAGAGAACATTAGGTAGCCATCCCCAGGTGGGAAGATGTGTCTTGAAAGAGCCTCTCTGTCTTTCATTATCTTTTACAAAAGTGGTACTTCTGCATAAAAGCTATGATTTTTGGAGGTGTAATATCTGTGGGCCTGTCCTCTGATTAATTGTTATGGCACTAACGATATTCTGAGTGATTGCTGGCAACAGTTCTCCAACATTTGGTCTGAAGCTCCATTTACACTCTTAAGATTATCAGTGCACCCTAAAGAGCTGTTGATTGTATCTCTCGACTTTTCTCATTTAGTAATGAAAGGGGCATCTTAAAATACATATTTACTACCTAAAGTAATAATAAGCTCAAATCTCATAAAGTTAAATGTCTTTTACTGTCATTTTCAAAATAAAAATGTTGGAAAAGGTTACTTGTGTGCATTTTAAAAATACACTTTGTATATAGTATTTAAAAACACCTAAGTTCTTTATTTATTTCTGTGTTTTGATATGAAGATGTAGTCTTTTGATTGAAGTATATGAAAAAATAACCATATAGATACGTACTTGGAATATACAGAGGTAATTTAAAATCTTTTAAACAGTTCTTTTTTTATTATTTGATACACCAATATTTTACAAATCTCAGTGTTTTCACAATGAGTTGATGGTGAGCTCTAAAAAATACTAATGCGCTTTTTGTACATATTCATACTAATCTCCCAGTGTGAACCCCAACTGTGTCTGTTGATCACATATGACTTTGCAAAATCATGCTTTGAATCATTGAACTTCACTGACACTCCAAATGCACATTAGGAAAATCAGATGAGAGAATAAAACTGATAATTCATATAATACCTCGGTTTTACTAGGAAAATAGTGTTTATCTCATCAAGAACATGAATAAGATCTCACGGTGCATGGTTTCCCTACTCCACTTTCTCAGGGTCAGGGTCCTCAGAGAAGTGCCACTTTGACTTACAGACCACACTTAGCAGCAGAGAGCAGAGGAGCAGAATGTAAGGAGAACCCAGAAGAAGGTGCTGTCTTTCACTAGCATTGCACACAAGACTGTGCCAAGTGTGGATCTGATATTCAAAGATTAATCCAAAGCCTTGATGTTTACAGGCATTCACCTGGAATTGAAATACCCACTCGATGGGAACTATTTTATGGGTAGAGAAAAATCTGCCTGTGGATTAGGGCCCTTAATGTTGTTTATATTACGATATTACAATAATGGACCTAAAGTTCTATTCAAGTGCCAGTTGTGAGACTTGCTTTTCCACAGCAATCATTAGGTAAAGAAAACAGGAACTTCCTCCCAACATACACATATATATGTATATGTATGTATATATATATATGTATCTATAGTTGTCTGATACATATAATCATATACATATATGTATATATATACATATATATATATCAGACAATACCATTGCTACATAGATATAAGTCTACTGTGAAAAGACTAACAGGAGATCCAAGATGGCGGCGAGCAGTGTGGACCGTGTGTGGAAGCTCCAGTGAACAATTCAGGGAATTGCACAGATTTCTGAGCCAGGAACACCAAGATCCCAACACCACGGCAGCAGGAGTGCTCCACGGTTCGGAGGGACCAGGGTGCGGAGGACCTGCGTGCCCCTGCACACGGGAGGAGTGCGGATTTTCTCGGAGCAGAGCAGCAGCGGCGGCACAGGTGGCACAGGCGGCACCAGCGGCAGCGACTGAGGTTTGCAGCTCGGAGCCTTCTGGTGGAGGCAGTTAGTGTGGTGGCTGATGGGAGTTACTGAGGGAGAGGGGACTCTGGACAGGATTTGGGTAGCGTGGTGCCTTGTGACCCAAACTGGACTCGGCGGACAGTTCAGCCCCAGAGTCCCGGGTACAGCTCAGTGCGCAGTGCTGTGGAGACGCTGGCTCAGAGGAGCAAGCAATTCTGCCCAAGGCACCATATCAGCTCAGCCACAGTTCACCTGCTGAGACGCAGGCTGGGCAGAGCGTTCAGTCCCACCAAAGGATCCAGCTTAGTGCTGCTGCAGTTCACCTGCTGTGACGCAGGCTGGGCAGAGAGCTCAGTCCCACCGGAGGCGCTAGCTCACATCAACGAGCAGTTTTGCCCAAGACACTAGCTCACCTCAGCGGGCAGTTTTGGGGCGCTAAAGCAGGCTGAGGTCAGCACGCAGATTCAACCCAGAGGCCCTAGCTGGACTTGACGGGCAGATTAGGCCCAGAGATTCTAGCTGAGCAGTACACACAGGCTCGGCGGCCACAAGACTCTGGCTGGACTATCCATGCAGTATAGGCCTGGAGTCCCGGGCTGAATTCAGCATGCAGTGTGGGTCCATAGTCCCTGGCTGAGCTCGGTGCACAATTCTGCCCCGAAGACTCAGGTGGAGCTCGGCGTGCAGTTTAGGGCCAGAGTCCTTAACCGTGCTTGGCAGACAGATTGGGCCCAGAGACTCTAGTAGAGCTTTTGGCATAGTCCCGCCTCTAAGACTCTGGTTGGACACAGTGTGCAGTTTGAATCCAGAATTCCTGGCTGAGCAGGGCAGATGGTTCGGGCCTGAGTCAATAACTGACCATGGCACGCAGTTTGGCCAAAAGCCCCTAGCTGAGCTTGGTGCGCAGTCCCAGCCCAAAAATTCTGGCTGGACCCGGTGTGCATTTTGAGCCCAGAATTTCTAGCTGAGCTCGGCAGACAGTTCAGGCCCTAAGATTCTAGCTGAGCTCGGCAGATGGTTCAAGCCCAGTGTCCCTGGCTGGACTTGTCAGGGAACCCAGAAGGCTGTGGATACCTTGGCCTGACCCAATGATCATCCAGAGACCCAGATCGATTGCAGGACCCACAGCACAGGGGAGCTGAGGATCACTGGCTGTGAGAGCCCAAAACAACAGGGCTAACCTCTTGCCATCCACAACAGTGAAGCATCAGAGCTTCCAGCCTACGGAAATCGTGAGAAAACAAGTGAATCTATCATCAGACTCCCTCCATCCAACTCGGGAAGCTACCCAACAAAAACAAAGCCGGCAAGATGTCTAAAGGACAGCGTAAAAGCATACGCAAAAAAACCCAAAACAACATGGCGTCTCCAGTTTCCAGCTATCCCAAAGAAAACAACCCAGAGAGCTCAAATACAACAGATATACAAGAAAATGACCTCAAATCCTTAATAAGGAGCATATTAATGGAGGAAACAAATAAAAGTCATAATCAAATACAGGAAGACGCAGCCAAATAGGTGAGAGACATAAAAGAAGCTCATAGAGTGGAACTGGAAAAATCTCAGGAAAGTGCAAACAACCAGATGAAAGAAAGAAATAAAACGGTTCAAGCTCTGAAGTCCTATAAAGAGGCAATGGAAGAAACTCAGGAATATACAAACAATCAGAAGAAAGAAATAAAAAATCAGTTCAAGATCTGAAGACGAAAATGGATTCAATGATAAACACACAGACAGAAGAAAAACGAGAACGTGAGACCTTAGAGAAGAAGGCGAGCAACACAGAGGTGAGATTTTCTAACAGAATCAAAGAGACGGAAAAACGAATCTCAGGTCTAGAAGACACAATGACAGATCTTGAAGCAACCATTAAAGAAAATGCCAAATCTGGAAAACTCCTGACACAAAACATCCAAGAAACTAAGGACACCATGAAAAGAAGAAATCTGAAGATAATAGGCATTGAAGAAAGAGAGGATATCAGACTCCAAGGCCCAGAAACTAGTCTCAACAAAATCATAGAAGAAAATTTCCCCAATATAAAGAAAGAGATGCCTATAAACATACAAGAGGCCTACAGAACACCAAATAGAATTGACCAGAAAAGGAAAACTGCCTGTCAAATAATAATCAAAACACAAAACATACAGAACAAAGAAAAATATTAAAAACTGCAAGGGAAAAGGGACAAATAACATTCAATGACAAACCTATCAGAATTACACCAGACTTCTCAGCAGAGCCCATAAAAGCCAGAAAAGCCTGGACAGAGATCACGCAACCCCTAAGAGACCACAGATGCCAGGCCAGACTACTTTATCCAGCAAAACTATCAAGAACCATTGATGGAGAAAACAAAATATTCCATGACAAAAACAAATTCAAACAGTACCTATCCACAAATCCAGCTTTAAAGAAGGTACTAGAAGGAAAACTCCATCCCAAAGGGTCAAGCTACAATCAAAACTACTCTGGAAATAGGTAACTATACCATGCCAAAAACACAACTACACAAACACTCGATTGAAAACAACATCAAAATTAAGACTCTTAACAGTCGCTGGTCGTTAATATCTCTCAACATCACTGGTCTCAAATCTCCAATAAAAAGACACAGACTAACTGAATGGATGAATAAACAAGATCCAACATTCTTCTGCTTTCAAGAAACACATCTCACCTATAATGATAGGCATTACCTCAGGGTAATAGGTTGGAAAAATATGTTCCAAGCAAATGGTCGCAAGAAGCAAGCAGGCTTAGCCATTTTAATATCAAACAAAATAGACTTTCAACCAAAATTAATCAAAAGGGATGCAGAAGGACACTTCATACTCATCAAAGGTAAAGTCAACCAAGATGACATCACAATTCTGAACATCTATGTTCCCAATACAAGGGCACCCACATTTGTAAAAGATCTGCCCAAAAAACTTAAATCACACATCGATCCCCACACAATAATAGTGGGAGACTTCAACACCCCACTCTCATTGAAGGATAAGTCATTGAAATAGAAACTAAGCCGAGAAATAACATCATTAACCAATGCCATGGGTCAAATGGATCTAATAGATATCTATAGAAACTTTCACCCAAACAAGAAAGAATATACCTTTTTCTCTGCACCCCATGGAACCTTCTCCAAAACTGATCACATCGTCGGTCACAAAGCAGGCCTCAACAGATACAAGAGGATTGAAATAATACCTTGTATCCTATCAGATAAAAATGCTCTTAGGCTGCAATTTAACAACAACAGAAACAACAAAAAGCCTTCACATACGTGGAAACTAAGCAACTCTCTGCTAAATGACACATGGGTCAGGGAAGAAATAAAGAAAGAAATCAAGGAGTTTCTGAAATTCAATGAAAATGAGGGAACAACATACCCTAATTTGTGGGATACATTCAAAGCAGTGTTAAGAGGAAAATTCACAGCACTAAGTGCCTTTAAAAAGAAATTGGAAACATCGCACATAAGCAACTTAACAGTTGGAGTTGGAGACAGTTGGAGACCTGGAGTGCCACCAGGTCTCCCCCTCCAGGGGACATGGTCAAATGTGAGGCACCAGAGTACGTGAGAAAGTCATATTCCACTCTCCACTCAAGTGTGGAAAATGTTCTGTCCATTGGCTAGATCTGGGTAGGGGTTTAAAGTTTACTGCCTGGATTATCCTTACAGCAAGCCAATAGCCAAAATCAAAGTAAATGGTGAGATACTCAAGGAAATTCCTCTAAAATCGGGAACAAGGCAAGGCTGCCCACTCTCTCCATATCTCTTCAATATAGTACTCGACGTTCTAGCCAGAGCAATAAGACAACAAAAGGAGATCAAGGGTATCCAAATGGGAAAGGAGGAAGTCAGATTATCCCTATTTGCAGATGATATGATAGTGTACATGAGTAACCCTCAAAATTCCACCAGAGAACTCCTACAGCTGATAAACACTTTCAGCAAATTGGCAGGATACAAAATTAACTCAAAAAAGTCTGTAGCTTTCCTATAAACAAATGACAAACTTGCAGAAGAAGAAATTAGGAAAGCCATACCCTTCACATTAGCCACAAGCAATATAAAATATCTAGGAGTTACTCTAACTAAGCAAGTGAAGGACTTTTTTGAAAAAAATTTCAAAACTCTGAAGAAGGAGATTGAAGATGACATGAGAAGATGGAAGGAACTTCCTTGCTCATGGATAGGGTGAATTAACATAGTAAAAATGGCCATCCTACCAAAAGCAATCTACAGAATCAATGCAATCCCTATCAAAATACCTACACAATTTTTTAAAGACATTGAAAGTTCAATCCTGAACTTCATATGGAAAAACAGAAAACCCAGAATAGCAAAAACGAACTTGTACAATAAAAGATGCTCCGGAGGAATCTCCATAGCTGATCTCAAATTGTACTATAAAGCAATAGTAATTAAAACAGCATGGTACTGGCACAGCAATAGGCTGGTTGATCAGTGGATCGAATTGAAGACCCAGATATGAATCCACACAAATATGGTCACTTGATTTTTGACAAAGAAGCCAAATCCATTCAATGGAAAAAGGATAGCATCTTCAACAAATGGTGCTGGTCTAACTGGATGTCTATGTGTAAAAAAAATGCAACTGGGCCCATATTTGTCACCTTGCACAAAACTCAAATCCAAGTGGATTAAAGACCTCAACATAAAACCAGAGACACTAAGTCACTTAGAAGAAAAAGTGGGGAAGAGCCTGGAACATATTGGCACAGAAGACAACTTCCTGAACAGAACACCAACAGCCCAGGCCTTAATGTCAACAATTAATAAATGGGACCTCATGAGGCTGAGAAGCTTCTGGAAGGCTGGAGACACTGTCAAGAGAACAAAGTGACAGCCTACAAACTGGGAAAAGATCTTCACCAACCCTACATCTGACAAAGGTCTAATATCCAAAATATATAAAGAACTCAAGAAATTAAACACTACCAAACCAAATAACCCAATTGAGAAATGGGGCTTGGAACTAAACAGAGAATTCTCAACAGAAGAATATCAAATGGCTGAGAAACACTTAAAGAAATGCTCAACCTCCTTAGTCATCAGGGAAATGCAAATCAAAACAACTCTGAGATTCCATCTTACACCCATCAGAATGGCTAAGATCAAAAACTCAAGCGACACCACATGCTGGAGAGGATGTGGGGAGAGAGGAACACTCCTTCATTGCTGGTGGGAATGCAAACTAGTACAACCTCTTTGGAAATCTATCTGGTGCTATCTCAGAAAACTGGGAATAGGGCTTCCTCAAGACCCAGCTATTCCACTCCTTGGAATATACCCAGAAGATGCACCAGCACTCAACAAGAAAATTTGTTTAACCATGTTCATAGCAGCCTTATTCATAATAGCCAGATCATGGAAACAGCCTAAATGTCCCTCAGTAGAAGAATGTATAAAGAAACTGTGGTACATATACACTATGGAATACTACTCAGCTATTAAAAACAAGGAATTCCTGAAATTTGTGGATAAATGGATTGAGCTAGAAATCATCATAATGAGTGAGCTAACCCAGAAGCAGAAAGATTCAAATGGTATATACTCACTTATATCTGCATACTAGCCCAAGTGGCATGTCCCATGAAAGCCATCCCTTACCAGGAAACTGGAACAGAGGGGAGGACATCCTATGGGGACTCTAGATAAGAGAACCATGTGAAAATAGCAATGTAAAAGGATCCAGAGGGTCCTAGAAATCTACAATTAGAACATTATGATAGGTAGACTTGGGCCAAGGGGTCCCACTCAAACTAATGCACTAGCCAAGTACAATACAGGCAGTAAAATTTAAACCCTTACCCAGATCTAGCCAATGGACAGGACAGTCTCCACACTTGAGTGGAGAGTGGGATATGACTTTCTCATGTATTCTGGTGCCTCACATTTAACTGTGTCCCCTGGAGGAGGAGACCTGGTGGCACTCAGAGGAAGGACAGCATTCCCTTAGAAGAGACTTGATACCCTATGAGCATATACAGGGGGAGGTAATCCCTCTCAGGAACAGTCATAGGGGAGGGGAATAAGGGGAAAATTTGAGGGAGGGGAGAATGGGAAGATACAAGGGATGGGATAACCATAGAGATGTAACAAGAATAAATTAATAAAATTAAAAAAAAAGAAAAGACTAACAAACAGAAGTTGGCTAGTAGCTATACCAGACTATAAAGTTGGTACCCTAAATCTGCATACTTCCTTGACTATCCAAGTGCAGAAATTATGGGATGAGAGAATCAGTTTTTTCTTATTTATGCATTGACCTAAAAATATTACTATGTCAGTACACAAGACCATTTCCAATTGTCTACCCATTTTCCAAAAGATATAATGGTATGTGACTGAAAAGAACAAAATAGACAATAGAGCTTACATGCATGCAGGAAAGGATTCTTTTCTCCTTAGTCTTCTAAGCACAGACTCCATCATTGAGGTAAGCCATGGCAATATCTCACAACAGGAACCCTGATTCAGAGATCATGGAAGAACTCTGCTGTCTGGCTCACTCCTTAACTCATGCTTAGGTGCCTTTCCTATACAAGCCTAGGTATTTCTTGATCACAACTTTATTTTTGAGACAAATTCAGTGACACCAGAGATCATCATGTTGGGTAGACTAGCTCATCACTGAACCCCAGAACCTGCCTGTCTTATACCCCCGCATCCTACTCTGGGATTATTGACATGTTCCATGACATCTGTCATTTACATAGAGGCTGGACATCTGATCTTATCTTCAGGCTTGCTCACCAAAAAATTTACCGACTGACCCAAACCCCCAGTCCTCTAATTTATTCTTGTTACATCTCAATGGTTATCCCATCCCTTGTATCCTCCCATTCTCCCCTCCCTCCCATTTTCCCCTTATTCCCCTCCCCTATGACTGTTCATGTGAGGGATTACCTCCCCCTGTATATGCTCATGTCCCACAAAAGCCTTCCCTCACCAGGAAACTGGGACAGAGGGGAGGACATCCTATTGGGACTCTAGATGAGAGAACCATGTGAGAATAGCAATGTAGAAGGATCCAGAGGGTCCTAGAAACCTACAAGTAGAACATTATGATAGGCAGATTTGGGCCAAGGGGTCCCTCTCAAACTAAGGCCCTAGCCAAGGACAATACAGGAGGTAAAATTTAAACCCCTACCCAGATCTAGCCCATGGACAGGACAGTCTCCACACTTGAGTGGAGAGAGGGTTATGACTTTCTCATGTACTCTGGAACTTTAAATTTTTATTCATGTATCCAGTGTATCTTTGTTATACCTAAGCTTCTCTGTCCCGTTCCCCCAACTTCTCCCAATACTTCCATGTAATCTTCCTTCCAACTTCATATCTTCCTGTTATAAATATTTATTTATATTCTTAGCCCACTGAATCTAATTAATACTGGATATATTCTCATGGACATAGGGTCACTCAATAGTGCATGAGGAACCACACCCCTAAAAACAAGTGACTCTCTCCCCCCCAGTCATATTCATTCAAAATTTCTATTAAAGGCAGGTGTTCAGGATTCACTCTGACTGAAGTGAGATGGAATCTAAAAGCAGTTTCATACTGAATTTCCATGCCTCTTAAGGAAATTGAACACTTTTAAAGCATTTGCTACAAACATGTATTTTTTTTTTTTTTGAGAATTTGTGTTCGGGGAGGGGCATTGTGTGTGTGTGTGTGTGTGTGTGTGTGTGTGTGTGTGTGTGTGTGTGT
>OU015750.1:21552748-21574823 GCA_907169655.1 Acomys percivali | reverse complement strand
TGTGTGTGTGTGTGTGTGTGTGTGTGTGTGTGTGTGTGTGTGTGTGTTGCTGTGGGTATTCTTAACATATTCAAACACTAATTGCATGTCAGAGGCATGTATACATGACAAAGATTTTTGACCACACACTGACTGCCTCTTCATTCAGTTGACTACTTCCTTTGGTAAGAAGAAGTGAGCCTGGTATGAGGCAAGATGGAAGAAAACCCTAGAAAAGCCAGCATCCTGCCAGTATGTGGAGGTTAGATCACTTTGAAGCCTGGGGACCTAAAGGACAGAGCAATGACTACCCAGCAGCTAAAGGAAACAATAGAGGAACCTATTAGTCGGTAAGAGCAGGCCCTCCCTGACTATTCAGGGAAAGGAAATCCTAGAGGTATCAGGCCTAGGGCCTACCTGGTGGCACAGGGAAGGGAAATCTCTGAGGGGCTCAGCATGGCTTTGAGTGAAAAAGCAGGCCTGCCTAGCTGCTTATGACAAGAAGTTCTGGAAGAGCTAGGATGACATCTTCTTTATGTGAATTCAAGCATTTTCCAAACTCCTGTATACTACCGTCCACACCCATATGAACTAACTCTGACAAATTCGATCCCAGAAACTCACATTTCACA
This sequence comes from Acomys percivali, assembly GCA_907169655.1. Classification (NCBI taxonomy): domain Eukaryota; kingdom Metazoa; phylum Chordata; class Mammalia; order Rodentia; family Muridae; genus Acomys; species Acomys percivali. The sequence goes on along the minus strand of OU015750.1, from coordinate 21,574,212 downwards.
TCTCATGAGTAATTTTCTGTGTCCAGGATTTTAAACCGCCTGCCTGAAAAACACTGGGTATTTACTCCATTCTTACCATATTAGCTTCATCACATTTCCTGATCACTGGTTTTCTGTCTACCACAGTAGAGATGCTTTCGTGATCTATTTCATGTCCTGTCCTCTTGTTTCCCCAATGTCTGATCCGCTTGTTCTCCTGTTTTAATGTGTTGAAACCAGAGCAGAATTCAGAACCCAGAGGACATTTGACAACGTGTGGATATTTTGTTGTTACTATAGAAAGTAAGTCTGATGGCCAAATGCCAAGTGTTCTGTATTCTCCAATGTGGCTTCCCTCAAATGTTCGTCTCCAAGAAAACAATGCATGATGTCTTACCGTTAAGGTTGAGAGGTTCTGGCCATTTTGATTTTTAATATTATAAATTTGTGTAATATTTTATTGTATATCCATTTATTTGTCTAGAAACAACTCATATATTTTCATTTCAACTATCACTTCTACTTTAGATATTTCCAAATTCCTGGCCTAGTATAGACATTAATATTTTCAATATAAATTCTGAGTAAGTAAAGTTAGTTATGTGTGCATTAGAACTAAGTTAACATGGCCAATGTTATTGATCGGTTTATATTCCTTATCAGAAATCTCTTCCAGCTACTCTGTATCTGGCGTGCTCCCCACGGTCACCACATGACAGGATGGTCTGGTAGCGTCTCCTCTTCTGTCTCCTACACGTAATCCCCAGGTCCCATAAACTGCAGGCCTTTGTCATTTTATGCTGCCAGACCTCACTTACTTTACGTGCTCGTCAGGTTTCCATAATAAAATACTTGAGATAAGTAGCTTATAAAAAGAGAAAGTTTATTTGGCACGTCATTTGAGGATTCCACTCTGTAGTTGAGTAACTGTCCTTAGACTCTGTGACTAGGCAGCACACCACATGGTGAGCTTGTGGGAGCATGGCAATGCTCATTTCACTGTGAATAGGAAAAGAAGAATGAGGAATGCTTCAGGACCCACCATCCTCCCAGGGCCATCCTCCAGGGGCCCAATGACATCCTACTAAGTTATGCAACCTTAAAAAAAAATCCCGCAATTGGATTCATACCTAAATTTAACCTGTGGAACTTTGGGGTCATTATCGCCACCCTAAGACCTATTAGGTTACAAGTCTCAGAAGAAATGTTAACCTTTCTAGTTATTCTGCTCTGGCTAGCAGTAGCAAGGACTGTGGTCTGTATCTGAGTTCTACAGTTCTCTATATGAGGCACAGTGAGGAAAAGGACAATAGTTACCATTTCAAGCTGACAAGATATCTTTCTGCTCTATCCTTCTAAAAATGTTTTGATACAGGTATTGTTGCGATGTCCACTTAAAGGTAAGTAAACAAAACAACAAAGGAATTCATCCCGTAATTCCTATTAACAAATAAATGGTATACTAGAACTTTAGAAATCCCATTCCTACCTCCACAGTTCCTCCTCTTAATCTCTTAATCTTAATGATATGTCTTGATTTGTTCCTACTGTTTTACTTGTCTAAGACTAATACAAGTTAATACTAATAAATTGGATTTAAACAGTTAGAGAATTAATATGCAAGAAACAATATTATAAATTATTAAATGTTATATCAGTCTGTAGCACATAGCAAAAGTATTCTTTAACAATATAATAACAAGAAAAGCCAATAAAATATACCAATTTAATATTTTCTTAATTTTTAAACAAAGCTAACATGTTCAAGAGCAGATCTGTGAAATTCTATCTACTTATTTATTTGTTTGCTTGTTCATTTAATACTTCATTCATTCATTCATTATTTTTAAAATAGAGTGCTCCAATGTATCCCTGGCTGTCCTGGGACTTGGTATGCAGGCCATGTTTGCCTAAAACTCATAGAGATCTCCCTGTCTTTGACTCATGAGTTCTGGGATTAAAGATGTTTGTCCTTTTTTGTGCATGCTTCATAAATCAGCACTTCACACAGTCTCTTGGCCTAAGGTTGTAGCACTGTGGTGGAAAGTTTAGGGAATTCAGACAAATTAAGAACAAATCCCATTAGTACAAATAAAAACACATTAACATTTGCATGTTTAAACAAGCTCCAAAGCTTCCTACCAGAAATAAGGTACACGAGTGCTCTGACAGGAACCTCAGGTTCATAGAATACACCTTGAGGAAGCAGTGGTCTGAAACCACAAGCAACCGTAGAGGTCTTGAACAGAAGGGAAGGACATGCAAACATTCTTGCAGTTTACTGAAGAAGTCACACACTCTCAGGTCTCAGGAAGGCCTGTGCATGACCCATTTCAACTCTGCTGATGCCACTTTTCAAGTGTGACTCATTCCACATTTAAATGAATACATGCTAGTTGTCTTACTGAGTATACAAATATCAGTGTCTTACTGCTTGGTGGAAAGCAGAGAGGAGGTAGAGGAGGAAGGGTTCCCTCCAGCTACTGGGGCAAATGCTATGTACCTGTTTCCTATAACCTGGGGAAGAAATACACGCCCATTAGAGAGACACATCCGTGACATCTTTACTTCTTTTCAAACAATTAGACCTCTATAAGGAGTTGTCTCCTCATTACAAATTTGCTCCTGTTTGTTTAGTAGTCCTCTGCAGTATGGAAGCTTAATAAATGAGGGATGTTCACAGAACACATTGGGCACTTTCCCTGGGGGACAACCATAATCACAAAACAGACTAGAAATAACTCAATTATTGTCTGCTCCCTGCTCCGGGGACAGAAGGAGGCCTGTTAGGCTAAGAAATCAGGACAGACTATACCCAGGAGCTAAACAGACCTAGCACCTGGCTGCAAATGCAGAATGCTCAATAGTATTGGGTGGTTTTTTCATTTTCTTTCTCTCTTATTTATTAAAACTCTGAAAATAACTGAAGTAGCACAAAGACAAGAAGCCTGGTGTTGCCTCCCTGGAAAGACTGTTTTATTCCTATGACTTTTACAAATGCTGTTTGCTTGCTTGCTTGTTTACTTGCTTGTTTTGAGGCAAAGTTTCACGCTGTTTCCATAGATGGCTTGGAACCCACTGTATTGCCCAGTCTGGCTCGGAAGTCATGGCAACCCTCCAGCCTCAACAATCTAAGAGCAGGGGCTGCTGGCATGAACTTCCTGGCTGCTGCTTCTCCTCTTCCTCCTCCTCTTCCTCCTCCTCTTCCTCCTCCTCTTCCTCCTGCTCCTGCTCTTACTCCTCCTCCTCTTTCTTTGATCTTAAAAATCCTTAATCCACTAAATCTGCAAAATGGAAGAGAATGCTTTGCAAGGATTATTAAACATAGTACGAACAGGGCAGCCTGCATGTACTGTCGTTTACTCACTGAATCAAATACTTCCGTTTTTCCATCACAAATGCACTGAAGACAAGCAATAGAGAAAATGTGCCAGAGTGTCCTTAACATTAAGTAACTTTTAGAAAGAAAAACTTTTCTTATCTAAGTTTATATTTTTGTCATGCTAATTCATTGGGTTATTCATGCTAACAGATGCATCAACAGAGTGCTAGACATATCGTGGGTGCTTAATAATGCCTTATGATTGACAAACTCAAGGAGTGATCTAGATAAGCCTTATTTCCTTGGAGTCCATTTTGCATTACTTAGACATCAGAAGAGCGGCTGCCAAGTCACTGGCTTCTCTAGGCCTTTGCTCTACATTTAGTCGGGCCCAGCTGAGATTGTAGTGGCATGAAAGGGTTCCACCAGCACATATGTCTCCAACTCATTTAAGAGAACACTGTTAGATCTTTCATAATCACAAAATAACATGGCTTCATACTGAAAATGAGAATTTATAGAAGGGAATACAAAAACAACTTTAGTCCACAAAACTACCGAAAATACTTACTGAAATCTGCCTTTCTCCAACTATTGTCCGAGAACTTCAGTCTACATCTTCTCTATCATTCTCAATCTATTTAACTATTTCCTGTTATAAACTATTATTTGTACCAATTAACAGCAATCTAAGTGCAGGGGCTGCTGACAGGAACTGTGAATCTGGACACACTTATATAAAATTTAAGCAGAATGCCAGAATAACAGTATAAAAAGCTTTAAAAATAAAGACCCATAGCTTAATTGTACTCAATTATATTAATGTCAAAAGCTTTATTTGTATTTTATCAAATATATTAATTGTTTTCCTTTAGGGTTCTGCTTTTTTATATAAAATCATCTTTGTTATTCAGAGTCTGTGCCTGCTTAATATATTTATAATTTGATTTATTTTAAAATATTCAATTTTTTATATATTGACAATGGTTTTAACATAGGCATAAAAATCAAATTTGTTTTACTTTTCTTTAAATATCTAATCAATTTCCCAGCATCAGTGATGAAGTCTTTGTTTTGTCACTAATTAAAGCTCCAGAACTATCATTTCCCAAATTCTCATCTTTTAACCTCATTCTTGTCATTCTATCCTATTCCATTATTGATCTATTGATACATGGATTTGTCTTTTTTTATCATTATCTGTTCACTCATCACCTAGCGATGAAAGGATGGTCTGCTGGCCAGTAAGATTGCTATTCAATTTATAAAAGAACATCCCAGGTTTTACTATTCAGGATCCTTGTCAACTCATACACACACTAAAGTCAGAGAGGAACTTACACAACAAAATTGTACGTGTGTTCTTGTTGTGATGGCCACACAGGGGAGCTAAGTGTCTCATTGATCGGCTGCATTGTGAAAAAGGCAATCATAAAAACTGGGGTGCCTTTGTATATTCTTGTTGCCTTCATGCAATTTATCTTGTACCATGAGCCCATTTTTATTTGAAATGTGGTCCAGTATGAGGGTCTGTTTTCTTAATTTAAAGGCAGTTTAAGAGGAGAAAGGCTAACAAGAAAAATCAGAGATTTAGCAAGTCCAAATGATTCCATTCCAGGTGTTTAAATTTATAAAAGGTTAGGGATTTTTTCAGACATAAATTAAATAAATAAAAACATTTTTATTCATCTATGAAGTCAAAGTTCTTCTGGAGTTATTGTAGACTCTCACAGTTTCATAGTGAACTGAAGGGTTTGCCCACTACAACTAAATGCAGCCATGAAAGCAATGAAAAGCTAACTAAACCCTTAGGGGGAAAAAGAAGAAGAAAAAACCTTGCTTCTTGTCTTACCAACACTGCTATTATCACATAGTGTGTTTCACATGATAAGCCATTCATTAAAGCATCACCTACTGTTTTTTCCCTCTGCAGAACCAGCTAGAACATGATCTGTCTCTGCATGAAGACATTGGACCTCTGACCTTTTTTGTAGCTATTCTGGGCAAGTATAATAAACAGAGTTCACTAGGTTTCTGTAAATCTCTGATTATATTTACTGTGAAATCCAAGTGTTCATCTCAGGCAGAAAAAAATTAAGGTTGATTTTCAAATATTATGTACAAACTGTAGCTACTAAGCATTCCATAATGAGCACTTTGGCAATTCAAAGCAAATTAGGGTTCCCACTAGGCAAAGATGACATGCACTGCAGTCAAAGAGAGATGGTGTGTTGCTAATGGAGAATATTCACTGAGAATTTAAAGCAAATCCAGACAGCACTGCCCACTGTAGTTTGGGGAGATTAAAAAAAAAAAGATCTTAGTGCACTTCATTAGTGTGATTTTTGTCTCCGTCTTCCCTCTCCTCCTCTATCTTTAATATTAGTTTACGGAACAATGCTAATGAGTTACAAGCCAGTACCAATGGGTGGTTCTTTAGAAAGACGCATTTGTACAAAAACCAGTCTCTTCCTCATTCTCATCAGTGAAATATTCGTTCGATCTGCCAGAGACTAATGCAGAAGTTGATTAAAACTGAGGAAGGAACTTTTTATTCCCAACCGAGCACAAAATCTAATCAGAATCATACCAATCGCACATGTAAAAGAACGAAGTTAGTTGCTAACTCATGACAGGCAATTTACTCATTATTTAATTACGCAGCAATGGGCATGTACGTAAATATATAAGAAAGGATCGGAAGTGTTAAATTCATCCACATTTCTATAACAGTGAGATAATCATAATTGACAAAATATATATTTCTTTAAAATGTATTTATATCTATAGAGAGAGATAGATAAAAACGTATGGTGTAAAAATACTGTACGCATATATACTATCCATGTACATGTGTGTCAATGGAAATTTTTAATTAATTAATTAATTCATTATAATTTATTCATATTGCATAGTGATTTTTATCCACTCACTTGTGTCTTCCCGTTCCTACCCTCCCTCCCTCTTCTGCTCTATTTCCCTCCCATAGACCTCTGACAGGGGCGGTCCCTTCATCCCCACCTTCTGACCACAGCCTATCAGTTCTCATCGGGAAAGCCTGCATGCCCTTCCTCTATGTGCCCTCATGGTCTCTCCACCAAGGAGAGGTGATCAAATCGGGAGCACCAGAGTTCATGTCGCAGGCAGACCCCACTCTCCGCCCAGCTGGAGTGAATGAGCTGTCCATTGGCTATATCTGAACAAGGGGTTTAGGTTCCCTGCATGCATTGTCCTTATTTGGTACAACAGTTTGTGCAGGCACCCCTGGATCCAGATCTGTCAGTCTTGATGGTGTCTTTGTGGGGTTTCTGAACCCTCTAGGTCCTTCTATTTCCCCCAATCTTTCTCTCTCAACACTCTGCCCAACATCCAGCATCAATTCTCAACAGCTGTCCTGATCCCCCATGGTGGAGTCTCTCAGAGGACATCTATGTTGAGCTAATATCCACTTATAAGTGAATATATACCATGTATGTCTTTCTGTGTCCGGTTTACCTCATTCAGGATGATCATTTCCAGTTCCATCCATTCTCCCATTCTCGACAAATTTCAAGATTTCCTTGTTTTTTATAGGTGGCTAGTATTCCACTGTATAAATATACCAGAGGTTTTTTTTTTTTAATCCATTCTTTTGTTGAGGGACATCTAGGTTGTTTCCAGATTGTGGCTATTATGAATGAAGCTGCTATGTACATAGTTGTGCAAACGTCCTTGTTGTATGATGGAGCATCTTTCAGATATATGCCCACGAATGGTATGGATGAGTCTTGCAGTAGCTCTATTCCCAATTTTCTGAGAAAGTGTCAGATTGATTCCCAAAGTGGTTGTACAAGTTTGCACTCCTACTAGCAGTGTAAGATCAACAATTAATAAATGGAATCTCATGAAACTGAAAAGCTTCTGTAAGGCAAAGGACATTGTCCACACAACAAACTGAGAGCCTACAGACTGGACTCTTCACCAGCCCTACATCTGACAGAGGTTTAATATACAAAATATATAAAGAACTCAAGAAATTAAAGACCACCAAACCAAATTATCCAATAAAAAAATGGTTACAATGGAGTAACATTGAATGGCTGAGAAATGCTCAATGTCCTTTGTCATCAGGGAAATGCAAATCAAAATGACTCTGAGATTCCGCCTTGAACCTAGCAGAATAGATAAAATCAAACCCTCAAGTGGCAGCACATACTGGCAAGGATGTGGAGAAAGTCAATGGAACTTTAAATGTCTTCTGTGTTGGGGCTTGAGAAATGACTGAGCAGTGAAGAATACTGGGTACTGCTGCAGAGGACCAGAGTTTGATTCCCAGCACCCATGTCCAGTCACTCACAGTCACTCGTAATTCAAAATCCAGGAGATTCATTGCATTCTTCTGTCTTCCGTTGGTATTGCACCCATACACATTTTCTCCTTTTTCTCCTCTCCTCTCCATCCCCTCTCTTCCTCTCTCCTTTTCTCTCCTCCCTCCCCACCCCTTACACACACACACAAACACAAACACATAAACATTTTTTGTGGATTTATGTGAAGATACATATATATACATATACATATATATATATACATGTACATATGCATATAATAGATACGTATTTACAAAACAATTTAACCAAATACTTCTCTATGACACACATGCCTACTTAAGTGTCAAGAGATAAGGTTCACTCTGGATAATTTCCCATTGTTACTATTTTTTTAACCATTGTTTAAAATTAACTTGTTTTGAGTTTGTTTTACTATTGTAATTAATATTTTACTAAATATCATATATATAGCTGTCTGATAGGTTGCTTAAGAATAATGAAACTACTGGTTCAATGACAATGTTCTTTCAACCTTATAAAAATATTACTAACTACATTGTCTTCAGAAAGTTTTTATCAATTTACCTTGCTATTATCAAGAATAACCTTCCCTCTCCAAAGCTGAGATGTTTTATTATAAATAGCAAATTTTATCTGTATTGAATACAAAGAAAACTACATTTTTATGTTTTATCCTACTTTTCATTATCATAATTATTTTCACATTATTTAGTGGTAGGGTTTCTTCAGACATTGCATATGAAATTTTTTTTTCACTTTACCTCTAACTTGGTTATGATAGTAAGTGTTTTTTTCTGTCAGTTATATTTTGTCAACCAGAACAAAAATGTATTTCACATATTCCAATCTATTCATTGGCCTGCCATCTCATGTAGCAAACATTTTACTGATAGCTTAAAGGCCCATTGTCTACAAATGCATGTTTCCTCAGCTTCTGCCATTTTATTCCTGCTCACTCTGGAACCAACTGTGCATTTTCAGTAGAACTGCTCTTCTGTGTGATTTCCAGAAGTTTGATATAAGAATCTACTTTTCATCTTCAGATCTGCTTCCTTTTTATTTTTTATTTTATTTAGTTATTTAGTTATTTTTTGCTTTTTTGAGACAGAGCTTCTCTGTTTAGCCTTGACTATTCTGGATTCACTTTGTAGACAGCCTGGCCTCGAACTCACAGAGATCTGCCTGTCTCTGCTTTCTGAGAGATGGGATTAAAGGCTTATGTCACCACACCCAGCCACTTCCTTTTTATTACCCATTTTTTGCTTATGGAATTAAGATTTTTCCCAATAAGCACACAATATTTTTGTTTATTCAAGTAGAACTGAATTAAATTAGAAAAATATGATAGTGTATTCTTTCCATATAGGATCAGAAAATTCTTTTCTATTTACTTAATTTTCAGTTTCTCAATACAAATACAGTAGCATCTCTTGTATTGTGTACGTTTAGTGAGTTATATCATTGTTTATTGTACATATTATATGGCATATATTACACACTAATATGTTAATAGGAATGGGCTCCTTTTCTACTTGGCAAATATAAATTCTGTATTTTGTAAACAACTTTGATGACATGCAACAATACAAAATATTCATATTTAAATCTAATCATTATCCTGATGTTTTGTTCAGATCTTCCTCTGACATTTAACAGATATGAGATAATTCTTCCAAGTGCTCTGTAATCATATACAGAAAGAATCCCACTTTTCAAGATTCCAGCAGACCTGATGACAAGGCATTGACCCCAATAATTCCTGATAAGCTTCTCTTACTAGCTTTCTTTTCACTCATGCTTGCACTTATCTACTTTGTGCTGCTTTCTCTTCTTCCAACACTGCATGTGGAGCATTCTATCTGCTCCAGGGAGAGGCACATTTCTTCTGACACCTCCTGTAATTTGCATTTCTCCTTCCATGCTACCTTGTTTTCACTTAATGCCTTGCATTGTCTGTACCCTCTTTACTAGTCACAGGTTGCAATTTGCCAATGTTCTATCTCAGTAAGTATGGAATAATTTTAGTTACAGAAGGCAAAATATCTGTGTCTGTTGATGAGTTTTATTATTATTTTTTAATTTTATTAATTTATTCAGATTACAACTCAACTGTTATCCCATCACTTGTATCCTCCTGTTCCTCCTTCCTTCCCGTTTTCACCCTATTCCCCTCCCCTGGGTCTATGACCGAGGGGGGCCTACAAGAAGAACATCATGATGGGTGGATCGGGGCCCAGGTGGGTCTGCTCAAACTATTGCACTAACCAAGGCAATACAATAGTAAACATCCAACCCCTACTCTGATCTACCCAATGGACAGAACATTCTCCACAGTTATGTGGAGAGCAGGGACTGACTCTGACAAGGACTCTGGTGCTCCATATTTTATCACCTCCCCTTGGTGAGGAGGCCTGGTGGCATTCAAAGAAAGAATAAGCAGGGTATGAAGATGAGACTTGATAGCCTATGACCATATAGTGTTGGTGAGTTTTATGTCCCACCTCTACCTCAGTGTCTGTGCTTACTCAGGTATGTCGGTGGCACTTGATCACCATCAATTACTTCAACAGCAAATATCCTACCAGCATCCATATTCCTTTGATTTATGTACATTTATGGCACTGGACAAATCTGTCACTTCAATGCCAGCATGAAGACTTGGATAGTTTTACTTAATTAATATGTTTTGATTCCTGTGGTAAGAAATTAATTTAAACTTATTTTAAAAACTTTATTATCAAAAGACTATTGCTTCATTAGGCCGTCTCATAGCATTCACCATACACTATGGACTTGTCCAAAGGACAATCGGATAAGGTCATGTTCTCTGTTGAAGTTTCCTTTTCCCAAGTGACTCTGGATTATGTCAAGTAGATGTAAAATTAGCCAACACACAGTGGCCCAGTCCAATTGACCCAAAAGTTTTCACTTTAGTGGTTCTGGTCTCTTTTATATCACAGCCTATTTTTCGGCACCAGATATCCAGACCTGTACCTACTTCTTAAAGTTCAAAAATATCAAACGGCTCCAATACTCTTTAAGAGACCCTCAAACATCTCCCTTTGAATATTCAAAAGACAAGCCTCCATCATCTGCACTTCTCTCAGCATTCACTTGTAAGTTGCTATGTAACAGCAAAGCAAGCTCTCGGCACTCAATGGCTTCCTCAGCCCAAAATTTCAACCTTTCCACCACAGTCTGAAAACTGGTCATAATGCCAGTTACAGCAATATCCCACAACCTGATACCAATTTTTGCCTGAGTTAGGGTATCTATTGCTATGATAGATAACCATGACCAAAAGTAACTTGGGGAGGAAAGTGTTTTTCTTGCTTATACTTCCACATAACCATTCACCACTGAAGAATGTAAGGCAGAAACTCAAGACATGAACCTGGAAGCAAGAAGTGACACAGATGTCAGGGAGAAGTATGACTTATTGGCTGGCTCTCCATGGCTTGCTTGTCCTGATTTCATACTGATCCCACCATCCAAGGTGTTAGTTATACTGTCTAGAGTAACTCATGCTCTGACACATCAAACATCAATCAAGGGAATGAACATCAGGCTTTTTCTCAGGACATTCTGATGGGGGCTTTTTCTCAGATAAAGTTCTCTCATCCCAAATGATGCTGGCTTCAGTCACATTGTCATAAAATTAGCCAGCATGACAATAAAATAATTACTCAAACAAAAAGTGAGCTTTCCTTAGTTAGGGTTTTATTGCTGTGAGAAGATGCCATGACCAAGGCAATTCTTATAAAGGCAGCATCTAATTGGTGCTGGCTTACAGTTCAGAGGCTTAGTCCGCTATCAACATGGCAGCAGTCTGGAGGAGCTGAGAGTTCTATATCTTGATCCAAAGGCACCAGAAGGAAACTAGATTTGTTCACACTGGGCATAGCTTGAGCATTTAAGACCCCAAAGGCCCTGCATCCACAGTGACAAACTTCCTCTAACAAGTCCACCCATCCTAATAGTGCCACTCCTTATGAGCCAAGCATCCAAACACATGAGTCTTTGGGGACCAAATCTATTCACACCACATCAGGGCTGAAAAACAAAAGTAGCATCTGTTTTTAAAACTAGTTTTCAGCATTGCTTTCTCAAACAATAGTCCTTGCAGTCTTATTGTTCCACCCATAAATCAGAGCATTGCTCAGCCCTCAACAGGGAAGCTTCTTCTTACAGTAGATGGCAATTAACAGAGAGAATCACAGCTGGTCAGTTTGCAGAGAATAAAATATTTTGAAAGGTTGAGTCTTAAATCACAAGCTTCCCCGTCAAGGTTCAGGGATTTATGTTTAAGAAGAGCAGAAAAGTTGACAGAGCCAAAGGTGGTAGATTACTGCAAGAAAATTTTTTTTCCAGGTCCATCAGGGAAGATGCCCATATGGACTCCCAGTGATTGTGACACCACTCACAAGACTTGCTTGCACAAGCTCAACACAGGCAAAATCCCAGCCTACAGGAGAGGAGATGATCATAATTTCCTATGAATGCCTAGTAAGGAGCATTTGATTGGTGTTATGTGGAGAAGCAAATTTCAACTATAGAATGACAGTTTAAATAGAGAGGTGTATAAACCGCAATCCTGAGTAGGCCCCAGGCTCGGAAGTAGTCAGCCAATACATGCTGGAATCTATTAGTTTTGTTTTCATTTGTTGTTCTTCTTTATTATTATTATTATTATTATTATTATTATTATTATTATTATTATTATTATTATTGTTGTTGTTGTCATTATAGTGAAAGAACACGGAGTTGGTTGGGTAGGATGTGAAAAGGATCTGAGAAGAGTGTAAGAGAGGAGTGAATATGATAAAATATACTGTATGAAATTCTCAAAGAGTAAATAAAAAGTTATTTATAAAAGAGTAGTACTTACATTTTGATGAACAACCAGAAATGGTTTGTATATTATTTTATATACTCTCTTTTATCATTATTATACATCCATCATACTCCTAATAATGAAGTCATCTATTGGTAAGGAGGCTACTCAATGTCCCTACATCATTTTATACAAATTAATGACGCCTTTTTATTTAGAAATATGACTATAGATATCAACCAATAGTATGATTATTAATAATCATGTGAACACTATTACTAAGCAATAATGCTGTTGCACGTCTGTTTTTCCTAAATTGAAACATTTCACTCTGAGTGATGTTTTTGAAGACTCAGAATGTAAACTAAAAATTACAAACAAACAAACAAAACAAAACAAAAAACCAAAAATTACACAAAATCATGGCACCTGTTTTGCATTGGCCAATTACTCTTAAGCTTGCACTGGAGTGTGGTTGATAAACTAGTATCATTCCACTGCAGAAAACTGATTTCCTTCCAGATGTTTGTTTGTTTGTTTGTTTTGATTTTTTTTTGAGAGAGAGAACATAAAGTTGTTTAGGTAGCATGATTGAGAGGATATGGGAAGAAATGATGGGGAGAAAAGAATATGAAAATATACTAGATGGAAAAAACTTTAAAAAGCCAATAAAAAAACCTAAAAGGAAATTCTTGGAAATAGCCGTATCCTTCTTAAGGAGTAGAAATATATATATATTTTTTAAATCACAAGTTCACAAGTCTTTGGAACAAAATAGTTGCAAGCACTCTCCCCAAAGATATGCATACAGTATGAACAGCTGGGAAGAGGGAACTCTATTGAGTAGCCTGCAAGCTGTCTAGGGAGCTCCATCGGTCAAGCCATCATGACTAGGCTGGGATTCTGGTGATACAACTACCTTTGAATCCTCAATGCTCCAATAAGCAAAGTGGGTCTTTAACACAGGCTTGAGTAGAATCTGTTCTTTGGTGTCTCACTGATGAACTATCTAGGGTAAACGGAAGTCTATTCATGTTTGCCAACAAAGGACAATGCATCAGAACCCCTATTCTTGAACACTTAGGTTCTTATACAACAATACCACTTTTTTTACATGTCAAATTTTTGCTATTTGCTGCAAGCTTATGGGCTTGTTTTGATATCTCCTAAAAGCATACATGGGTACAGATAAGGAGGATGTCAAAGGTGCACAGTGATCACAGTGGTAAGTGGTGGTCCTCTGCCCTAAGTGTTTCTGTCTAATCAATAACAGGCAAAAGCCTCAAGTCCAGTTAAGTTCAAGCCTCAACTGTGTCAGCTTCTAATTGGGTTATCTCAAAGATTGTATTTAGCACCCCACATCCTGGCATTAGCTTCCTATCTTAAAAATGCAACTAATATTAGTTGAACATCTCAATATAAAACTATAAATTTAAAATATTCTAAAATGTGGTATGTTTTATGGTGTTAACATAATACCAGAAGTGGAAAAGTCTAAACTAATAAATTATGTTACTTGAAGAATTATTTCAACTGTTGTATTTGAATATATGGAATGATCACTGGTTCGAAGCTGTGTCCGATCTCTAACCTTAAAGGGTCCCACGCTCTCAGAAGAACAGAGTTGGGAGATGATTAAGAGTGAAAATAGGAACTAGTTTGTTGTAGAAATTAACAACCTTTAACAAGTAACACAGCCTAAAATGGATTGCCATGGGGGAATTCAAGTAACAGAAGTTTGAACTCCATGTAACACTGAGATACTAGCTACTAAAGCTCTGAAATGTGTTAATGCCAAAGCTCTTAGGGGCTTGAGGTATGATCAGGTAGCAGTACTTTGAAGAACAAGTTGACCTGGTAGCCACAGAAGAAGCTGGCATAGATCACTTGTCTCTAGCAGATTTGTGACTCTAGCAGAGTCACAGGTCACTGCCTGAAGCTGCTGAAAGTCTTGGGTGATTACCACAGTGAGCTCTCTGTTTAGGCAGAAGCATCAGTGGTATAGAAATAGAGTTCTTCTCCAATGACATTCATGCCAGGCCCAGAAGGCTCACTGTTATCTTGTTTAGGTTAATAGCTACACGAACTTCTGGGGCTGGGCTTGGCCAGAGTAGATCTCTCTTGTTGCCAAGAGAGATTTTTAAATTTATTTTACTATGCTCTTCTTTTTCAACATATACATTTATATTATTACCCATGAATAAGATAAACTACATACAGCAGGAAGAACCATGGCACAATCACGAGTTATATGAATGTTACATTCGCAGTGATTTAGCTGTTTGTATGTGTCAAGCTTGAAGTAAACATCTTTCCAACATTGTTGGGTCTAAATTTCTGAATGAAATTCAGTATCTATCATATCTCATCTCCATCAACTTAAATCATCTATCTTGATCTAAAAAGATCTATTCCCTAACCAACTAAATTGATTATAAGACTAAATTACCAGAGAGATGTTTTTATGTCTTCTTTGAGTGGGGAGTTCCTCAGCAAAAGTTGGTAGCAAAGCCCCCAAACTGCCAATGTATTGAGGACCACCTGGACTTTTGTTGTCTCACTTGATAACTGCATCCAGACAATCAGGAAGAGGTCTTGTTGCTATGGTGCTCTTTCCAGCCTGTTGCTTTTCCAGCCTGGTCACTCGGGGACTTGGCTGTCAAAAACTGGGTACACTTTGCTGTCTTTAGTGTGGGTTTTATTTGACCTTCTGTTCCCCAGTCATCCATGCTTGAGTTACCTGCCTGTGAGGGAGCTCCACATCCTCCGTGGGCGGGAACTCAGAACCAGACTCCCTTCCTTGCACCATTCATTACTTTTAGGGCATACATGTCTGTTGGAGATGAAGCAAATAAATTACTTGTTTGTATCTGAGTTCTACACTACAGGTAAGTCATCATGTCGATGGACATAGTGCAATATCTGAAAATTCCACAATTTGAAGCCTTTCTGCTCCTGAATATGTTGGAATAGGTATCATCAGTTTGTCAAATGCCTATATTTGTTTTAATGTAAGAATTAAATTAGTTAATACATGCAAAATCCTTATTGGCACATAGTAAATTTTCAATCATGTTAGCTGTTAGTCATATGGGTTACACAACTGAAAATAATACTGTATAACAATTGTGCTGTTACTATGCATTCATAATTACATTTATTAACACTATTGCTAAATCAACTTTTTTTTTCATACTGAGTATTCATTTGTTTTCTTTTTTATGTAACTTTGAGTAATTTTTTCTAGTTTCTTTCAATTCAGCCAGGCAGATGTGAATCCTTTTGGCACACACAAGTCAGAACTGAAGTCAGTTGGGTAGTACAAATAATAATAAAAACAAAACCAAACATGAGCTTTACAGTTTACAACACACTTCCACATTTTTGACCATTTACCTATATATTCCCATAAGAAAATGCTGCAATAAAATGCTTGCTGAGTGCGTTTATTTAAAGTGAAAATGTATTTGAGACTTTAGAGCTTGAGAATTGCTTTTTATTTATTGATCCAATAAAAATACCATATTATCTACTTCATCTACTTTTCCTGCAAGGTGCAATGTCATTATGAGTATATTGCCCATGCATTTATGAATTTTATCTTTATCAAATTCAACTTAAATAGCGATTTAATACAAGAAATCTAGTTCAAATGAGAAAAAAAAACATGATCATTTTGTATTTCTAAAAATCCTCTGTATTTTATTTGGAAATGATACTGCAGCCAGTAGCAAAGCTGTGCTGTTTGTTTGAGCGCATTCTGCTGAACCACTTCTGCTATAGATGCCTTTTAAATTCGGTTTTCTATTTGCTTTGTTTACATTTTACCATTTCTCAAAGCTCCCCATTTCTCCTACCTAAATGAAACTGTTTCTGTTGACCAAATGCTGATCTAGTTTCAAGTTTGATTTTGTTTAAATTGATATAAATAATCTTTCATTAATGAATTGGAATTAATGTACTCAGTTTTATATGAGGGATAATTATTTATGGGGTTAAAACATCAAGACATGTTTCTGAGGGTGTCAATTAAAATTGACACAATTTTTTTTCTCCTATCCACAACTGCACTGACCTCTCATTATATAATATAAGTTTAACATGTCAGCATAAGACTTAAAGACAAGCTTTGTCAAAGGAGGTCAGGACCCCATTAAGGGTGGAGTTTTAAACTCAAAGGCTAACAAGTGCCAGTCAGGGAACTCAAATGGATGAAGTTAGCATGTGATTACGCAAATGGGCCCAGAAGATCTCAGGGATTAGAGAAAGAGCTCTCTCATTACAGAGCCAGCTACGAAGCCTATGTGCTCGGCTCATTTCCAGGCGGCAATATTTGTTTACGATGTCAGCTCTTTGAGTTTTATTTTTAATTTAGATTTAAGGTGTTAAATATTTTAAATATTGGTACACAATTCACATGGTTATTTTTATCAAATGTCCTAAAGCTCAAGGTCATCCCCACATGCCAATTATTTCTTAGTAAATTTTCTTGGAGGCAGCTTTGTGTATAATATAAACTTACAGCCTCAAGAAAGAGCATAGTCAATAAAAGTTCTATGCTTTATAATGGAAAATGCCTTCTGCTTACATTTTTTCCTTATAGCAAATAACATCAAACTTTTTCAATATTTTACACAAGGAAATAAATGCCTTTTTAAAATGTGTTTCTATATTATTTTAAATGTCTTATTCTCTTGACTTCGAACACCTACCAAATGTTACACAGATTAAAGATCTTTTCTGGTGTGTGTGTGTGTGTGTGTGTGTGTGTGTGTGTGTGTGTGTATGCGCGCGTTTGTGTTGATATATCACAAATTTAGGGTTAAAAGGCTTCCGTATTGTTTCTTTCCTATGTATCTTATTTACAGGCATATGATTTTACTAATGGCTAGTTAAGACTCTATATAGAAAATTGCAACATTCAAAACCCATAGTCAATAACATCACCAAATGAATGTCATGAGTAATGAAAAGTCTATAAACATTCAGAATGTAGGTTCAAAGTACAGTTCATCACAGCCGCTTCAACTAACAAAAGCATTTAGCATGGCACCTATATGATGTGTCTTTTCTTGAAGACTTTGCGGAATAAGAATGGTGAGAGAATTTGCTTGGCTAGTTTAGGTCATTTTTCTCACTTTTATCTCTTACCACTTCTCCAGAATCTGAACTATGCCATTTACTTTCTCTGTACCTTTTCTCTTGTGCTCTTTCTGGTTTAGGGTCTGTGTAAGTCATTTGATGTCTGTATGGTACTTTCTGAGCCAAAGATTTTCCCTTATTTGAGAAAAGCCGTGTGTTGTTGCTTATTATTTTGTATATCATAAGGAGATGACCAATATCTTGGGAACATTCCTATCATGAATGCTGGTGCCAGATTGTCCTTAGTCATTTAATAGCTAAAGCTGAAAATTATTCTTTTCCCCTCTGAGTGAAATTTTTGGACTAAAGCAGAAGATCTCACATAAATGTTTAGTTTTCCCATTAAAATGGTGTTTATTTATCAAGTAAATGAAACCAATGTGTGCCTAACATTCCATCTCCAACAATCTAACTAAATTTTTAGACTTTCCTTCTTACTTCAAACAATTAGCAACACATCTAGAACATTAATATGAATTTTATATGGAGTTTTATTTCTATTATCCAATGTTTTTATATAAACAAACTAAAATTCATCACCAACAGAGTGCACCTAAAGAGATGGAATGCTGCCAAGTAAGCCATGAACTGCAAAAGAAGGAATCCAGGTAAAACAACCTTGGGGGAAGCACATCATTATCACTGTAAGTAGGAATGCCTGCATCTCACAGTGAAAATAGAGCAAGAATCTTGGTTTGTCTGTACTTGGTAGCCCAGAAGTAAAGGTATGCCTCTCTGACAACAGCCATAATCCTTGAAGTTCACTCTTTCCCATTTTCCAATTCAGTACTGGGCCCAATACTTCTAAAAAGAATACTTCATATTTTACCTTATAATGCATATTTCATTATTTTAACTGATAAATTCAATTTGATTTACTTCAATTGCTACCAAGTATAGAAGACCCTTTGTCATCACCATTCTCATTTCATATTATTTATTCATAATAACGCATGTCTACTTATAATTACAAGCAGAAACTATTACAATCACAAGATATAAATAAATGAACATCTTCTATACTACAACCTTCAAAACCCATTTCTAGTGATTCAGATGTGTCAATATTCACTAGCACTCAGTGACAAAGTACTCTAGAAAGTATGAACTAGTTGCTATGAGAATAAACATGAGTGATCTGCATCTTGAAAAGAAATAGGGAAAAATTTACCAAGAAGTACATTCATTTTTATTTTAATTTTCAAGACTAATGGTTACACAAAATCAAAAACTAGTGTCTTTTCATCAGAGAACACTTCAGCAAAAATGTGGGGGAACAGTGTGTGATCACTGGAGGAGAAAGAGACAGAAACCAAACAGAAAAAGAAAGGGGAAGTTAAAGCTCTAGTTGAGTACCATGTTAAGTTCATACTTTGACTGCTACTTTGGAAGACAGCAGATATTCATCCTGTACCATATAGACTAAAAGGTGGAAACTCTGAAAAATAGCTGAAGGCACACATAGGGCCCTCACAAAACATTGCAGGTTGATTTTCCACATCTAGCTATGTAATCATGTATTTGATTAAATTTCTACCTCATCACATTGTCTCGTGTTCTGTCTGTCCATGCTACAGACAACAATACCAACCTGCTGCTAATTCTTGCCCTAATCTGAAACACAGGAATACCAGCACTGTCGGCCAGGCATGCTATGTTTTTGTCATCGTACAATCCTGGATTAACGCATCAATCTTCTTTGCTCTCGCCCATTCCATACTCCATTCCAGGCATGCACTGGACTTCTCATTCCACTAAAGCATGAATGAGGCAATGGGAAAATAAAGTTAGGACATCAAACTAATCTACCAAAAACTAATATCGTGCATTTGACCTCATTTTTTAAATTAACGCTTTTAGGTTTGAGATTTATAATTTAATTACATCAAATTGCCAACCCTTTCCTCTACTTACTATCTTTCAAATTCATAACTTCGTTTTTTTTTTTTTTTTTTTTTTTACTAATTGATGTTACACACACACACACACAAACACAGACACACATACACATTCACACCCTACTCAATATGTATAATGTTACTCGTATGCATGTTTTCAGGACTGATCATTTGATATTGAAAAGTTAGTACACTGTTCCCTGGGTAGCCTGTTTCTCTTGCTCTCTGCATACCTTTCTGGCCTGTCATTCTTTGTGTAAGGTTGAGGCCTCCTGGACTCTCCTCAATCCTCTTTAGCATGTTTATTGGTGCTTTCCTTGTTCACCTAGGATTAAGGCAGCCGTGTTTGGTGAGAATTTATGGCTGCGTATTCTGAAATTCTAGAAGGCACAATTTGACAGAAATAATCTCTTAGAATCTTTCTACCCACTCTTTCCAAATATTCCATACAGAGTTTTTTCTCATAGATGTATCCAATGGGACTGGGCTCCACAAGTGTGCATTTTGATTGAATGTGGCTGTTGACAGTGGTCTCTGTCTATTGCAAAGAGAACATTCCTTGATGACGGGTGAGAACCACACTTATCTATGGGTATATAGACAAATACTTAGAATACAGCTATATCATGTTAGTTTACAAAAGTGATGGTTGTAAATTTCTTCTAAGACCAATGACTTCACTACACATGGGTTGTTGGCTGGATTTGCAGTGCCAGGGATGGTTTCTTTCTTATTGAGTGGGTCTTAAGTCCAATTAGAGAACTGTTTTCTAACATTGCCACCTTAGGGTTATCATGACCATATTGTATCTATGTTCTTTTAATCCATGCACACTCCTTACTGGAATGCATGGCCTAAAGGTTATCTACAGGGTGATGTACTTTCTTCCTAAAAGTTAAATTCCAGTGGGGCATTGGTGGAACATACCAGTAATAAACACTAAATGGGGGCAGGGGTGGAAATGAAGAAGAATCTGGACCACAAAGCAACTCCCCATAGCATAAAAACAGCATAACAAAGACAACAAAATGGGAGTCTGTGTTTCTAATATTCTACATTGCTTTCATGACCCTACAGATATTTACAGCTACGTAAAAACTAGATGGAGATGGTTTAGGAAGAATAAATGCCAGAGATTACAAAACACATTCAGTATAGCCTAAGGAACAAACTAAATAAAAATAATACAGAATATTGCAGAGTACATTTTCTTTTCTCCATATTGCAAGCATGAGGGAAAAGGGGGATGAAGGAAGTAAAAGGAAGTTAAATTTCTGTAGCGATAAAACATTTTTTATTTAATATGTTTCATTATTTTTCTTTTCCTCCAAAATACTTACATAGAAAACAGCCTCATAGTTTTACGCAAACCAACATTCTCACTAGACACTCATCTGCTGACAATCAGAAAAAATAAATAGAATTAATTGATTGGTTGAGAATTCTTTGGTGTAACATTTATAAAGCATGAAAAATTTGCATAGTTGCTATTTAAACAGGCTGGATAATGACACTTTCTAAGAAAATGAATGGGGAAGAAAGGCCTTTTAACCCCATGGCTGCGAATACTTATATAAACTCCAAACTGCAAATCAACTGTGAATTACTCATTATTTCAGCATCCATGTTTCCAGCCGATATTTTTTATTGCCAAGATGCCTTTTTCATTCAGTTGAAGTTCAACTAAATTTCATACAGATTTGCTGTCCACATAGATATCCATCGAAAGTGATGACTATTTAGAAATTTTAAAGAATGCATATGTGTAATTTGGCTGATCCAGTTAACAGATGTTTCATAATACTTTTTGTACCAATTCCTTCTGAGGTTAGCAAGATTTCTAGATAAAGACAAAGTTACCCTTTGCCACCTCTCAGGCTGACAGACATACTAGTCTCTCTCTCTCTCTCCCTCTCTCTCTCTCTCTCTCTCTCTCTCTCTCTCTCTCTCTCTCTCTC
>OU015750.1:21542542-21552738 GCA_907169655.1 Acomys percivali | reverse complement strand
CTCTCTCTCTCTCTCTCTCTCTCTCTCTCTCTCTCTCTCTCTGTCTCTGTCTCTGTGTGTGTGTGTGTGTGTGTGTGTGTGTTTTACAAGACATTTTAGAATTTTTAAACATTCACATTGCCTTATTTTAAATGTTGGCACTATTACCATAAGTTGTTAACTGACCCACAGTTTTGAATAGAGGAAAATAATTTACAAATCAACAACCTAATTTTGTGTCAGCTTTCATTTCTAGCTACATATACATATTGCTTTGATGAAGTGACAGAAAAGGATTTTTAGAAAGCTTCA
Organism: Acomys percivali; assembly: GCA_907169655.1. Lineage (NCBI taxonomy): Eukaryota > Metazoa > Chordata > Mammalia > Rodentia > Muridae > Acomys > Acomys percivali. Next base: position 21,552,447 of record OU015750.1, on the reverse strand, counting down.
GTGTTGCTTTCCCTAAGTAGAGACTGCTAGGTCTTCTCAGGCCCATCTTCATAACCATTTATACTCATTTCACTGTGTTAATTTCACTGGTGGTAACTAATAAATGCAAAAACTGTTCAACCAGTTGTTTGCAAGTATTTACTAACAGCTAACGTAAAAATTTCACAGAGAAAAGGGGAACTATATCCTAAAATGAGAACTCAAGTTTATAAATCATTTTGGGGGCTGTATGTCACTTAAATACCCCCTTGCTGAAACTAGAGTTGGGCATCATTTTCAGAGATTCCCCTCAGCCCAGTAAGGTCCCATTTCAGCAATAAAAAGTCAAAAGGAAAGTTTTCATATATTTGTGCCAAGCAGAAATTGTTCTTTGAGCTCAATACAGATTTGTTGACTTCTCCCATTTTTTTAGATGATTTTTCTTATATTCGTTTCAGTTCAATCTTCTCCGGAACAATAGGAATGCAAGTGGATGTCCTTTCCTTAATGGTAACAGTGAGAATTTTGTCTTAAACCCCACCAAAAATAATTGTGGTCCTCAACTAGGGGGTTCAATAGCACCTCTGCTTCTGTGCTAGAAAAAGCTTAGTTAACTTTTTGAAAGTGGAGCTTTGATATTTATAAAAAGTTTAACAAGACTAAAGTCAAAGAATAATCAAGCAAATGCAAAAAGGAAAAACAAAAGAGTAAATGAAAAATAAAACCATAGGCACTTTTCTCTAGTTCAGGAAGAAAGCACAGGTGATGCTGGTGTTGATCCAGTCAGCCTGTCTTCTCAGAGTTCCCCTGCAGGTGTTCACATCACAGGTGCTGGGAACAGTTAGCCAGAACGCGCCTTAGCCCAGCATCAAATCTGAGTCCAGCCATTTAGACAGGAACCTCCTCAAGAGGAGAGAATTTAACGTACTGGAATTAGGCATGATGGGGCTTACCTAGGAGGTAGCAATTGAGGAATAATTGCTAGTAAGGCTTCCAGGCTTGGACCACCTGGCTTCAGAATCTGGCTTCTTCATGACACAGTTGATTAATCTTTAATTTTAGTATAGTTTTGAGACAGCATCTTGGTAAGTAGCCCTGACAAACTGAGCATTCAATTTGTAGTCCAGGTTGGCCTGAAACTCACAGCAGCCAGGATTCACTCTATTGAATGGTGAAATTATAGCTATGTGGCACTGTGCCTGTTTTAGGTATTTATCTTATGTAATTTGCACATGTAATAAATTGGGATAATGACGGCAAGAACTGTGATGGATGGATGTTCATCTCTTCTGAAGGTGAAATGAGATCTAATAAATAAAACATATATAAATTATCATCATTAAGTATTTGTATTATTATGGTTCATATTTGAGGCTTCACTTGATAGTCAATTGGACACTTTAATCGTGGAGAGATGATATTAAGACATGGTTCCTGACTTTAGAAAAGACATGCATGTCAGGAAACAGAACTGTTGTGAGGTATTTTTCTGGTATGTCGCAGGCTGGCACAGAATTTCCCGTGAGCAAAGTGAATAATCTTTTTCTGGATAAAGTGAAAACTGTGCAAACAGAAATGGGGGCAGAAATTAGAAATGTGACTTTCAGCCTGGTCTACAAACCAAGACCAGGACAGCCAGGGCTACACAAAGATACTTTGTCTTGAAAAACCAAAAAAAAAAAAAAAAAAAAAAAAAAAAAGGAATGAGATCTATCTGATCATCAAAAGCATAGTGGAAACTTGTCATTTCAACACTCAACTTGGGTGTGTTGTTCCAATGTCATGTATATTTGCATAAAATACATTTGATTTGTCCTCATTCTCTTTAGTCTGAATAAAGAGCAAAATCAAAACAGTAAATAAGCCAAATAAAAGTAATTATAGTAGCCCCTCATTTGCAGTTTCTCCCATTTCTCAACAATGGGTGCTGTTCTTCACATGCCTGCCAATACTACTTAGAATGTGAACCAACAACAGATGAAAGGAAATTACAGTGTGTCTTAAATTTACTCTCTGGCTTTAAAATTACTTTCACTATATTTCTGATAGATTAGCTATAACTCAGTGCTTATGAGTGCTGAGTAAGTAAAACCCTCCACGCCTCCCAAAACAATATGTGACGAATAACCTGAAAAATACGCCCCCACAACACCTGCTGGGTTAGAACTATAAAATAAAACCTGTAGTAGCAATTTCAGATTAGCATTCAACAATTACCTAACTTTTATTAGTTCTTTTAAATGTTTTATTAGAATTGAAACAACCAATATTTGCTCATGTTTCATTAAATCCCATTTTCAATGTTCAGCTCAAACCTAGTGATGAAGGAGGGCCCTCTGAGCTTAGTGGTAATATCATCTAAGCCTGCAAACAACAGAAAAGACTTCAAAGTCAACATCTCTTTGGTCTAAGGTAACAAGAGTACCTGAATAATTACTCAAAATTATAATACTAATAAAACATGAATAAAGAACCACTTATAGTTCATCTGGCATGAATTATTTTAAGTACGACTAATAAAAAAAAGCTTTAAAAGAGCATTAGCGGAATTTATTTAATTGCAATGTGTTCAGGGCAGTGTTATATTATGTACCTGTGGCTTTTCAGAATCACTCACTCGCTTGTACTTAATGTGTATAATCAAACAGGAAAATAATAAAACTGGAAACTATTCTTCAATGGTAAATTTTAGCCCACTGAGCTGTCAATTGTAGATGGATTCATGATTGATCAGAATAATACACAATGGCACAGTGTAATTCTTTAGTGTGATGTTGTAAAATGGAGTATTGCTTCTGTTATTTTATCCAGTTTGCTTTTATATGACAGGGTTTATTGTGCGTTATGTTGTAGCTCATTCCTCTGTTCACAATGCCTACTGATGTGTAATTATGACTTGTCTGAACTGTAAGAAGGAGCAATATGTGAAAGGAAATCTGCAAACATGCTTGATTTATGAGTTCTGATACTATATTACAGCCCTAATCTGCTTGCTTAACTTAGCTTCAGGCTCACTTACTGAACAGCATGCTTACGATCAGCAATCTAGCAAGTTGTGGAAGATTTACTCTGAAGGAGCCACTACACCTTCTCTTTAATAATTTAGCGTAATTTCAGTTACAGGTAAGGTGATCTATTATTTATTTTGCAAGACTTCATGTGAAGGAGAAAGCTTATGAATGCAGTGTCTGTAACAACAAAGAACCCGGTGAGGGATGTTTTTCCTTGTTCAATATCATAATGTTGTTGCTTATGTTTTATGATAAAAATCAGTCACAGTCTTCCTTTTTCTTGGTGTAACAATTATGCTACGTGAAACTATTTTGATCCAGGGCATCTGATTTTTTCCTATCAGCAGACAAAATCCAGAAATGACGATAGATTGAACAAGTGAAAGCAAACCCATAAAGCAATGACCTCAGTGTCAGCAAGGAAAGATGTAAGAAAATTTGCCTTTGTAGAACCCCATTCAAAAAGACAGATACAGCTGGAGTTAAGCATCACAGTGCTATTATTAAATCTCAGCACATTCAATTCACATGCTTTTAGTAAATTAAAATTATAAATTACCCTTTGTTTCCTCAGATTCAATCTAAATCACCAATGTGAAAAATATTCTCCAACCCTTATTTTGTGACCAGGTTTTGCTAAATGTCTAAGGGAAAAAAAAACTTGAAAAATCATCTGTAGCTCATATTTTGGTATGAAATAAACAGCTTTGTGCATAAGGACATGCAAGCATCCATGACTCATTACAGAAGCATCTTAAAATGGTATCAACAAGATGATTTTTTAAATTTCAGATTTTTAAAAAATCCTGTCATTTATATCATTTTTGAATTGTCTTTTGTTCTGCTATTTTCCTCTTTCTTTTCATTTCTCCTGAGTATTGCCTCCATAATCAGCAAAGCCTGCATTTTTGGAACCAATGAACAAAAGTATAAATTACTAACTGATTATGTCATAACCAGTACAGAGTTCCAAAGGCGCAGGACAGAAATGAGCTCATGGCGGACAAAGGAAGAGCTTCCACTGGGAACAAGCATCCTCTAACTTTTGTATAATTTTAGAAACTTTTTAAAAGAACAATGATCTTTTACACAAATGCACCCTGTTATGTTTGAGATTTGTGAGAATTCATTTTGCTAAATATTTTGACCATGTTATATTAACTAATTATTTAAGTTTCTAATTCTCAGTACAGTAGAAAAAGTTCTCCTGGAGTAAAGAAGGTACATCCTTGATAAAACCTCCTCACTAGTAAGGGGGTTCCATTTAATAAATATATGAGCAGATGGTGGGGATATTTTGTTGTTAGATAACACTATAGACAGTGTCTATCAGAATGTACAGTTGATAATTACTGAACTAAGCAAATGTCTGAATAAAAGGAGATAGCACAAAATCTGTCCCTCATTCTTGCAAATTATTAAATTAAACCTGATTCTTAGCGATTCAAGTGGACTGTAGTGATAACCAAAGATGTTTATATGTGCTGTGGATACAAGCCAATCTATTTTAATTATGTACTTATCAGCTGCTTCTTTCATGGATAAACTATTGGTGGCAAACTAGATATAATGCCCCATCCTGTTAGAATAAGCCCAGAAACCATGCACTCATAGCACCAGGAAGTTCAAGGATAACACAGCTCACACTCAGAATAGACAGCAAATATTTGTATACAACCATTCCAATCAGTAAGACCCTTTTCTTATAAACCAATAGAGTTATAATCATGATAAAAATCATGAACCAAAACCAGAGCAATGCTCTTGGTAAGAAGTGTTATTTGTCACATTCTCAATGACAATCTTACATCTTGTAAATCTACATGTATTTTCAAGAAACCATATATTATACTTTGTCAGCACATTTATAAATATTCTTTACACGGTGACATATTTATTGCAATAAGACTATATTGTCTGGCCTCTTGTGAAATAAAATCTCATATGATGGTCATTGTATCCACTGTCAGATGGTGCAATCTCATTTAGGAAAACTCCCCCATTTTACCAATGTTTAATAAAACCATCATTTCGTTGTGCTGCTTCACACAATTGTGAGCTCAAAACAGTCTCTCACTTTAATTTACAAAGCAAAGTACTTGATCATAATGCCCAAGATTTTGTTTCTTTCAAAGTAATAAAAATTCTTGTTGCTCTCCTTTAGATATTTCTAAATAAATAAATGAAATGCCAGAAAATAAAAAGGACAACAAGACTGTCTCTAGCTGGTGATCACACTACACAGAAAAATTCACCATTGGCCTTGAAAAAAGGCGAGCGGTACAGCTGTCACTAATTTCTCTCCAAAAAGCCTGAGATTGAATAGCTGGTCTCAGTTCTCTTCTCTATTCCATATTTCTCAATCTTTGACATAGTATACACATATCTTTAATCTTTGTATAAAAACAATTGCCTTAAGTATGAGCTTATGAAAAATAGTTGAAACAAAAAAAAAACTGTCATGAGAGAATTATCCAACTGGAGTCCTGTCTATCTGTTAAATACATATTTGTAGGATATATCACCACCATCTTCATGATTGAGACCACTGCCACAACCCTTAGTCACTTGTCATCTCACTGGGCTCTGCTTTAATTATTCCTCTTATCTAATGGCACTTTCACTGTAGCCAACTAGGCCTGCAAACTTGATATATGGCCACAGGTACATATAAAAATCCAGAGTATGGACTTCATTATTTGTCAATAGACTCCCAAGATACATTTCTCTCTATCATTCCTGATCTCTCTTTATCCCTTTATGGAAACAAGGTGTCATACAACCAAGTATCTCTTTCCTAGCATCCTGCTAGATTCAACTCCTTTAGAAAGGAATTCAAACTCTACATCCTTAGGGAAATCTTTCCCAATTAATAGAGATTTGTTATGCCATTTGCATCATCCTCTGCTACCTAATCAAGCCTAAGCCCTGTGTATAAACAAGTACAACAGTGCAGCTTAGGAATCCAATATTATTATGTTCCTTCCTACGCAATTTGCTATGTGATGTGTATTATGTTTATGCTTGCATTTTTGCTAAGTCTTAAAGGCTAAGGAACTAAGACTTGCCATGCTCTGGGAACAGAGCATATTACAGCAGAGTTGTTCACTTTCAGTGCCTATTGCTCTTCTTGATAATTATTAGATAGATAGACACATGTATTAGAAAGTAATTAGGTAAGAAGCATCTACTTGGAGTGACTCTTGAAAACAGAAAGCTAAGAAGCTTTTGAAATGAGGAACCTAGCATTTAAGAAATAATTCACATAGATGAAATATTTATAAAACTATAATCAGTGGATGTTTTAAAAAGTTGCAATTGAAAATAAGAGTCTATAAAATAAGGGGTACATTTTAGGAACAGAAATAAAAACCAGCCTGTTCTAAACAAAAGATAACAAAGCTACTCACATACAAAGCAAGAACTATGTTGATAAGATTATGGTCAGTATTTCACACGGACAGAAAATAATCACAGTGTCACTCAGAAAAAATGGAGCATTCAGGATGAAGCATGATTGTCATTTGATATATACCAAGGATGATGACCATTACCATCAGTGTTTATCTGAAACATACTGTGCTTAAGACATACCTGCATGGCTTGCAGCAAAATAGGCAATGATGCACTCCTAATCTAACCTGTACTGCCTGCTCCTTAGAGAGGACTCTGTCTTCCCTGTCCTGGACATGCACACACTATTCTCAAAGAAATCAAAATCATATATAAATTTTATCAGTTCTATACTAATAGATGAAGCTACTTATTTCCTGATTCCTCAACATATAGAAAATGATTAAAAGAGGAAATATCTATGCCAGAATATCTTCCATTTCTGCTTTTTAATGGAAGCTCAAGACTCCCTCTGGTGCTGGGTTGAACTGCTTAGCTATCACCCTAACTTCCAGACCCTACATGGTAGGCAGAAATCTCCACAAAGGCACGGTTTCACTTAACCACCTTGCAAACAAACAAACAAACAAACAAAGCCAATTAATTAACATATGTATATATGTTGTAAAAATCCCTTCAGAAAATATTTAATTAAATAAAAATCCATGTTACTTAAAATCGGATGTTTTTGCTTATATGCATAATGGTTCTATGAAATTCTGATTTAATTATCTACCTTTTATCACATGTTTTCTATTATCTTTAAAGAAAAAAAGCACCTGGCTCTAAGTGCTGTCTCTGGATGAGAAAATATTTATACATTATGTCAACTAAAAGCTTCTCTAAGTCTCTCTTGATCAAAATATAATGCCTCTTAAATTTGTTAAGCAACATACACTTTACCTATTTGCATTATGTCAAATGAGCTGGATCATTCCAATATGGTGTTACATGTGCATGGAAGCCTGTAGCATTTTTTAACAGGTGTTATGGAAATGTACTTGACAGAGATGTTTACAGTAAGGTCAGCTGTAAGCATGAAAACTGAAAATAACAATGAAAGAATGAAGTCACTATTAAAGTAGACAGGGAAAACAATATTCAACAAGAATTAACTATGCTTTCCTCCATCCTCCAAAAACATTAGCAAAGTACATATGCATAAAGTAGATACTTCTTAATATTTTTTGAGAGTTTTGTACAACATAGTTTATTTTTCTTCCTGCAACTACTTATAGATCCTCCTCATGATCCTACTCATCAAATTTTAGGCTCTTGCACTTTCTCTCTCTCTCTCTCTCTCTCTCTCTCTCTCTCTCTCTCTCTCTCTCTCTCTTGCCCTCTCTCTCTCTCTCTGGTATGTGCATGCATGTGTGTGTGTGTGTGTGTGTGTGTGTGTGTGTGTGTGTGTGTGATTTAAAAACAGAGAAATTTTTTTTTTTAAATGGAGCCTTTTTTGTGTGTGAAGTACTCCTGAACATTGTCCCTGCCCTGGAGTGTGGTTGATATACTCATCGTAACTTCATCAGTGACTGATTTCCATTTTCTGCATAACTATCAATTGGGAATAGTGTCTTGGTTAGTGGTAGAATGTGCCCAGTTTCCTAACTCTGTACTAACATTTTTGACTGGTTTAAGCTAATCACGCTGTGTAAACTGTCACAATCTCTGTGACCTCACATGTACATCTGCCTCGTTTGACCCACCACCTCTTAACATCTCTCAGTCCTAAATGGAATGTCTACATCACATCCCTTTTCCAAGGCTAAGAGATTGCGTAGAAGAAGCAGTAGAGAGATATAAAAAAAGATAACCTGTTAAATATATTTGTCTTATTTTGTAATTCTCCCTCTCTCTTCCACTTTTTACAAAATATGAAGAAAGAATGAATTCAGAGAAAAATGAAGTCATTACCTGAAAAAATTAAAATCTATAAAAACAAAAGAAATATATGTAAATGACAATTTAGTTCACACTTTCAGTATGTATCTATCTCTATTAGAAAATTTTGATCATACCACTTACTATTAATATATGTAGACTTAGATTTTTCAAAAACCTTCATTATTTAGGGTTCTTAAACACTTCTACCTCCCTTCCAACCCACTGACCAGAGGTAGGAAAGAATGAAGGGTAGTAGGGATGGGGAATGTGGACCTTTTAAGATATAGTTCCTTAGGGCAATTCCACTCTTCATTGTCAGGAAACCAGCAGTCCAGTCCAATAGTAAGATGTATCAGTAGCAATAGCATGATCCAGCAGAAACAGCAAAATTCCTCCAAATCACCATGAGTCAACGGTCTCACCTGAAATGCCATTAGAAGTTCTCTGGAGCACTTTTCTCTGCAAAGAGAAGCGTTGAAGAACAAAGACCAACAAAGCGAAGTAAATGGTTGCAAGATGTAGCAATGCAAACGTGTCGCCTCACTGTCTGTGGGTTTCTATATATCCTCTCAGAGTCCACACAACCCCTCACATGAGACAATCTCATATACTCTCTCATTAGACAGCTTCCAGCAAAACATCATGTGCATTTTAACAGGTCTGTTTTCTGCTAACAGTAGTCACTAGGCTGTCTTTACTAGTGGTTAAACACTCCCACATTGCATACACGAAGCCAAAACAAAAATATCAGTCACTTGACAGAACCCAGTCTTCAAAGAAGCCAAATACTTCTCCTTCAAATATATATTCGGTATTCAGTATATTATTGTAGTTCTCTTCCTCATTTGACAATTATTTATATTTATTCATCAATTCTTCATAAGACCTAAAACAATGCCCCATGACCAGAGTGCATATTCATTTATTGTACTTTACAAACGTATCTTATATTAATTTAATTCATATAATCTCAAATCTAGTCAGTCTGTCAAGAACACATTGATTGGCTAATTATTTCGTGATGACTTAGGAAGAATATGAAACAATTTGGATATATATGTCCAAATATCAAAATGACAACTGTATTAACATAAGAAAGAAGCAGTGAGGAGAGAAGTGATAATAAAGTACATAATATCTGTTCTAAAAATTAGCATTCTGTGAGATTTTATGTAGTCACAAAGCACAGATGAATTTTCTTGGATTTACTAAGTATAAATGGATTGTAAAATATGGTCACAAAATACAACATTATCTCATAAAATGATTGTAAGGGTGTATATATGACCATCTTTGGATTTTTACAAAGAAACTTCAGTAACATTTTCAATTATCAGTGAGGCAAGCATTTCTGTTTTCTGCAATATGCCTGTAATGCTTCCTTCAATCTGTTTGTTCACTTCCCGTTTCTCTAGCAGCCACAGCATTTGTAAATTTTCTGGTCACTAAATTCTCAAGAGCAATTGTAAGTGATCAGTTTCTAATTGTCCAGCTAGGAGAAAAAAAAATGGAGAATTTTGTATATGCTTTTAAATTAATACCATAAAAATCTTCAAGCTTTATGTACAGAAAATTATTTGCTCTCTTCTCTATAGTTCTATTTTAAAATCTAATTGTTTATGGAGATAATATGTTTCA
>OU015750.1:21514670-21542532 GCA_907169655.1 Acomys percivali | reverse complement strand
ATAGTTCTATTTTAAAATCTAATTGTTTATGGAGATAATATGTTTCATTAGCTTAGGCAGATAAAACCCCATATTTTGAAGGAGCCTTATTATACTGTCATGCTTGAAACATATCTTATTCTTTATTCTTATTGTTTCCATCTATATTTACTTGTTTTAATATAAATGTTATATTAATTATGTCAAAATCAAAAAAGTATATTTCCATACCTACTTTACAAGCAAAACATTTAAATATTAATATAGTAGATAAAAACTTTCATGACAGAACCAGTTATTCTTACTATATTATCAAGACAGAAGAGATAATTTTAAGGAACAGTTTAATGAGAATGAAGGTCATCAGCAGACCCTCAAGACATTAGATATGTAAGCCTAGAATATTTTGAAAAATTAAAGCCATACTAATAAAAAATGTGTGGAAAAATGATGTGGATGCATATATTTAATCTCTAGTCACTTGTCTCAAATGAAGCTATTGACAGCAAGCTTCAAGAGAGAAAGCTTTAGCTGAATGGAGAGAGGCACCTCACACAGAGAAGCGCTCAGAAGCACTGCTGCTGCATCCCAGAATCTCTTCCTTTCCTGGAATGACTATCATTGGTCCATGTACTTTACCAAATTTCCAATGAAGAAGAAACTGTGTTCTCCGCTTTAAATAAAAAAAGCAAGCTGACCCTAGAATATTAAGCCATAAGATGCCCCAAGAAAGAGAAAAGGACGCTATGAGGAGTAGTTGAATGCATGCATGTGTGAATGAGAAATGAACAACTTCTAAATAATTCACAGATGACTTTGATCCAAATTTCTTAACATTTTTAAAAGATGGCATTTCATGTTCATACTTATACTGTGTATGTGTTTATCATTTCCGTTTAAATTTCTCTTGACTGATAAATTATAAGGGTACATTATTTGGCTGTGAGAATCTCTAAGTGCATCAGAGTTTGTTGACTGTGAGGTGCCAAATCAGCTTTAAAAATATCTCACATTATGGCTTAATTTCATGTTTTCATTGAAGCCCAACCATACTGGCTGCCATTCAACAGCCTAAAGAAATATGATAGACGATAGATATAGAACTGTTATAAACAAAGGAACCCTTGCTAGGCAAAGGGAAGCAGAAAGGTCCTGCCACTCAGGACACAAATGTCTTTCTTAGCTTCCTGTACTCTGATCCAAAAATTGAAGTGCCTGTACACATACATTAATGCAGACAAAGAAGAAATAATAATGGAAATGTAACCAAAGCCTTGGAAGCATACTGTGGGAATTATATAAAAAGAAGATGGAGTTGGCATGTCCATTGTGTCTTTCTTGTTTCAGCTCATTTTTGGGCATGTCATCTTGGAGAAACTTTATGGCTGTAGATTCTGACATTACTAGGAGACACAGTCTCACGGAAAACTTGCTGATCTTCTGGCTTGTACAATTTTTGTGCCCCATCTTCTGCAATATTCCCTGAGCCTTGTGTGTGGGAGTGTTTTCGAGATGTATCCATTGGGAATGGATTCCATAACTATGCATTTCTATTTGCTGTGATTTTCAGTAGTGGTCTCCATCTGTTACAAGATGTTTCCTTGATGATGAGTGAAGTCTGTACTTTTCTCTGGGTGTAAGGAACAATGTCATAGATTCCAACTAGGGGTCATGCTAAAGGTCACAGAGTCTCAGTCCTACCCAAAAAATTATGGGAAATTGAGGAAACATGAGAGCTGAAGAGGTGACCCTCTTCTGGGAAGAGCACAACAATTGCTTGTCCAGTGCCAAATAAATGCAATAACAATTAAGATTTTTTTAAGGCCATGGATTTGAAGGGGAGAAGGAAGAATATATGTGACAGTTTGGAGAGAGGAAAGGGAAAGGTAAATGCGATGATTATGTAAATATATATTTAAATATATGCATACTAGCCGGACGGTGGTGGCACATTCCTTTAATCCCGGCACTTGGGAGGCAGAGCCAGGTGGATTGCTGTGAGTTCGAGGCCAGCCTGGTCTACAAAGCGAGTCCAGGATAGCCAAAGCCACACAGAGAAACCTTGTCTCGAAAAAGCAAAAAAGCAAAATGTGTGTGTGTGTGTGTGTGTGTGTGTGTGTGTGTGTGTGTGTGTGTGTGTGTACTCAAGAAGTAGATGCCTTCTTTGCAGCAGATGCTACCCTCTGGAAGTATCCCTCTACCAGCAAAGAGAGGGTGTAGAAGAAAGTGCATGTATTGTTTTTATGAGACAATGCTGCTCTTTGCCTGAGTCCAAGTTCAAGCAGGTGGAGCATGGCCTAGTTTGGATTTCAGTCTTGTTTGTTCCTATTAGTTAGAGATTTTGTGTTGCAAAGTTACCTAGACAAAAATAACAACTCTTCAAAATGATTAACCAACGTCTGCTTTTCAAGTGATACTCTTTTGAAATGCTTAGTTCTGAGTCCTGAAAGAAAATTAGCGACACTAAATTAACATTAGAAAGACCATCAAGGTAATCTGGATAAAACAAAGAAAGAAAATGAGTCTCATAGTAGAAAGAAAGGTTCTAAATGCAGGAAAAATATATGAAAGAAACTGAAAATAAGATTAAGAAACTATTAACTCTGAAAAGGAAAAGATATTAGCAGTGGAATAATTTTCCAAGTCTAACTGCAAAGGTATGGTTGGAGTGTAGTATAAACCACAGTGGACAGCTGACAGTAATGAAGATTATTCTAATTACTGTAAGTAGCAAGAACAGAGCCTCAGAGCAAGAGCCCAGTGTCTAGAGGTACTACCTGCTTTGGAAAGGGCAGGACCTCTGTCAGTGACCATGGCCATCACCTTACTGACTGGAACCTACAGTAAGGAAGTCAGAAATATAAATCTAACTCAGCAGTCTTCCATTTTCCAGTATCCATTAATTTTTCAACCAAAACATATGAGAGAATTATCTATATTTATCCATACCTACAGCCTTGCCTTCTTAGAGCAAGATGAATTATGCGTACAAATGGCTATGAGTGTAGGCAGGTAGGCCATGTGGCTTAACTTAGTTGGTTTGTGCTTGTAATCAGATGCTAAAGAGAAAAGAGAGTATGGCACTGCCAGCCAGCAAGAAACTAAATGAAGACATATTAAGGCAGTGGTTCCCTACTTGTGGGTTGTGTACCATCTGAGGATCAAAGAACACTTTCACAGGGGTTGCATACCAGATATCATGCATGTAAGATATTTACATTATGATTCATAACAGTAGCAGAATTACAGTTATGATGTCGCAACAAAAATAATTTTGTGGTTGAGGGTAAACGGTTGTAGCAATTCAGAAAGTCAAGAACCACTGGTTTAGGGTTTAAACTTGTCAGTTGTATATCTTTTTACTATGTCAAAGATACCATAGCTTAGTAATCCTGCCATGTCTCTTGTGGGATTGTTCCACTGCAGAGTATTTCTCAGTAGCAGTGATCTCCTGTTCTCTGAAGACTTCACTTGAGAAGGATCTGCTGTCAAGATCTGCTGAATAACTGACAGCAGACTGTTGTGGATGGCTTTTTTCCCCAAAATAATATTTTATTGATTATTTGAAAAGTTCACACAATGCATCCCATCATACTTGCTTCCAATTCCTCCCAGGTCAATCTCATCCTTGTGCCCCCTACAAAGCAAAAAACAAATTTAAAAAAAAAAATCTAATCTTAATTGTAAACCAAATCTAATTTGTGTTGCCAATATACTCATTGGAGCATGGTCAAGCTCCCAGTGGTCAGCCCCTTAAAGAAAATTGAATCCTTTCCTATCCCATTCCACACATAAGCTATCAACTATGAAGAGCTGCATTTCACCATCTTTATCACAATTTTTGAGGACTCTCCTCAATGGCTTCCTGCCCAGGCTATTTAGGGGAGAGGACAGAAGCTTTCTTTGTCTCTCATTCTCAATTATGAATCCAGAGTCAATGATACCACTGCCACAGAGGCCAAAGGATGTGCTGCTATATGTGGTCTGTGCTACATTGAGGGCATGCTGGTTTCTGTAGCCCACATAGTTATGTTGATACCCATAAAACATGTTACTACCAGAGGCCCTACTGATGCCCATGCTTGAAGCTGTGTCTAGAAGCCATGTTGGTGTCCATGAATGGTGCTGACAACAAAGGCCATGTCTATGTCCTTGTTGGTCCATATTGTTTTTATATTATCTGTATTATCAGTATGCCTGGCTAGCAATCAATTAAGACACCACTTGATGCCAAAATGGTTTAGGCCATGTTGGAGGATGACATTTCTAAGTTGACATACGGCTGCCCTCACACTTTCGTTGGCTGGAGACATCAACGTATAGGCCTCGACATAGGGTTTCACAGTCAACACTGGGCATACCAGAGAAGGTATAGGAAAACGCGAAGAAGGAGAGGGGAAAAAAGAGGAGATGGTATGGGGAAAATGAGGATGGAGTGGCTCATAAGAGGAAAGCTGTGTCTTTCTGTGTTCTATCTTAAAAATTATGCCTTATCTGTTTTTATTTTAATTTTACTGATACTCTGCTTTAGATATAAAAAGGTACATGTAATTATAAAGAATAATATGAAGAATTCCATTTCCTGTAAAGCTACAGTAAAATGGACTCAAGATATAAATATATATCCCATCAGGTCTTTTTTATTTCTACAGATTATTTTTTGCTTTATAGAGTGTATAAGTTTATTTAATTCCTTAAAATTTGGGCACATGTATAAATTCATACTGCTTGAGCTGAGATTTTTAAACATATCCAGCAAAAAATATATCTTTTATTGACTATTCTATAATGTCTTTTTCTCCTAATCTCACTCTATATACTCTACCCTCTCTGTATCTACTACTGCCAACTAGTAAGTCTTTTCACGAGTTCTGTTATTTGTCATTTTAAAATATTGCTTGCATTGAGTAATCCATTGAACAACATTTTTCGATTAGCTTTTCCACCCAGCATAATTATTTAAAGATCCACCATAGACATCATGCACACCAAAAGTTATTCCCTGAGTGTCATGAGCTACCATCTCTGATAGATATGTATTGGTGTAAACATCTAGTGGTAGGATTATATAATGCCCATATTAATTTTTTCTCATTATATCTGTACATGATGTAGTATACATGTGTGTGAACATATACAAGGGGATGCAAATACACATGACTGTTCCTTTATGTGGAGGCCAAGCATCAATGCCAGGGGTGCACGTCTATCATTTCTCCATGTTACATTTTGAGCCAGGGCCTCTCAGTGTTTCCAGAAATTACTGTACCATATCCTCAGCAGCAGCAGTGAGACTACTATTAATGATACATCCTACCAGGTCTAGATTTTCCATGAGTGGTGAGGTCTTCATGATTTCCAAGCCAGAATTTTACTGAGTCATGCCTCAGAACCTGAAGCCAGTTTTGACAAAGATGAACAAGGCTCCAAAAACATCTGAATGCCGTATTTCATTTGATCATAAGTGCTCATGCCTTTGAATAATTGTTCAGCAATATGATTCTAAGTAGTTACATATTTAAACTTATGAGAAATATTTAAGCATTTTAAAAATATTCTTTTTGTCAAAAGCGAATTTCCCAGTCCAGCCCACACTTAGAAAGAGTTCATTACAAAGGTGGGGAAGAGCCCTGGAATCATTGGAGATTGTTCTAGTATCTGTTTAAACCATCTTCTGATACGTCTTTAGAATAGTTGGATTATTTGTGTTCTATTGGGAAAGAAAGGTGTACCTGAGCAGGTGCAGGGTGATGGATTTGTGTTAAAATAGGTTCTGTGTTTACAATGCTTTGGGGGAAACACCACCATTCCTGAATTTGACTTCCATGATTCCCTAGTTCACTCAACACTTTTGATAAGTAGGAAACTGGAAGTCTGGTCGGCCATGCATGAGAGAGTTCTGTCCTCCATTGCTGGTTGGAGTGCAAACTTGTACAACCACTGTGGAAACCAATCTGATGGCTTCTCAGAAAATTGGGAGTTAGCCCAGAAGCAGAAAGACACAAATGGTATATATTAACTTATATCTGCATACTAGCCCAATGGGCATGTCCCACGAAAGCCTTCCCTTACCAGGAAACTGGGACAGAGGGGAGGACATCCTATTGAGACTCTAGATGAGAGAACAATGGGAGAATAGCAATTTAGAAGGATCCAGTGGGTCCTAGAAACCTACAAGTAGAACATTATGATAGGCAGATTTGGGTCAAGGGGTCCCACTCAAACTAAGGCACTAGCCAAGGACAATACAGGCAGTAAAATTTAAACCCCTACCCTGATCTAGCCCATGGACAGGACAGTCTCCACACTTGAGTGGAGAGTGGGATTTGACTTTCTCATGTACTCTGGTGCCTCACATTTGTCTATGTCCCCTGGCGGGGGAGACCTAGTGGCACTAAGAGGAAGGCAGCAGGTCACTGAGAAGAGACTTGATACCCTATGAGCATATACAGGGGGAGGTAATCCCTCTGAGGAACAGTCATAGGGGAGGGGAATAAGGGGAAAATGGGAGGGAGGGGAGAATGGGAGGATACAAGGGATGGGATAACCATAGAGATGTAACAAGAATAAATTAATAAAAAATAAAATAAAATAAAATAAAATAAAAATAAAAAATAAAAAAAAAATTGGGAATAGTTCTATCTCAAGACCTGACTCTTTGGTATATATCCAAAAGATGCTCCACCATATAAAAAGAATACTTACTCAACTATGTTCATAGCACATGCTCAACTATGGTCATAATAACCAGAATCTAGAAGCAACCTAGATGTCCTTCAACTGAAGAAGAGATAAAGAAACTACCGTATATTTACACAATGGAATACTACTCAGCTATTAAAAATGAGGATATCTTGAAATTTGCAGAAAAATGGATGGAACTAGAAAAAATATCATCCTGAGTGAGGTAACCCCAAACTTACCAGGATAACCATGTTACAATCCACAGATCCAAAGAAGCTTAGTTATAAGGAGGGTCCAAGAGAGTATGCTTGAATGGTACTCAAAAAGAGAATGGAAATCAGAGATGAGGGTATTTCTGAGATTTGCCAGAGACCTGGGATAGGAAAGGGTCCAGGAAATCTGTAGGAGTCACCCTAGCTGAGACTCCAAGCAACAAAGGATATGAAGCCCCAAGTGGCCACCTTCTATAGCCAGGCAGGACTTCCAGTGGAGGGGTAAGGACAACAACCCACCCACAAAATTGTCAACCCAAAATTTGTCCTGCCTACAAGATGTACAGGGATAACATGGCGCAAGGATTGAGGGAATGGCCAGCAAAAGACTGGCCATACTTGAGACCTATGCATGGGACAGAACCAGTCCCTGACATTATGACTGCTACTCTGTGGTGCCTAGCATAACACCTTTGAGAGTATTTGCCCAGCAACTAATGGAAACATATGAACAGACCCAGAGCTAAACATTACAAGAAGACCTACAGAGCCAACTGGTCTGGGCCCATAGGTGCTCACAGAGACTGGACCACCAATCAAAGTGCATGCATGGACTGGTCTGAGGCCTGCAACTGGAGTGGTGGCTCTCTCTGATTCTCATGCCTCCCTTTGGATTCCATTTCCCTAATAGGAATGCCAGGTCTGGCCTCAGTGAGAGAGAATGTGCCTAGATCTTTAGTGACTTAATGTTCCAGGGATGGTTGGTCCTCATGAGAAGAAGGAGAGGAAAGAATGGGGAAGGGGTATGCGGTGGTGGGGTGGGGGGTGGGTGACTGGGAGGAGAGGAGAGAGGGCTGCAATCAGGATGTAAAGTGAATAAATAATAAATTTAGGAAAGAAAATGATCACATATTAAACTCTCATGAGTATTTAAGAGAATGGAGAGAAACACATTTACTCATTCATGTTTTGTGTTAGTAGTCTTCCAAAACTCCATTTTTAGGAGGATGAATAAAACAGTATAATTTCTGTACAGTTTTCTGGAAATCTATTGCTGTGTGTGTGTGTGTGTGTGTGTGCATGTGCGCGCACATGCATGCACATATGTGTGCAATTTTATGTGAATATTTATATAAATATATAATATATGTATCTATAACTGTGTTCAATAATAAAAGGCAGATGAATACCTGTGAAATGGCAAAATTTCCAGTTAAGGTTCTTGTTAGAAATTGGAATATCTAAGCTTGAGTAACAGGAATCCAGTGAATAAGGTGCTCTACTTCAGGTTCCATCTTGCAGGCCCAGTACTACGGGGACAAAAGCAGGAGAACTGTGACCGCATGGTCATCCCAGGATACATGCAGAGATGTGTTAAGGAAAACATAACTATAAAGCAAACAAGTAAAACTAGAGGAAATTTTAAGACACTCAGTAGAGAAGGGTAGTCCTCAGAGATATGGCCCTAGATATGCTTGCATGATAATTGCTGAGTTCCTAAAAAGTGGGATATGAGACATGGATTCAATTTTAGGACAAACTTTTGATTTCAGTTCTGGGAGCTTCACATTCTAAACAAAACTAATATGTGTTTCCAGTAGAGCCTAATAATGTTTATTATTAGCCCTATAAGTATTATTATGGCAGTATTTTCTAACCTACTAGCAATCAGTGAAACACAGATGCCTGTTATATTTTAAAATAGCCTTCTTTAATCCCCTAATCTACTTCCCATCTTGGGGTAGGTATCCCATGCCATCTGCTTCCAATGATTTCTATTGAGCTACCTCCCATCCATAATTCCAAATACTTGCTAATTATCATCATCTGGGCCAAGTCTTCATCCACACCAGCCATGTGCTTCTCCTCTTCTTAATCCATGGCACAACCTCTTTTCTCTATTCTCAAGTCTCCATCTCTCCCAACATTCTCTCTGTCTCCAAAAGCCTGGGAACCTTACTCATGCCTATCTCATTTGTCCAGTCTAGGTGTGATGGCCTTTTCTTGGTCAAACAGGTTCAGCTCTTAGGCAAGGTGCTATTTGGGGCACAGAGACAGCAAGCAGTAATTAGCATCAAAATACATCAGACCAACCTCCAACAAAGATGCATGGAAAAACTAAGATGTCAAGGAAAGCACCATGTCTTTTCATTTAGGAGACAGGTTTGTATTTTTCCCAGAAACCAGGGTGGTGTTATAGTTTAACACCAGAAGCTCGGTGAGCCAATCCTGAGATTGGAAGCCTCGTGTTCAGAGCTAAGCTCACTAGGACCTCTTCTATTCTGTAAATCTTCACTTGATTAAGAATAACTAAATAATAAGTCCAAGAAAAGCTCAAATCTCCCTTCCCTTGTTGTTCAACATTACCAGTGATCTTTGCCAAACCAGTTTAATTCCATGAGCATCATAATAATTATCAGTAAATGTAATTTCTTATAATTTAGGATACAAAGGTACAGACACATGGCCTGTTTTACATATTTTTAGATTGCCACTTCTCAAGAGGTCTCTCCAACATGTGTGAGATGTTAGTGATATATGAATTATTTTGGAAAGAAGGGTATTTTGGAAAGAAGAAAATATGAAACAAATACTACTTGCCTCTCTCTGTGAGGATGGTGGCCACACTGGAATAAACACGAGGCATCTAAGCACCCCATGGAAACCAGGCTGAGTTTCCTCCAAATATACTACTTCAACTTCAAAGTTTTCTCCTTAGCATCAACTGCATTATCTTGATAACTTTAATTTCCTTTTCAAAAACATCTTAAGTTGAAAAGGACAAAAAGGAAGTAATTTTCTGCCCACATGACTAGACCAGTAGACACTAGATAGGAGTTCAATAACGCCATTATAGTTTTTGTAATGAGATTAAATCAGTTCTTGATTGAAGTACACAATGCACTTCTTGCCAAATCATATTAGGTCCTCAACAATCGCCACCATTTTAGGGAAAGGGATATTACTGAAGGCTATTTTCCATTTTAAAAAATGCTACACTGTTATGAATCCTAAGGGCTTAAAATATCTCCATAGAAGTCTTTGAAAAATAAAACAATTTTAAATGATAAGATATTTTCGGTAAGTCTTATAGAGCATTTTTTTTTACAATTTTAATACTAATAAGTATATAAATTATAGATCACAATATTTCCTTGAATATCAATTAGTCATTTCCTCTGCATAATCACTGTTATCCTTGCACTATCCTTATTTATTTTAGGTCTTTGATCTGTGAACCCTAGAGGTTTTTACAAAACAAAGTCATGCTTAATATTGTCACTGTTTAAAAATATAAAAAGAATCTTTATTGAATATAGTATTTTCCATTTTTATTTAAGTAAACAGAATCAAGCCTTTTTTTATTCAGGTTATATCTCAATTGTTATCCCCTCACTCATATCTTCACATTTCCCTTCCTCCCTCTTTCACCCAGTTCCCCTCCCTTAGGTCTGTGACAGAAGGGGACCTCCTCCTCCACCATATGATCACAGACTATCACATCTCAACCTGGTAGCCTGCTTACCCTTCCTCTGAGTGCTACCAGGCCTCCCCACCAAGGGAAAGTGGTCAAATAGGGGGCAACAGAGATCATATCAGTGTCAGTCCCCACTCTCCACACAACTGTGGAGAATGTGCTGTCCATTGGCTAGATCTGGAATGGGGTTCTAGGTTTACTGCATGCATTGTCCTTGGTTGGTACAGTAAGTAGTTTGAGCAGAACCCCTGGGTCCAGATCCGCCAGCCTTCATGGTCTTCTTGTAGGTTTCTATGAGCCTCTGGATCCTTCTATATCCCCATTCTCCCTAATAGGAAGCCCCAGTATCTATCCCAATCTCCTGCTAGGTGATGACTTTCAGGGAATGTCCCTGTTGAGCTAGTGCCAAATTATAAATGAGTATATACCATATGTATCTTTCTGGGTCTGGGTTAACTCACTCAGATACTTATTTATAGTTCCATCCATTTGCCTACAAATTTCAGGATTTCCTTGTTTTTAATAGCTGAGTAGTATTCCATAGTGTAAATGTTCCACAGTTTCTTGATCCATTCTTCAACTGAAGGACTTCTAGGTTGTTTCTAGGTTCTGGCTATTATGAATAATGCTGCTATGAACATGATTGAGCATATGTCCTTGTTATATTGTAGAGCATCTTTGGGGTATATCCAAGGAGTGGAATAGCTGGGTCTTGAGTTAGTCCTATTCCCAATTTTCTGAGAAAGCACCAGAGAGATTTCCAAAGTGGTTGTACAAGTTTGCGCTCCCACCAGCAATGAAAGAGGGTTCCCCTTTCTCCACATCCTCTCCTGCATTTGCTGTCATTTGAGTTTTTGATCTTAGCCATTCTGATGGGTGTAAGATGGAATCTCAGTGTTCTTTTAATTTACATTTGTCTGATGACTAAGGACATTGAGCATTTCTTTAAGTTTTTCTCAGCCATTCAATATTCCTCTGTTGAGAATTATCTGTTTAGTTCTGTACCCCATTTCTTATGGGTTGGTGAAGATCTTTTCCCAGTCTGTAGGCTGTCCCTTCGTTCTGGTGACAGTCTCTTCTGCCTTACATATGTTTCTCAGCCTCATAAGGTCCAATTTATTAATTGTTGACCTTAGAGCCTGGGCTGTCGGAGTACTATTCATGAAGTTTTCTCCTGGGCCAATGAGTTCCGGGCTCTTCCCCCCTTTTTGTTCTAATAGATTTAGTGTTTCTGGTTTTATGTTGAGGTCTTTAACCACTTGAACTTGAGTTTTGTACATGATGATAAATACGGATCTACTTGCATTTTTCTAAATGTAGACATCTAGTTAGACCAGCACCATTTGTTGAAGATACTATCCTTTCTCCATTGAATAGATTTGGCTTCTTTGTCAAAAATCAAGTGTCTATAGGTGTGTGGATTTATTTCTGGGTCTTCAATTCAATTCTGTTGATCAACCAGCCTATTGCTGTGCCAGTACCATGCTGTTTTATTTACTGTTGCTCTATAATACAGCTTGAGATCAGGTATGGATATTCCTCTGGAGGATCTTTTATTGTATAGGATTGTTTTAGCTATTCTGGGTTTTTTGTTTTAAAATAGTTGACCACTGTATAAAATAAATATGAATGAAAGAACATGAAGTTCACTGTGCATTTGCCAACTACTCCTTTTTTCCCTTTGCCAGTGGAAATACCTTATTGGTTAAGGGTGGACTTTTTGAAAAACTACATGGAACACTACAACTGTAGAATCTAGATAAAGTATAAGCATATATGGAAGGAATAATCATATAATAGGGCAGATAATGCCATTATTAAACATTTTATGTTACCAAGTAAAACTTCTAGAACCAGGATGAGTTACAGCTACACATCATGTTGATTCCTTTGGCAATTCCAAATACTACAAGCTAATGCCAAGGCTATTTATTGGTTGCTTTTTATGAGCTGATGGTAAGACCGTACTACTGAAGACAACACTTACACCATCAAACATAGAGAACTTGAGCTGGTACCCAATTTGGAGTGTGTTGTAAGGATTAGACACTGGTGAGATGCTTTAGGATTTTTACATCCATATTGATGACAGTAGCAACTGAAGATTTCACTATGTGAATTCAATCAAAGTCTAGAGGTCCCTAACACAAGCAAGTAACTGCTTCAACTACAGCCAGAACCTGACATTTCTCTCTGTAGAAATGACCAGGAGCAGATAGAAGGCTTCTATATGTAATATTTACGTCTCCACTTTCTTGCATACAGATCAAACCGGGTTTTGTTTTATTTTATTTTGTAATAATCTCACAGTTTTGAACTACATCTTCAATAGGAAGAAAGATATCAATTCTAAGGACCTGGGAACCATCATTTTTATTGCCATCAAATATCTTTATGTCATAACAGGAGTCACTTCCTCCTTCAGGCCTGAAGCAATTGAGCACTTCTTTCTCATGTTCTTTGAATGGAGCAAATTCCTCTTAGTTGGGCTACAATAGCAGGAGGGTTTACGTACCTGGGATTTGTGCCCAACTCTCTGTGCTTCAGCAATCTGCTCCTTAAGTTTATTTTGACTTCCTAGCTTTGCTGTTGTTGCTGTGGTTGTTGTTCTTCTTGTTGCTGCTGTGGCAGTTGTTTGTCACCATGCTGCAAGTGAAAAGATGCAATGCGACGTCTCAGGGTTTTTCTCTTCTTCTCACAACCTGGAAAAATTAGAAATCTAAGTACTACCATATGTTTCTATTTAGATTAAAAAAAAAAAAGAAATATACTGAGTACATTTTTTTCAATGAAAGCTTGACTTTTAGTCAATGTACCTAATTTTAATTTTCTTGTATTCAGTCATTCTTACCTCTTCACAAAAGACTGTACCTATCCATGTAACAGAATCCAACGTAAGACAGAAGTGATAAAAAAGAAGGGAGGGGGGAGTAGAGTTTGCAAATTAGAGCTAGAGATTTTCACCACCTCTATTTAATGCTAATGCCTTTCTTACAATGCAGATCATTAAAATTCTTCACAGTGTTTTTGAAACCAACAGTCGTGAGCATACTGTCAGCATTACAAGCA
The DNA here is from genome assembly GCA_907169655.1 of Acomys percivali. NCBI lineage: Eukaryota > Metazoa > Chordata > Mammalia > Rodentia > Muridae > Acomys > Acomys percivali. The sequence goes on along the minus strand of OU015750.1, from coordinate 21,529,110 downwards.
AACATTCAATGTAAGTTTCTATTTTAATAAAAATTTCGATAGGTACTTTATCATATATATTACATAAAAATAAATGGGGTTTTCTATGGTTGCTTTTTGTCTACTATTTATAAAGAACAGGATCACCAGTGCATGGTAGAGTGAAATACACTGCTGTTTATGTGACATGGGAATTTGCAACAAATATATAAAGGACTCAATAATTACTAGTGTTTACAGTTCTAAGAAAGTTTATGAAAAACTTACAGTTTGTAACATTAGTTAATTGACAAAGTTGCTACAACACTAAGATTGCACAACACTTTTAAGGACATACAAAAAAGAAGAGGAAGAAGGAGAAACAGGATGAGGATGAGGAGCAGAAACATAAAAGAAGAAAAAGAAAAAGAAGGGGGAAAATGAGAGGAGGAAGCAGAGGAAGAAGAGGAAGAGGAAGAAGAGAAAAAAAGGCTGTTGAGGTCGCCTGTAGAGTTAATCATGACATTTGAGAGTTGTACCTGTAATTTGATAGAAGCAAGTGTGAGATGTTTCTTTTTTCCATACATATTATCTTAAATGCTATATGGAGTATAAAGTCACAGGTTTTAGCAACAGAAAAACATGATTATTTTGGTTACATAGATATATGTTAATTACAAACAAACTGAGCAAAGAGCAGTTTATTACTAATCTTTATATATAAATATGTCTTTTGAGAATTTTCAGAATAAGCAACTTAGTTTCAAGTTATTAGCTTAATAATAGAATATATAATGACTAAAGATAAATGTCTTATTCAAAAGATTAAAACTTAAAACTTTTGCAATTATTTTTAACATGAATAGATCGTGTAACACCTTATAAGTGTCGCTTCAAAAATATCTCATCTTAAACAATGTACTTGCTTCTAAAGAAACTACTTTTCAATATAGTTAAGAGACATTGGGATCATTTGCACTTTTATGTACCTGTCACCACCATTCATCTCTGGAACTTTCTTCATCTCCCCAACTGAGACTTCATCTCTGTCAAATACTTCCTGTTCCTCTCTCCGTCCAGCCCTTGCTAGTACTGCTTCTGCTTTCTGTCTTTAATTTGACCACTCTGGGCCTTCCTATAAGTGGGTTTGGCTATTTGTGTCTGTTTTATTCTCTTAGCATGATGCCTTCAAGTTTCATCCAGCTGTTACATTTGTCAGTATCTGCCCCGCCCCTCCCCCCTCCCCCCAGCCATAGTTGAATCACCCTGTTCTATGTAAATACCTCATTGCTTATCCATTCATCTGTCAGCTTGGGTTTCTTGGACCTTTGTGAATATATTGTGAATATGGCTGTGCAGATATATCTTGTGAGTTCTGCTTTGAATTCCTTCAGGCACATATATAATTCTATGTTTGATTTGCTATCTGGAAAAGCCTTCATAGTGCTTGCAGAGTGATAGCACCATTTAATATTATGTCGGGGCAGAGTGTATAATTGTATGTGAGGATGTACGTGCATGCTATATCTGTGTGGAGGACAGAGGATAAGCTTGGATGTCATTCTTTTCTACTTAAAAAAAATCCTAATTATTTAAATGTTTTGTTTAATTTAACCACACTTAAAAAAAAAGTGAAGCTGATGCACTTGGTGGGGTAAGGGTGGGATGGGAGAAGTGGTTTCCACCTTACTGTGTATAGAGGATTAGTAATGCTCCTTTACTGGAAGAAGAGACCTCCATGTTAGTGTGTACATTTACATACAGGGGAAAGATGAAGGGCAGCTGTGTGAGTTCACTATGCATTAGGACTGTGTCAGGAACACAATGCTTCTTCTGCTCCCTTCACCTTAACTGAATCTTTGGAGTTCTAAGGGATGCTGAGGTGGTCATGTTAGCAACAAAGATGCCGATCTTTTGGCTACCTGTCTATATCTTTCTTCTGCTCATCTCTTCAGCCTTTGCTTTCAGAACAGTGGACGCTTTGCATGCAGTTTGAAAAAGAAATCCTCGAGATTATGCTTCAAGAAGCAAACTATTAGAAAAATTAAGCCAATCATGACTGAATTTAGGTAGAATATTTAAAAAAGGGCAGGCACTATATTGGCCCTTTAATGTATATGTTATAAAAACTTATCCCAAGAAACTTAAGTTATGACTTACCACTTCCATTTTACAGAGAAAACTACTGAAACTAGATAAGCTGAGAAATATCAGACATCAACAAATACTGAAGCTAAGATTTGACCTAAGTTGGCCTGGAACGTAGCCTAATGCCTTGTTTTTCGAGACTGTCTATTCTCTTCTTTGTCACTTTTTCTTGAGACAAAGTCTCAGTATGTAGCCCTGACTGAGTTTCAACTCACTTTGTAGCTCAGACTGTTCTTTCACTCAGAGAGATCTTCCTGTCTCTGTCTCCTGAGTATGGATTACAGTGTGGGCCACACATCCAGCCTTCTATTCTCTTTCTAGGGTACTCTCTGGCATCTTAATGGTTCTCTTCCTCAGCTGGCTCCAGTTAAAGTCACCTTTCCCTGTTTCGTGTCAATTTGGGAGCACTTCCTAAACATTTGCTGCATAGGCTCCTCAGAGGTGTACTCTGTTACTAAAACCATTTGTTGGGTGCAGCTGTTACCTCTGCATGGACCACTGTAGACAGATGTTACTGTTGAGACATTCTGTGTGTATTTTTAATTTAATTAGTTAAAAACTGATGGATTTTCTTCTAACCCTGATATTTGTATTTTGTTCATTTCTGATTGTGACAAACCTTCATTCCATTTGCCGAACTCTAACCTGTGGTTTAATCTAAACTTTTTATTATTCTCCTTTCACCTTGTTCCTCTGCCTCCTTTCTTGTTTTTTTTTTATTTGTTTTTGTTTTTTGTTTTATTGTTGTTTTGTTTTTTGAAGGTATCGTTTGTTTTGTTTTGTTTGTATTGAGATAGTATTTTTCTGTATATCCCTGTCTGGCCTTGAACTCAGAGATCTGCCTGTTTCTGACTCCTCAGTGCTGGGAATAAAGGTGTGCACCACCATACCTGGTGAAAGCTCTCTGCGTTCATATGACTATTGCGTTTGTTCATTCTACATCAGATTGCCTCAGTGTGTATCATCGCTAGTTTCCCGATGTGCAAACCTGCACTGCTGCACCCCAAACGTTCCTGCAGTATGACCAGAGAAAGGATTCAAGGGTAAAAAAATGTGATATGTTTGTCACTTGTTCAATGATCCCGGAAGTGCCACATTTTCAAGATGAAAAGTAAACCTGCATTTTGATGGCTGTGTCTAGCTTTTCTTTGTTTAACACTTTTCAGGCATCCTGTTTGCTGGTTGCAAATAAAAGTACATGAAATCCCTAAAAAATTAAAAACAAATAGGAACAATACTTTTTAAATTACTCCATTTCATACAGTTTTGGAGCCATGAGGCAAAGAGGAACTATTTGGATTTGAATACGTGTTTTCCCATGATGCAAAACAGAATGCCCTGAAAGATTGAGCCATATCTTAATAAGGCCTTCAAAGTGTGGAGCTGTATCTTCCAAAGAGCCTGCAGGAGGAAATCCAGGCACATTGGGAAGTGTGAGGCCTTTGAGCAAAGGGCAGATATTTGCCCTGACATTTTCTAAGCATGTACATTTTTGCAGGTTAGTCAACCACTCAGCTGCCAAGTCAGCCACCTCCCTGGACCATGGGATTCCAGATGCTTCTACATAATAAAAGAATTTGTGTAAAGCAAATTGCCACTCTGCACCTTGCAGTCTTGTCAAAGCTTAGTTTTATTTCTTCTTTTGTCAACTGGCTTTATTACTCAAGAGAAGCCATGGGTGCTACATAAAAACATGGATTTCATCTATAAAATGAGATCAATGTATAAAAGTTATAATCAAAAAGGAAGAGTACATATGAACAGACTACCTCAAAAAAGCAAGTTGTCTATTGATACTGGCTTTACAGCTTCCCTGGACCAGGTAAGTCGCACATTGTGAAGCAAACTAATCCTTAGAAAACATTTTCTGTAACATGTAACACCCACCTTGAATTTACTGTACAACCCATTCATTTCCAACATGCTTATTTTAATATATGTGGTGTATGTTTGCAATAGCGTGATCCAAAGATTTTTTGTGCAGTTCCCACCATTAAAAAAACTCATCTTCAGGAAAAAAAATTCAGATAGCAGAAGTAGCCATACCCACTATCAATCCAGAAAATAACAATCTCCTATTACGTGTTCTAGTACATGACTGGCTACTTAAAAATATTTTATTCAAACTTGGAGAGTAGACACAAAAAAGAATACAAATCATGTAATAGGCATATGTGGGTGACCATGGAAAACATATAATGCCATGATCTGCTTTGTGTATTTTTAAGCAAGCAAATAGATTTTATGAGTAAAATGGTCCATAGCCTAAAAGTTCATGCCACACACTTCCGTTAGATATGAACCTAAGAAACAAGCACAATTATTTGTCGCAATATTCTGACTTATTAATTCATCTTGCTACATAGAAGCTGAACTCAGTTACCATGTCCAATCACATCTAAGTCACTACACAGTAACTCAGACATGACCTAGGAACTTGAAAATAGTAAGGTTGCATACTGAGTTTGTAGCTGGGTTCAACCAGTGGTGGAATTATAAGGCCAGGGTAATGTCCTTACGCCGCTGATCACCTGAACCATCATTAAGAAAATAACTATATTGAAGTCAAAGATTTGTCATATATGAACAGAATGTTTCTTAAGTTTTAGGCACAGTATTTTCAGGCCTTTTCTTTCCCTTTATAGAATTTCAATTCATCATCAGCATGTTTGACAATGAAGTGAATTCTTTCCTTTTTAAAAAATATGCCATTGTGACAGATGTAATAAAGTCTTCATAGTTGAGAAGTTAATTGGTAGTTCATTGATCACTGTTGTTCTAAAGAAAGTAAATCCCAAATGGTTCGATATTACCAATGAAGACTCAGGAGCCAGATGCTGGGGTGAAAATTTGCCAGCTCAGAGAGGCAGAGAAAGCACCCAGCTCACCTTCCTCCTCAGCGCAGTTTGAAGAAGGAAAGGTCAAAAGCTGAAAAGTCAAACTCCCAAAGCCAAATGCTTGCTAGCTCAGCCAACAGCCCAGGAGGAGAAAGCCAAACGCCCCAGAGCGAAGGAGCTAAGGAGCTTACATCCTCCCTCTTCTTCTCCACACTGTCTAAATACCCTCCAAACCCAAGTCCCTCTTCCCTTTAATTTCTGTCAGCTGGTTTCTTGCTCTGCCTCTTGACCCAGGGTTAACTTTATTAAATCCTCTGTACAGAATGTACTTGGATTAAACGTATGTGCTAGGGCTGCTGGAACAACACTATAAGCACCTGTTTACAAAAAACCAGAAAATTCTTGGACTAAAGATGTGTGTCAGGGATCAACCACACCAAACAAGAAACAGGGTTTCACAGTTTACAATTTCAGGGTTCACAATGGGATCAAATATCCTGCAACAGATCACAGTTGACTTCTTAGGCACACATAAAAAATCCCCTCTCTTTGGCATTTGGTAGTGGCCTTTTAATATAACTTCAGAACTGTAAATGGCTTCCTACACTGATGAATGAAATTTGAGGGTGTTCGACCTCTACATCAGTGTTGGGATAGCTTTTGTTTCAATTTTTTGTTAAAGTATACTGAGCTAATGCCATGTCCCCCAATAGCATAGTTTGCAGAATATACATTTCATAAACATATTTTTGCCTGAACAAACTTTTTTATATATCTATGTGGCTTTATCAATATGAAGCTTTTTTACCATCATTGGTACTAATTTCAAAGAAGTGTGCCAGCCAAAGATTTTTTTATGACTTTTTTATGTGTGTGGATGAAAGACTAAAACATCAATGAGATAGACAGGTAATGGAAGGGACAAAAAAATGACCAGTTGGAAAGCAATAGGAAATACCAGCGACTAAGAACAAATAGAGAATAAGATTCATCTAAACTTAGCTATGATTGTGTTGATCCATTTGTGTTGTCAATCAGGTTGAAAGAAAATGTGTCTCATCTGTCTGTGGGTCAACCTCGCCCTGAAGGCTATCAGTCTACAAACCTTGTTGAAGAAATCAATTTGTCAAGGCATGATTAAGTAACATAAACTAAACTGTTTGCAGAGAGATCAAAAAGTAAGAAGATAAATCATCTTGCTGAGAGATGACTTTGGGGACAAACAACCTGTGTGGGCTGGAAGAAACAGACAATTTGGCTTAGTAATAGTCTCCTGTTACCACTGTGACAACAATTCTTAACAAGTCTGTGGACCAGAGGCCTCCATGGCTTCATTTTATACAGGGCATATAGTAGACCTATCAGTCAGTTCTTATTCTGAGCGAGGTAACATTTGAAGCTTTTTTTCTTATTTATGAAGTATTATTTTTCCCTGAAGACATGGTTAGCTACTTTAGGAGGTGTTTCTGAGATACAGGGGGCAAACTGTGCCAACAATTTTCTCAAACACGGTTCTTGGAAATACAGGCATGTATGAATTTGAATGAGTAAGCAATTTCACTTTCCTCCTATTGCCCACCTGTCAAGAAAAGGGAATAATTTGCCCTTCTCATGCAACAAAGGGACATAGGAAAAAATAACAATACTGGCTTCAAAATTACCTGTTCGACTTATTAATAGCTTAAGAAAGACAAGAGGCTTCACTCTTTGTTTGAATTTTTTACATTTTAAAGAGTTTTAAATTATTTTAGTTGTTGATACTACTGACAACTTTGGTTCCATCCCTCTTGAGGTTGTTCTCACTTGTATGTGAAATAAACTGTCATTTTAGAGTGCCTTTAGTACTGGTCAAAAGGAGTGATTTACACTGAGTAACTGGTATTTGAATCATTTCTCTGCAACAGTGGACTAAAATGTAGCACTGACTTCAGTGGTGTTCACTAAAAAGCAATTGAACCTTTTTGTAGATCCCTAGACACTAGTAATCCACCTATTTCCAGCTCGTAGAAAGAAGTAGAGGCATTTAACTTTAAATCTTGGGGACGGAAGTCATAGCTGGATTAATTTATTTTTCCTACCCACCAGTGTTTTAGATTTATGTCTACGCCGCTATATGTGTGATGCTGAGGCATGCTCCTTGCTGTTGTGCAGGTATGACTAAGTACTGTCCCATGCATGCCATCAGGCATCATTTGTCTTGGGTTCTCCAGGCTGGCTGCATACATGACAGCGCACAGTGACAGTAATTTGCACTGATCTGCCCCCACTGGTAGTCTCGCTGCTACAAATAGCAATTGATTATTATGCTGCCATGTTATTGACTGTCACTATGAACACAAGCTTTATTTCATTTTTAAAGGAACATGCTGCAGATCTGTTAGTATAAAAGTAAAATGGGAAAATATCCATTTCTAAGAATTATTTGCAATCACAAACACAACTAAATTTTGGTCATAAAATATTTACTTTACTTTAAATCATCATAAACAACAAAAACTCCGTTGTGGTATTTATTTATAGTATAATGTAAATAAATAATTTCCAAAAGCCATAAGAAAATATGTAAAGCTGAAAATTTTTTTCCCTAATTGTATAGGAGAGAGGAATAGAAATACCTAAATACATTTGCTTCTCTATTTTATTCTTCATCCATGCCTTGAAGCTCTCTTTGCTGAAAAGGAAGTCAAAAGGCTATTTTATTTACCTGATTTCCTTGACCCAGCTGACATTCTAGAAGCTCGAGTTCCTCTGGAATTCTATAATCCTTTCTACCTGCCCATTCCAATCCAGGCAGAGAACATCTTGTGTTCGAACTTCAATATACAGAATTACCATGGTAAACACTGGGACATGTGCCAAAATTAGAAGCCTGAGGCCTTTGGAACTGCTAGTTTGACTTCTTAAATCCTTCAATCATCAGCATTACTAGTAGCCACACTGACTTATTTTATTATGCCATCATCACTCTACAAGTTTGGCTGTTCTACCAAATATTCGATGAGTGCCTCAAACTAGAGATTACAGTCATACATCAAGTAGAGTTCAGAACACAAAGTTTTAAAAAAATTAAAAAGGGTATCATTCCATAGTGTAAATGTATCACAGTTTCTTTATCTGTTCTTCGACTGAGGGGCATCTAGGTTGTTTCTAGATTCTGGTGATTACGAATGGGGCTGCTGTGAACATAGCTGAGCAAATGTACTTGTTGTGTGGTATATTCCGAGGAGTGGTATAGCTGGGTCTTGAGGTAACCCTATTCCCAATTTCCTAAGTTTTGTCAAATACAATTAGTGAAATCACTATGAATGTACATTTATATAATTCCTGATTGTCTCATGGTTCTTCCTGTTGTATACAGTTTATTTGATTTATGTGTAATGATATAAATGTATATGTTAAAAATGAAACATAATAAAAAATGGGGAAAAAACAAGGAAAATTTGAAATTTTTAGGCAAATGTATGGAACTAAAAATGATCATCCTGAGCAAATTAATGCAGACCCAGAAAAATATACATGGTATATACTTACTTAAAATTGGATACTAGCCCAACAAGGATGTGCTCTGGGAGTCTCCACTCAGTGAAGGGTCGTGCAAGATGTTGGGACTTGTTATTGGGACTCCAGGTGTGAGTGGAAGATGGGAGAATGGGGAGATAGAAGGACACCGAGGGTCCAGCAACCATACAAGAAGAGCATCAAGGCTGGCAGATCTCAACCCCCGGCTGGGGGGGGGGTCTTCACAAAATGCTGTGCCAACCAAGGACAATGCATGCAGTAAACCTAGACCCTCTATTCAGATCTAGTCAATGGACAGCGCGTTCTCCACAGTTGTGTGGAGATCCAGGACTGACTCTCACATAAATTCTGGTTCCCCCTGTTTAACCACTTCTCCTTATTGGGGAGGCCTGGTGGCACTTAGAGGAAGGGAAGCAGGCTACTAGGATGAGACCTGATAGGCTGTGATCATATGGTGGGGGAGGAGGTTCCCTTCTGTCACAGACCTAGGGGAGGGGAATAGGGTGAAAGAGGGACAGGGGAGGGGAATAGGGTGAAAGAGGGACAGGGGAGGGGACAGGAAGATACAAGTGAGAGGGTAACAATAGGGATGCAACCTGAATAAATTATTTAAAATATAAAAACTTAAATAAAAAATGAAAAAGAAAGAAAGAAAACTACATGAAACCAAACAGGCTTCAGCCCCCTGGTCCTCTGAGGGGCTCTTTACCCAACTCTGAAGGTGCTGTGTACCAGAGCTTAGAGTGGAATGACTTTGAGATCCTCAGCATCATACTGATCTAAGCCATCTGCAGTAGGTTACTCTGGCTTGGGGCAATAGAAGTTTGGGGATCTTTCTTTAAGGAAATTAGCACATCCTTGGAGCATCTTTCACAAACTATAAAAGTTTTATCTAATTAGGGGTAACTTAAACTATTTAAACCTACCCTCCTCCGTGCCATGAAGTCTACTTTCAAACGAAGAACTCAGATATCTGTAGCCAAATAGCAACTTTGTCTTCCAGTCATTAGTTAAATGGCTAGGGAAGCATGCTTTCAAGATATCTCCATTAGCCATTTGAGAATTTCAAGCAATGCATTTTCATATGCAGCCCCTGATTCTGCCTTTAATTCATCTGAGGCCCACACTCAGCTTCTACCTTCCAACTTCTTGTCCCCTTAATTTAGTAAGTCCAATTTGTGCTTTTAAAACATATCCCTGTTATAATTGTCATTGTCTATAGGTAATTTCACTTTTCTCTGCACTGGCAAAGGAAGGAAGGAAGGAAGGGCTTTTAAGGATTTGAGAGTAGAAACAGAACAATCCAGTCTCATACTTTGCTTAAGATTTATAGTAGTTTATGTTAGAGGCCAAGTGAGTAACAAGACATCATGAATTCTGGGTAAACTAAAGGTATCAGCTACTACTCAAAAGTGTTTCCTCCAAGTATTTTTCTATCTGGGAACAAATGGTTGAACATGTAATTTTTTTTTCTAAGAAAGCTACCTGAATATTGCACTGTGCCAGAAAATGTGTATGATATTTGTTTGTGGAAAAAATGACAGGTAATATTGGTTTCACAGTCTTGACATATTTCAAATCAATGCTAACAGCTATGTGTTTATCAATTAGCACTATTTCTCTCTATCTCTCTCTGACTTCATATATTGTTGTAATTCCATCAAATACTCATTTGCTTTTATATGGTAATAATCCCTTCACATTCCTTCCTTTTATCTGTATCTTTGTATGGTATTTGTTGTTCTGCTAAATCCCTATTACAGAGGCCTATGAGTTCCAAGAGACTGATGAATAATTTGAAACCTTTTATCCCTGAGCTTCAAAAAAAAAAAAAAAAGTGCTACAAATAATTATAAGCAAATATGCTCTGCGGTGTCCCATATCAATCCCATCCTGCTTTATGCTGTTTGTACTTTCGATAGAGAAGGAAGCAGCGAGATCCTGTGTACCAGCTCTCGCTGCATAAAGCAGACAGATGTTTTGGGTTGCACTGCCTTTTCTTCTCTCCGCTCTGTTCTTTCTGGCAGCCCGAGCTGTTCACTACAATACGTTCCACGCTTAGTCAAGCCTGTAATTTCACAAGGTACAGTTAATTATTGATCAATCAAAATGAACTTCATAATCCTTTTGGCAACTTGTTCTGCACTTGAACTTCTCTCTTGCCCATAAAATAGCTTAATGGTCTGCAGTATAATGAACATGAAGGATATGAACTAATGTTCAAAGAACTCAGCAAATCCTACCTTTCCTGTGAGTGCCAATTCGGGATTATTGTTTCTAGCATACGACATACTCCCTACCCTTCTGCAGCTCATCAGCAAAGATAAAAGTCTGCTCTAAGCCCTGTTCCCATCAGAGATGAAGAGGTTTCATATCTTCTCTAAGAATTTAGCTTTATTTAAAATATTTAGTTTTGGGGTATAATATTTTTAGGGTTTTTTAAAATTTTTTTACTTTTAAAATATAAATCACTTTTACTAGATAAGAATTGTTCTCATGAGCTTCAAGGCTTAAATTTTTGTGCAAGTATGGCTGATTTTCTGAACAGGCAATTTGCTGAAGTAGTTAAAAGTCTAAATGGGATGTACATCATAAACTAATCTCTTCTCTCCCTTTTTCTCCCGTTAGTGACTGTGTGGGGACAAATACCTCAAACTTCATGGCTTACATACAGTGTATATGAAAAATTACACTGGCTGGTAACTATCCACATATTCATTCAATATTTACTGAGTGTCAAGGAAAAACAGTGAGGAAATGAAGGGTGGGGAATGGATGTTACTGCTTCATGACATCATTTAGAGTGGAAGAACTGAGCTCCATACAAAGAATACTTCAAGGGAGTGACTTCATTGTCTGGTTAATCAAGTTCACTAGGTCTGTTATTCCAACACTGTCTTCTTGCAAGAAGCACATCCATTCTGTTGCCCAGATAGCCCTCTGTCTCTGCACCAAATTCTGAATGCCCCTGTCTTTAAGGTGCTATGCTTGCAGTCATATAGAGATTAATGAGTCATAGTCTTTTCCTGCAGGCTCTATGGATACTATCATTAGTTTCTTAACTTGGTTTCCATTGGAGGAACTCAGTTTCTAGGGTTGCCTCTCTTTCTAATATGTACATATAATCTCGCCTTTATGTAAGTACTAACATATAAACAGAAAACCAAGAGCTTTAAAGTTATGCAAGGGATACTTTAAATTCATTGACTGAGGATTCAGCAATTAAAAGTAGCTGTGTATTTAGAAGGTAGTGTAAAACATTATCAAGAAAGGTAAAGTAAAAAAATCAGAAGCTTCAAAGAAAAAAGACCATTTGCAACTGGGAGGATTGGGACAGTTCTAGATTTTAAAGCTATTTCTGCTGGGGTGCCTAAGTAAGATCACTTTCAAGCACAGAGAAATTGGAAAAGACCAGATAGCAGCAAAGACTCTGACAGGCAAATATATGGTGGTTTAAGTGAGCTTATATATTTGAATGCTTGATCCACAGTTGATGAAGCTCTTTGGGAAGGATGAGGAGGTGTGTCACTGAATATGAGCTTTGAAGCTTCGAAGGACTCCCCTTATCCTTAATTACCTCATTTCCACTCTCCATCTCTCTTTCTCTGCCTCCTGCGGGTTGGCCGGATGTAAATTCTCAGACAGTCCTCTGGCACAATGTCTGCCTACTTTAATGAACTGTATGTAAGGCTCTTAAACCATGAGGCCAAAATTAAGTGTTTTCTTATATAAGTTGCCTTGGGCATGGTATCTCTTCACAGTAGCAGGAAAAGAACTACGTCAGTATGGATATATGTTTGTTTTGAAAATACATATACCAGGCCCCATCAACATTCTCCAGAAATATTGATGCTTTTGACAAGCATACAAATGAGGGTGAAGTCTATTATGTGCATCTAGGAACTTACTGCCCAATAAGAACACCTCCAGTCACTTTTCTGTATACCGCTGTGTCATCATTTCTCAGGGTTAGATTCTTTGAGTAGTTTTACTCTGTTCAGTTTGACCTGCCTATGTCTTTTCTGTCTATGGGTTGGTGATGCTGCGCTGTCCAGAGAGCCAGATGGACTTTTGGAGAGCAACAGGGATACTTTTTACCATAAACTTTTTTTGTGGGGCATAGGCTCAAACTGAAACCTTCACTTTCACAGGAAGACAGAGTTAGTCAACTTCTTCCCAACTAGTCACAGATTGACAGAAAACAAAGAAATTGGCATGGAACCACCACTCCATTTTTGATGGCCTCATGGTCACCCTCAGAGCTCTAGGTTTGGATCCACCCTTGTGGTCTTATGTGCTACTATCTTATTCAGCCAAGTGACAAAATTCTGCTGAGTTACCCAATCAGGAGGATTGCAGTTTTTGTTTTTGTGTTGTGTTTGTTTAAGTCTCCCAAAACAGTGAGAAGCCATTGTTTATCTACAACCAATGCAGAACATGCGTTCATCTTTATCCCCTCTCAGCATAGGTGACCATCACATTCCTTTGGTTCCTTCATCTTCCCACAAGAGCACTGGCTTCTGAGTAAAATTACACTGTAACAGAGCCATCACCAGGAGTATGAGAACACATACCAAGCCACTGACAAATCTAAGCATTGTGACCCCTTCCGTGGCCACGCATTAAGTCAGAATCATTAGTTTTAGATTTTTTTTTTCTTAAAGAAAGACTGTAAATTTTTAGGGACTTGGGTACCAGAAAACCTTATTCTATTCCTGCCTCCAGCTCCAGGATATATTCAAGTTTTAGGTTGAAGTCATTCCCCTGGCAGACTCCCCCAGCCAGTGCTAGAAGCAGCTCCTCTCTCAAGCACAGTTTCTTTCCATATCCTGTTTCCATATCGTAGAGAAGATCTGTCCACATGGTCTTTCTACTGCCCTGTGGCCTTTTGATTGCCAAAACCTATAGCATCCTGTCAACAAAAGCATTGACATGTACATGCGCACACAAACACGTTCTTGGGAAAACATCTGCATAATCATTTTCTTTAATACCATGATCTTTCTAAATGGTTAGAGAAAACTATCTCAAGAGGGCAAAAACAAACAAACAAACCTACAAGCAGTGTAAAAATAGCTTTGCAATCTTTTCATTTGTTGTGGAGATATTTGTGAGGAGAGTTTAGGGAGATTGCGCAAAGGTAAAGGTGCTTTCTGGGCAAATGGAAGGACTTGGATTCAAATTTTCAGCACCCGTGTTGTTTTAAAAAGTATGCATGTGTTAACCCCTAAACAACTAGGCTTAATTGTAATAACAAGATACGATAGATATTGATATACACTGAAAATCTTAGACTCACTAAGATAGTAAAGATATTTTTTCAAGCCTGCCAAATACAAATAGCCAAAACACTATGACTATAACATTTACATAATTCCTGATTATTTCATAGATCTTCTTGCTGTAAGTAGGTTATTGCATATATGTGTAATAATATATTATTATTATTATTGTTGTTGTTGTTGTTTTTTAAAAGTATACATGTGTAACCATGTCCATCTGTAACCCCAGTGCTGGGAAATCTTGCTAGAGAGAGCAGAATTGCAAGATTTGCTCTCTGTCAACAGAGACCCTTTCTCCAAGGAAACACATGGAGATCTGTAAAGGAAGATACCAAATCTTCTCCTGGCTCCGTGCACAAATGGAAACACATGCAACCAAATAGTTAGTACACACATGGACCACACACATACACACATACATATACACATACAGGCACGCATGCATGCTGGAACACATGCAGAGATATTGTGAAAAAAGCTATTGCTTTTAAATGCGTAAGGAAATTAACCATTTGTATAGCTATTAATATCTTTAAAGGTTTATCAGTGCTGGTTATGTGTGGATTTTAAAACTTTATTTCTATGGTCACATTTTAAAATTCTTAACTTCCAAACAATTCCTTCTTCAATTGAGAGAGAGAGGGAGAGGGAGAGAGAGAGAGAGAGAGAGAGAGAGAGAGAGAGAGAGAGAGAGAG
>OU015750.1:21484865-21497515 GCA_907169655.1 Acomys percivali | reverse complement strand
TCTCTCTCTCTCTCTCTCTCTCTCTCTCTCTCTCTCTCTCTCTCTCTCTCTCTCTCTCACACACACACACACACACACACATATTTCTCTTAGACATCGAACTTTCTTACCTCCCAAAAGTTTGTGAATGTATCATCAATTCCTACTAGTATCAACAAAGAATGAAAGTCTTCTTCATCACTGGTTTTATTTATTCCACAATTCTGAGGGTAGAAACATGCAGTTTGGCATGAAAGATTAATAACAGTGGGATCTGAAGGCTTTTACTAGCCAACGTCTCTTAGGAAGTGCTATGACCATTAAGATATGGTACCTAGTTGAGGAAGCAGGTCATGGTGGGAATTCTATTGGTGGGAATCAATTGATGTGAATGTCCCATCCTTTCCTCTCTTACTTTTCTTCCTGGCTCCATGATGATCAGCCTCCACATTCATACACTGTTGCTCCATACCTTGCACCAGTCCTAGAAGCAATGCAGCAAAGCAGAAAATCTGTTGACATTTGGAAACAGCAAGCCAGAATGAATATTTTATCATTTTTATTGTTTTTATGGAGCATGTTGCACCAAGGGCAAAGCTACAAAAATCTTCAAGCCACATTTTAAACTCCCACATTTTAACATCCACAGAATTGTTTAAAGAAAAGGTTAGAGTAAAAAATTGATAGCAAAGAAGAAACACAAGAGAAAAATAAATAAAAAAGAAAAGTGAAGAAAAAGAAACATCAATAATCATTATAGCAACATCAGGAAATCCACCTATTCAGCAGATACTGACATACCACAGAAGCTCTAGCATTGCACATAGGGAGGACACAGTCTTTCTCTGCATCTGTGGTTATTTCCTATCCTTAGAAATGTAGTGGGACAGAGCATGCTCTCAAGCCCCACATTGTGGTGAAGGCAGTCTTCAGAAGAGCAGTTCTCCAGGAATGTTGGCCAACTGAGCTATTTCACAGATGCTCGTATGGAAAGAAACCTCCACATTCATTCTATTTTCCATTTTTATATTTGTGATGGTAGGAAATATGACCACTTACAAACACAATGACCCAAAATTTAATATTTATACTTTGGCTATATTTCAGAATTTGCATACATATTAACATATTCTTTAAAAAATATCCTAAAGAAGACATTCTCTATAGAAAGACTGAGGGTTTCCCAGAGGTAAACTTCAGGAGTGTAAAGAAGGTTTAGTAATGTTTTCCTTAAAGTTTTGATGTGGATCAACTTCTCTGAGAATACACTAAATGAAGACTGCATCAAATGCCTTTAGAGATTACTAGGTGACCACTTCAATTTCAAAAGATCGGTACTTCTGTACTGCATGGGACAAAATTGTCATCTTGTTCATCAATCATCATTTTTATAAGAAAAGTAGGTTGCCTATCCTGAAAGTTAAAATCCTTGAGTAAAAATTGCCAGGTCAGGTGAATTCTCAGTAGTTGATACTGCATGGAAAAAGAAAGCTTTAGGATCCAAGGGTCCTAAAAAGTCACATACTGTTGCGACTTTGCAAACACTTCTGCTGAACTTCCTACTTTATTCAAAGTACCAGAGGAGATATATTTATGGTGGTTTCAAACCAGGGCGTTTTCAGAACTTGTAAGGAGAGATCTCATCACTAATGCCTGAATCTTCAGAGATATAAACCTGTTCTTGCTGCAGTACCTATAGACTAAATTGGTATAGATTCAGCAGAAAATCGAATCATGTACCTTCAAAAATGGGAGTTAAAAGTGGTAGTTGACATAACTCAGCAAGGTTATTATACAGGCTCTTCCTGTGATTCTTTGGAGGGAACCCTAAAAGATGATTATGAACATCTCATTTCTCTGTCTGCTTCAAGTCTCTAGGGACTTGATCTTTGCATGTAAAACTCCTTATAGCATCATTATTCATATCTTCTACCTAAATATAGCCTTTGATAGACTGACCATGACACGTTTTATGGAGTGGAACAACATGGTCACACAGAAAGATAAGTTGATTTTTCCGACTTTATTATAAACGTAGACAACTGTTCTACATTTTTTGCTTCTATGGGAATGTTGTAACAAAAAAATGTTAATGGATTTGTTTTAATGACTATGCCTTTTGTAGTAAATGGTTCCAGCATATTCACTAATTTGAGATGACTCTGTAAGTAAATTTCCAACTCTTCCAGGATGGACATGACACAAAAGAACAGAGAAAGCCCTAAAGGGAATACTGAAGTCCTGTTTGCAAAAAAATCTGGTGATATTTCATGGTCTACATTATTTCTACAAAGTTGCAACCTTGAGAATACCGTCTACTACCTAATCCAGTCAAATACAGTATTACTAACTTGAACTCCACCAAACGTCCTATTTTGTTAGCATGTTTGCATAGTGCACAAGCGAGAGAAAAATACAGATAGGTAGACAAACAGACAGAGACAGCAGAGACAGGCAAAACCAGAGAGACATGGACAAAGACAAAGGCACAGAAAGAAAGAGGCAGATAAGAGAGAAAGCCTTTAATTTCCCATACATTTGACTTGATTAAAGATTGGTGTCTTGATGCAACTTGATGAGCTGGAGTTGATGGGAAGGGGCCTCTCCATATATGAGAAATAAGGGAGAGGAAGGGAAGAGAGAGAAAGAGGGTAGGACTGGGAGAACAGGAGGGATGGGGGCTATGACCAGGATGTAAATTTAATAAATAAATTAATTTCACAAAGTTTGGTATTACTTAAGAGCATGTCCTGAGCATGGTCCACTGCTGGGATTTTGGTGGCTGTATCCCATCAGCATGATGTCCCAAGGACACACTACAGGAATACAAGGGATTTTCTGTCCAGATTGCTGACAGGGTTTAATTGCAACATTTTTCAATTGAACTCCAGAAGAAAGGGAAGGAAGTTTGTTCATATGAAAGTCAGATTTGACAGGCTTCAGGAAGACTCGGTATTCTGTGTTCAATGGAAGCAACATAGAAAAATTAAACCTATTTCCTCCTCCTCTTCCTTGCCTTACAATTTGTCCTTCTTGGCCTCATTTTCTTTCTTTCTTTCTTTCTTTCTTTCTTTCTTTCTTTCTTTCTTCCTTCCTTCCTTTCTTTCCTTCTTTCTTTTTATTCATCTTCTTATTATTTTTTTCTTTTAAAACTTTATATTTAACTCCCCTTGTCCATTTTGGGAAGCCATCACAGAAGCTTTTTTTCAGAAATAGAAAATCAAATCAATAAAATCACATTCTTTGTAAGATAGATAAATATAATATTAAAACCCTAAAGGAAGAAATCACTTTTTCTGAGAATATCTTACATATTTTTATAAGTAACTATCCAGAATTTCTTTCTCCATAATAAAGCAGCTTGCTGCATTAAAATATTTTAAAATTGATGTACTCACTAAATCAGAAAATATGTATTGTTATGATTTTTAAAGGAGATTTTAAAGGTCTTCAAACTACTTTCCAGTATTTTCTAGAACAAGATGTGATACTGTTACAATTGAACACAATGTGAGAACCATGTTGAATGGGACTCCACAATTGAAGATACCCTTGAGAAGAATAATATCAATTTCTTTTCAAATTATTTTGCTAGTCTGGGTGTGGGGGCACAAGCCTTTAATCCCAACACTCGGGAGGCAGAGGCAGGACGATCATTGTGAATATGAGGGCAGCCTGGTCTACAAAGTGAGTCCAAGACAGCCAAAGCTAACACAGAAAGACCCTATCTTGAAAAACCTATATATGTATACATACATATATATATACACATATTGCTAATGGGGTATATATGTGTGTGAATGTGGGGTGTTCAGTGTGTATGTGGTGCAGAGTCTAGAGGTATCATGATCCAATGTCTTCAATTGCATCTCCATCTTACTTTTTGACACAGAATCTTTCATTGAAATTGAGGCTCACCTTTTACAAACTTGCTAGCTGGAAATCCTTAGGGATTTTCCTGTCTCTGCCTCCTAGGAATGGGATTGCATGCCATCAGCCACCATGTTGGCCTTTTTATGTGGGTGTTCAGAATCCAATCTCAGGTCCTCAAACTTGCATGGCAAGCACTTTACCTACTCAGCTATCCCACTTATCTAATGACATTATCTAAACAGCTTGTCAGATGTGTTGTATATGCTATCTCATGTAATCTTCAAAATAATCTATGACATAATTAGACACTATGCAATCTGCCTATATTGGCTATCTGGTAACTATCTCAGCCATGGAGATACGTTAAGGTCTATTTTGCCTGGTCTTCTTAACTTTTGTTGTCATTTTGTATATTTTTTCTTACTGAAACATTACAGATGCAAAAAAGCAACATTACCTCCTTTATCGCCTTAAAACAGGTCAAAAAAAGACTTTGGCTTTGCCACTACAACCCATTAACTACTGTTTAATAAAAGCAGAACTAGTACTTTCAGAGGAGAAAGCTGTGTTTGGAAGAAGTATGCATGGTGTGCCCAAGGTATACATGTAGCACGAGAAGACTTCAGGTAAAGATGCCAAAGCTGCAGTCACAATGACTACATGCGTGAATCAATATAAACGGGATGAATATAAAAATACGTAAAACTTCAAATGAAGCCTACAGTCTTAACTTCAATTACAAATGCTACCACAATGTCATTTTATAAGCACTCTACTGGATATACTCAGAGTTATCAGCAACATCTTCTCTATCATTTGAATATAATAACAAATAAATGCCCCCTCAAAAGCCATAAGCAACTCTTCTAGTTTCGTTATACACTTTGAGACCCTTATGGTACCTTCTTCTTTAATTCTGAATTTGTGTATTTTTGGTATTTAAATGAAAGAAATGTTTGTTCAGTAGGAAAGATATTCTGAGTTTAGGAATAGAATCTGAATGCTAATTATTCTACTTTTAAAAATTAATTACATATTTTAGTCAGTGTTCCATGGCAACTCTTATTTTAAAAAAAAGCACCTAATAGGGGCTTGATTACATTCAGAGGGTTAGTTCATTACATCATGTTTGAAGCATGGTGGCATGCAGGTATACATGGTACTGGAAAGGTAGTGGAGAGTTCTACACCCAGGCAGTAGGCAGCAGGAGCATTTGAAGCTGCAAAGTCAACACCAGGTAAAACATGTTTAACAAGTCCACACCTACTCCTACAAGGGCACACTTCCTCATTACTGTCAAAAAACTTTACTTCCAGGTGATCAAGCATCAAATGCATGAGCCTATGGGAACATTCCTATTCAACCCACCATGTTATCTAAATTGTCAACAAAAGACTCATCACTTATACTTAAAATTTGTTAAATAGAACTTGACAGCACCATTCTGCATGTGAAGATGCACAGTGATCAATGTGCTGGGCAAGGGAAATCATTAGAAGTACAATGTATACAGTGTTTACTGGAATCAAAACTTTTTTCCCTATGCAGAAGTAAACAGAATCTGACTAGTAAGAAATGTACGGTAGTGGTCAACTCAGCCCTTAAATACTTATTGTACATTAATCAATATTTTATGGTAGAGTTTTGGTCTAAATAACGTCAACGTTAAGAGTTAAAACAGGGATCATAGGACAAATTCAAAGAATCTGTAAATGATAGGCATGTTTAAAATTAAGGGAAATTTCTACTAGCTAAAACTATTCTGCGTCTGTATTCTTTATAATATCTGCTTCTAAAAACTTCTAAATTCAGACTCAACTGACTGGTGGAACTAATGGTGCAGCCTATATTGGAGAATACACTAAATGTATAACTTCCCTCACTACACAGAAATGACTGCTTCTGTTCTCTTGGGTATGCAGGAAAGATTTTAAGATGTTTGTACGATTGTTTCAAAGTTAGGAGCTCTATCAGGAGTTGAAGGTATGTAAGTCTCTTTGGTTGTTTAAAAATCTATTATGTTTCAAAAGGAAAACAAAAGGAAACTTATGAATGTGCGTATACAAACTGAGACCACCAGAAAAATACACTGGACACACTATATATGCAGAAAGAATTTTGGATTTCTATCACAGCTCACTTTTCTGCAGGTAACACCACAGTGTATTGTCAAGGGCAAGATGGCCTGGGGAGCTTAAGAGAACAGATGGCAGCTGGGTTAGGCCAGACAGAAAAAAGGAAGGTGTGACCACCCAGAAAGTGCTGGTAAATTATGCAGTTTTCTCTTCTCACCTTCAGATAAAATAAGGGACAGAGAGAGAGAGAGAGAGAGAGAGAGAGAGAGAGAGAGAGAGAGAGAGAGAGAGAGAGAGAGAGAACATCAGGGATAAGAAGGTTCATCATCACAATTTGGAACTCCAGCCATGTCAAGGAAGTTTTCGGGGGGAAAGTGAAGTGTTCAAGACAGAAGAGCAGTTTGGAGGTTCTCCCGAAAAGTGGGGGAATGATAATAAGGTCTTACAGTAACTGCCTGAGGACCACCAATGTCATTGGGAGAAAACAAACCCTGCTCTGTTCAAAGTGGCAGTGTTGCCTTGGAGAAGACCGTGCTATTTGAAAAGATAGGTGAGACATGGGACGTCAGCACTAGGAACAGACACAGCCCTGGAAACAGCTTTTCTTGCTTCTCAGTGTGGAATGATCAAGAAAAAAAATAGACTTCAGAGAAAAAGGAGGATGAAAGCTGAACTGCGTGATTTAGATATAAACAGATGAGATTATGGAATTCTCTTTGAAGGACTCAAATTATTGTACCAATATTGTCAAGCATTTGTTCATTTTATGTGTGAGTAAAAATATTGTGAGATGCTGGTATATAAAAGGAAAATATCTCAGAAAATTTGTTTTCACTTTTTGTGCTAAACAGCAAAGTGATTGGACTGTCTCGTCCACTCTGATGCCTCAGACCTACTTAGGACAACCGCACCCTGCATCAACCCCCTCTTCCTAGGAGCATTGCTTGCTCTGCCGCAGCACCGCAAATGTCTCCCCAGAGCCCAGTCCTCTGTTCTCCCAAGAAGAGACTTGATACACTAGGAGCATATACAGGGGGAGGAGGTCCCCCTCAGTCACAGACATAGGGGAAGGGAGTAGAGGAGGAAGCGGGAGGGAGGAAAGAAAGGGAGGATACAAGGGATGGGCTAACAATTGAGATGTAATATGAATAAATTAAAAAATAAAAATAAAAATAAAAAAAATAAAAAGTAAAAAAAAAAAAAAGACTCCACCCGTGTACATTTGCTACTCTGTCCTTGAGGAGTAGGAGGTGCAGCAGGTTGCTTTGCTGAGTGTGCTGCAGAATAACACTGAACGTGCTCAGAGAAACAGGAGAGAGACCGCAAGCATCTTAGAACTGAGAACAATTCATTCTGATAGGAAAGAGTGTGGGTAGAAGGAGAGCTTCCATCTGGGAGCCTCATGATGACAGTTTCACGTTTTGTATGGACAGTTAAAAATAACAACCACAAATTGATTTGGGGCTTTCTTATGAGGGCAATGGGGAGCCTTAGAAGGACTTTTCAGCAAGGGTAAGAGATTAGGAGCGAGTTCAGGCATATGTCTAACTTGCTCTAGAGGGATACTAGTGTTGGGCCCTGCAGCTCCATTGAGCTCTCCAACACACACCCAGGTAGAAAATGATGCTGAATGGTACCAAGGTAGAGTGGACATACATGAACCAGGACTAGGACACAGGACATATTGGATGGAACAGAAGAGAGAAAAGATGACCCCTCACACACCTTTCTAGTGTCAGAACGCACAGGAACTGTGCATTTGGAGGGCAGGGGAAGAATTACAGTTTTAGACTATATCTTCTGCTTTGGATCTAAAAACTGGCTTCAGTAATCAGCCACCAGTCCTTGTCCATTATATTAATTTTTAGGGGATTCCGCATAGAGATTGACTATTTGTATTAAAATTAAAGTGTGCAAAATACAAAATGTCCTAAATTATCACACTGAGAAAATCTAATTGGCATCAATTAACATTTTGAATTCTTCCTTCCAAAAAATTGATCTTGTTCTGTCAGAAAACAGTTTTCAAATGTGCCGACCGTTATCATCCTCTTGCCTTGGAAAATGCTGAAGTATTTACAAATTTTTTTCTAAATTATATATATATATATACATATATTTATGTATGTGTGCATATAGACATATCTGTTTATGCATATATAATGCATAGATATTGGTAGCACTCATAGCATTACCAAGTTGAAAACA
This sequence comes from Acomys percivali, assembly GCA_907169655.1. NCBI lineage: Eukaryota > Metazoa > Chordata > Mammalia > Rodentia > Muridae > Acomys > Acomys percivali. The sequence goes on along the minus strand of OU015750.1, from coordinate 21,489,380 downwards.
ATCTTCTTCTATCATTTTCAAACTTCCTTCTTACTATTTAGAAACCTTTCAGCAAAATACAAAATCTATTGTGCATTCTTTTACTCCAGCCTGAAGGAGTGCAAAAGTGTACAGCATTTCCTTCAGAAGTGAAATCATCACTCACAGATGTACTTGTGCACTCCTTATGCCAAGATGAGACAGATGTGGCTCTATTCACTCAGGGACAGGTGCTATGGAAAAGGAGATAAAACATTTGGAGAAAGTGTAAGCAACTACATTGCTGTTGCTAAATAAATAAACTCTCTGCCAAAAAAAAAATTTTTGCTTATTTTTACTTATCCTCTCTTAATGTTTATTTTAAGATCTAGTAAAGCTGAGCTCCTTTCCATTTCACTTCTCTGTATTGATCAAGTGTACAGAATGTACATGCATTTGAATAGGTTATATATGAATGAGGGGTACAGATGGCCCTGTGTGACATTTTATACTCAAATTCATTCATCTATAGTAACTTCACTTGTCTCCATATACAACCCCAAATCACACTTCTAATAAGAACATCTTCACAATTCTTATAGTGGCATAAAGTCTATATAGTAGGGAAGTTAGGAGACATCTAGCAGTTTGGATAGGGGAGGAAAAAAAACCCTGCATGTTTTTCCTAAAAAGCTTTTGGTGAGCTGCAGACTGAGAACAGTGCCGGGAGAAGAAATCTGCAGCTGCTGGATTAGGGCAAAGAAACAGAAAACGATTTTGATTTTAAAGATTCACATTAAATCTGACTCCAAAAGAAGAACTGGGTGGGCAACAGCAGCTGGGAGAGGATAGGCGAGTGGAGGCGATGGTGCTGATTTTAAATGTATTTAATCATACTGCGCAGAGAAAGGGGAGAACTCTGCAGCTGGGCCGAGGAAGGAAGGTGTGGAGCTATGTCAGAGTACGGTCCCAGGAGAGCCAGGAAATACGTAAATACACAGAATGATTCTACATTGTGACAAGGCTGTAAATGAAAATTTCTGCCTGCCAGTATAGACACAGAAATAATAAGAGTGTCAATAAGCAGGCTTAGGAAATAGACTCAAGTTCATCATCAGACCCAAAAGTCAGAATGCTGTTGGGCAGAGTCCTGTAATGGAAAGAATCTGTCTACTCATCTGAAACTTACCTCTATTGTATAAACTATCTCATGACAATTCTTTAGTATTTAGTCAACCAACACTATACGAAGTGTTGGCATGCTAATGAGCTCAGTGTATTGATGAATTGGTGGATTCTTAAGGCAGCATGCAAACCTTCAGAATCCTAGAAAGTCACATCAGGAACACACATTGGGGTGAGTTTGGTATATTTGTACTATGATTAGGAGAATTCATCAACAAATAATCACCAACCTATGCTTTACGATGGAAGTTTTAAGCACATATGGAGCCTGAGCACATGATTTTGGGTTTTCTGGGTTTGTTTTCCTGTTATTTGTCTTTCAAGATGTAGTGAAAATAAAGATATAATTGAACTTTTTTTATTTTGCGAGTAAATGCTGAGTTGAGTATGTGAATCTTCCATAGACAATTCCCCTATTAGGGAAAAGTGGTTACCACATCATTTCACTGCTTTCTGTATTTCAATTGGGAAAGCTAATTGCTTTTGTTTCTTCATTTTAAAGTTTACCTTAAGACCTGATATTACAGATTCCAGGTATCTGCGATCCTTATTAAGAATACCTGCATTGATTTCTTACATTGCACTTTATAGAATAGAAAGCTTAAGTCAGCCAGTGTCACAATGAAGTAATTTATAAGTAAAATTTAAATTCATGCTACAATAAGTAGGGAGTTATTTTCTTTTTATAGAAAAACGCAAGCAAGCAAAAAATATTTTAATGGTGCCACTTTGTTTTTTCCTTGAGATTATTTACCATCTTGAGATATTGTTTGTGAGAAACTATTTTATTTTAGGTCAAATCCATATCTCCATAATGATAAGATTTCAGATATAATAGATATGTTGTCAATAATTAGCAATGTCTTCTCTTTTTAGTCAACTAAACTATTTCAGTTTGGATCTATGCTGAAGACAAAAAAAAAAAAAAAAATAGGCTGAGAATTCACAACATCCCTCCACATTATGAAGTCGTGCTATGGTTCAGCCAGTAAGAAGAATATTGCACACGAACATGCCTTCAGTTCTTGCTATTTGTTTGTTTAGTCAACTTCCCTCACTAGGAAGTGCCTTTATCGATGCTTTTCATAGCTTGACCAGTGAATCCTGCTTTGTACAAGTATTTCCTTCGGCAGCCGAATAATCAAAGCCTTAACTGGTTAAATACAAACAAGAGATTTCAGTTTGTGTGGATGCCAGAAAGCACAGAAACAACAATTATCCAAGACATAAAATTCGTCTTTCTACCCATAGAGAAGCACTGAGCAGCTATGGGTACACCTATTGTTCAGTGTCATCCCGTGTGCTCCTAGCAGCTCTCTAATTGGAAATATACTCTTTATTCGTTACAATTTCTGTCAATAAAAGTCTTGGAAGTATGTTGTATTTTTCCCTTTCAGTGAAGCTGGAAGGATCAAGTATATATATATATATATAAATACTGTTCCTTCCTTACATTTATATTTTGTACAACCCAGCATTGATTTGCTCCTTATTTAAGCAACATTTTCTTGATAAATTAAAAAAGCAGCAATAGCCATTACTGCAGGCTATATACAGCCTCTAATATCACTTAAGCATATTACAGAATATAATATCTGGTACTTAACGACTAACTTGCATATGAAAGCTCACATAATGTCTCATAAAACCCCTAAAATGGCTTCAGTTTAAGAGTCTCTTTAAAAAAAAAACACCTTCAGGGAATATTGTAAATGAAGTAGCACTCTAGCCCTGGAAAAAAAATTCACACACTTGCAGAAATTTTTAATATAAATTGAACACATTAAAAATTAATTTTGCATGACCATTTCGCATTGCGGTGCCAATGCATAGTTAAGATAAGGCCTTAACTCTTCTTTGTTTAAAGTAACGCGGAAGCTCTTGGCTTTCTCTTTCTGCTTTCATCTGTACGTAATTATTATTTTCATTAATCAGAAAACGGACCCCCTTTTTTTCCTATTCTGACAGTCTCAGCTGGAGTTGAAAGAAACCCTACCTGAGTCACCAGGGTAACTTAACCATAAACTTCTAGGCAACTCATTAAAGAAAGGTGTGAGCTGACAATTAACTAAGGCAGCTATTCTCCTTCATCCCTTGAAAGCAAGGAGCTCAGAGTAATGTGTGCTCTTCAGAAAAGCAGCTTTCTGCTGGGGAGACTTGCCTGGCTGGGACACCACTTTCTCCTCTCAGACTACTGATATGATTCTGTTCCCTTGCTTTCAGCTGCATCAGAGGCAGTCCCACTTTGTATGTATGTGTTTAGCTTGAACATTAACAAAGAAACACAATGTTTTTTTCTCTGTTAACATACTAGTCATTGATGAGCGTAAAAGGGGGCAGAAATAACAGCCAAAGTCATTCTGCTGTACATGTGCAGATCTTTTTTATTAGTCTCATGGCCACAATTTTATAACGACGAAATTCCCCAAGTGTGCATCAGTTGCAATAAGACATTGACAAATGTCTTTCTCTGAAAGAGCTGCCTCTGCATGGATGTGACATGCCGTCATTTTCTGTGGATCTGACACAGGCAGGCAGTAGATGCCTGTGGGAGCTTGCAGGGAGTCAGTGCATGATTCACAGATTACGTCTCAAATGTTCAATTTTTAAAAGGTGGGGAAGGGTTGACCTAAGAAAGGACCCCTGACCTTGATTCAAAGGTGCTGTATCAATCTGGCAAAGAACACGGTGCCGAAATGAAGAACACATTTTCACTGTCCCAATGAGATTTTGCTAGGCAAATCTTAAAACCTGAAAATGGAGAGCAAATCTTGGGATTACATCAGAACTATTGCTGATCATGCTTGGAAGAGGACAGAGTGTTGGAAATCACAATTATTTTTGTGGCTTCCTTAGACTTCTAAAAGCACTTTTGAATATTATAATTTATTCCTAGTTCTCTCAATTCATGCACTCCATACAAATACAACACTAGGCACACAACCATACAGCCTCCAAAGTCTTTGAGAACACATGCATAGCTGTGCTGACTTTGAAGAAGAGATTAGTCTCTGGTGATATTTTATATTGAAAATGATCATTTCCGCTATAAAACACAGGGAAGTTGGTATGTTTGGAACAGCTGAAATGAGCTGCCTCACTGCTTACAAAAGCACAAACACCTTCTATCACGCTTACCTACCACAGCCGTAAAGTACCCTCCATGTACTGGGTACCACAGACTTGTTCTCAAAATTCACAAACTGCTTTTACGTTAAAATGCTTCCAGCTAGACAAATTTTTAACCATTAGTTTATCACAGAAGCAGTTTTCTACCTTCATCTTTATTTGAATGAGATATGTGAGTCTATCTTGTTTTTGTTCCCTCTCTCTCTCTCTCTCTCTCTCTCTCTCTCTCTCTCTCTCTCTCTC
>OU015750.1:21452502-21478422 GCA_907169655.1 Acomys percivali | reverse complement strand
TATTGAGAATTAACTTACCAGGTTCTGTGTTAAAAATATGAAGTTGTCTTTGTTACTCTTAATCATGTCTCTGAGTCTACAGTTTCCTTTCCTGTTTTTCTTTCTCTTCCCATCTGCTATATTATTTTTCATATTACCCTTTAGTCTTGGATATGCCCCATTTTTTCTTGTCATTTGACCTAGATTCAAATTTACACACTGTGAAGCAGATAGTAAATCTCTATTAGGGTTGTAAAAGGTGAGGGTCCAACTGCTGTACATGCCATCAAATTCCCATATAAAGCCGAATGGTCCTTCATATTAAATGGTTGGCCAATGATGCCCCAGGTCCTCAGGACTTTTATGAAAAGGAGATTTTAAGTGATTTGGTTAAAGGAAACTCACCTACTCTTGAGAGACTCAAGGAATTCTGTGCTCTGTACGCTGGCTGTGTTGATAGTCCTCTCTCATTTCACCTTAAAGAGCACACTCTGGAAGCTTGCCAGGAGTGCCCAGCTTACTTGTGTTCACCCCTCATGCTAATTTTGCATGAGTCTTTGAGGCTGGGGTATTAAAGGGGAAATTCCCTTTTGCTTTGGGCTGCTAGAGTATGGGGAAAATGGGAGAGAAAGCCTGGTGGGAGATATTTTTTCTTTTCCTTTTTTTTTCTCAAGCAATAGAGAGTATTACAATGATTTACAGAGACATGCTGAAAGTAAATTATGTTGTAAATGCCTGTCCCTTGGGCCAGCTAAGAATCACAGGGAAAAAAATGCAAAAAGTTTGAAATTCCCAACAGCAAAGGTTGACAAGAAAATATGGTTTTGTTTTTCTATGAGTAAAAGTAACTTTTATGTTGTGTTTTCCCATGAGAAATTATAAACTTTCAAAGGAATTTTAGTCTCTTGCATGAACATATAAGAGCAATTTATCTGGGACTGCCCCAGTGAAAACAATCCGAAGACTTAAAGCTGTTAGAACTAGGGCTGAGTCTCTTCAAAACCACCACTTCTTATTTGTCCTTGGTGTCTCATCTTGTCAAAACATTTACTCAGACTTTGAAGAGCTGCAAGTCAGCAACATGTTAATAATATGAAAATGCATTTGTGCAGCCCATGTGGCTACAATTTTTGAGTACACTCATCACTTACTTAATGACTAGTGAAAACTTTGCAGTAGCTATGGTTACACAGAAGGACATGGATTCAAATAAATAAGAACTTGTCAATGTAAAACATAGCTAAGTATCAGCAGTGGATCATTGTATCTTTCATAGCTTCCAAGAGGCTCGGGCAAGACCATGCACCAAATGATTCCTTTCCATTTCTGACTCACCTAAAGAGCCAAGCTGATAGAAATTCTATAGGTAGGTGGACATTTTTCATAACTCAAATCTATTTTGTGAATATAACACAATTTTGTTCCCCAAATATCAAGATCTATATTTACTTAAGCCTCACATTCCTGCTCTGCCCAAACTTAATTAGAAATCACTCAGAATGATTTTTCATAGTACTGCATATATTTTTGAGCAGCAGGAGTCTCAGGCAACTTAGCCTTCTTTTCACTGACACTTTGTTTTTTTTTTCCACTGTGCTGTCTACTGCTGGCTTATTTTGATCTAGACATCCTTGGTTTAAGTCTGTTTGTCTGCCCCATCTACACAGCTTTCTTTTGCCAAAGGCTCAAGTCTTCTTCAATGTTCATAAATCTTGCTGGTTAAAATACAAGATAGCCTTTTTTTCTCATGGCAGGGAACTTTCTCCAGTCTATGTCCTATCAGGGGTGATTAGCAGACACAGTGACTCACCTCTTTTAGTCTGACATTTCAGTGTTCGCATCCAAACTGCAGAGAGCATAAGCAGGATAATGACCCTGAACATCCAGGCCTTCTAAAAAAACACTCTATTCACATGGACTTCATACCTTTAGCATTACACATTAAAACAAACAAACAAACAAAAAAACTCTACAAAACTACCATAAAACCTTACGGAATCTATACACATCATAAGTGCATGTATATTCCACTGACTTAAAGTAGATGTTTATCATTTATTCCGTATATGGCTCCTGTGATGAACAGAAAGAAATGTGAGTCAGCATCATCTTCATTAGCAAATGCACTGCTAAATAGGCAGAGGCCCTGGTGCCATGCATTGTCTCTGTCCCTACCACTTCATTTACTCTGCCTGTGACAGACATATCCTCACTTATGGATGAACAAGTATGGAGATCATGTCACTTCCTGACATAGATGATAATATACTTTTGCTCTGAAAGATATATTTAGGCAAAATAAAATCCCTATGAAAAGTATCAGATTGAGCTGTTGGTTAAATAGAGCTATTCGATTAAAAATACCATGGGGAATGCTTCGTGGAAAGAGAATACTAATAGCAAGACCTTTATTCATAGAGAGGAGAGGGGCCATATGCTCCAGTAATGTCAGTTATATTTTTTCAAATATAACCAGTTTAACCTCAATTACATCACAATTTTAAAGAATAAAGAGTGAAGGGGGTCATCAAAATCATCCTGAGAATAACAAGTCCACAAACATTCTTAGTTTTCTCATTGCTGTTTTCAAACCTTAAATTTCTTTCTTTTCTTAAAATGTATTTTTAATTTATATGTTCACTTTACATCCTGGATGTAGCTCTGCCCCTCTCATCCCCTGTGCCCTCCTTCACACCCTCTTCCCCCCATCCACCCTCCTTGTCCTCAGTAAAGAGGAGCACCCCCCACCAACACACAACCGCACATCAAATCTCTTCAGGATTGAACTCCTCCTTGCCCCCTGAGACCTGGCAAGGCAGCCCAGTTATGATAAAGTGATCCAAAGCAGGCAACAGAGTCCACGTCATAGACAGCACCTGCTCAAATTGGGACTCACATGAAGATCAAACTGTCCAGCCCTTATATAAGTGCAGGGGGCCTTAGGTCCAGTCCATGCATGGTCTTTGGTTGGTGCTTCAGTCTCTGTAAGCCACTATGGGTCTATGTTACTTGACTCTTGATTTTCCTGCAGTGTTCTTGTCCCTTCTGGGTTCTTCTATCCTTCCCTCCAATTCTTCCACAGGACTCCAAGAGCCTAATGCCTGGCTTTGAGTCTCAGTATCTGATTTGATCAGCTGCTGGGTGGGGTCCTTCAGAGAACAGTGAAGTTGGACTTCCATCTGAAAAAATACCAGAGTATCATTAATGGTGCCAGGGATTTGCTCTCTCCAATGGGGAGGGTCTCAGGTTGGGCTAGGCAATGGTTGGTCATTCCCTCAGTATCTATCTTTATCTCTGCACATCTTGTAGGCAGGGTACATTTTGGTTCAAAGGTTTTATAGGTGGGTTGGTGTTCCCCTCCCATCATTACAGGTCCTGCCTGGCTAGGAGGTGGCCTCCTCAGTCTTGTGTTCCCTGCTGCTAGAAGACTCAGCTAGAAACATCCCATAGGCTCCCTGCAGCCTTCCCTGTCACAGGTCTCCAGCTTGTCACAATGATGTCACCACCTTCAGTTTCCCTTTTCTCTCCAGGCCCTCAAACCTCCCCTCACCACTCTCACTACATCTGAACATAGTTGAACAAGTGTCCTTGTGGTATGGTGGATCACGTTTTGAGTATATGCCCAGTATTGGTATAGCTGGGTCTTGAGGTAGCACTATTCCCAGTTTTCTTAGAAAGCATCAGACTGATTTCCAAAGTGATTGTGCAAGTTTGCAATCCCCCCAGCAATGGGGTACCGTTCCCCTTTCTCTATATCTTGCCCAGCATGTGCTGTCACATGAGGTTTTTGTTTTGTTTTCTTTTTCCTTTTTTGAAGAGTGTAAGATGGAATCACAGAGTTATTTTGATTTGCATTTCCTTGAAGACTAAAGAAGTTGAGCATTTAAGTGCTTCTCAGCCATTCAATATTCCTCTGCTAAGAATTTTCTGTTTAGCTCTGTACCCCATTTTTTAAATTGGATTATTTCGTTTGTAGGTGTTTGATTTCTTGAGTTCTTTATATATTTTGGATATTACCCCTTTGCCAGATGTAGGATAGGCTTTTACCATAATTTTTAGCTACGTACCAGAACTAGATGATCAATCCCAATTGCTAAAAGTGCCACCATCTTGCATGGTACTATTTTCAGAAAATAAAATGGAATTGAGTTGGAAGCGCAATACCATAGTAATTTTAGTCCTCAAGGGCACTACGCAAGCTTCTGGGGCAGATAAGGAGTCAATTGTATTACCCAGCCTTAAATCCTACAGCATTTAAGGCCAACATGCCAAGTTAGATGTGTCTATGTGTGCAATAGTGATACTTCTGTTATGGAGGTAACCAAACATTTTCTGATTAGATTTGAGACCTGCTCCACCCAGAGGAGTCTATGCTTGGCATTAGAAACCTGCTTTTTGTAAAACAACAACAACATGGCCAGGGAGATCTTAGGCTTTCATGGTAAAGTAAATACTGTTGTTTAGCTAAATTGACAAAGGTAATCTGTGTCCTCTAAATATTTAAACATATAGAGAAACATATTCTCAGCCATAATCGGGAATACTCATTCTTCTAGGGAACTGTGGTGAATGCAGGGTTTTATGGATACACAATCTATTGGGAATGGTACAAATGCATGTTTGCCCCTAAACAAGTCATTTATGTTATACTCTCTAACACTCAGAAAACATTGAGAATAAGGATAGAAAGAATGTAAGAGCTACAAGATATGTAGAAGGGCTGAGGATTAACATTTTTCTGGACAAGACACAGACACTCTAAGGACAAATTCACAGCGGTTGTGGATGCCTACATCCACAAGATATACACAAGAATGGGCCTGTCAACAGTCAAGCATGGTAGTCTTTGTCACTATAATCTATTTGCAGATAGTTCCAATTCTATTCTTTTGCATCAGTAGAGGTTGGTATAGAGTGCTCATTTCTCAGACAAAAGTGTAATTCTCTCAAAATTCAATCTTGCTTAAGAAATCATATTGGCCTCCTCATAACAGAGTTCTGAAAGCTTTATCTCCAGACCCAGAATGACACATGTCATTATTTTTATCTTCTAACTCATACTCAATCATTCTTCTCAAACTCTTGCTCTCATTCTACCAAATTTGTGTCATTTATCAAAAGAAGGAAATAAAAACCTTAAATTATAATTATAAATATTAAAACATTAATAACTATTATTTTATAAAAACGTATGCTCCGATAATTATAATATATAGGTCATGTCCTTTTGTCCGAAGAATTTGGAGGCAAAGTATTTAACTTTCTCAATCTCAATGTTTGGTAACTGGTAAGGCAGAATAATTTCATTTGTTATATTTACACTAGACCAGGTTATAATCTTAAAGATTGTTTCCTAAAGCCCTTTGTTTTACACATGAGAAAATATATACACACAGTTAATTATAGAAGACATTCTACTCATTAACCTTACCCTATAATGTCATTTGCATTCTTGTAAAATCATGTAAACTACTGATAAGACCAAGATAACGATTTCAGCCATCACTCCAGTTTAAAATTTGTCTTAGACCTGACAGGGTACCTGTTCTAAGCATGATGAGTATGTAGAAGTGCCTTGAGAAACTTGGAGATGGAGAAATACTTCTATCACAGTGCTAACCACAGAATCCTAATGGAATCCAGGTGCTCCTTCCCAGCATAGAATCTGTGAACTCATGTTGGTGCCTGGTGGTGATTCAGAAGAAGCAGGAGAACCATCACAGAGAGAATGACATTAAACTTGAAAGCCTCAGGGGGTCTCACATGCATCTCTAAATGTGCAAATCTGTATTATATTTAGAGTCCCCTGACACTATAATATTTATTTCTCATAAATCCCAAGAGAATATTTTCTTCATTACACACCCAGAAAGCTTAATGGAGTATCATATTTAAATAACGTACTCTTTGGGGTTTTTCATTCTCTGTGGTTAACTCAAAACATTGGAACTTTCCATACCTAAAATGGAATTAACCTATTCTCCTGTTACAGTGAATTACAACCTGTGCCCTATCAATTTCACAAAGAGACAACAGAAATGCCAAGCTAAAGTGACCCAAATGGAGAAAGAATCCATTCCCCACTTCAGTATGATTTGTGATATTTTCAAACTAACCAATGCTCACAATGGCATTACATTCAAAAAGACATTCAAGGCTGGAGTGGTGACAATTGGCAGGGACTGGTGTAGTACCGTAGAAAGTATAATATTTGCAGTGTAATTGAACAAGGTTGTTTCCAAAAGGGAGAAGCAGTATTTCTCTACAAAGTAAATTGTGAGATGTGGGCACAAGCCATCATCCACGGTAGAAAAGAGAACTTAGAAATGTCATAAAGTCTCTCTTTGATCTGAGTCATGACTGCTGGTTGTATGGGAAATTAACATATTTAATTAACTCTCTGACCAAAGCAGCTGTTACCTTATATAAAACCTTGAACGTTGATGTCTGGCTTATCCCACTAGGTGTTGGAATGTGCCAGTGGCATAAGACTGATGGTATTTTTATATTGCACGGCACAGCATGATTCCTGCTGCAATCAGCTCAAGTCAAGATCTTCTTTAAATTCTTCCTGAGAGTAATGATTCTCCATCTGAAACTGCTTAACAGCTCACAATGTCAGGCAAGCTAAGAGGAATCTTCACGCACAACCACACAGGCTAAACAACCCAATAACTCCTAGCTCTTCAAAGAATCCCTGCTACCTACGAGCTAGGAGATCCAGTCATGCCTGTCTCCTCTTCAACATGTATTGCCTTATTTAGAGTTTATTTCTCATACTTTTGAAACATGATGATTTGCTCTCTCTATTTTTTTTTCAAAAAAAAAAAATCTCAGGCTGCAAAATTTCCAAATGGAAAGAAATGTTTTCAAGTCAGAAGTTACTTCCATTAGTTTGCCAAGTTGAAAGTCCAAAGCTATTGTGAAGATCTCATTAAATAAATTTAATGCATCTAATTTCATGTGGTACAACGATTGGTTTGAAGAATTTTCAGAACAGTAAGGGAAGGTACTAGGTAGCTTTTCTGACCATTGGAAAAAAAATGATTCCTTTACGTGGCATATTATTTCACCCATTTGTGAGAGAGTAAGGATCAAGCATTTTCTATTTCAGAAGGGCTAGAGCTTTGAAGTGATGAGTTTATCTCTAGCTAAGATGGCGACCAGAAAGTTCAATACCTTTCTCCAGGGTAATGTGGTGACACTGGTTATCTTGATTGCCTGTGCTGCCCTTTTTATGAGAGAATTTGCTTTGCATTGAATGTGTCTTCCTCATCATACCTTTGCTACTGGATACATTTAATGTTTCCTTTTGTGACATTTCTGAAATTCTTGGAAAGTCTTGCAAAGTCTGCAGTTCTGGCTGGTACCATATGTAACTTACAAACACTTTGCCAGTTCAGCAACTGAGAGGCTCAAAATCCTGATTAGACAGCGAGGCCTCCTCAACTCTATAGGGAAAAGTTAGCAAGTGATGACTTTTCTTCAGCACTGGATTTGTTGTACTTTGAGCTGCCAATAAAAAAATGTGTGATGATTACATGTATTAATTCATTTTATTTGATTGCAAATAACTTCTGTAAATACAAAACTGGCAAAATTTGACATATGAATGACATTTACTTCATTATTAATAAGCATATCCTACATTATGCATGCATTTTATCATATAAATTCACATTTTTATTTGCACATATCACATAGAACATTTAAAAAAATTTTCCAGGATTAAAGGAAGTCAAACTGCTGAATAAGTAGTTCATCTTTTATATAATACAGTGTAGAATATGCAGATAGACATAATACATACAGTACATAGATACACAAAGATACTCAGATATGTGATTATAGATTATATTTTTAATTATAAAACATAGAAACAAAACTGTTCTTTCCAAATTTGTTACTAGAAAGCCAAGATGGCTCAGAAGGTAAAGGTTCTTGCAGCCGAACCTTATGACCCAAATACAGTCCCCAAAAATTAGACAGTGAAGGGCAAGAACCCACTCCCACAAGTGCTCACTGGTCTTCAAACAGATATAATGACACACAATACCTCCACATATACATACATATAGAAAACGAATACATAAATGTATAACATTCAAAGTCCCACAAGTGTTCACTGGTCTTCAAACAGATATAATGACACACAATACCTCCACATATACATACATATAGAAAACGAATACATAAATGTATAACATTCAAAGTACATTACTAAAACCTCAACTTTGTAGAACTGAAAATTGTAGATACTGTACAGGCTTATGTCATTTTCAAGCTCACTTATAAATAGAAATGAGAGCCTCGTGTAACTAAATAAGATTCTACTAGTCTGCAATACATCTGCTGTGTTTACTCCAATCATGATGCTCACAGATGCCACATTTAGACAGAATTCATTCGCATAATTCCCGTTGTTCAATAAATACCCAACCATTTTGGTAGGCACCGGAAAGAAAGTGAGGAAGGGCTCCATGAGACAGCCTGCCTCATGTACTTGTGGAGCAGGTGTGCAGATCTACAACTTGAGAGCTGGAGTCTGTGGAAAGAGAAGTTTGGTGAACATCAAGACACCAGCATTTGCTTTAACTCCCTAGATTCAATGTCTAGCATTGAAGTAGAGAATAGTAAGGCACTATTTCCAGATGCAATGGTTCAGGCCTGGAATCCTTATAATCAGGAAGGCAAGGCCAAGGATCCAAAAGTTCAAGACCAGCCCGAGCTACAAGAGAAGAAATTGTACTGACAAGATACTATATTGTTAATAAAATTAGATCGAATGAGTTAAACCAGATGTTAGGATAAGTGCTCTGTACTCCTTTCTTGCATGCTTTATGCTATGAGTCTGCTAGTACTCTGATAATCTTTGGACAAGTTAAATATGAGAGAACTTAATTTCTAACCTGATTGTGACTCATAAGTGTCAGAGAAGTTTGTCTGTCTAGATCTTCTCATGTACATGTGTATGTACTTTCTTCCTACAAAAGCCTTATGTCTGATCAGCTGGAAAATTCTTCTGGCAGCCAGCAGCTCTTGTGGTCTTTTGCTGAGTCAGAATTTAGCTCAGGTCAAGGATATGCTTTATGTATCTACATATCAGGTTTTTTTCTACATTTTATTCTATTGTTATCAAAAAAAAAATGAGCAAATTTTCATGTGCAGGTCCTCAGTCTTCTGCACTGCATTGGAAGGTTTCTTTTCTACCATCCTCCTTGTTATCTTTTCATCCTGGAATGCCTCACCTTCCTCTCCCCTATGCCTGTCTCCTTGTCTTCCACTATACTTGTGTGAGCTGTAAAATTCTTCTGAGGATTTAGATATGCCCTAAGGAGGATAAGAATACATACTGCAATTCTCATTGTCACTTTACTATATTTTCCCACGATAGCACTTCCTCAGAAGGAATGATCTCTTCTTGGTGTGGCCAATCATGGACGTAGTATGATGTAGTATGAATTTGCACAAATACAATTACTTAAGTGATAATGTGAGTAGTCTGATTATCTGCTCATCTTCCTATTTATAAGATCCTAAACTTTTTTCCCAGGAATTATCTGTCTCTAAAGTACAAAGAGAATTCAAACCAAGTGTTATAGTGTCCCCATGAGACTAACACCTGAAGCAGGTTAAAATAGTGCTATTTCCTCCCGTTCACATTTGTCTCTAATTATACTCTCTATACTGGAAGTGTATTTCATACAAACAACATGTGCCTTAGGTTTGATTTTGTTTGGTTGTTTGTTTCTTAGTTCTAGGTTTTGGGTGGGGATAATTTCTATCTTTTTACATGATAATGCATCATTTACATGTAATCTGAGCATAGACATTCAATGTTTTCTACCATCCTTATCCTTTATGAAGAAAATGATTAAAAACTACAAATATCACAAAGTATCTACAAGAAACCTACTTGTAGCAGAACCTACTGCAGTCATGATTCTTGAGCTAACTTGCCCATACTGTCCCTTGTGATGTCTTTCCATCAGTTCTCCTTGGATCATATCCTCTTTCATTGATTATTACATGCACATGCCTAAACCATTGTAGGACAATTTCTATCCTGAGTAGCTGATTGACCCTTAAGGTGTATATGTTTTAAAATGATTATTGACTTAATAACAAAAACTAATGTTTCTTTTCTACTAATGTAATAGTGTTCATGATTCCAATTTATCCACTTACTTGGTTTAGTGGCACCTGCTGATTTGCCATTTCTATTACTCCTGTTTGGTTCAGAAGGAGAGCTACTGGGATACTTTATCCCCTCTTAGATTCATGCTCATGATGTGCCCTTTTATTCTGATTAAAAGAGCGCCCATTAGCATTTCTGTGGAACAGGTATGCTGTGTCAAATTTTTATCTATTAAAATAAATGCATTTGCTGCATCAAAGATCTCAGCATTTGTACCGTAATTCTGAGATTTCTAAAGGGAAGTGTGAGGAGTACATGTCAGGATTTTGGCTAAAGTTAAGACTTTCAATCTAGCACTATGGTCATGCAGGAAACAGGACCACCAAATCAAGAAATGAGTCCTGATGACATGAAAAGTCCTCTTCATGGCTAAGGAAACTGTTAATCAAATGATGAGGCAGCCCACAGAACAATGAAAATATATTTACCAAATATACATCAAGAAATAGCTCAGCAAAGAGTTCTCAGGGGAGGAAATACAAATGGCTAAGAAATATTTACCTAATCACGTATAATGCATATAGGTATATTGTATGCATATGTATATAATTTAAATTAAGGTGGAAATATGCCCCCTCCAACTGCATAAACTATCTAACAAAACCCAAGTTCTGGTCATGAGAAATTGGATTCTTGATCATGAAGATCTCAAAACATTATACAGCATTGCTGTTTTCCTTGTTGTCTGGGAGATGACCAGAAGTAGAAGTTAAGTATCCATTGCTAGACACACCATGCATTTGAACACAGAATTGAAAGGAATAAGGCTGGATATGGCCCAAACCAAAGAACTAGCTTTCATAATACCAGAATATACTGTGTAAGCCAAGGGATGAAAACACTCAATGTCTTACCCAGGGTGAGTCCTATGAACCATAACAATGACCAGCATGGCAAGATAACCCTAAAAGCTCAATAGTGCCATATTCTATCTTGGAGCTAAGCAACAATTATCTAATTGGAACTAAGGCCCACTTATCTGGAGGAAAAATCATGCATAGGACTATATATCTGCCCAACCACCCTTACTTAATGAAGTCGTAGATCTTAGAAGTGAATCTACTACTTTCACTTTCCTAAGCCAGTATAATTCTTAACAGCATTCTAAATATCCTTATATATAGAAGACGGAGACTATCACAGAAAATCACAAATGGTTAAAGTGTAGAGAACAACTGCAGCAGGAAGGACAGGCCAAATTGATGTATGTATAATATGCATATTAAACCTAAGGCTAAGGGAACATCAAAGAAGAGGGGACATAAAGATTCTAAGAGCTGGAAGGCCAGAAAGTCTGCATCAGGATTGTGTTTTCTAACTACTACAGTAAAGCATATACTCTCAGTAGTATGGCTGCATAAACAAGATCTAAACAATGAAAACACTAATTGATATGCCAATATGGATAGTGGAAATCTCACAATGTTCCACCCCTAGGTGAACATCTACAGTCAATTAAAACCTGCAGAGAGAAGAAGGAATAGTCTTGCCAAGAGATAAGTATCTTAAATGGTTATTGAACTCCAAGTGGTCAGCCCTAAGAAATATATATATATATATATATATATATATAAATTCAAGCAACATATACAGACGCAGAAGGTTGTATACATATACAAACACACGTGTGTGCATGTATGTATTTATGTAACAACAATAATTTAAAGATAATAGTTCATGAGTTGAAAAGGTGGTAAGGTAAAGCATGAGGTAGGGTGGAAGAAAAAAGATGGGAGGATGTAATTATATTTTAATTAAAAAGTTAAAATAAATAATAAAACAAGAAAAATATGCTCACTATCATTAACCAGCAGATAATGCAAATTAAAAACTACTTTAAGATTCTATGTCAATGTCACCTTAGTCCAAATGCCTCAATATGAGAAAACAAATGTTGGGTAACATATAGGAAAAGAGGATAAACTGTTGCAACCACTATGGAGATCAGAGTGGTAGCTCATTAAAAATTAGACATATATCTAACATATCAGCCAGAAAAACCACTCTTGGAGATATACCCAAAAGCCTGTTATGGAGTCCATGTTCATTGCTGTTCTATTCAGAATATGTAGAGCATGGGCATTGTCTAAATACTCCTCAGTTGATGAGTGAAGAATAAGCCTATAGTGTGCGTACACAAATGGATATCAATCAGCTGTGAAAGGTGAATTTATGAAACTTTCATATAAATGAGTAGAACTGAAGAACATCACATGTTCTCAATCATATGTGGATCGTGATGTGAAATTTTATTTCTGTGTTTATATCAGAGTGCCTGTAGAACACAGAAAAATTGAAAGTCACCATTGGTAGATAAGGCAAAAGATGTATGTTAAGGGAACAGGAATATTAGAGAACACTGGTGACCTTAAGCCATTTGAAAAATAATGGTAAGGATGTTGTTGGGAGAGTATAATAGAGGAAGGGATTAGAGACGGAGAACTAATACTAAGTGTATTTGAAAAGCTATATGGAAACCTATTGTTTCATTATGTATTTAAGAATTTATATATTAATTGATTTTACGCCACATATGGGAGTATGCACCTCCCATATCCATAGGTTGCCAATAAGTGTCCTCTTGACAGGTATGGGTTAATTTCTCTCAAGTTGATGGTCATGGAAATCTCCAACACAATATATGCTATTGTCATTGCTTTTGGTCACCCACCAGAAGTTTATGGCAAGACCTTTTTGCTGGTGACACCACACATTTTGGTCACTGGAGATGGAGAAATTGTAGTAGTATTGACCAGGGAGCTTCCTTCCTGCTGGCTCACTTTCTTGGTACCATAAGATGCTAAACTGGTCATGAGCAGAAAAGCATTCATCAATGTTACCTAGCTGTGAATGCAGCAAGATACAGTAAAGGTCAAGGTAGTAGGATAAACCCGTTTGTGAAATAGTTGCATGACAGTCAGGAGAATAACCAAGTACTTTCTGATAGAAGTTGGGATCCCCTTCACAGAAGTAAACACATGTCTGGTCTTGTGAATCTGCCTAGCACCCAGAGCTAGTAACTACTCTGACAGACGGAGGAGAGACTTAGGATGGCCACCTCTAGCCATGAGATGTTGATGGTTGATGGCTGTTGGGGAGGGGATGTTTTCTTTAAGGATATGGTTTGTGGAAGATGAACCATGATACAGGGGCTGTCCATATATTTATAATCACAAATTGGATTTGGTGAATTTAAAAAGGAAATAATAGTAATGTGGTACATATACACTATGGAATACTACTCAGCTATTAAAAATAAGGAATTCCCGAAATTTTTGGACAAATGGATTGAGCTAGAAATGATCATAATGAGTGAGTTAACCCAGAAGCAGAAAGACTCAAATGGTATATACTCACTTATATCTGCATACTAGCCCAAGGGGCATGTCCCATGAAAGCCTTCACTTACCAGGAAACTGGGACAGAGGGGAAGATATCCTATTGAGACTCTAGATGAGAGAAGCATGGGAGAATAGCAAAGTAGAAGGATCCAGAGGGTCCTAGAAACCTACAAGTAGAACATTATGAAAGGCAGATTTGGGCCCAGGGGTCCCACTCAAATTAAGGCACCAGCCAAGGACAATACAGACAGTAAACATTAAACCCCTAACCAGATCTAGCCAATGGACAGAACATTCTCCACAGTTGAGTGGAGAGTGGGGTATGACTTGCACACGAATTCTGGCGCCTCATATTTGACCATGTCCCCTGGAGGGGGAGACCTGGTGGCACTCAGAGGAAGGATAGCAGGTTACCAAGAAGAGACTTGATACCCTATGAGCATATTCAGGGAGAGGAAATCCCCCTCAAGAATAGTCGTAGGGGAGGGGAATAAGGGAAAAATGGGAGGGAGGGAAGAATGGGACGATCCAAGGGATGGGATAACCATTGAGATGTAACAAGAATAAATTAATAAAAAATTTTAAAAAATTAAAATAAATAAATAAATAAATAAATAAATAAATAAAAAGCCACATCAGAAATATGAGAAGTACAATCTTTTGAAACTAATAAAACTAGCCAGACTCAAAGAAGTTTGCACATTTTATTTTATATACCTGGCATTAAGCATAAAAATATTGATGAAGAGCATGATGCAAAATGTTTTCTTCAGGAAGACATAGCATTATACAGTTGTGTACATGTATGTGTTCTCTTTCTAACATAAGCTTGGACACTTTTTACATTTACTTGTTTAGTCATTAGTAATTTAGCAAATAGGCAAATAGTGTTTCTACCATGAGCACTGCTAGGCCATAAAATTCCAACTTTTCTTTTAAGAGGAAAAAAAAATCATCAAACATAAAATCCTGGGATAAAACCCACAAAATGAAAGTTACTGCCTTAATGAAATATTAAAATTGCATCAGGAATACTCTTCTGGCATTAAAAATAAACAATAACATTTCTCCCTAGTTATGGTTCACTTTGATTCTTTAAAAATTAATTATTACCTCTTTAAATATTTGATTAAATTAGATTTCAGTGGGCTATGGCTACCCACAAAACACATGCTATTGTGTATAAATTCTCATCTCAATTCTGATATACTTTGTCATGTTATTACTTAATTCTAAGATGAATTCCTTGAATTTTGCCTCAGTAGTATTAAAAGTGAATGCAACTAAAGCTATTATTTTGAGTATAAATATTGTATCCTGTTCAGAAGCATCATAAAAGATGAAGTATGACAGAAATGCCTGGTACCTCCCTATCTTATTATTGTCTGAGTTTCTCAGTCATTAGCAATTGAACTTTCAAAAAATTTCCTCAAAATTCCCAGGAGTCATTCAGCTCAGCTGTCTATAATAGTCATGATTTTGGCTGCCAAGTCAAACATTTCTGGCACCTATCTTCAGATTGGTAATAAAACCACATTTTCAAAGAAAATGAGGACATTTAATATCATGTTCAATCATCCCAGACTCATAGAACATTGTCTAGTACATCCTACATTTAAAATGTTACATATAATGTAAACTCACCCTTATTAGCCCAAGGAATGAGCATTTTAAGACATCATACTTTTCAGAAAATTGTCTTAATACTCTTCAGGGTTGGCTTCAATTTTCATAACTGTTTATGTTCCTCAATTTCAGATGTCCGCTGGTGAACTTTGCAATTTATACTAAAAAGGGAAAAAAAGGCTAATTTAGTTGATATACACAAACCTTAGAGAAAAAGAAAAGCACCATAGATGTGATTAGAAAATAAAAATTTGTGTGGCCTTGTTCTTATGTAATGTCTTATTCAAGCCAATGTCCAATACATCAAAACTTTATAATTAAATGACAAATGACTATTTTCTTCAACCGAAACCCATGTCACTTTAATCATGTATGTTCTCAGTTCTCTCCAATCCAGTTCCTACTTGAACGTTCTAGTTTTACCCATACTGCTAGAGTCTCACAAATTATAGAATGTGTCGATCTAAGACTTATTGCCAGCTCTTGACTATCTATTCTGCCCCATGTTAATTCCCTTCTTCTGGATTTTGGCTGATTACCCTATGTCATTGTGAGAATGACTTTTACAGTAGTGGGACAAGACAGAAGCCATGTCTGAGTAAACTCTCCACTTAAAATGTATAAAGAAAAAACATTTCTCCAAAATGTGACATAGAAGATTCCCACACAGTTCTACTTGCAGTTGGTCATTCTAAGGAAATGTAGGCTTTTCCAGTTTTCAAGAAAAACTTAAGGACGAGGAAGCCATATTGTCGAAAAGATATGTGAGGCCAGTGAGGTAGCATATTGGGTAAGGATAATTACAACAAACCTGGGGACCTGAGTTTAAACAACAACAACAACAACAACAAACAAACAAAAACAAATGATGAAAGATGTGAAGTGACTCCAGCACATTTTATCTAAGGTCCACATGCATGCCATGATATGCATGTCACAGTTTTTATACACTCATATAACCTAAACACTTGCAAAAACAAATGTAAAAAATGATATGTGAAACTAAGCAGTTCCAGAAAAAGAAATTGATTTCAACTCATAACTTCTCAGTACCCAAGTTCAGTACCCAGGGAAACCCAGACACACCCCCTGATCTTGAACAATAAGTGCTGTTTTAAGGCCCTTGTTCTAAATCACCAGATGTGCTGGATGTCTAGTTTATGTTTCATAAAAGTAGTACTTTTCACAATTCAAGGCCTTGCCTAAGGGTTCTGAGCAAAAGTCACGTGTGTATGTGTGTGTGTATGTGTGTGTGTGTGTGTGTGTGTGTGTCTGTCTGTCTGCCTGCCTGCCTGTCTGTCTGTCTGTCTAACTTATTTGTACATTCTCTGTTACACTTGCAATAATGTCTTATGCTCAATAAGTATTCATTGGATAGCACCTGATACTGTATGTACTTTAAAACCCAGTTGAATAGCATTGACTCATTGTTTCTTAAAGCTGGATTGAGTGAAAAGATATTTATTAAATTTATTCCACGAGATTGTCTATTGCTGAGTAGAATAAGAATTTCAAAGAAAGGAAATATCTTTCGACCAACATTTATAGTCTGAGATAGGACCAGAATGAAGATATGTCCCCATATAAATGTCATTGCAGCTTATATATGAAGAAAGAATAGGCGCATATTGTGCATCCAAAGGCTGAGATGGGAGGTGCTTTAATTAAAAGCAGGAAAAGTTTATGCATAGTTTCCTCAAGTCATAGAGATGTCTGTAGGCCAAAACTACAAAGCTTCAGCCAAGTGGCAAGCAGACAAAAATCACTGGAAAAACTGTACATGGCAATTTAGAATTTGTCTTAAGAACACCAAAGTTCAACAGAAGAAATTGAAAGTAGTGACTTGAAGTAATCAGTTTAGCATTTTGAAAATACGGTTCTAGCTTCAGTGTTGAAAAAACATGTTCAGGGAAGGTTCAACTGTGTTTTCAAATGCTGAGTTCAGTGCCTTGAGATCTGGTTACTGCCCAGACATGGGCACTGCTATGAATGTTGAATTGTCTTCTGTAAGCATTTGATGATAAGGAATGTTTCCAAATTATCTTTGATAGGCTAAATAATGATGGCGATGCTTATGACTGGGTAGAAGAGAAGGAGGTGGATTTTTTAGGTTTGTGAGCTTGGGGTGGAGAGAGGAAGGAGAGGCAGAGGAGGGGAAGGAGAAGATTTAGCAGGAAGAGAAGCCAGAGAGAGAAGAGTTGCCATAAGGTGAGATGGCGATGAGCACAGAGCTTTAAGGACCGACTGATAGAGCAGAAACTGCCCAGGAGTCATCAAATTGGCAAGTGATTGGCTCTTCTGTGGCATTTTTTAAAAGCACTAGGATAATATAGCTCAGAATCGGCCCAACATAGTGCCTATAGCTTAATAATAAATCATAGTCTCTTTGCCAATCATTGGGGACCTAGATAGTTAAAGAAAACTGCGGTTGTAATATTTCTGTATTAATTGATTTCAAAAGACTAATTCTTTCTACAAAAATATTTGCTCTGAGACCACATAGAATATGGTGGTCAAGTTTCTCATCAGTTTGTGTTCTCCCAATGAGGCAAATGTGTTAGTTTTAAACCTAGACCTTGCAGTATAGATGTGGATATGAAGATATACTTAGAAATCAATAAGGTGAGACTTGTCAATTTATTTATAGAAATAGAAGAAATATTGGAATCATACTTTAAAAATCTATGCCTTCTGACAATGATGAATAAATTAAGTGTGTTATCTCTTTATTTGATGATCTGAAATTTACCTGGCTTCAAATACTAAGTAGTAAAAGTGGATAAATATCCATGTGTTAGCGATTAGACTGTTGGATTGAATTAATCAACCTGAAATTCCAAAAAGGTCATGCAGCATTTTATGTTGTGTGTGTTTCTATGAGTGTATGCATGTGTGTTTGCATGGTATACATGTGCCTTAGTTAAATTTCTATTGCTTTGATAAAGATCACGAGACCATGACCAAAAGCAACTTAGAAAGAAAGGTTTAGTTTGGTCTATAGGTCAAAGTTCATCATGATGGAAAGCAGAGGCAAGAATGAAGAGAGATGAACTCAAGGAAGAAGCCTGGAGGAGGGAGATGATGCAGAGGACATGGAGGATCTTTACTTACTTGCTTCATCATATACCCTGCCCAGTCTGAGTCTGCGTTCTGTCCGTATACCACTCAGAACCTCCTGCCTGTCAGTGGCAATACCCATAGTGACCTGAGCCTTCCTGCCTCAATCGTTAATCAAGAAAATGTTCCCATAGACGTGCCTACAGACAGACAACATGAAGGAGGCATTCTCTTAGTTGAAGGTCCTCTTTCTATGTAGCTCTAGCTTGTACTGAGTTGACAAAAATTGACCCAGGATAGGAACCATCCTCACACAGAGAAAATTATTAAAACCAAACAATAAATAAATAAATAAATAAATAAATAAATAGGGCAGGAAGGACTAAAAACAAAGAGAACTCTTCACAATTCCATGGCTGGACCTGTAAAAGAGGATGAGAAAACATCAGCAGGAGTCTATCATGAGGCCAAATCAAAAGAGTCTTTCCAGAACCTTGAACAGCAAGGAAGAAAATTCAAAAGAAGACAACTGGATAGCCCACTGTGGTTAGCACTATTTCCTAGACAAGGAATCTTGTACAATATAATAATGGACAATGTGTGCTGAGCATGGATGTGGTACCTGTAACAGAGATAAAATAAACCCTTTCTCACTTAAGTTGTGCTTGGCAGATTTTATCTCTATGATAAAGATCTATTAGTTTTAAGTGATCATTAAATATTTTCAAGAAGTTGTCTTTTATAGTATACATCAGGAAGATAATTCAACTTCATTGCTTCTTCTGTTCAACCTTTGACTTAAGGCTGATTCCTGTATCTCATTCTCTTCATAAGTCTTTTGAATGTATTGAATTCTTCAGATATTGTTACCCATCTCATTATACCTTATTAAACTTGATATGGTCTGAAAAAAGTGAGACTATTGTACAAATACTGAACATAATGCCATGTATTTAATAAGCACTCACAATAAACTTTATAAATTTAATTGCCTAATTTCACAGGAAAAATTTTAGTGAATTATTAATTTTCACACGTCACCTGGAAAGTCTTCTCAGTTATAAGGTGATATAGGTGTTAGGAATTGATAATATTACTACAGATCTAATGTTAACGCATGAGCTGGTTGTCTAAAATTTTTACATATCTTTTCTTAATTTAAATTTATGAGGAATGGATGTTATTAACCAATTACAAAGGAAGAGCACAGTTGATTTGTATCAAATAGAAAATTATTTATTCCAAGGATACAACTATGTGGGACTGCAGGAAAAACTACAAACCAGATGCTTGAACATAAGCATGATCATCGTTTGGGATTCAAGAGAAGATAAAATGCCTCAGCCAAAGGCTATGCTCTTTGTCCCTAACTTCCCTGAATCACTTGTTTACTATTCACATATTTATATGTCTATTTTTCATATTATTCTTATTTACCTTACTTCCCTGCCCAATAATTAGTAGATGTCATTGTGTGCAAGTATGTCTTGTCTTTGGCTTCATAGCTGCCTAAACTATGTTTTGTTTCTCCTCATTCCTATATTTTGTCTATATCATCCAATCAAAGACTCTCCAATATCTCAGTTATGACCTTCTGGGTTTTGACACCTGTGGATTCCTCATCAGTCTTTCCACACTGACAATTTACATACCAGAGCAAGAGAATATAATTGATCCAGAGAATCACTGTGAGCCATATCGCAATGTTGGGTGTAAAAACTGATTTCATGAGACATTATTCTTATTTTTCTAAACAGACTTTGCTATTTAGTGAAAGACTGTGTTTAATATTATCTTCTTTCTTTAAACTCTGTCACTAACTCTAAATATAGGTGACATTGTCTAAATGTTGAAGGATGTTGTATAGACTTACCCTTTATCATCACATATTCTAAAATGTTAAAAAAATAAAGACTAACAGAAACAAAGGTTTTTATTATGACCATTCAAACCAAAGCTTTCATGTTAAGATTGTAAGTAAATTATGAGAAACATAATGCTGCTGGAAACAGCAGTGAAAGGTAATAGATTAAAAAAGATGGAATTTCAATGGAGTTATCTTAAATGGGGAAGAGGTAAAGTTATAACTAGACAACATACAACCCATGAAGTACCCAGAATGGGTTATGGGTTATTGAGTTGTTGACCAATAAGGTATATAGAACCCCTCAAACATTACCAGATATTGCCAATGCTACTGATTACCTCTAGAACTGGACACCCCATACTGAAATATGGTGAAATCTAGCTTATGCTTAAATACATGGTTCATTCCTAATGGCTACCTTTAATAGTGCTAGAAGTTGCTTTGTAATCTACCTGAGGATTAAAGCAGTCATCAATCTCACCCAACTGTGAACCCAGAAAGTTATAATAATGACGTTCCTGTTAAGATATGATAACTGGTTCAGCGATTCTGACCCAAATCTTTTTTTTTCTTTTTAAAAATTTTATTAATTTATTCAGAATACAACTCTACTGTTATTCCATAACTTATACCTCTCATTCCTATTCCCCTCCCCTAGGTCTATGACCGAGGGGGACCTCCTCCCCAACTATATGGTCATAGGCTATCAAATCTCATCTTGATAGCCTGCTTATTCTGTCTTTGAGTGCCATCAGGCCTCCCCACCAAGGGGAGGTGGTCAGATATGGAGCACCAGAGTTAATGTCAAAGTCAGTTCCTGTTCTCCACATAACTGTGGAGAATATCCTGTCCATTGGCTAGATCAGACTAGGGATTTGATGTTTATTTTTTATTGTCCTTGGTTAATGCAATAGTTTGAACAGACTCCCCTTGGCTCCGATCCTCCCATCATGATGTTCTTCTTGTAGGTTTCTAGGACCCCCCTGGGTCCTTCTATTTCCCCATCTCCTATATTTCTTTTACCTAGAGTCTCAGTAGCATGTCCTCACATCTATCCCAATCACCTGGTAAGTGAAGACATTTGTGGGATATGCCTTTTGGGCTAGTGCCCAATTCTCAGTGAGTATATACCATGTGAGTCTTTCTGCTTCTGGGTTAACTCAATCATTATGATCATTTCTAGTCCCATCAATTTGTCCAAAAATTTTGGGACTTTCTTGTTTTCAATAGCTGAGTAGTATTCCATAGTGTAAATGTACCCAGTTTCTATATCCATTTTTCAACTGAGGGACATTTAGGCTGTTTCCAGGTTCTGGCTATTATGATATGAATAAGGCTGCTAAGAACATGGTTGAGCATATGTCCTTGTGTGGTGGAGCATTTTCTGGGTATATTCCAAGGAGTGGATTAGCTGGGTCTTGAGGAAGCCCTATTCCTAATTTTCAGAGAAAGCACCAGATAGATTTCCAAAGTGGTTGTACAAGTTTACATTCCCACCAGCAATAAAGGAGTGTTCCTCTTTCTTCACATCCTTGCAGCATGTGGTGTCACTTGAAATTTTGATCTTAGCCATTCTGATGAGTGTAAGATGGAATCTCAGAGTCATTTTGATTTGCATTTCTGTGATGACTAAAGACATTGAACATTTCTTTAAGTGTTTCTCAGCCATTCCATATTCCTCTGTTGAGAATTCTCTGTTTCATTCTGTGCCCCATTTCTCAATTGGGTTATATGTTTTGGTGGTGTTTGGTTTCTTGAGTTCTTTATATATTCTGACACAAATCTCATGGGAGTAACCAACTGCTATATGAGTGAGTCTAAGGCTCATTTTATTAGATGGAACCCATACCTCATGCTGTCAATGAGGTCAGGAACCTGTGGCTAGATAGGTCATGAACTCTAGAATAAAATCCACTGTTATTGGTCATAGCAATAAAAATGGCTGCTGATTTATATATTACTATAATATAGACCAGTACATTCATCAAATCTCATCAGAGAGGGTTCCATTTGGAATAAATTCCAATTAACACTGCAACTCAGAACAGTTCAGTGTATAATGCATAAGTGACATTAGAATATTCAACCCTTAACAGGGTTGAAAAGACATCTATATCACACGCATCTTGTCAAGGTTCAGGCATCTGTGTGTAAAGAGAGTGTAGAAAAGTTTTCAGAGCAAAGGATATTTGGTGGCTTTTAGAGAAAAGTTTTTCCTGACATAAAGAAAATGCGCACATGAACTCACAGAGATTTTGGCAGAATGTAGAAGACATGCACAAGCTCAAGCCTGACAAAAACATAAACTGGACTCAAAATGGGGAAGGGAAAGACAGAGATGAAGACAGAGACATAACAGAGACAGAAAGTGAGACAGAAAGATTGGGAAAGAAGTTGGGTAAGTTGGGAGGCAATGTAGAATATGAAAGGAATTTGGGGGTGAGTAATAGTATCAAAATATATTGTATGGAATTCCCAAAATATAATAAAAA
The DNA here is from genome assembly GCA_907169655.1 of Acomys percivali. Taxonomy (NCBI): domain Eukaryota; kingdom Metazoa; phylum Chordata; class Mammalia; order Rodentia; family Muridae; genus Acomys; species Acomys percivali. The sequence goes on along the minus strand of OU015750.1, from coordinate 21,455,862 downwards.
AGCTATATTAAAAAGAAAGACATGTGTTACAACTTATTTTTCATTTCATTTGATTTTTAAAAATATTGGGAGGGGATATTAATTAAAACTATCTCTGGGTTCCAAGTACATGTGACTGCAAGTGCAGTGAGATATGAAGGCAGACACTGACAGAAATTACTACTGGAAATGACTTCCAAACACAAAGATGTTATTATTTGACTTTGTTGTGTTTACTCAGTCAATTACGGTTAAGTGTTTATTTTAATCTTGGTATTGTGAGGTATAAAAATAGTGGCATATGTTCCTGTCCCTATGACTTCTACACATAGCATGAAATAACTTAAATGTTAATTTTAAAACTGTTTGTTCACAGTTCTCATAAAAACTTTTCCCAGGGCAATAGAGGCATCTTAATGGGAAAGGATGCAAGAATCTTTCCTTCCAAGCATGAGGATGTGGATTTGGAACCCATGATCCACATAAAAACTGTTGAATATCATCACAATATTTCTGAACCTATGTTGTATGAAAGAGTTCCTAAAGGTTACTTTTTTTTCTGTGAAGAGGAACATCCATACTCTGTCATTCACCAGTATTTTGCACCATGTTTTGAATAAGGATAAAAGGCACAGGAACAGACTAATGAAAACTAGCAAAATTTTTTGTCATTTTTCAATTATGTCTAATATTAGAAATTTAGAATATATAAAACAACAGCAGAAAAATAAATGTAAACCTAACAGGCATAGAAGATAAAACAAAAAGAAGAGCTTTCAATATTTTACTGAAAATATTGATAGCTGAAGTTCTGAACACACAAATGAACCATTCTATTCAGCTTCCATCTCTATATTTTGTTATCTCGGGAAGAAAATAAATATTCATTGTAGGTATCCTTATCTGGAAACAAACAGCTGTTGAGAGGAACCGACTCTAGAAACACATTTAAGCACTAGGTAGGACTATGTATGGTTTTTTAGCATAGCTATGTAAAAATCAGGAGGAATTGCAGGGACTGCCCTAAAAATTTTGATACAATTGCTCTCAGACTGTATCTGTATCTGTCGTCTCAAACACTGTTAAACTTAATGCTAGTATTCATGCAGCAACATTAGAGTCAGAAAAGGATACCAACATGATGGGCATTCCTGACAAAGGGCCATTGGGACTGGAGGCCTGGAGCAGCTTCCCCTGAGATGACTTCGGAAGTGGTAAGGCGGAGGGTACATGACCTGCCTTTGGAGAGTTCGCCCACAGATAAGCATCCATTGGCCAGCTCAGAGATGGTGTGGAGGAATCTAATTGGTCATCCAAAGCAATCTAACCTTCTGTCTCTTCCTGAATAAAAGAGTCAAGTCAACAGTCGCTCACCCAAGGTTTGATTGATTTCACCAGATATCTGTGTGGTTACTCTGGGTTGTTCACCCCCTTGGCCTGAACACACTGCCCTCACCCAGGGGCTGGACGCTCCGTAGGAGGAGCAACACAGCCTGGAAACATGAGCCTTGACCAGTGAAACTTCATCTTCAAATCCTCACTTCCAGCCAAGAACAAAGTAGACGGAAGTTGTTCGAATATTAACTCTACAATAGTGGACATACTTATTAAGAAAAACTTAAAGCCTCATCAGGCACTGGAAAGATGGCTCAGTGGGTAAGAGCCCTTGCTGCTCCTGCAAAAGAATGGGTTTCATTTTCTCAGAACCTACATCAGGAGGTTCACAACTGGCTATAACTCTAGTTCCAGGAGACCCATTGTCCTCTTTGGGCCTTCAAACTCAACAAGACATGATACACATACGTACATGAGGCATTCACACATACTCATATTAAAAAGCACAGTCATGGAAGTCAACTTACCACCCTTGCAAGTAAGTATACATTAGGCAGTTAATAACTATAGACAGTGTTCTGATACTTGGAATAGAAAAGAAAACAAATCAAAACTCCTGCCATAGTAGAAAGAACTGTTTTCCAACATACGAAAGCACTTGATTGTAATGCGAATGGACATGCTAATACCATCAAGAACTTGACCAATGACTGTCAGGAATGTTTAAAAGGAATATCTAACATTGATTACTCACACAGAACAAATCTCATGGAGAGATCTGAAATTAGTAGGATGAAGAGGAGGCAACCTCATATCTAAGTAGAAGGTCTCAATATGAAATAAAACATGAGATTGTCAAGGATATTTTAAGGTTGAGCAACAGACAAAAAATATCATGGTTGAAGCAGAAGAAGGTAATAATAGTTTGAGCTAAATCTCACTAACATAGGTCTAGCAAGATAATGCAAATGTGGATAATGAGATTAATATACCAGTGAGATATAATTAAATAATAGATATGTATAATATATGTACATATATCTATATACAATTTTAAAAGGTCTTTTGAAGGTTCAAATGTCACTCTGTGTGTGTGTGTGTGTGTGTGTGTGTGTATGTGTGTGTGTGTATTTCAACCCACCCTGGCACCTCAAGTCACAGCAGGAGTAAGCATATATTCTCCCACTGAAGCCAGAAAAGGCAGCCCAGCTAGAGGAAAGGGATCCAAAGGTAGGCAACAAAGTCAGAGACAGCACCTACTCTCATTGTTAGGGAACTCACATGATGACCAAAGTGCACATCTGCTACATATGTGTAGAGAATCTAGGTCCAGCCCATACATGCTCTTTGGTTGTGGTCTCTGTGACTCTGCATGGACCCAAGATGGTTTACTCTGCAAGTCTTCTTATGATATCCTTGACCCCCTCCCTCTATCCTTCCTCCAATTTTTCCACAAAATTCCCTGAGCTCAGCCAACTGTTTAGCTGTAGGTCTCTTCATCTGCTTCCACCAGCTGCTGGATGAAGAATATCAGAAGACACTTATGCTAGGCTCCTGTCTGCAAACATAGCTGAGTTTCATTAATAGTACAGGGATTGGTCTCTCTCTTCTGTGGAGTGAGTATCAAGTTGGGCCAGTCATTGGTTAGCGATTCTTTCAATATCTGTTCCAACTTTATCCCTACACTTGTAGCTTAGACAAATTTTGGATCAAAGGTTTTATGGGTATGTTGGGAGATAAACCTTTTAAAATAAGTGTCAGTTCAGCTCAAATTTTCTGTTCTGTGGATTCAACTTTCTGTGTATATCTTATCAAACAAACAATGGAAATCACCACACTACACTTTTCTCTTAATTATTCTATTTATCTTTTATTGAAATGAGAAGTATTCTTTCGCAGTATATAAAATATCAACTTTGTGATGTTGCTGTTTAAAGCATTTTTCCACTACCCAGGAGGAGGATGGCCTCTCTGTCTCTCTGTCTCTCTCTTTCTCCCTCTCCCTACTTCTCTCTCTCTCTCTCTCTCTCTCTCTCTCTCTCTCTC
>OU015750.1:21426736-21449919 GCA_907169655.1 Acomys percivali | reverse complement strand
TGTGTGTGTGTGTGTGTGTGTGTGTGTGTGTGTGTGTGTGTGTGTGTAAGGAAGCCAGGGAATCTTTCTCCATCACTTTCCACCTTACTTTTGAAACAGTCTTTCACTGAATCTGAAGCTCACTGATTCAGCTACTGGCTGGCCAACAGGCTTCAGGACTTTGCCTTTACTTGCCTTCACCCAACCTCCCACCCAGTGCTCATTATCACTATCTGTTTTCTATATAGATGGTAAGAATACAAACTCAGGTCCTTAGGCTTATGTAGCAACCAATTTAGCAACCGAGACAACTGCAGCCCTACAGTTAAAACATTTAGGGTTTATATTTTTTATTTGTGAATATATGTGTGTATGTTGGGAGGGGGATTATATATGCACTTGAATGCAGGTGACAGCTGAGGCCAGAAAAGTATGTCTGATCCCCTGATCCCTTGGAGCTGGCACACAGGCACCTGTGAATCATTAAGTGGTTGAGCGGATTCTCTAGGAACACTATGGCCTCTTAACAACTAAGCCATCTATCTCCCTACCTGCTCCAAGAAATATCACTGTTAAGCAGTGAGGGAGAGTGGACCAGAACATGTATAATGGGCCTCGGATGCAGCCTAGGGTTGTGAATAGTTGGTATGAGGTTGGTGACTCAGAGCTGAGTTGAGTGGCTTTTGTAAGAAGAGGAGGAATATAATCTAGCATTAGATCAAGAAAACCATGACTCATTTCTTTCACTGACACTGACAGGAAGAACAGAGGAAGAAAAGAGGCACCTATTATAAGAGCTGACCCAGAGAATGTGCTTTTACTGAGTTGTTCTCTAGGAAGTTCACTGAGAATGGAAGAGAAAGGAAACATATAGAAAGCATGATGATTCAGAAAGCCCTGCTGAAAAAGTTTTAGAGAATCTGACCTGCCTCACCTCTGGACCTCCACCATTGAATTCAGTTCCTCCAGCCCCAGTAAATGACTCCACCCAGCCAGCCCTGCCTGTAGCCCCACATGCTGCAGCTTCTTAACATAGTAATGCATATAGGAAGGACAATGTAGAAAACATTAATGACAGAATTCAATAGAGTAATTATAAAAAAAAAATCTTCAACGAGATCAAAGCATTCACAGGATACAAAATGAGCATTAAAAGTTACCAAAATGAATTTAAAGAGTACAGTTAATTAAATTATTGAAGTACAAAAATTGCAAGCAATTGGCTGAGGAAAATTCAAGGCCTAAAACTCAAATTCAATAAAGAGATGGAAGCACTAAGGAAAACGCAAACAAAAAATGGAAAATTCAATAAGCATAATGAATAATCACAATAAAGAGCCTTCCCTACACAAACCATCATGAGGCAGACTATCACAATTTAAGACAAGTTAAAGGAACTAGATTTCTTGATCAAAGAAAATGATACATTTCAGAAAACACGTCATGATTTGCATGAACTTCAGCACACCACTAAAATATCAACCCTATCTATTATTGGCATAGAAGAGGAAGAAATTCTGGCCAAATGCATAGCTATTAGCATCAATAAATCATAGAAGAAAATTTCTCAACTTTAGAGAAAAAAATAACCATGCAGGCACAAGAGGCTTACATAATAAAAAATAGACATGGCCAGAAAATAAAGCACACATACCATGTTACCTTATAAATATAAAATATATTTTAAAATAGTTTTTAAAATGAAAGCATCTTGTAGGTTTCTAGGACACTCTGGATCCTTCTATTTCCCATTCTCCCATGCTTCTCTCACCAAGTTGAGTCCCAATAGGATGTCCTCCCCTCTGTCCCACTTTCCTGGTAAGTGAAGACTTTCATGGGGCATATCCCTTGGGCTAGTGTCCAGATAGAAGTGAGTATATAACATTTGACTCTTTCTGCTTCTGGGTTAACTCACTCATTATGATCATTTCTAGTTCAATCCGTTGCCCACAAATTTCAAGAATTCCTTGTTTTTAATAGCTGAGTAGTATTCCATAGTATAAATGTACCACAGTTTCTTTATCCATTCTTCTACTGAGGGACAGTTAGGCTGTTTCCATGTTCTGGCTATGATGAATAAGGCTGCTATGAACATGGTTGAGCAAATGTTCTTGAAGAAGAACATTATGATTGGCAGATCTGGGCCCAGGGGTCCTGTTCAAACTATGTCACCAGCCAAGGATAATATGTGCAGTAAACTTTGAACCCCTACCCAGATCTAGCCAATGGACAGGACATTCTCCACAGTTGAGTAGAGAGTGGGGTATGACTTTCACACGAACTCTGGTGCCTCATATTTGACCACGTACCCTGGATGGCGAGGTCTGGTGGCACTCAGAGGAAGGATAACAGGCTACCAAGAAGAGACTTGATACTCTATGAGCATATACAGGGGGAGGAGGTCCACCTCAGTCACAGTCATAGGGGAGGGGAGGGGAGTAAGGGGAAAATGGGAGGGAGGGAGAAATGGGAGGATACAAGGGATGGGATAACAATTGAGATGTAATATGAATAAATTAATAAAATATATGTTTTAAAAAAACGAAAGCATCAAGAGGCTTTTTTTTTTTTGCTTCTGCACATAGAATATCTGGAAAAAATATCTATCAGCCCTACATATAGCAGAAGGTTAGTATCTTGAATGCATAAAGATTTTAAAAACTGAACATAAAAAAATCCTTGCTGAAACTCTTTCTCCTACAGTCCCATTTTCTTTATTTTCATTTTAGATATGCTATACTATTCTCAGTTCCTTAAGGCTTCCTTTTTAGTTCCTGTCTAACGTATTGGTTTTCAAAGATACTCCAAGTGAAACACAAAACTAAAAGTCTGAGGCTAATAACTGTATATGAGAGAATATGTGACATTTGTATTTCTACTTCTTCATTCATGTTTTTTACAGTTCAATCTATTTGCCTGCAAACTTTATAACTTCAATTTTCTTTAAATATGAGTTAAACATCATTGTGTATATATACCACACTTGTTATTCACTCACCAGTTATGGGCATCTACGATGTTCCCATTTCCTGGCTATTTTTAACTGATCAGCAATGAAAATGAATGTATTAACACTTCTGTAATAGGATATAGAGTCATTTGGATATATGCCCAGTAGTGGTATAGCTGGGTTATGTGGCAGATATTTTCTAACTGGGGGAGAATCCTCTATACTGATTTCCAAACTGGCTTGCACTAATTTATGCTCTAACCAACAACATATGAGGATTCCATTTCACCACATCTGTGCCCACTATCAAATGCCATTCTTGATGATGGCAAGCTGACTGAGATGAGCTGGAATCTTAAAGCAGTTTTTTTGAAGGTTTTTATTTTATTTATTTTTTATTACATTTTTATTAATTTATTCATATTACATCTCGATTGTTAGCCCTTCCCCTGTTTCCTCCCATTCTTCCCTCCCTCCCACTTCCTCCCTTCTCCCCTCCCCTATGTCTCTGGTGCCCCTTTTCTGACCACATCCCCTGGATGGGGAGGCCTGGCGGCACTCAGAGGAAGGATAGCAAGTTACCAAAAAGAGACTCGATATTCTAAGAGCATATATAGGGGGAGGAGGTCTCCCTCAATCTTAAAGCAGTTTTTATCTGTATTTGCCTGACAGTTAAGGATATTGAAGACTGTATTCACTACTCTGTGGACTAGTGGAAAATCCATATGGGAAACTATCATCTTATAACATCTTCCCCAAACAGGCAAGGAAAGAAACAACACTTAAGTGGCAAGTTAGTGATATGGATTAGTGGTTAAGAATGATTTGCTATTCATACAGAGGATCTGGGTTCAGTTCCTGGTACTGATATTATTTATAACTCTGGTCCTAGGGAATAATACTCCATCTTCTGGCCTCTGCAGGCAATAGGGAAGCAAGTGGAAAAACACATAGAGGAAAAACACTGAAAAATGAATAAAAAGTAAATTGAAAATATTTATTGACAGGAATTAGCTAGCTATCTCATTTTTAGTTACTGGTCAGGGTGACCTCAGTGACCTCCATGCAAACAGTCTGGATTATTGCAATTGCTATTTGTTCCCAACCATAAACGTGTGGCAATTTTCCACTGGTGAAAACACCACACATTTTGTTAAAGGACATAGAGAAATCAATTTTGAATTGGCAAAGAAATTGCTTCCTGGCTGGCTAGCTTTCATAAAACCAGAAGATTTTATAAAGGCTGCTGAGTTGAAAACATCAGTGATATTGTCTGGTGTTGGGCATCACCTGCTATAATTTCAATTTTCCTAGCAAGATGTCCCTACTTATGCAATAGTAGCACAACTTTCATGAGGTAATCAATCAAATTTTAATCAGATTTGAGGTCTTCTGGACAAGAAGGAATTTATACCTGGTAGTGTAATCCTGGTCAAAACCTGGCTCAAGTATCCCTAGACACTAGATAATACTATTATGGTTTTGCCAAATGTAATGTAAATTCCACCTCCATGTTTATCTTTACACCTTTAGATGTGTGTGCCTCACTTAACTTCTGTCAGTGAAATTTTCTCTTCAGTGGATGGCAGCTAATGCAGAGACTCATAATTGGTCAAAATACTGAAAATAAGTCACTGTGAGTACTCAGCCAGCCCTAAATAAGCCATATATCAGCACACACACACACACACACACACACACACACACACACACACACACACACACAGAGAGAGAGAGAGAGAGAGAGAGAGAGAGAGAGAGAGAGAGAGAGAGAGAGAGAGAGAGAGAGAGGGAGGGAGGTAGTGGGGCATAACAGAATGGAGACAGAAAAAATTTAGACCCAGAGAATGAGTGGAAATGTGAAAGGGTGTCTTTGAAGCATGACATAACCATTGTTCTCATGAACCTGCAGTATCTGTGGTTACTTGTACAAGACCCACATAACATCAGTGTAGTCGATATTCCCACCATGGGTGGTGGAGGACTCTCATAAATTCTCATTCTAAGCTGTGTATGTACTGATAGTAGGAGGATGCTAAGGGGACAGAGAATGGTTTGTGGGCCGTATGTTAGCACTGGTAGGTTGTCAATGCTCTAATGTATGGCCCCATACCTCTGTACACACAGGTAGTACTAATTGTATATACTGTCTTATGTAAAAAGAAAATAAGACATATATTTGTAAGTAGGATAAGTTCAACAGTAGTTCTGAGGGAGGTTAATAGGGATAGTCTGGTAGAAAATAAAAATGAAAAATATAGAAGTCAGAAAGAGGTAAAATCATAAAGATATACATATATCATATTGGACTTGTGATGATGGAATTTGCATCTACAAAGGGCACAGACAGACCAGCCTTAATGGTCTCAAGGCAAAGTCAGGACCTGCAACCATGAAGAACCCCAGGTCTTTCCAAGAACACATGGTGCTCCTCCTGTTAGTAGCCTCTGAAAACAGGGTGTGCAAGCCCAGGAAGAAATAGTAAAGCTGAGGTTATTAGTGGAAGAAAATGGTAAAGGTAGAGTGAATTCACCATGTTCCAGAAGGGAAATGACTCAACACTCCACTCAGTTTTCTTCTTTCTGTTGAATGCAGGAGGCACATAGTCTGTTAGTCTCCTTTCTTTCTAATTTACAACATTTTAAATATGGTATAGCATATCAATATGTTTAAGACCATATGATCTATTCTCTTACATTAACAATATCATCTCTTAACCTCTTATGAGTTATCTCCATCACATGTAAACGTATGATAATTACAGTATCCAGCTTATACTGTGTTTTGGATGTGTTATCTGTTGCAGTCTTAAAATCAAATGCTAAATTGAATATGTTTGTACTGTTTATATTTTAAGAGTTCTTAGATACTTGAAGCCTAACATTTATAGTGAATTCACTTAATATAAATATTATACAAGAAAAGGGCACTTTAGGAAAGTTACTTGATATCTTTAAAGATAAAACACATCCTATTCTTCAAATATATTAAAATGGAAGAGAATAAAGTATTTCAGGATTTTCTATTTCATCTGTTAACTTGATTAGACATAAAGTTGCTACTTGACAATGTGTATCATAGTCGACACACCATGAATTTAATTTTAGATACCATAACACAGTTTATTAATGGTCTTTCAGCAGCTCACATGAAACTGTAAAATGGGGAACACATGGCAATGATGATGTATAGAAACAGTCATTAAACATCATTTCTCTGTATATCTTTTTGTCACAAATGCATTTCTTGCTAAAATCATTCATGTCTAAATTAGGTAAAGGTAAGTCATATAATGTTATCATTGGATTCCAACTAAAGGGGAAAAGACTCTAAAACTGAAAAATTTTGTTCTTCAATACTCAGATCTAAATTTGAAAAATATTTCGGCAATGAAACAAAAGTGAGTTGCATTTTTAACAGAAGCAAATTCATTCTTTGTCTGAATTTTATTCCTTTGAACTCTGTGATGAACAAATGCTTAATTTCTCTGGCCTTGGAGTGTTTTTCCAAAACACTATTTTCTATGAAGCCATAATCTCAACAGTCCTCACCTTTTCTGCTTCCGGGAAGCCACTGTGTTCTCTGCTTTTTGTGAGATTATGGAGGTGATACCATAGTGATGATACTGTCTTACCCTGTGGTCAGTGTTAGGCTTTGAATGCTGGAGTCCCAAGGAACAGATGACCAGATACTCAAAAACACAAACAAAAGCTCCCTCAATGCAACAGAGCTACATTGTCTTCCTTTTATCTTTCAGCTAAATCTTAAGCATCAACAAGCATTTGAGGAAGAGTGGACCTCTCTGATTATAGTCCATGATGAGCAGGGATAAGTATATCAGAAAAATAAATGCCACAAAACTGTTTGAAGTTAGTGTCAAGAGCCATTTTTATTTCCAGATGAAATTATCTTGGTGGCATTAGAAAATACTTTGAGGGGCATGAAAGCTTCCCAGTCTTAGGCATCCTAATCTATTACATTCACTACAAAGTTGATCTGTAATATGGATAATGTATATTTTTAGCATTCAATAATAATATTATCTGTTAACACATAATGTTTTTTGAGCATTATTTTTTAAAGTGGGTTGAAAAGTAAAAAGTAAAAGAATTCATCAGAAGTGTTGACAAGATTTTTAATTCCTTCTGTTTCCTTTGATATTTTTCTTAAATAGAATATATAAGCAATTCAACCCATGCGTAAACACATCTCAGTTTATGTTTATTCTGCTTTTATTGCACATTTGAAAATTAATAATTCAATGTTCTAATATTAGCTGTCATCTTAGCTGTGATAAAATTAATAATTCATCAAAATGATATCAAACAAATGGGGCCTTTTTTGTTCTGGATGAGAAACAATTCTTTCAGTGTTGAAAAATTACAATGGTAAATTTATTTCTTTTATTTTGGGGTCAAATAATATTTAATCCTTTCAGCTATGATTTCAATGTTTTCATTTTAAATATAGAAATCTGCATATGTCACAACTGATGCTAGGAAACAACCTTCATCATGTTCCAGAAGGTTGTTTTACCCTTGCTTATATCTTGGCAGATACCTCTTCTTCAGAAAAACCACAATAAAAGAGTCGTGTTTTGGAAAAGTTGAATATAAATGAAGTGAATTCTTTTTTTGCTCTGGCTGATGTAATCTCCATTTGCGGTCTAGAATTTGCTCTCTGCTTAAAACAGGAGTGATGTTTGCAACATGCAGAGTCTGAGCAATATTTCTGAATATAATATATTTTCATGAATCTTTTTTATTGTGTCTTAAGTTAAAATATATGATAGGAAGGTTAAGCATGTCACCTTAAAACATATGTTTCCAGGAGTCTGTAACTAGAGATGTTTTAAGGACAGAAATTTGTCTAATTTTAAATTATAGTGATTGTTCTGGGATTCCTAGACTTTAGTTTTATTTAAATCCTACTCATTTAGTTCTCTCACTGTTTTCTTAGAGAAGTTGGAAGCATAAAGGACATGGCAGTTTATAATAAGGCTCGAGCTACCATCTCTACTCAGGTGGATGTTACACAGTACGTTTATAAAATAGGAGTTTGTCATAAGGTGGGGGAGGAAAGCCCCTTCAGTCAGAGGTCTAGGGGAGTGGAATAGGGCAAAGAGGGAGGGAGGATGAGAACTGGAAGATGCAAGTGAGAAGATAACAACCAGGATGTAACCTGAATAAATTATAATAAAATAGAGTGAAAAAGATAGGAATTTGTTATACATCAAAGGATGTTCGAGGTCTTACTGAAAAATTCTGCCTTATGTATATGCAGGTCTCTGAGAATCATTACTCACATTTCTGGGTATGCTAAGAACAATTAGATGTGTTTGGTGAGTATGAATAAATGTAATAACTTCACTGTGAAGCTATTGTTTTGATTCCCCTTCTTTCTCCTCCTCCTCCTCTTCCTCTTCTTCTTCTTCCTCCTCCTTCTTCTTCATCATCATCTTCTTCTTTAGTTTTTGAGACAGGGTTTCTTTGTATAATTCTGAGTGTCCTGGACTTCTTTCTGTAGACCAAGATGGCCTTGAACTCATAGAGATCTGCCTGCTTCTGTCTCCCAAAAGCATGTACCACCACCACCAATAAAAATGCTTATAAGAAGCATCTGAAACATTCGCTCAAATCTGCAACTCCAGTCCATTTTTAGAGATTCTTATACAAAAGATGAAAAGTGAAAAAAAACCTCAATTTTTAAAATAATCACCCCTAATACTACTATATGAGTGGTCTGCATATCATACCGTGTATCTCAACTTGACTAGACAGTTTTAGCAGCGCTTCCAATACTAATACAAAATTTGTGCATAAGAGGTTCTCTCTAGTTATTGAAAACACTTTTATTTAGATGATAAATTCTTGGTTGCCCTGTCCCTAGGACACAGTGTAAAAAGCACAAACTATTGCCTCTCACTGCAGTAAGAAGGGTTATTTGTAGGCAGCATAGTGACATTATACTCTGGGCATGTTTGAGGTTCTGGGCTTTCAAAGAGTTGCTTTTTCCTTCCCATTTCTCCCTTATCCTTCTCTACCTTCTGTGTCAGCACCCTATAGTCCTCTTCTTTTTTAGGGGGGGATCTGTCACAGAGAACCATTTTCTGTTTATAGATCATTTTATTTTTCCTAATCTTACTTTTTTTTATTTTAATTTTATTAATTTATTCAGAAAACAACTCAATTGTTAACCCATCACATGTATCCTCCAGTTCTTCCCTCCGTCCTGCTTTCACCCTATTTCCCTCCCCTAGTTCTAAGACCAAGGGGACCGCCTCCCCCACTATATGGTCATAGGCTATCAAATCTCATCTTGATAGCCTGCTTATTCTGTCTTTGAGTGCCATCAGGCCTCCCCACCAATGGGGATGTGGTCAAATATGGGGCACCAGAGTTCATGTCAGAGTCAGTCCCTGCTCTCCATATAACTGTGGAGAATGTCCTGTCCATTGGCTAGATCAGAGGAGGGGTTCAATGTTTACTGCTTATATTGTCCTTTGTTAATGCAATAGTTTGAGCAGACTGCCCTGGGCCCTGATCTACCCATCAAGATGCTTTTCTTGTAGGTTTGAAGGACCGTATGGGTCCTTCTATTTCCCCATTTCCTATATTTCTCTTACTTAGAGTCCCAGTAGGATGTCCTCACATCTATCCCAATCACCTGGTAAGTGAAGACATTTGTGGGACATGCCTTTTGGGCTAGTGCCCAATTCTTAGTGAATATATACCATGTAAGTCTTTCTGCTTCTGGGTTAACTCAATCATTATGATCATTTCTAGTCCTATCCATTTGTCCAAAATTTTTGGGATTTCTTTGTCTTTAATAGCTGAGTAATATTCCATAGTGTAAATGTACCCAGTTTCTTTATCCATTCTTCAACTGAGGGGCATTTAGGCTATTTCCAGATTCTGGCTATTATGATATGAATAAGGCTGCTATGAACATGGTTGAGCATATGTCCTTGTTGTGTGGTGGAGCATTTTCTGGGTATTCCAAGGAGTGGATTAGCAGGGTCTTGAGGAAGCCCTATTCCCAATTTTCTGAGCAAGCACCAGATAGATTTCCAAAGTGGTTGTACAAGTTTACATTTCCACCAGCAAGGAAGGAGTGTTCCTCTTTCTCCACATCCTTGCTAGCATGTGGTGTCACTTGAAATTTTTATCTTAGCCATTCTAATGGGTGTAAGATGGAATCTCAGAGTCATTTTGATTTGCATTTTTCTGATGAGCAAAGACGTTGAACATTTCTTTAAGTGTTTCTCAGCCATTCCATATTCCTCTGTTAAGAATTCTCTATTTCATTCTGAGCCCCATTTCTCAATTGGGTTATTTGTTTTGGTGATTTTTAATTTCTTGAGTTCTTTATGTATTTTGGATTTTAGTCCTTTGTCAGATGTAGGGTTGGTGAAGATCCTGTTGTGTTCAGTCTCTTTTTTCAGAGATTTAAAGTTTTTTCAAACCAGTCCTACACTTGTTTGGTTAGAATTACTCCTAGATATTTTATATTGCTTGTGGCTATTGTGAAGGGTGTAGTTCTACTAATTTCTTCCTCTGCATGTTTGTATATAGGAAGGCTACTGACTTTTTTGAGCTAATTTTGTATCCAGCCAATTTGCTGAAGGTGTTTATCAGCTGTAGGAGTTCTTTGGTGGAATTTTGTACACTAAACATATGATCTGCAAATAGGGATAATATGACTTCCTCCTTTCCCATTTGGATCCCCTTGATCTCCTCCTGATGTCTTATTGCTCTGGCGAGAACTTCAAGAGCTATATTGAAGAGATATGGAGAAAGTGGGCAGCCTTGTCTGGTACCATATTTTAGACGAATTTCCTTGAGTATCTCTCCACTTAATTTGATGTTGGCTATTGGCTTGCTGTGTATAGCCTTTATTGTGTTCACGTACGTGCCTTGTATTCCTGATCTCTCCGAAACTTGAAACATGAATGGGTGTTGGATTTTGTCAAATGCTTTTTCTGCATCTAAGGAGATGATCATGTGTTTTTTTTTCTTTCAGTTTGTTTATATGGTGGATTACATTGAAGGATTTCTGTACATTAAACCATCCCTGCATGTCTGGGATGAAACCTAACTGGCCATGATGAATGATATATTTGATATGTTCTTGTAATAATTTCCTGAGAATTTTATTGAGTATTTTTGCATCAATGTTCATAAGAGAAATTGTTCTGAAATTCCCCCCTCTTTTTTTGTCTTTGTGAAGTTTAGGTATAAAGGTGACTGTGGCTTCATAGAATGAATTTGGTAATGTTCCATCCATTTTCTATCTTTTTGAGTAGCTTGAGGAGTATTGGTATTAACTCTTCTTTGAAAGTCTGTTGGAATTCTGCATTGAAACCATCCTGCCCTGGGCTTTTTTTGGTTGGGAGACTATCAATGATTGCTTCTATTTCTATAGGGGAAATAGGATTATTTTGCCTATTTATCTGTTTTTCACTCAATTTTGGCAAGTGAAATCGATCAAAAAAATTGTTCATTTCCCTTAGATTTTCAAATGTTGTGCCATATATGCCTTTAAAGTTAGGATCTTATGATTCTTTGTATTTCTTCAGTGTCTGTTGTTGTGTCTCCCTTTTCATTTCTTATTTTATTGATTTGGATACTGTCTCTCTGCTATTTAGTTAGTTTGGCTAACAGTTTTTTATCTTGTTGATTTTCTCTAAATAACCAGCTCCTAGTTTGTTGATTCTTTGAATTGCTCTCTTTGTTTCTAATTTATTGATTTCAGACTTGAGTTTTATTATTTCCAGATGTCTACTCCACTTGGGTGTTTCTGCTTCTTTTTGTCTAGTGCTTCCAATGTGTTGTTAAGTTGCTTAGGTGGGATGTTTCCAATTTCTTTATAAAGGCACTTAGTGCTATAAATTTTCCTCTTAGCGCCACTTTCAATGTGTCCCACAAATTTGTGTATGTTGTTCCTTCATTATCATTGAATTTCAAGAAGTTCTCAATCTCTTTCTTTATTTTTTCCCTGACCTAGTTGTCATTAAATAGAAAGTTGTTTAGTTTCCATGTGTGTCTAGGCTTTTTCTTATTTCTGTTGTTGCTGAATTCAAGCCTTAGACCATGGTGATCTGAGAGGATACAAGCTGTTATTTCAATCTTCTTATATCTGTTGAGGCTGGTTTTGTGACCTACTATCTGATCAGTTTTGGAGAAGGTTCCATGGGGTACAAAGAGAAGGTATATTCCTTTGTGTTTGGGTGAAAAGTTCTGTAAATATACCTTAGACCCATTTGATTCATGACTTTGGTTAATGTCGTTATTTCTCGGCTTAATTTCTGTTTCAATGACCTATCTGTCAGTGAAAGTGGGGCGTTGAAGTCTGCCACTATTAATGTGTGGGGATAGATATGTGGCTTAAGCTTTTTTAACAGTTCTTTTATGCAGATATAAGTGAGTATATACTATTTGAGTCTTCTTGCTTCTGGGTTAACTCACTCATTATGATCATCTCTAGCTCAATCCATTTGTCCACAAATTTCAGGAAATCTTTGTTTTTAATAGCTGAGTAGTATTCCATAGTGTATATGTACCACAGTTTCTTTATCCATTCTTCTACTGAGGGACATTTAGGCTGTTTCCATGATCTGGCTATTATGAATAAGGCTGCTATGAACATGCTTGAGCAAATTTTCTTGTTGTGTGCTGGTGCATCTTCTGGGTATATTCCGAGGAGTGGAATAGCTGGGTCTTGAGGAAGCCCTATTCCTAGTTTTCTGAGATAGCACCAGATAGATTTCCAAAGTGGTTGTACTAGTGGGTTGCATTCCCACCAGCAATAAAAGAGTGTTTCTCTCTCCCTACATCCTCTCCAGCATGTGGTGTCACTTGAGTTTTGATCTTAGCCAATGGGCATGTCCCACTAAAGCCTTCCCTTACCAGGAAACTGGTACAGAGGGGAGGACATCCTATTGGGACTCTAGATGAGAGAACCATGGGAGAATAGCAATGTAGAAGGATCCAGTGGGTCCTAGAAACCTACAAGTAGAACATTATGATAGGCAGATTTGGGTCAAGGGGTCCCACTCAAACTAAGGCCCTAGCCAAGGACAATACAGGCGGTAAAATTTAAACCCCTACCCTGATCTAGCCCATGGACAGGACAGTCTCCACATTTGAGTGGAGAGTGGGATATAACTTTCTCAAGTACTCTGGTGCCTCACATTTGACTATGTCCCCTGGAGGGGGGACCTAGTGGCACTCAGAGGAAGGACAGCAGGTCACTGAGAAGAGACTTGATACCCTATGAGCATATACAGGGGGAGGTAATCCCTCTGAGGAACAGTCATAGGGGAGGGGAATAAGGGGAAAATGGGAGGGAGGGGAGACTGGGAGGATACAAGGGATGGGATAACCATAGAGTTGTAACAAGAATAAATTAATAAATAATAAAAATTTTTAAAAAACAGTTCTTTTACAAATGTGGGTACCTTTGTATTTGGGTTATAGATGTTTAGAATTGTGATGTCATCTTGGCTGTTTTTACCTTTGATGAGCATGAAGTGTCCTTCCTCATCCCTTTTGATTAATTTTGGTTGAAAGTCTATTTAATTAGATATTAAAATGGCCACACTAGCTTGCTTTTTGTGACTATTTGCTTGGAATATTTTTCCAGCCTTTACCTTGAGGTAATGTCTGTCCTTGTGAGATGTGTTTCTTGGATGCAAGAGAATGTTGGTTCTTGTTTATGCATCCATTCAGTTAGTCTGTGTCTTTTTATTGGAGAATTGAGACCACTGATGTTGAGAGATATTAATGACCAGTGACTGTTAAGTCCCTTAATTTTTGATGTTGGTTCCAGTAGAGAGTTTGTGTGTTTGTGTTTTTGTGGTGGTGCAGTTATCTATTTCCTGCGTAGTTTTGGTTATGGCCTGTCCTTTTTGGGTGGAATTTTCCTTCTAGTGAATTCTGTGAAGCCAGATTTGTTGATAGGTACTGTTTGAATTTGTTTCTGTCATGGAATATTTTTTTTCTCCATCAATGGTTATTGATAGTTTTGCTGGGTATAGTAGTCTGTCCTGGCATCTGTGGTCTCTTACGATTTGCAGGATCTCTGTCTGGGTCCTTCTGCCTTTTATTTTCTCTGCTGAGAACTCAGGTGTAATTTTGATAGTTTTGCGATTGTATGTTACTGTGTCTTTCTCTTGCTGCTTTTAATATTTTTTCTTGGTTCTGTATATTTTGTGTTTTATTATTATGTGTCAAAAAGATTTTCTTTTCTGGTGTATTCTATTTGGTGTTCTGTAGGCCTCTTGTATGTTTATATGCATCTCCTTCTTTAAATTGGGATATTTTTCTTCTATGATTTTGTTGAAGACATTTTCAGGGCCTTGGAGTTGGGTGTCTTCTCTTTCCTCGATGCCTATTATTCTGAGGTTTTGTCTTTTCATGGTGTCCTTGATTTCTTGGATATTTTGTGTCAGGAATTTTTCAGATTTAGCATTTTCTTTGATGGTTGCTTCAAATTCTATGATTGTATCTTCTAGTACTGAGATTCGTTCCTCCATTTCCTGGGTTCTGTTAGAGAAGCTCACTTCTGTTATTGCTTACTTTCTTCTCTAAGGTCGCTCATTCCTATTTTTCTGCTGTCTGTGTGTTTATCATTGAATCCATTTTCATTGTCAGATCTTGAACTGTTTCATTGATTTCTTCATATGGTTGTTTGTATTTTCCTGAAATTCTTCCAGTGCCTTTCTATAGGCCTCTTTTATGTCTTCCACCTGTTTGCCTGTGTCTTCCTGCATTTGATTACGGATTTTATTTATTTCCTCCATTATCATCTTCATTACTAAGGATTTGACGCCATTTTTTTTTTTTTTTTTTTTTTGTATTTCAATTGTGTTGGAGTTCTCAGGGTTGCTTTCTTTGGGATAGCTGGGATCTGGGCATGCCAATTTGTTTTAGTTATTGTTGTTTGCATTCTTACACTGTCCTTTAGTCATCTTGCTATCTCTGATGTTGGGTGGTAGCTTCTGGTGTCCTTCACTGGTTGTTGAGAGTGGGTAGTCGGTGAGTAATTATAGGTCACCTGCCCTTGCCTGTGGGGATCAGGGAGTTCTTCTCTGAAACTGGCAGGTGACCTGGTTTCTGCTCTAGGAGACTTTTCTCTACACCTTAAGCTCCTGAATGGGTCAGCAGAGGTAGGCTTTTGCCTGATTTCATTTGTGAAACTGAGGGGATTCAGACCAGCTGTGTGTGGAGGCCCTGTTTAATTTTCTGTCCTGACCCCTTGGAGCAGTCTAGCCTCTCCCAGGCCTATAGGAGACCCTGCTGGGCCATGGCGGCTGTGGCTTTATCTGCCCAATTGTCCATGCCCAGACTACTGTGGTCCATAGACAGTTTCCTGCCTGGATCAGTCTAGATAGCAGATCAGTCTTGATTGTGCACCTTTTGCGGCTCAGTCCCACCAAGCAGCAACCGCAACTCAGACTCCCCTCTAGACACCCAGAACAGTCCAGATTCTCTCAGAAGCATAGGAGTCCCTACCAAGCCTTAGGGACTGTGGCTTTATACTCTCAATTGCCCAGGCCCAGACTACTGTGGTCCACTGACAGCTTTCTGCCCGTATCAGTCTAGATGCAGAAACAGTATAAATTGCGCACCATTGGAGGTTCAGTCCCACTGAGCTGTGGCCCCAAATCAGACCCCCTTCCAGACACTCAGGCTTCACCCATGAGCATGGGAGTCCCTTCTGAGCAGTGGGGACTGTACTGGCCAGGTACTATCATCCCAATTTTGTAGGCTTGGTCTACTGAGGCTGGCTGCCTGTCCCTGGCCAGAACTGCCCAGACCACGCAGGCTGTTGCTGGGCACTGTGGGCTTTGCTTTTGCCTCTGGGGTTCTCCATGGACTGAGGTGGGGTAGGTGGGGTTGTCCAAAGCCAAATTTCCTTGTTTCTCTCAGATTTCCCCAGGGCAGGAGCTCCAGTGTTCCACGACCACACACCCTGAGCATCGGCAATAGAGTCCGGGTGCAGTCCTCAGGTGGGTTCCATTCCAAAGCCTGGAGAGAGGGTTCAGGTCCTCCATAGGCTTTGTTTGACCCAGGGCCAAGTAAGCCTGTGGTCTGGGCTGTGCGGGACCCTACTCACCTAGTGTTCTCCAGTTCTTGAAGTCTGTGGCTCCCAATCCGGTCCTGGTCTCCGTAAGATAGATCAGATACAGTGCATGATAGGTGCCATGATCTAGAAACCTGTCTTAATACACTCAAATTTTTATTGGTTTGTATGAGAACTATTTATTTAAGTGCAGACATCAAAATTGGTATTCACACTAAATCATAGTTGTTTGCCACACTATATAGTAACAAATATTGCTCTTCAATATAAATATGGTATGTGCAAAAAAATCCTAATAAATATGTCCATGAGAACAAAAGAGCTGCATTAATGATGGAAATTTATAGCCTTTTATCTCTTACTCTCATTTCTCATGGTATTAACTAAAAGTGCCTTTATAGCCACAAACAGCCCTGAAATAATCCCCTTCCAGGTAGAATACTTTTCACTTCAATAACTCTTCCTATGCAAATTTTCATTTAGTACTTCTGTTTT
This sequence comes from Acomys percivali, assembly GCA_907169655.1. Taxonomy (NCBI): domain Eukaryota; kingdom Metazoa; phylum Chordata; class Mammalia; order Rodentia; family Muridae; genus Acomys; species Acomys percivali. The sequence continues at coordinate 21,433,409 of OU015750.1, read as the reverse complement.
CGTCAAATACTGAGTCCCCAGTACACAGAAGATGTTATGTTTTAATGTCTCCTTCAGATCTCAGGTTCAGTATAACTGCCTTGCTATAGTTAAGAAGTAGTTTGGTGGATGGTTGTGGGAGGCATGCAAGCAGATATAAGATAGTTTTTGATAGTCAGTTGTCTCTTTCTAGTATATGGGTTCCTGGGACTGAATTCAGGTTTTGATAGTAAAAACCTTGACTCAGTTATCTTGATACCCTGCTTTTGCCTTCATGGGTAGGTTGTTGCCATAATCATAGAAATGGGTAGAATATCACTGGAATGGGATCAAAATAGAAGGATAGTTAGACTAGCGTTCTTTCTGTTATCATATAGGTTAACTTGCCGGTCTGCAATATTACACAGCATAAAGAGCCTCACAAGACACTAGTACTGTGCTTTTGAATTTCTAGGTACTAGAAATGTAAGACGGTTAAGCCTTACTAATTTTAAATAATCCATTGTGTAGTATCTATTATTACAAAAGAAAATGAAATAACAAAGTAATGTGCTTGGCCCAACAAAGCAAATAAAATATAATCTATTTTGAGAACTTAACAGTATAAGAAGTAAATACATAAATCCTTTATACACACATTGTAATGCATGTTATCATATACTCATATAAGAAATGTTATAGAAACTCACAAGCATCTATTTAATACAACATTATGTCAGGACATACATTACTAAGCAAATCTAATTGAAAACTATAGTGAAATAATTTGCAAATGAATGAATTTCCCCTGGGTGTTTCATTCAACTTTCAATATACATTGATGAAGAACCTACTACATGCAAGCTAGTTTTCTTGGCAGTGAAGGTAACAGATAACATAAATCATGGGTTGTGGCCTCAACAAGCTTACACACGCTGTACAGAACACAGTATAACAGGTGATGTGAGAGAGCAGTTTAGCCCAGGTGTTTGGGTTCTTGATGATGAATGGAAAATAGATCTACATCCCAGCCTGTGCCAATGTAAGAAGAGAAGAGACAACAGATAGGTAATTTACATTTATAAATATTTGGTTATTTCTTTTTTTTTCTAATGTGTGTGTTTGACAGAGAGAGGGAGGAGCAAGGTAAAGATAGGGAAGGAGAGAGAAGGGAAAAAGAAACTTCTGGTTTATGAGTGTTATGGTGAGCATGTGGAGGTCAGAGGGAAATTTTAGGGGTCCGTTCTTGCTTTCCACTTTTCTGAAGCAGAGTCTCTCTTGGTTGTGCTACTTAGCTTCATGACTATCAAGTTTATACCTCCCATTTCACCATAGGAGTGCTGTGTTTACAGACTCATGCCATCCCATCCAACTTTTTATATGGGTTCTGGAAAAAGAACTCAGCAAGTCTAGCTTGCCAGATAGCTCTCTCACCAGCTGGGTCATCAGTCAAAGATAAATTTTCTATTGGCTAGAAAATTATTATTTCATATATATATATATATATATATATATATATATATATATATATATGTGTGTGTGTATGTGTGTGTGTGTGTGTGTGTGTGTGTGTGTGTATTCCCTGTCACAATTTTCTTACCAAATTCTCAGAGCACAGTAATACATTAGAATGCTATCTCTTTTTTTCTTTTGTTGTAAGACATAGGCTGGTATATAGATCTATTCTCCATTTCATTATACATTTCTGTGGAACACAAAGACCTGTTTTCTCACATCACTGAGCTTCTTCCAGTGTGTCGGTTTCTGTTTCACTATGTGATGCTTGCTAAACACTTCAGTGTGGTGCTTCTTCCCACAATAGCTGAATGAGAATTTAGGAGTGCAGAAATACTTCTTATTCCAGTTTTATACCTATACGTATCTCTACTTAGAACTCAATAAATGTTAACCCACTTTCTGATATCTGGAACTGATCTGAGGTCAGATTCAAAAACACAGAAAACAATACCCCTTTACAAAATTAGAGAGTTATGTATCTAGAGTTGTATATGGGGTATCTTAGCATATACATGAGCTGTTAAGATGAATGAAAAATAAGTACCCAAGAAATTATAGCTCATCCTGAGAAACAATATTTCAAGTGATATTGGTTTAGGAATAAGCAAAATTCCAATTTAGGATTCAGTGTCCTGCTACTTGTTTCTTTCTTCTTCTAAGGCAGAAAAATAAGAGCAAATATGAGGAAAGAATTTCAGTAGCTAATAATGCAATCTGATTGAAAACCACTTGTCTTCTAGAGACACAAACACTCGATGTCTCCATTATGTATCCTGTGTTCCTGGTACTATTATTTAGAATTATGACTCCTTTATACTTTTAGGGTAAATAATACTCAATAATCCTCAAAACTGACAAGCTAAACTTGCTAAGGAAAATTGCCAACTATAAACTTCTTAACCCACTGTTTCTTCTCCCTACCAACCATGAACATGGATTTGGAGTTACTTTTTGTTCGTATCCAAATCTATTGATTCACAAGATAAATATTGACCTGACCTTGCCTTCACCTCAGTTTGTATCTACTTCTTAAGTCAATAAATCCAGAAACTGATCTGACAGCAGTCAATATTAGCTGAATTTTTTAAATAGCAGCTTTGGTGTAGAGTAATAATTCAGTATTTTATAGTTTCCGCCTCAAAGAAATAAAAATGCAATGAAACTCACCAATTTGTTGGATAGAACTATTCCTATGGCATTTGCTGCCAAATATAAAGCTGCCTCAGGTGCCAAAGAGAATCTCTAATGCCCATAGATATTCTAATCTCAGATCCAAAGAGCTTGAGATATTTTAGTGTGCTTGCTGGTGGCAATTGCACATCAGTATCCTTCTTACGTTCTAATTATAATTAAACCACATAATTATTCTTCAGGTGACTGATGCTGTTTTGTTGGTCTCATTTCCCTCTGGACTTATTTTTACCTGAGGGTGTAATAAATAGAGTCAATAGCCATACTGGACCTTAGAAGTTAAAGACAAGAACACATTTGTTACTCCATTTATCAGCTTGTTTTGATCTTTTCAAAGTTGAGGAGATATAAAGCTATGGGTCAAGATTTACATACATTTATACTCTGTGTAATAGAAGGAAGCTTAAGGGGCTGGTCATAACCAATGCCCCACATTTTTCAATTTATCGTCATTCTTAAGGCCATAGCACTCATCTTTTACTTACACAGATTTTTTTTTAGTGCTCTTGGGGATAGATGACATGCTCATACTTCAGAACTCCATAATGAATAATGCCTAAATGGTTTTTGAAAACTTTCATTTCTGTGTAAGTAGGAAATAACCTATTAGAAAGTTATATTTTGAAAATAGCCAATGCCTAGTTATTTTCTAAATAAATAGATTGTAATTTTAAAATATACTTCATCCCCTCACTATTTAGAAATTGAGGCTACACGTCATAGGAATAGAAAATGAGTTTAATTTAAAAATCTTACATCATCCCTGATTCTACTTCATATTTAAAAATCATCCTAATTTAGTCTATTTCAAAGTTTATAGTATAACAGAAAGTTATTAATACTATTACTGAAATTTTTATCCATCCTACTGAATGACCACTGAACTACAAAGAAATCATGAAAATTGAGAAAAATCTACCTAGGTGACATTATACTTCAAGAAATGCTGGCAAATGACTGAAAAAAAAACCCACACTTGAACTAGTGCAGCTTAGGTCCACACTGATAAATTCTGAAGTTCTTGAGACCAAGTATCATAACTTGTTCATATTCCCCTCTTATTAGGATAGTCATATAAATGTATTGCTCTTACTCAATATATAAGCTTATTCAACAACTACATAGTAATGACTTTATCCTTTCTTAATAGTTCTAACCATCATTTATACAAATAAGACCTATAGAGTTAAAAGAAATACAGAAAATACAGCTGGTCATTGTAAGTGCATTCTGAGTTGTGTCATTTTGTCATATACTATTACAGTTAAGATCACAGGGAAACAGCATATAGGTAAATGTTGGGACTAAAAGATGGAATTATTCTTAACTTGTTCACCTTAAATCCTACTGGTTTGTACAGTGTTTCATTTTGTTCATCTGTATGGCTCATCACATATTTAATCTCATTATTTTTGTCATACAGAGCATGGAACCTACCATAAGGAGCATTAATCACAATGCCTACTTGAAAATGGAACTTTTTAAGAAAAGAAGGAGTTTGGTATTTTAAGATGTAACTAGCAATAATTACATAACTGAAATTCTGGTGGGACTATTTGTGATGTTTTGTCTACTTTTCATTTGGCCTCATATCAAGAGGAATAAAAATAATTCCAGGGAACCTCTCATCACATTGCTTAGTTCCCGCCACTCTCAGATGTTAAGAACCAAAAAAAAAAAAGTTTGATAGAGACAGTTATTTCCAGACAGCTAGCATTTGAGATTCAGCAATCTGCATCCTCCTGTTACCTAAGATTCTTCTTATTTTTCATACTTAGTTTTTGTTAGCAGAGAGTGCTGCTTACAGTATCTCTCATTTGTGTAAGTGAAAAATAACTATGTTTTTATTACTTAAAATATTACAAAAAGGGACAATATGCTAAAAATATGCAGTGAACAAATATCATCTGTACAGACTGGAAGAGAACCTTCATAAATTAACCTTATTAGTGCATTACTGTAAGCGAATGCCAAAAAAGCTCCTAATTTGCATTAAGATAGATTTTTCAGGTTGGCTGCATGATTTAATTAAAGAAAAGATTAAGAATCATTAAACAAGCTGCTCTACCTTGCAATAACAGAATTCATATCTGATTCAGGTTAACGAAAACACAGATGGTGATTCAGTAACTGTTGAGTTGCTGTAACAGAATGAAAATGATCCCATTAGTTCTCTGGAAATGTGAGGGAATTTGGAAATTAGTATGCAGATACATTGTATGGTGCTAGACAGCTTGGTCTGCTCGGATCATCGCTGATTATACTTTGTTTGGGTTGGCAACACTGAACTTAATAAATGAAAAAATGTTCCAGTATACCACAGTTGGAAACTGTTCAAGGTTGAAATAGGTGTGCAGGCTTTCAAAAGAAGAGAGTTAAGTAAACAAATGTCAATCAATGCAAAGCTAGCTACTTTTTTTTTCCTTTAAAGAATATGTCTGCTCTTGAGAAGCAAGTGTCATAAAAATGGAAGGCCTTTGCTAGATACATATGTCTGTGTGGTATTTATTATCACAAAGGCATTTTAAATGCATAGTATCAGTTGGAGGGAGATGTGTAAGCATTTTAATAGTTTCCTTTCTGGCAGAAATAGAAAAACTCGGTCGCTATGAGGATTACTATATTTTTCACAAAAGAAATCAATATAATTCTGATGGAAAATGTTATGACAGGATAAAAAAAAGTGTAAGTATAATGGCTACTGAAAGTTTAAAGGTGTCAAGAAGAACCACAAAGTAATCCTTCTGGGAAAGAGCAACTTAGAAAAAGTGGCATAGTTAATCACAGCAGCTGACAGAAATAACCAGTGCATTGAGAGCTCAACTATACCAGCAGCCTCCATTTTCACACCTGGTTCATGGCATCTGTCTGTAGGCTCAACATTTGACCCTTCTGAATGCATCTCAAGATAGTGCAAAAAACACACATGATCAGAGGTCCTCAATGGTAGGAAGTTAAATAATCCTTTTCTATTAACATGTTATGGCAAAGCATATACAACAAGGTGTGAATTAAAATCTAATTTTATCATGTGCTCTTTGCAGATTCTAACTTAAAGCCCAGATCTAAGAAATGTTCAGGGACTTGCAATAATGATAATAATAATAATAATAATAACAACAACAACAACAACAACAACAACAACAATTGAAACATAATGTTCCCTACTTATATATTTAATAATCTCTCCAAAACATATTGTATCAAGAAATTCTGGGACAATACATACTACCAATGTGGTAATATTAATATTATTGAGAACATTCAGTTGTTCAGGATCAGTACCAACAGGCTCTAATCACATGCTTTTTCTCTATTATTATTCATTTCAGTGCATCATTTAAAAGTAGACTTATATGGCCATTTTCTAAAATGTACATACTAAGAATTCTACTGTACAATACACAGTAACTTCAATACTGCCAACATTGGAGTGTATATTTAATAAACGCAAGCATGCTACTGATCATTTTTCCAAAGTCTTGGGTAACAAGCCCTTTCTGTGGTATAAACCATATCTCTAACAAAATTATACTATCCAGACCAAACATCACAAAACACTTTCTGTGTGGTTCAGGATGAAAACTTGGCATTTAATTTATGAAGGCCTCCTATCCTCTAAATGCAACTTTAACCAGTTTTAAACATTTTTATTATTTTAAATGATGTCTCTATGGTTCCTTGAAGAACTATATGAACAAAGACCTGAGAAGACAGTGAGGTGGCCAAGCTGTTAAGATTGTTCTTCAGGAGTGGCTATGTTTACCTCCCAGTACCTACATCAGGTGGTTCATAGTTACCAGTAAATCCAACTCGTGGGATTTGATACCTTCTTCTGGTCTCCACAGATACGTGCACACACATACATACATACAGACAGACAGACAGACAGACAGACACACACACACACACACACACACACACATGAAAGACAGAGACAGAGAGAGACAGACAGAGAGAGACAGAGACAGAGAGAGAGAGAGAGAGAGAGAGAGAGAGAGAGAGA
>OU015750.1:21410705-21425705 GCA_907169655.1 Acomys percivali | reverse complement strand
ACTGGAACACAGAGCCTTTACTGCCACATAATTTCCCTTCAGTATGTTAAGCCTAACCAGCACAATTGCTTCAGTCCTACCTATAGTTAAGCTAAGGCCATATTACACAAGCTAGGAGCACTTGCGTCTGCTGTATAGTGTACCAGGTTGATCACAGTTTGTCAACATGTTTCTTTGCAGTATTCTTTAACTTCTTTGGTGCAATGTAGACCACTTTGCCAACAGTGTCAACTAAAGCTCTAATCTCAGCTACCTTAAAAACTCTGCTACAAACTCAAGATCTGCACTAAGGAGAAATCAAAGTACCTTTGAAAGGACTGTTGTTGTTGTTGTTGTTTTACCTGTTCCTATTATTTTTGACAATTTTAAAGGTGCATAAAATGTACTGTGATAATGTTCACCTGTACCCTCTTTCATCCCTTCTTATTCTTGTAATCCTTTTCCTTCCCAGCAAGTAGTCCCTTCATGTAAGTATGTGTGTGTGTGTGTGTGTACGTTTGTGTGTCTGTGTCTGTGTGTGTGTCTATGCAGATCATATACAAGTAGCCACTGATGCTATATGTTTATTTTTCCAACAGCCATGCCATATGCAAAATTCAGCGTTACATAGCACTCCCTCAATTCTAACTCTCACAATTTCTCACCAGCCTTATTTACACTATCTTCAGTACCTTCAGCGGGATAATTTAGATGTTCCATTCAAGCCAGGGTGTTTATTCTCAATATTTTGACCAGTTTTGAATATCTGTATTAACTGTTGCTTATTTAAAAATTCTTTCCATGTGATATTTCTATAGTTCCCCTTTTTCTCTTTCTTATTATATTGATGTTTTTAGTTTTTCACTTTATATCCCAATCCCAGCCCCCTCCCTCCTCTTCTCCCTCTCTTACTCTCCCATCCTCTTCCCCATTCTCAACTCCTTTTCTCCTCAGAAAAGCCTCCACCCCACCCCACCCCCTCAGCTGTCCCACCCACCTCAACATATCAATATCATCGGGACCAAGTGAATCCTTCTCCACTGAGACTGGTCAGGGAAGCCCAGACAGGAGAAAGCAAACCAAAATCAGGCTATAGTGTCTATGTGAGAGACAGCTCTCACTCCATTTACTAGGGGACCCACATGAAGACCAAGCTCCCATCAGTTACATAAATGTAGGGGGCATAATCCAGTCCATGAATGCTCTTTGGTTGATAGCTCAGTCTCTGTAAGCTCCCTTAGGCTTAGGACAGTTGCTTCTGTTGGTCCACTTATGAAGTTCTTTTCCCCTCCAAATCCTCAAGTCTTACATTAGCACTGATCTATGGATCTAAATATAAATATTATATTTAGAAGATATTTTGACTATGTGTCCTGTCCTGGCTGGTTTTATGTCAACATGACACAAGCTAGAGTCATCTGAAAGAAGAAAGCCTCAATAAAAAAAAATGCTTACCTGAAATCTGGCTCTTAATCGATGGAGGAAGGATCTGCCCAATATGTGTGGAACCAAGCATGGGCTTGCGGCCCTGGATTCTAGAAGAAAGTAGACTGAGGAAGGCATGAGAAGCAAGCCAGTAATCAGCACCTTTCTGTAGCTTCTACATCATATCCTGCCTTCAGGTTCTTGCCCTACTTGACTTCCTATCCCAACTCCCTTCAGTAATGAACAGTAGTGTAGAGTCATATCAAATAACCCTTTGCTCCCCAAGCTGTTTTTGCTCAGGATGCATTACCCCAGTCTGACTAAGACAGACTGATTTGACAAAATGTTAATAGGAGATTCCCCTCTAGCTTACGACTGCCCTAGAAACAGGTTTTTGACCAGTTTACAGAACTAGAGATTTATTCCTTCTCAGGAATCAGTGGTCAAATCCAATCAGAGGTGGTTTTATTTCCATCTCAATGAAGCTACTGATTCATGAACAGGCATATCTGTGCCCAAGTGACTGATGTAGCATGCATGGTCCACAAACAGATATGGTCATCGATCCTTTTACTTCCCTCAACATCCTATACAGCACCTTCGGGCACCATGAGAACCAGCAACAAGAAAGCCTTGAGTGCAGTTTTAGCTTCATTTCTCTGTGAAGTGTGTACTCTGTTTGCAATGACATAGCCTTTAGCAAAAGGGTTTTACCATCTAGTTCTAGTGAGTGACAAAAAACAATGAAATTGTGTGAATTGTTTAGGAGTTATTGGCCTTTCTTAAAATAACCCATAAAATTTATCCCATATCTGTCACTTGGATTTTTCTTTAAAAACCTTTAGCTTCTGTGAGGAGCACTATCTAACCATACAAGATACTTCCATTTATCATCATCATCATTATCATATTATTATTATTATTATTATTATTATTATTATTATTATTATTATTATTATTATTATTATATTTTCTAGTTTCTCTATAAATTAGTAAGTTTCTCTTTATTTCTTCCAAATGTCCTTAGATTTGAATAACCCTTTCTTCCTCCACCTTTCTTCCTTACTACACCCATCCTCATATTTATTTGTTTCAGAACAAACGTGCTAAGGAACACAACTTTATGATGCACTTCCCTGGGCAACTATTCCCATAATAGCATTCCCTATTGTGGTAATAAGAGCTCTCTAGCACAAACATAGGAGGCATCCAAGATGCCAAGCAACTAATAATGTTGCCACCATGCTGGCCTCCCTTGAAGAGCTTGTAGCCTACCTCTTGTAAGGATTGTAGAGCACTACCTTTTATTGTGTAAGTATTTCTATGTCATGGTGGGAGAGGGTATGTACACCCCAGTGTGTGTGCCTGCTTCCCTGGAGCTGTAATGACATGTGAGCCACCTGAAATGGGCGCTAGGAACCAAACTTGTGCCCTCTGCCACACCACCATGTGCTCTTTGTCTGTTAAATTATCTCTCAGCTTCAGATACGATACTTTTTGAAGCAATAAAAAACTTGTGAAGGAAAGAGACTCTCTAATTTTATAAATGCCTGCAAATTGTACAGGGAGCTCAGGATGCATCATTCATAAGCTGTGATCCAAGCTAGAATGGACTCATGACTGGTCATCCATTGCTGTATTGGGCTTGTGGCAATATAGTGGCCTTTGCTTCTACTTCTTTATAAACAATCCCTCAACTGCACTCCTGTGAATAACTACAATAAGATTAATATTACAGGTTCACTGAAGGGGAGTTGGGTGTATTCTAGCTGAAGTGAACAGACATCTGTTTGTATCTCCCCAGAAAAAGCCATACAACACAGAATCTTACTAGGCACCAAGAGCTGGATATATGAATGTGCAATCCTCCTGCTTCTGTTCCCCAAGTGCTGGGATCCCTGAGTTGAAATAAACAAGACCTCATTCAAGAATTTTTAATTGACCTAATCTATAAGTAATTCCTACTCAATAAAAATTAATTTAAAAAAGTAAACAAAACATAGTCAGATTTGTTTTAATGTCGTGTTGTTCTTGTAGCTGTGGCATGCAGCCAGAGTGTGTGTGTGGGGGGGAGTATGTGATATAATTAAGACATTTTTTTTCAGAAACAGAGGAAAACAGGCTAAAACATGCAACGTCTAGGCTGCCCACTCTCTCCATATCGCTTCAATATAGTACTCGAAGTTCTAGCCAGAGCAATAAGACAACAAAAGGAGATCAAGGGTATCCAAATGGGAAAGGAGGAAATCAAACTATCTCTATTTGCACATGATATGATAGTGTACATAAGTGACCCTCAAAATTCCACCAGAGAACTCCTACAGCTGATAAACACTTTCAGCAATTTGGCTGGATACAAAATTAACTCAAAAAAGTCTGTAGCCTTCCTATACACAAATGACAAGCTTGCAGAGGAAGAAATTAGGAGAGTCATAGCCTTCAAATTAGCCACAAGCAATAGAAAATATCTAGGAGTTACTTTAACTAAGCAAGTGAAGGACTTGTTTGAAAAAAATTTCAAAACTCTGAAGAAGGAGATTGAAGATGACGTGAGAAGATGGAAGGATCTTCCTTGCTCATGGATCAGGAGAATTAACATAGTAAAAATGGCCATCCTACCAAAAGCAATCTACAGATACAATGCAATCCCTATCAAAATACCTACACAATTTTTTAAAGACATTGAAAGTTCAATTCTGAACTTCATATGGAAAAACAAAAAAACCCAGAATAGCAAAAATGATCTTGTACAATATCTGTACATACCTGATCTCAAGTTGTACTATAAAGCAATAGTAATTAAAACAGCATGTTACTGGCACAGCAACAGGCTGGTTGATCAGTGGAATCGAATCGAAGATCCAGATATGAATCCACACACATATGGTCACTTGATTTTTCACAAAGAAGCCAAATCCATTCAATGGAAAAAGGATAGCATCTTCAACAAATGGTGCTGGTCTAACTGGATGTCTAAGTGAAAAAAAAAAATGCAACTGGACCCATATTTGTCACCTTGCACAAAACTCAAATCCAAGTGGATTAAAGACCTCAACATAAAACCAGAGACACTAAGTCACTTAGAAGAAAAAGTGGGGAAGAGCCTGGAACATTTTGGCACAGGAGACAACTTCCTGAACAGAAGACCAACAGCCCAGTCCTTAATGTCAACAATTAATAAATGGGACCTCATGAGGCTGAGAAGCTTCTGTAAGGCTAGAGACACTGTCAAGAGAACAAAGCGACAGCCTACAGACTGGGAAAAGATCTTCACCAACCCTACATCTGACAAATGTCTAATATCAAAAATATATAAAGAACTCAAGAAATTAAACACCACCAAACCAAATAACCCAATTGAGAAATGGGGCTTGGAACTAAACAGAGAATTCTCAACAGAAGAATATCAAATGGCTGAGAAACATTTAAAGAAATGCTCATCCTCCTTAGTCATCAGGGAAATGCAAATCAAAACAACTCTGAGATTCCATCTTACACCCATCAGAATGGCTAAGATCAAAAACTCAAGCAACACCACATGCTGGAGAGGATGTGGGGAGAGAGGAACACTCCTTCATTGCTGGTGGGAATGCAAACTAGTACAAGCACTTTGGAAATCTATCTGGTGCTATCTCAGAAAACTGGGAATAGGGCTTCCTCAAGACCCAGCTATTCCACTCCTCGGAATATACCCAGAAGATGCACCAGCACACAACAAGAAAATTTGCTCAACCATGTTCATAGCAGCCTTATTCATAATAGCCAGATCATGGAAACAGCCTAAATGTCCCTCAGTAGAAGAATGGATAAAGAAACTGTGGTACATATACACTATGGAATACTACTCAGCTATTAAAAACAAGGAATTCCCGAAATTTGTGGACAAATGGATTGAGCTAGAGATGATCATAATGAGTGAGTTAACCCAGAAGCAGAAAGACTCAAATGGTATATACTCACTTATATCTGCATACTAGCCCAATGGGCATGTCCCACCAAAGCCTTCCCTTACCAGGAAACTGGGACAGAGGGGAGGACATCCTATTTGGACTCTAGATGAGAGAACCATGGGAGAATAGCAATGTAGAAGGATCCAGTGGGTCCTAGAAACCTACAAGTAGAACATTATGATAGGCCGATTTGGGTCAAGGGGTCCCGTTCAAACTAAGGCATTAGCCAAGGACAATATAAGCGGTAAAATTTAAACCCCTACCCTCATCTAGCCCATGGACACGACAGTCTCCACACTTGAGTGAAGAGAGGGATTTGACTTTCTCATGTACTCTGGTGCCTCACATTTGACTATGTCCCTGGAGGGGGAGACCTAGTGGCACTCAGAGGAAGGACAGCAGGTCACCGAGAAGAGACTTGATACCCTATGAGCATATACAGGGGGAGGTAATCCCTTTGAGGAACAGTCATAGGGGAGGGGAATAAGGGGAAAATGGGAGGGAGGGGAGAATGGGAGGATACCCATAGAGATGTAACAAGAATAAATTAATAAAAAAAAAAGAAACCCCCCCCCAAAAAAAACAAAAACAAAAAAAAACATGCAACGTTGTTTTGTTACTGTTACTTTTCTGGAGTCGATGGCCTGTCTGTATTTTATATTAAAAATTAGAATGAAAACAAACTTTTACCAACATGATCAGATCATACAGTGTAATGAACAGCATCAAAACAAAACCACAAATAAACAGCAACCACCAAAAACCCAGGATGCTGTCAGGCACTAAACCAAGCATGTGTTGCACCAGTCTAGAATAACCTTTACAGTTTACAGTCTTATACATACAGAGTAAGTTATATGTAAGAAAAAATACATATATATATATGTATATACATATATATTTGCATGAAATAACAGTTATTGTAAAATGAGTTTATAAATTTGAAAGAGATCAAAGGGGTGTATGCAGAATGGATTGAAGGTAGAAGGAGACAGAAAAAGTACTGAAATTATATTGTAATCTCAAAAACTACAATAAATACTGAATGACATAATGTATATATATGAAAAATTCCAAATTTAATATTATTATATATAATGAATACATGCTACTATAGAAAACATCATAAAAATCCCAAAGTTTATACCCAAGACTTAGTTACCTGACTTTTGAAAACTCATCCTCTTTCGAATTTAAAACAGGGTAAGAGTTCAAGATTAAAAGACCATTTTATATTGTTTTAGTATTACTATGAAACCCAGGCGAGCCTGGCACTCACACCATTCTTCCTCACCTTTGCAAGTATTGGAATTATGCCTGTTTAGTGCTGTCATTTTTATCACATGCCTAGCTGGGATGTTTATCTCAGAAGATGGGATGGGCATTGTGTCTTATGTCTATTGAGAAGTACTAGTGTAAATGGTATCTTCCCTTTTGGAATATCATATTTGTGGCTGATGAAATGAAGAAAGCTCATGGCCCAGGAGAGATCTCTATCTCTTTAACCATTACACTCATCTCTCATTGGAAAACAAACAAACAAACAAAAACCAAAAAAACGTCACAGTCCACAATAGTATTGGATCTCTATTCCTAAAGTGAGTAGCTGGCAAAATAACTATTTCCACATTCTAGATTTGGGCTGCACTGGATAGGGCCCTCTGACAGCTTTGCATTGCTGCTGAGGAAGATTACCCAGTAGGACAATGCATTCCAGCAGAAAGCTGAGAGGCATGAGCCCAGGAAAGTTAGGAGCCAAGGAGGAGGAAGAGCAGCATGGAAAATAAAATACAACCTATAGGCCATGAAGGTTTGGTAAATTAGCACTGCAGATCAGGATGAATTCATGAAAGTCTTCACAATCCTTGAGTTTGCAGAATTTGCCAGACACAGAGTCCCCCAGAACACCCTGCTACTTGGTACTGGGATTATAATCTTTCCTTTACATTCAGGAGCTTTTAAGCCTCACCTTTAGAAGGTCAGGAATGACGGTGTGCCGGAGGCGAAGGGGGGTGGGTCAGAGCCTTCCAGGGGGGCAAAAAAATCACATAGCTCCAAACTCTCTTGCCACAAGACGGTCTTGGCTAGACTGAAAGAGAAAGATTTATTTCCTGATCAAATCAGGAATCAGCGTTGTTACACTGGCTGAAAGTTCTGTTGTCTGAATAGAAAGTTTGTAAGTTAATGTAATGGTGAAAGCCCAGAAGGAAATTGACTCAATGGAAAGGTATCTAGCGAAATAGAACATTTTTCTCTAAATAAACAATTTGTAAGGACAAGGGTAATCAAAAATTTTTACTTTTTATGTCTCAAGAATCTTGTGTAAGCTTATATTTGTCCAGAATCTTAGTGTATGAATGAATATACGCAGAACAACTTTATTAATCGAACAATACCAAAAGGTTGTGAATTATTTCCAAAGTTTTTCAACCAGCACTGTAATGAGACTGAACACCTGTTTTCATTTCCCTGTGTTCTTAGCTATTAGAAATTGATAGGTGTACAGAGTGCTTAATGGTAATTATAGCAATATTTCTGAACCTAGATGGTTCTGTGCCTAATAGGATTTAGCAATATATGGAATTTTTTTCTGTTGCCACCAAAAATGGCAACTGAGTGTTTTGCTAATGCCAAACAGGTAGATACGAGAGATGTTCAGAAAAAGCCCAGAAAGCATTGTTCAGTCCCTTCATAATGTAGATCAGCCCCAAACATACATGATGTTGTGATCAAGAATTCTGAGTTAAAGTAATATTTATAAAAATATTGTAAATGGGAGAGAAAACTGATGGAAGGCACCACACAGACCTTGAGAATGTAAAAATCTAGACCTGGTAGTTACTGACTGCCTTCTCAGCACTTACTGGTAGGTTCCATGTTGTAGCACTTCCTCATCCAGTGATGAGTTCTTAGAATGTTCAAGTACTTAGTTCATGTTTCCCACAGCTCTATTCACCACTTAGGGCCTAATTCTGCAACTCACAGGACAGTCCAGGGTAAATGGTTACCAGGGATCTAACTCTTTTATAAAGAAGTTTGTGTGTCTAATAATTTTCATGAAAGAAATCCAAAAGTGCCCTGCCTTCACCTTAATCTTCTATGTAGTTATAAACTAATAAAGTTACTTGCCTGTAAATCTAACCCTGACCTGCTTGTAACTGGGCAGCTTAGCTGACAAAGTCATTAGGTACTCCAGTGTTATAACTTTGCATACCATATCCGCACCACAATGGCAGTCTGGCTGAATTGAGAATTTGGTCTCTAAGTTGGCAGTCATTTTTTATTTAGAAAAATACTAAATTTGGAAAATGTCCAGAGAGAGGAAATCAGTGTTAATCACTAGTTCCTGACCTTAGATGAAATGTCCTGGAAATCTTTCTGTTTACTCATGCCCTGCAGATACATTGCTATGCACAGAGACAGATACACTCCCTCTACTGAAGCACGTCATTTTATTTGGATATTTATGACATGAAAAGACATCAAAACAGCAGGGCGTGGTGGCGCACGCCTTTAATCCCAGCACTCGGGAGGCAGAGGCAGGCGGATCGCTGTGAGTTCGAGGCCAGCCTGGACTACAAAGTGAGTCCAGGATAGTCAAGAAGATACAATGCGATTGAAACATCTCTTCAAATTTTTTATATAATAATTAGCTTAATTTAAACATTCAACATTGTTTACACTTATCAAACCATGACACTGTATGCATAAATGGGCACAATTAGGAATTGTGAAACTAAAATAATAACAGGCTGGAGGTGTATGCAGTGCTGCTGGGCTTACCAAGCCCGCCCAAAGCCCTCTTCTGGAACAAGAGAAAATGATTATAATGTACATTTAAAGTTTAAGTTTTAAATTAACAGACCAATTCATAGTAATAAGTTCCCAAATATCTGGTAACTTTGGTTCACATAGTTGCCAAATGCATCCAAGCCTCCCAGATCTTCCTTCTACTAAATTGGTTTAGCACATCCTCAATGAACTAGAGAGAAGTGCAATGCATGATGGAGCAGCTAATGTCCTGAAGGGTCTAAGAGGCATCTGAAAGATAAGGCAAAATATATACCAGAACTATGTTTAAAGATATAAACCATGGCTTACTTAATGGCATTCTGTAGGCAGAGGTAGGTGGATCTCTGAGTTCAAAGCCAGCCTGATCCACAGAGCTAGTTCCAGGACATCCATGGCTATACAGAGAAATCTTGTCTTGAAAAAGCAAAACTAAAAACAAACAAAACAAGATAAAACAAAAAATCCAAAAACCACTGATTTCAACTGAAAGTGATACTTTGGTAATACCGCAAATTCCCAATTTTCCTACAGCATCCATGAAAACCAGCACAAACTTGGCAGATTAAAATAATACATGTTAGCCAGAGGCACAGGGGTACAGTGAAGGTACTTTCATGCCTGGTCCCTTCTGGAGGCTCAATGGTGGAAATCCATTTCCTTCTATCTTCCAGCTTCTTAATGTGGCCACATTCTGTGCCTGTGTCCTCCTGCTCCATCTTTAAAGGCAGCACTATCTCTTATTTTTCTTTTCTCTTCCTCTCTCACACTGAAGCTAGGAAAACTTTCTCTTGGTTGTTGTTTTTGTGTTCATTTTTTAAAAACATCTTAATTAAACAACTCAGTTAAGATCAATTGAGTGCAATCAAAAGGTCTATCTTGATAAAAGAAATGGATAAAGCCAAACTGTAAATTTTGCATGTATTTCATGTTGGCCTCAAATATAAAATGCTCATTTTAATAAAATCTTTGCTACTTTTATTTTATTCTTATCCCTTCTTCTGCTATCGCTTTTTCAATTATATTTCAAAATGCCTTAGATTCCAAACCATAATATTTCTTTATGTTGTATCTTGAATTGCTAAATTTTTGCAAGCTTTAGGTCTACAGGGCATATCTTCTGTGTTTTTTCATTATATATATATATATATATATATATATATATATATATATATATATATATATATAAAACTAACCTTTTTTGTTTGTCCCAAATGTATTCTGTTAGTGTATGGCAGGAGTATAGTGGTGTGCTACCGCATTACAACACTATTACCAGATCATATATTATACAGAGGAATTCAGAAGAAGTTATCACACACACATAAAGAATTCTCTCTCACCCTGAGAGCTTTGTCCTTTTTGAGAAAGGTTGAAAGAAATATATGGAAGTTCACACTAGTACCTTTAACAGCTTACCAGAGTGTGACTACAACACAACATCTGAACAAGGAAGTCCATGGACATTTTTGAGTGGCAGTCTGGAAGGGGCGTATTGAAGAGACAGAAGTAAAAAGTATTTGCCAAACCCGTTCTTATTAAGAACCATAATGCACAGCCCTTAAAACTGCCAGTATTATCCAGCTGCTGAAGATAATATACTTATGTTTAAAATGCAGAATGCACCTTTCTGTTGCTTTTATTTCACTGTGCCCTGGGAAGAGGATAACTTTTGTAAACGTTCACTTATCTTAATAAGATTGTGCTTTCATAAAAACCCCATTAATTTCATGATAAGTGTAGAGGGGACATAAGGGTAAAGTAAACAGATAAACTAAGACACATGATCTCTTTCCCACAATACTTCCATCTCACTCAGGAAACAAATTTAAAAGCATAGTCACTGTGGTGTACCTCAACAATTATAAGAAATTCTAAGCTGCAATATCATGGCAAAGGACAAGAGACTACTCAGCTTTCTGAGACTACTCAGAACTTTCCATGTTTGCTGAGCAGATGTATCTCTT
This sequence comes from Acomys percivali, assembly GCA_907169655.1. Classification (NCBI taxonomy): domain Eukaryota; kingdom Metazoa; phylum Chordata; class Mammalia; order Rodentia; family Muridae; genus Acomys; species Acomys percivali. The sequence goes on along the minus strand of OU015750.1, from coordinate 21,414,595 downwards.
TCTCCTTACCAAGGGAAAATGCTAGAGAAGATCAATGAGCAAAATGTAAGGAAAACCACCTAAATGAGAAACTAACTGAAGAACGGATTGGTGGCTCAGTCGCTGCTTGTGAAAATGAATCACAGGAAAGCTACTGAGCGTTGGAAGTGGGTATGATAGAAGATCGACCCACAAACAGTCTTAGGGTAGGAAGGTCAGGCAAATGCCAGAAGGATGATGGCCAGCAATCAAAATCAAATGAAGCTAAATACCTCAGGTAATAAAATGGAACTTACTAAAATGTCATATAAAAAGAGATATGACAGCCTCTTCAAAAGAAGCAAAAGTTGAATATATGTGAGCCCCACTGGTGCATGACCGTCCCTCTCCTGGCTGTAGCCACAGGCACTGGCATCTTTTCTGGCTAATTTTGTCTCTTCAGGATCTCTGAGAAAGCCTGCCATTCCTAGTTTATGATGTTCCATGGCATGCTTGTCTGCTGGCCTACTTCCAGAAACAAGGAAGCCAAAGGAATTAACAAGTGTCTCTGGGTCCATGACAGAAAAAAAATGATTTAAAGTTTAGGAGAGATGGGAGGGGACTCAAGTTCTAGATCATTGCTCCCACACCCGTGACTATTGGTACATCAAAAACCACCACCACAAAAAAAAAAAAAAAAAAAAAAAAAAAAAAGCAGAATGCATAACGTTGATCAAGACAGCACACTTCCAGTAGACTTCTCTGCTCTTCATCCTCCCAAAACCTGGCCAAACATGCACAACTATATCCAGTTCCCCAGAACGTGAGGCAAAACAAACAGATCACAGCGCTACAGTCAGTAGATGAATGCAACACAGTTTTAATAAGATGAGGAAAAAAAAGTGTGTTTCTGAGACTCTAGACCTATACTATGGTATAATGGTCTGGAAGTCTAATTGAAAATCCCCCACATTAGACCAAATTAAAGAATACAGAAGGATACAGAAAAATTAAAAACTGTAAGAATGGAACAGAGCATGCAGAAAGCACTTAAGGACTATAATCCACAGTAGGGATGAAAACCAGTATTTTCTGTGATTCACAGTGAACAAAATTTAAAAATGCAAAAAAAAAAGTAACCAAAGATTTAGAGAAAATGCAGTAGTTCAAAGCTGCTAAAAGAATATCAATACAAATAAATGTAAAAAGCTAAACAAACTTTTCAAATACAAATTTAACAATAGCGAGGCCTATGGTTTAAGTGTTTTTTTTTAACTGCATTCTATTTTATTTATTTATTTATTTATTTTATTTTTAATTAATTTATTCTTGTTACATCTCTATGGTTATCCCATCCCTTGTATCCTCCCATTCTCCCCTCCCTCTCATTTTCCCCTTATTCCCCTCCCCTATGACTGTTCCTCAGAGGGATTACCTCCCTCTGTATATGCTCATAGGGTATCAAGTCTCTTCTCAGTGACCTGCTGTCCTTCCTCTGAGTGCCACTAGGTCTCCCCCACCAGGGAACATAGTCAAATGTGAGGCACCAGAGTACTTGAGAAAGTCAAATCCCTCTCTCCACTCAAGTGTGGAGACTGTCTTGTCCATGGGCTAGATCAGGGTAGGGGTTTAAATTTTTCCGCCTGTATTGTCCTTGGCTAGGGCCTTAGTTTGAGCGGGACTCCATGACCCAAATCTGCCTATCATAATGTTCTACTTGTAGGTTTCTAGAACCCACTGGATCCTTCTACATTGCTATTCTTAACTAAACAGAGAATTCTCAACAGAAGAATATCAAATGGCTGAGAAACACTTAAAGAAATGCTCAACCTCCTTAGTCATCAGGGAAATGCAAATCAAAACAACTCTGAGATTCCATCTTACACCCGTCAGAATGGCTAAGATCAAAAACTCAAGCGACACCACATGATGGAGAGGATGTGGGGAGAGAGGAACACTCCTTCATTGCTGGTGGGAATGCAAACTAGTACAACCACTTTGGAAATCTATCTGGTGCTATCTCAGAAAACTGGGAATAGGGCTTCCTCAAGACCCAGCTATTCCACTCCTTGGAATATACCCAGAAGATGCACCAGCACACAGCAAGAAAATTTGCTCAACCATGTTCATAGCAGCCTTATTCATAATAGCCAGATCATGGAAACAGCCTAAATGTCCCTCAGTAGAAGAATGGATAAAGAAACTGTGGTACATATATACTATGGAATACTACTCAGCTATTAAAAACAAGGAATTCCCGAAATTTGTGGATAAATGGATTGAGCTAGAGATGATCATAATGAGTGAGTTAACCCAGAAGCAGAAAGACTCAAATGGTATATACTCACTTATATCTGCATACTAGATGAGAGAACAATGGGTTTAAGTGTTTTTTATTCCTTCTAAATCTCTACTTTAAACATGAGAACCACTGCTGACGTTAGGATACAGGTGTTTGGGCTAAAGTAAGACTTACCTTGTGAATGGACTAGTGGACCTGTCTAACAGATAGCCACTTTTACTTTCACATCTCTTTCTTGGCCTTATTCGCCTGATGACTCCACCATTTTTGTGATGTGACAAGAGGCACATGCTAGAGGCTGATTCTTTAATCTAAGACTTCATGGCCTGCAAAATTTTGTGCCAGTAAATTTATTTTCATTCTTACTAGCCAATCTATGACCTTCGCTCTTAACCATGGAAATAGAGTAAGACAGTAAGGAAAACCTAATGATGTTATATTGATTGCATAGAAATGATGTGAATATGTTGAAGAATTAGTAATGGTGTTAAAAATGGTAAGCTTATAGAGACTACATTAGTGCATAGTGTCAGCACATTAAGTTATGAACTTGTGAGAAAAACATGTTCAATCACATCACTGTGACAGCCAGAAAATTGTGAGTAAGTATACATAAGGTTTCAAAGATGAACAGAAAAATGAAAGGAACCTTGTGGATATAGCTGTATTGAAGTTTGTATGTATGTATGTATATATGTATGTATGTGTGTATACATGTGTAGATATGTATATATACATATGTGTATATATACATACATACATTCAAACTCCAACTGAATAGTTTAACGGTTTAATGCATTACTGAAGAATAGGAGAGATGGCTTTCCTTGGGGGAAAGCATATCAATAGGTTATTTAGTGGTGAATGATCAGCACATAAAATATACATGTAGGTAGCTTTTTCCATACCAAGGAGGTAATATTTTGGAATATATATGCATATGCATACACATATATACATGCAATAAGAATTAGTTTTATGTTATTTTTTTAAGAAACTGAATTTGAAAGAGAATAGAGAAGAGTATATGGGAAAGTTTGAACTGAGGAAAGGGAAGTGTTGTAATTAAATCACAATCTCATAAAAAGTTTAAGGGAATAAAAGAACAAAGGGAAAAATTAGGGAGTATAATGTAATTTTTTAAACAAAATGAAGAAGTCACATTGAAGAAAGAGAAACATTGGTGACTTAAAAGTACTTCATAGCTCAAACAAAACAAAACAAAACACAGGTGACTCAATAGGGTGGCACAGAACATGCACCATATCTGATATACAGGACAGAGCCTAGGGACTGGGATGGGAGTTACACACAGTGCAGAGAAGAGGTGGGTCCAGCCTCAGGCTATCCAACTGGCTCATGGAGGATGGGTGCGTAGTCCCCAGAGTCTGGACCCATACCAACTTATGAGCAGCAGCCCTGCTCTATATTATGGACTCTGTATCTGGGACTGAACTGTGTACAGTGAAGGACCAGAGTTTGGATTTGCTGACCTGGGGAAAACTCAGGAAAATGGGTAGATTTGACCTCAGACTGTCCTGCCAGTGCACAGAAGGCCCCAGGAGCTGGGTGACCACACTGGCATAGTATCCAAAGTCCAGCATAGCCTATCCTGCAGTGTCTTACCTGC
>OU015750.1:21395745-21410695 GCA_907169655.1 Acomys percivali | reverse complement strand
TCTCTCTCTCTCTCTCTCTCTCTCTCTCTCTCTCTCTGACTGATGGGTGGGCTACAAAAACAGCATCAGTGTCTGCTGGCCCAGGGGGAGCCAAGGGTGTCCAAGGAATGACACAGGACCCATACGGGGACCCAGGTGACTATGGACACGTTATATAGCTACATCTCCATAGCCATACCCTCTAATGACTGATCTAAGTCAGCAAAGCCTGATTGGATTGGGCAGAAACTCAGCCAGGCACCCCAGCCAACTATTCCCCCATGCTTGGGTGGGACTGAACTAGCCAGAACAGATCAAGCAGAAGCCTAGCCAACCACCACAAGCTAGAGGGGGTTCTAGCACACTATAGTAGACTTAGCCTAGGCCCACAAAGCCCCAGTGCCCAGGGACAGGATTTTCAAAGCTCATCCAAAGGCAGGATAACTGGCTTTATCTACACTACCTCGAACTAGCCCTTGGGCTGCAGAGCACCAACATGGCCCTCTGCTGGCCCAGTGGGGAGCCCAGGGTGTGGAGCAAAGACTCCTGGAACTGAAACCAGTTCACCTGCCTGATCCAGGGAAGGGTTTTCTGATCATCACTGGGGAGGGTTCTCGACCTATAGACACTCACAAAAGAACTCAAAAGAATTGGTCTCAATGACCAGTGAACGATGACAGAAACTACCTGCAAATTTCAGAGAGAGCAAGATGACTCAAGGCCAGCATAAAAACATAAACAACAAAAACCAAAAAAACATGGCATCTCCAGATCCCAGGTATCACAAACAATTCAACCCTGGGAACTCAAACAAAATGAATCACAAGAAAATGACTTCAAATCCTTGGTAATGAAGATGATAATGGAGAAAACAATAAAATTGGTAAACAAATGCAGGAAGATACAGCCAAACAGATTGAGAACATTAAAGAGGCTTGTAGAGAGGAAATGAAGAAATCACTAGAAGAAATTCATGAAAATACAAACAATCATATGAAGGAAGTCCATAAAACAGTTCAAGATCTGAAGATGAAAATACAAAAGAAAAGCAGAGAAAGAAGAAAGCTAGGAATGAGGGCACATAGAGAAGAAAGCAGGAAATACAGATGTAAGCTTTCCTAACCGAATTCAAGAGATAGAGGAAAGAATCTCAGAGGTAGCCTATACAGTAGAAGAGCATGATGCAACCATCAAAGAAAATGCTAAACCTGAAAAATTCCTGACACAAGACATCCAAGAAATCAAGGACACCATGAGAAGATGAAACATGAGGATAATAGGAATTGTGAAAGAGAAGATGGCCAACTCCAAGGCCCAGAAAATATTTTCAACAACATCATAGAAGAAAATTTCCACAATTTAAAGAAGGAGATGCATATAAACATACAAGAAGCCTACCGAACAACAAAGAGAATAGACCAGAAAAGAAAATCTTTTGCTACATAATAATCAAAATACAAAATGTACAGAACGAAGAAAAAAATTAAAGTGACAAGGAAAAAGGCCAAGTAACATATAATGGCAAACCAATCAGAATTACACCTGACTTCTCAGCAGAGACCGCAGAAGCCAGAAGGGCCTGGCCCAAACCCTAAAAGACCACAGATGCCAGGCCAGACTACTATACCCATTGAAACTTTCAATAACCATTGATGGAGAAAACAAGATATTCCATGACAAAAACAAATTCAACAGTATCTATCCACAAATCCAGCCCTACAGAATTTACTATAAGGATAACTCCAACCCAAAGTGATAAACTACATCCAAAATAACACAGGAAATAGATAACTTCACTATTGTAAAACATAACTTCACAAACACTCTACTGAAACCAAAATCAAAATGAAGTGACTTAACAGTCACTGGTGATTAATATCTCTCAACATCAATGATCTCAATTCTCCAATAAAAAGACACAGAATAACTGAATGGATGCATAAACAAGACCCACCATTCTTCTGCATTAAAGAAACATATCTCTGACACAAGATAGATATTACCTCAGAGAAAATGACTGGAAAAAGGTATTCCAAGCAAACAGACACGAGAAGCAAGCTTGTGTAGCCATTTTAATATCTAATAAATTAGACTTTCAAGCAATATTAATCAAAAGATATGAGGAAGGACACTTTATACCCATAAAAGGTAACTTCAACCAAGATGGCATCAATTCTGAACATCTATGTCCCCAATAAAGTGCACCCACATTTGTAAAATAAGTATTAACAAAGTTTAAACCACACATCGATACCCATACATTAATAGTGAGAGACTTTAACACCCCATTTTCACCAAAAGATAAGTCAACAAAGAAGAAACTATACCAAGAAATAATGACACTAACCAATGTCGTGAATCAAATGGATCTAACAGATATCTACAGAACTTTTCATCTAAACACAAAAGATTATACCTTATTCTCAGCACATCATGGAACTTTCTCCAAAATTAATCAGTAGGTCACAAAGCAAGCTTCAACAGATACAAGAAGATTGAAATAATATCTTGTATCATATCAGATCACCATGGTCTTAGACTGAACTTCAACAACAACAGAAATAACAAAAAGCCTACACACACATGGAAACTAAATAATTCTTTACTTAATGACAGCTGGGTCAGGATAAAAAGAAAGAAAGATATTAAGGACTTCCTAAAATTCAATGAAAATGAAGGTACAACATATCCAAATGTATGGGACACATTGAAAGCAACATTAAGATGAAAAATTCATAGCACTAAGTGCCTTCATAAAGAAATTGGAAACATTTTATATAGGCAACTTAATTACATGATCATCTCCTTAGATGATGGAAAAGCATTTGATAAAATCCAAGACCCATTCATGTTAAAGTTTTGAAGAGATCAGAGATACAAAGCACACACCTAAACATAATAAAGGCTATATCTAGCAAGCAATAGCCAACATCAAATTAAATGGAGAGAAAATCAAGGAAATTCCTCTAAAACCAGGCACCAGACAAGGCTGATCACTTTCTCCATATCTCTTCAATATAGTTCTTGAAGTTCTAGATACATCAATAAGGCAACTAAAGGAGATCAAGGGGATGCAAATGAGAAAGGAAGAAGTCAAACTATCCCTGTTTGCAGATAATATGATAGTGTACATAAGTGACCACCAAAATTCCACCAGAGAACTCCTATACCTGATAAACACCTTCAGTAAAGTAGCTGGAAACAAAATTAACTTAAAAAACTCAGTAGTTTTCCTGTATATAAATGGCAATCATGATGGGAAAATAATTAGGGAAACTATTCACTTTACAATAGCTACAAGTAATAGAAAGTATCTAGGAGTAACTCTAACCAAACAAGTCAAAGACTTATTTGAAAAAAAATTTCAAATCCCTGATGAAGGAGATTGCAGATGACATCAGAAGATGGAAAAATCTCCCTTTTTTATTGATTGGGAGAATTAGCATAATAAAAATGGCCATCTTACCAAAAGCAACTTACAGATTCAATGCAATCCCTATGAAAATACCAACATAATGTTTGAAAGATATTGAAAGATCAATTCTCAACTTCAAATGGAAAAACAAAAAAACCAGAATAGTTAAAACAATCCTGTACAATAAAAGATTCTCTAAAGGACTATCCATACCTGATTCTCAAGCTGTACTATAAAGCAACAGTAATTAAAACAGCATGGTACTGCCATAGCAATGGCTGGTTGAACAATGGAATCAAATCAAAGGCCCAGAAATAAATCCACACACCTTTGGACACTTGAGTTTTGACAAAGTAGCCAAATCTATTCAGTGGAAAAAGGATAACATCTTCAACAAAATGGTGCTGATTTAAGTGGATAGCTACATGTAGAGAAATGCATGTAGATCCATGTTTATCACCATGCACAAAATTCAAGTCCAAGTGGATAAACATCTCAGTGTAAAACCAGACACACTAAATCTTTTAAAAGAAAAAGTGAATAAGATCCTCATACTCATTGGCACAGAAGACCGCTTCCTTGAAAGAACACCAATAGCTCAGGCCATAAAGTCAACAATTAATAAATGGAACCTCATGAGGCTGAGAACTTCTGTAAGGCAGAAGACACTGTCAAAAGAACAAAGCAACAGCCTACAGACTAGGAAAAGATATTTAACAACCCTACATCTGACAAAGTACTAATATCCAAAATGTATAAAGAGCTCAAGAAATTAAACACCACTAAACCAAATTATCCAATTAAGGAATGTAGTTCAGAACTAAACAAGTTTCTCAGCAGAGGAATATTGAATGGCTGAGAAACAAATAAATGCTCAACATCCTTAGTAATCTGAGAAATTCAAATCAAAATGATTGAGATTCCATTTTACCCCCCATCAAAATGACTACAATCAAAATCTCTGGTGACAGAACATGCTGGTGAGGATGTGTATAATGGGGAACACTCCTTCATTGCTGGTGGGAGTCCAAACTTATACAACCACTTTGGAAATCAATCTGGCGCTTTCTTAGAACACTGGGAATAGGGCTACCTCAAGATCTAGCTATTCCACTCCTTGGAATAAACTCAAAAGATGATCCACTGCACAACAAGGACATATACTCAACCATGTTCATAGCAGCTTTATTCATAATGCCAGAATCTGGAAACAACCTAGATGTCTCTCCTTCAAAGAACAGACAAAGAAACAGTGGTACATTTACACTATGGAATATTACTCGGCTATTAAAAACAAGGACAGCTTGAAATTTGTAGGCAAATGGATGGAATTAGAAATCATCATCCTGAGTGATTTAACCCAGACCCAGAAATATACATATGTATATACTCACTTATAATTGGATGCTAGCCCAATAGGAATGTTCTGTGATAATCTTCACTTAGCAGGAGATTGGGATAAATGCTAGTACTTTCTATAGGGACTCCAGGTGATAGAGGAATGAGAGAATGGGAAAATAGAAGGATCCAGAGGGTCCTAGAAACATACAAGAAGACCATCAAGCCTGGCAGATTGGACCCAGGGGAGTCTGTTCAAACTACTATACCAACCAAGGACAATGCATGCAGTAGACCTAGAACACCTATTCAGATTAAGCCAATCAACAACACATTCTCCACAGTTGTGTAGAGAGTGGGAACTGACCCTGACATGAACTCTGTTCCCCACTATTTGACCACTTTTCCTTGGTGGGAAGACCTGGTGGCACTCAGAGGAAGAGTAAGCAGGCTACCTGGATGAGACCTGGTAGGCTGTGATCACATGGTGGTGGAGGAGCTCCCCTTCTGTCATATACCTAGGGTAGGGAAATAGGATGAAAGAGGGAGGAAGGAGGGTATAGGAAGACACAAGTGAGAGGATATCAATTGAGATGTAATCTGAATAAACTACTTAAAAAATAAAAACAAAAGTCCATAGCAAAACAACAAGTGACTCTAGAATTGTAAAATATTCAGATTTACTTTTTAAATCATTTCAAACAGAAGGAAAAATCAGTAGGAAAAATAGTGAGACAAACATAATATGGCCTTGAGATGTATGAGTGCTCAAATTATTGTTGTATGTCACCGTGCCTGGATTTAGTTGTTGTTAATTTCACCTGAAAGGACCTGGAAGACATTCTATATGAAATATGGATGCCAGTGGACATATCCATAGGAGGTTGTCTTAAATAATTCATGCTCAAAGACCCAGCCCACTGTGAGTGGCACCAGCCCCTGGTTTGGTGTATGACTGTACAGAAAGCCAGCTGAGCATTATCAAGAAATAAAATAAGCAATCAAATATAAGTCCATTCATTTACCTCTGCTTCTCACTATGGTGTGAGCAAAAAGCTATCACCATCTCCTGCCAAAGTGATTTTCCTGAACTAAAGGCCTCTAGTCTGGAACTGTAAAGTGAAATAAACCATTCTCTTCTTAATGTTTTCATATAGCAATAAAAATGAAACTAGAACATATATTCTTCTCAGAAAAATTACTTGAAAAAGAACAAGCATGGTAATCATAGGAGATAGGTATAGAATCTAAGGTATGAGGTGGCAAATTGAATTTAGAGACAGAAGAGAAAAGAGATTCTAGGGTGGCATTGTATGAGGAGCATGTAGAGTGCCAACACACTGGAAAGCAAAGCAATAGAAGCAGGTGTCTGAGATGACACAGTTGATAGATTATCTAGAACGTACTCAAATGATATTTCCCTTAAGTAAGGCTCTGGGAAATTAGTAGTTAACACAAGCCAATATAGGCAAACAAAGGCCAAGGCAATTGCACGTATATTTTTTAATATTTGTCTTATAAAACTGAAAGAAGATTTGACATTAAATCTTATTCTGAAGGATAAGTCAAGCTAAATGATAATGACAACTGTGCCATATCTAATGAATACTTACCGCATCCCCGTTACAGTTTGCTTGAATTGATTAACTCAAAACCCATGGTAGATACTAACATCATATAATTCTTAAAAGGAGAAAATTGTTCATTTTGGCTTTTTTTAAATATAGTTTTTAAAAAATACAGAAATGGGGGACTTTTTAATATGAATGAAAAGAGGAATCTACCTAAAGAAGGCTTAGGTATGCTGCAATAATAATAGCATATGGATGTCAATGCCAGTACATATTCTGGTAAAGTGCAAGAGCTTCTTGGACATTTGGACAAGAAGAAGCCCCGCTAGTATCAACATGACTCTAACAGTATTCACCAATGCACAGAGGTTGAGGGAACCCCTTAAGGATGAGATTTTGTATCAAGCACAAACAACAGAATAGACAAAACAGTTCCTTCATGTGTTTGCTTTCTCATTAACTCAGTGTCTGGGATAGGAGAGCAATGTGTTAAAGATCAGAGAATATAAAATACAGGTCTAATGCTGTTTAAATAGAGCATGTAAGAACAGACTTCTTAAAACATAAAAATGCTCAGGATATATGAACATAGACATTTTATGATTCAAGTAAACTAAGAAGTAATACCAAATAAATAACTCAGGAATGAAGAGCCTATTTCAAGAAGGGAAATGGAAAACATATGAAGAGAAAACACTCAATAAACATGACTATAAATTAATTGTGAATATTTACAAAAATTCTAGCTTGGCATCTGTGGTCTCTTAGGGTTTGAAGGACCTCTGTCCAGGCCTTTCTAGCTTTCATAGTCTCCACTGAGAAGTAGGGGATAATTCTGATAGGTTTGCTATCATATGCTACTCTGCCTTTTTCTCTTGCCGCTTTTAATATTTTTTCTTTGTCCTGTATATTTTGTGTTTTTATTATTATGTGATGGGAAGATTTTCTTTGCTAGTCTATTCTACTTGGTGTTCTGTAGGCCTCTTGTATGTTCATAGGCATCTGCTTCTTCAGATTTGGGAAATTTGCTTCTATGATTTTGTTGAAGATATTTTCTGGGCCGTTGAGTCAGGCATCTTTTCTTTCCTCAATGCCTATTATTCTCAGGTTTTGTCTTTTCATGGTGTCCTTGATTTTCCTGGATGTTCTGTGTCAGGAATTTTTCAGATTTAGCATTTTCTTTGATTGTTGTATTGAGTTCTACAATTGTATCTTCAAGTCCCAAGATTCATTCCTCCATTTCTTGGATTCTGGTAGAGAAGGTCACCTCTGTGTTGCTTGCTTTCTTCTCTAAGGCCTCTCTATCACGTTTTTCTTCTGTGTGTTCCTTTATCATAGATTCCATTTTCATCTTCAAATCTTGAACTGCTTTATTGACTTCCTTTATTTGCTTGTTTGTGTGTTCCTGACATTCTTCCAATGCCTCTCTATACGTCTCTTTTATGTCTTCAACCTGTTTGGTTGCATCCTTCTGTATTTGTTTACAGATTTTATTTGTTTCTTCCATTATCATCTTACTTACTAAGGAATTGAGGTGATTTTCTTGTATTTCAATTGTGTTTGGGTTTTCAAGGTTGCTTTCTGTGGGATAGCTGGGATGTGGAGATGCTGAACTGTTCTGGTTTCTGTTGTTTGTGTTCTTATTCTGTCCTTTAGTCATTTTACTATCTCTGGTGTTGGGAGGTAGCTTCTGGTGTCCTTTTCTAATCATTGAGAATGGATAGTTGGTGAGTGATTATAGGTTGCGTGGCCTTGACTGTGTGGATCAGGGCGTTCTGCCCTTGAACGGGCAGGTGAACTGGTTTCCACTACTGGAGACTTTGCTCCTTCATTGCTGGTGGGAATGCAAACTTGTACAATCACTTTGGAAATTCATCTGGCACTTTCTCAGAAAACTGTAAATATGGCTTTATCAAGACCTAGCTATTCCACTCCTTGGAATATACCCAGAAAATGCTCCACTGCACAATAGGGACATATGCTCAACCATGTTCATAACAGCCTTATTCATAATAGCCAGAAACTGGAAATAACCTAAATGTCCCTCAGTTGAAGAATGGGGAAAGAAACTGTGGTATAGTAACTCAACTATTAAAAAACAAGGAAATCCCGAAATTTGTGGACAAATGGATGGAACTAGAAACTATCATGCTGAGTGAGTTAACCCAGAAGCAGAAAGACTCACATGGTATATACTCACTTGTAATTCGGTACTAGCCCAAAAGGCATATCCCATGAAAGTTTTCACTTGCTGGGAGATTAAGATAAATGTGAGGACATTCTACTGGGACTCTAGGTAAGAGGAATATAGGAGATGGGGAAATAGAAGGACCCAGAGGATCTTAGAAACCTACAAGAAGAACACTGTAACAGGTGGATCAGGGCCCAGAGGTGTCTGCCTAAACTATTGCACTTACCAAGGACAATACAAGTAGTAAACATCAAACCCCTACTCTGATATAGTCAATGGACAGGACATTCTCCAAAATTATGTGGAGAGCAGGGACTAACTCTGACATGAACTCTGGTGCCCCATATTTGACAACCTCCCCTTGCTGGGGAGACCTGGTGGCACTCAAAGAAAGAATAGGAAGGCTACCAAGATGAGACTTGATAGCCCTTGACTATAAAGTGGGGGAAGAGAACCCCCTCGGTCATGAATCTAGGGGAGGGGAATAAGGAGGGGGTGGGAGGAGTGGGAAGATACAAGTGATGGGATAATAATTGAGTTGTAATCTGAATAAATTAATTAAAAAAGAGAGAAAGAAGAAAAATTCTATCATGAAGTAAAACAAAGTTATTGTGAACTTGACATTATACCATTTCTGATTTTTAAAAATCAACCATTTAGAATACATAGATACATAAAAGTAGTCATCATTTGTTTATCCAGTGACAGCACAATTTTAAAATATTGACCTTAACTTTATAGATTTTATAACTTCTTTCATGAATTGAGCAGGATATTTTCATAATGAGTTTATCTGGTAGTATGAAATGTTGTTCAGGTCTATCGTATTCAATAAAAATAAAATGTTTATACTATTTTTCCTACTTTTAAAATTGTTTCTGTTTTAATCCATCTGTCCATGCTTATCATTTTGGAGCAATATTAACATTCAAGAATAGCTACTTTTAAATAATGTGCATTGAATTTGCTATTTTCTTGTTTTTGTTTGATTCTATTAGTCTCTAAAATAATTATAATAAAACGAATCAATTTTTAAAATAGAGGTATTGCAAATTTTAGAAGTTATTTTAGGTTTCTGTTTTGCTTTCTTCTTGTTTTCCTATATATTTACTTTTAATTGTTTTATATGTATGTATTTGTTTCTCTGTGTTTGTGTGTGTGTGTGTGTGTGTGTGTGCACATTAGTGTGTAAATACACAAGAAAAGCAGAAGAAGGAGTCTGATACTTTGAGGATGCAGTTACAGACAATCATGAAATGACCAACACTAGGAGTGGGAATTGAAAAGCAATACTCAAGAAGAACAGGAAGCACATTTAATCTCTGAGCCATTTCTGGACTCCACAGGTCTATTTTTTAAATGTAGTTTTTTCCTATTACATTTCCAGATTTACTAATGTACTTTAATCCTTAAACTCCCTCCACAAAATGGAGCAAAAAACATCACTCCTACCCAACACTGAAACACAAATGAGATGTGATCACTTGGACGCCAGGTGAAGGCCTCGCTTCCGAAGAATGAAAGTTGTCATTTTCAGGCAATAAGAGATTAATAAAAATCACGTTATAAAGCATCAGGGAGGCCAAAGGGCCTCATAATTTCAGGGAAATTTCAAAAATAGCCTTTCTGCAATTTCAAATCCTTTAAACTCTGTGGATCTGGGGAGTAAACATTATTTTGAACTAGAAACAGCACCTTTAGGCCCTCAGGAATACATACAGTATAGTAATTATGGTGGTTCAAACTAAGTATTCTTAGTTTGGAACCATTCTTAGATGGAACCATAAAACAGCTATCACCAGACACACAGGAAGTAGATAATACTTGCCAAGTATTGGCTTTCTTGGGTCCATTTATGAGTAATCCTTCTATGTATTAAACTATGGGTTCTTTCTAAAGCAAGTACATTTAATTTCATCTGTCCTCCTGGTCTCATGTGGATTCCTTTGTGACACTAGAACTTCTATAATTTACTGATAGGGATTATGAGTTAGTCTGAAGGATTTTGTTGAATTAAGATTTTAACTGTACCATTATTTATATTGATTGTCTTCATAACCATTTAGCGAACAGACAGAGAGCCAGGTAGTAACACCATGTGACATGAACAGTCTCTGTATATTGCTAATGTCTCAACTCCTACTAGATAAAAAGTTCATCCAGGCTATATCAATTTATATGAGGCCTGTAGTCAACTCACTCCCAGGTTTACATACGTTTATCCCTTAGCCTTGCTACTTGAAAATCTTGCTTACATTTCTTTGCTGATGGAAACAGTCTTTCACAGCCTAGTTTGGATTCCCTTTAGTCCTTTAGAACACTCATTTATTCTAAAACTAAGTTGACACTTCATGTGACCTTTGGCTGGCTAGCAATTACCATGTTTTCATGAAGCCTACTGAAATTCTGAGTTAGAGATTCTGCCTTATGTTTGGTATCATTTGCTGTTGCTAATCTAGAACCATACTCAGGGGACTCACTAAGTTATGCAAAGTGAACTTTCTTCTTTATTTTCATTTTCTTCTCTCACCATGATTTTCTCTTATTTTCTAATTTTTTCAGTCTATAATGACCAAAGTCATCATGGTTTCCTTAATTCAGCCTCAGATAGGCAAACTAAATAGATTTAACAGCCTTCTGGTTAGACAGCTCTGCCTTCAGAGAAAGCTCCTGTTTTGATGCACAGGAAATCAAATCAAATTATAGGCTTACTGCAACAAGTAGGCATATATGGCATAGGCTCACTGCAGCTCATGAGATGAGAAACCAGCTAAGGAACACACAATACTAATTACAAATTAAAACTAGAAAAATAGAACCCCCTTTCAGACTTTTTCATGCTTTATGGTCTGACTTAAATCTGCAATGTTGCCCTACCTTTCCAGAGATATAGGTGTTTGCTGGCACTCTGGGTCCCAGGAGAGCTTCTTTGGCAGACTCTTTGGCTCTGCTAGGAAGACTTTTGTGTATAGAAGTGTAATTAACTTTTCCAAGAATGCTAAAAACTAGGGTATTGTTGAAAAGAGGGGAGAGTAGATGGCAGGAGCAGTCACAAGACGTAGTAGCCCCGTCACCCTTGTTTATGGCTCAACATCGAAGACTTCCATCTCCTCTCTTTGAGAGTGTGTAGCCCTTTGAGAACACCCAAGATCAAGCATGATTTTCAAAGCCCTGCACCATGTCATCACATTTCTCACGGCCAAGAGCCAACATTGTCATCACTTGGTTTTGTGCTGTTTAGGACAGAAAACGTGATTGTTCAGCAACATATAATCAGCTTAAAACAAATCTGTAAGATGTTATCTAAAGACAAGATTGTATCCAGGCCCTGGAACTGTGAGTAGACAAAGAAAATGAAAGATTCCTTTAAGATAAAAAAAAAAAAAAAAAAACTCTATCTGTGGCAAGGAACTTGAGATGTTGGAACAAGTTTCAAGTTGATAAGTTTCATAGTAAAGCTTCAAGAAACAGAGGAAACAGTCCAAACAGCTCAGTCACTTCCTTAGAAGCTGGGATCCAATTTCTGCAACCATAATCTCTGTCTTCCATGCCCAGAAATCACTTTAATGTGTTACACAGGGAAGGCACCCTCCCATGGGAAGAGAATTACACTTATGAAAAACCAGGAGAGCAGTCCTAACATTTGATCTTAATCCTGACTTAGATGATCTGTGACTATGGCTATGGCATCAAGTTTATTAACATATTTCACCCTTATGTGATAAAGTGGAGATAGCAACACTAGTGCAGCTAGTGTTTTATAGCTTCCCTCTTTTCATGTTTTCTGCCTCCATCACATCTTATGTTATGCTAATGTAGAAGACAAGAAGTTTACGACATGGCATGGGATTGGGAGGGGAGCATAATTTGCCAACATTAGTAAGAGATTGCTCTCCTAACTGTAGAATCCCATTCTCGTATAAAAAGATGGGTCCTTGTGCCTTCTGAATCAATGCCTCTTGCCCTCTCTGCATCCTGGGGACTTGCTTTTATTAGACTTTGCAAAAAGTATTTTCAGGACTAATGTTATGAGCTCAAACTTGAAAGCACACATGAAGCTTACTTGCAAGAAAAGGTACTGAGTGAGTCTGCAAAAATTGCATGAAGATAGCTTAGCCAAGTATGAATTACCAGTTATGCATTTTATTAATACTGCACTTAAGCCTCAGGATACAACCTTGAAGAAGTAATCAGATTACTATCATTAGGTAGATGATAAGTCTGAGGGTAAAAGAGGATTAGTGAATTGAAAGCAGACAGTACCTTCACTTTTAGAGAGGCTTTTTCATTGTTAAACCACCTCAGAAGGCTATGTTTTCAGCAATAAATTACTTGTGACATACAATTTTGGCCTCAAAGAAAAGCCTTCAGTTAATTCCTCATTGATAAAAGGAACCTTCCTTAGAAAATGGAAAACAGTTTCACAATTTGGAGACACGACCAAGGTGAAAAGGCTGGAATAATAGAAATCTTGGGCTGCACAGTACATGAGAGTGAAGGAGAACGTGTCCCAGGTAAAGTCTAGTGAACCAGGAAACCTGGGAGCCTCCCATTACCCAGCATCCTAAGAGGTAGGAGTATAGAAATAGCTTCAATGAGTATTGTATGCCACCCATTTCTAAGAGTATAAAAAGGAGATCGGTAAGAGTTGTCTTGGATCTAGGGAAAAGCAAAGACTACCTCCTAGAATTACACTGTCCTTGATACCATGCACTTGCAACAAAGTGCAAATCATTATGTGTACACAATAGCATGGAGAGTATTGGACTAGAACAGATGTCACTAGATAGCATTGTGAATGAATGTTCTTCCTGTGGCCCACCTAGCTACCATCCACACTCATTTCTGTGTGAATAAGAGTATACTTACAATATATTAATATATATGTTATACATGTGTTAAATATGATATATATTTATATGTGTTTTATTTTATAAACACACACATACACACACACACACAAATTAGTCTTAGTTAGAGTTGTTGTTGCTGTGATGTTGCTGTAATGAACCATCACGACCAAATACAACTTAGGAAGGAAAAGTTTGCTTGGCTTAAGCTTCCACATCACTGTTCATTACTGGGTAAAGTCAGGACAGGAACTCAAGCCGGGCAAGAACCTGGATGTGGCGGCTGATACAGAGGCCATAGAGGAATGCTGCCTACTTAGTAGCTCAGTTGGCTTCCTTATCAAACCCAGCACCATCAGGCCTGGGTTGGCCTTATTCACAATGGCCTGGAAACTCCCACATCAAGTCTGTATAATGTTTCTTGTATGTATGTTTTTGGGCTGAACCTTCAGCACTGAATGTCCAACTGTTGTGCTCTTCCCTGTGGAAGACCACCTCTCTTGGTCCAAGTTTTTATTAGTTGTCTACAATTCTTTATGTGGAATTGATACTGCTTGTTTATTGATATTATCCTTGTTCCGTTCACGTTCAGACAGATGTATTTGTAAGAGTCTATGGGTGTAGCTTCTGATATTATGAAGAGATGCAATCTCACAACAAACTCCCTGATACCTCTGGCTCTTACAATCTTTCATAGTCCTCTTCCACCATGTTCCCTAAGCCATGTATGGAGAGAGAGGGCAGGTATGGGTATGTGTGCATATGTAAATGCTATATACAGATACATATGTGTGTGTTTCAGTATACATGCCCATATATATGTATGTATATGTGTGTGTGTCTGTGTTTCTGTGTGTGTGCATTGGTGCTCCTATACATATGTCCCAGGTGTATGTGTGTTTTATATAAGTATGTATAGATGTATAAATGTATATGTATATCCAAGCCCAATGGGCTACACAACTGTGCATTTTGATCAGTTTGATCCATTTACAATTTCTGTAGTGTTTCCTGTGGCTGGTGTTTTGACTACTTTGTGGATTCCATTTGCTACACCCCTCCTCCACCCTTATTCCTCCTTTTCAACCCCCCAACACTAGGTAGAAGAGAAAGAGGATTAGATGTGAAAGAAGGAGACATAATTGTTAGACTCCTTCCTGCTGATTAGGGCTATTGTGTTCCTTGGGGTAAGTTTGACATTTTGTGTCAAAGTATTCAATTTCTTTTACTTGTTTCTTTGTACGTGACCACTTAACAAACAGCAAACAACTGAAACAAAAGCAACCAGAAACTACCACCAACAACAACAGCTGCAAAATCAGAAGGAAGAGGAGGAACAGCAGCCACTGTTACCCATTTTGGGGTTCTTGCATCTGTCTACTCTCTCAAATCCCCAGAATTCCAAAAGTCATACACTTGCAGAAACTATCTGCAGCTGGCAAAAATCACGCCCTGTCAGAGCACAAGGAAAATCATAGTCACTACTGTGTGCATTCTGAAGCAGCCTCATATCCCACATGTGGGAATAAAACAAAGACATATTCCCATAACCCCTTTTGTGTGTGTGTGTGTGTGTGTGTGTGTGTGTGTGTGTGTGTGTGTGTGT
>OU015750.1:21353355-21395735 GCA_907169655.1 Acomys percivali | reverse complement strand
TGTGTGTGTGTGTGTGTGTGTGTGTGTGTGTGTGTGTGTGTGTGTGTTTAAGAAATCAAAATTACAAAACTCTCACATTTCCACCTTGGTAAAGATATTTTATAAAACTGTGTTTGTTTTTGTTTCTCTCTTAACACAAATAACAGAGACTCCATTATATTCTTTTAATAAGTTTAACAGCACAAGAACTGAGCAGTTATTACTTTATTGTTAAACTTCTAAGGTAATTTGGCTTTCTCCCAGCTTATATCCCAGAGATACGTGTGCGTTTTAGCTTTTCCTACTTAAGCTCTCCTTCTCATGATGTCTGCTGTACCTCTCCCTTGGCTAAATCAACTGCTTCCTCTTTTAACTCCCCCTCTCAGGGATGGCAAAAAGAAGAGCCCTATTTTCTCCCTAGGTCAGTGACTGGCTGTCAGCTGCTTTATTGACATGTCAGGGGACAACTGGGGAGCAATGTTCACACAACTTTGAGACAGAAGAGTGTCAAAACAAGGATTGCAACCGGACATGGGGGTGTAGAAATCAGCATTTGAATTATATAATAACCTTATGCCTTCATATCCCCCTTTTAATGAAATAAAAGGTTTGTTATCTTATAACTACAAACTATATTTTGTGATAACAATTATGAAAATAATTAGGTAAACTTTACATTTGTATTCTTTGCACCCCTGAGTAAAATATTTTACTATGTATCAATTACCTATTATTCTAAATATTTTAAGTTTTACTGTGAGACTATACATATCTAGTTTTCAACCCCATCATACTTAAGAAGGAATAAATATTACCTATGTCAGAAGTGAAGGCAAGTTGCTTACAAAAGTATAGAAATGACAGAGCTATTTTGCTGCCTAGACAGTGCCCCAAAATTTCTCTATAACATTGGAGCATCATCTTTAGCTTTCTGGCTCAGAATATCTGACAGTCTTTTTGTGAAGCAGGGATTATAAAGGATTTGCCTTCATTGTCTTTGCAAATCTCAGGAATCAACTCGTCTCGTCTGCATCTGGCTTTATCCAGTTTTGGAACGTATTCTGTCTGTAATTGATGCAAGGACATTTTCTCACTCAGTGGCTTGTTTGCCACATATGAATCCTTTGATGCACTTTGAAGTAGAATGGGGGTGCTTCCATGACAGACTTGTCACATTGTCAAAGAAGCCTTAAATTAATAAAATCTTAACATGCCATATTCTGTAGATCTCTGTGTTTCTGAAGACCATCTATCTATATTATTTTAATTGCTTATTTTTTGGTTTATTTTTGTTTTTTTTTAATTTTTTATTAATTTATTCTTGTTACATCTCAATGGTTAGCCCATCCCTTGTATCCTCCCATTCTTCCCTCCCTCCTATTTCCCCTTATTCCCCTCCCCTATGACTGTTCCTGAGGGGGATTTCCTCCCCCTGTATATGCTCATAGGGTATCAAGTCTCTTCTTGGTAACCTGCTATCCTTCCTCTGAGTGCCATTATTTTAAAATATTTTTTAATCTGGCAATCTATTAAATATATTTTTGTAATTAATTATACTAGTATCTAACATGGGTAATAATTTGATTTTTTAATGCTAATATGCATTTCTTACTTTTCCTAAATAATTCATATTAGTAGCTTTCAAAATGACTAGAACTTAACTTTCCACTTTTAAGAATTACATAGATATAGTGCCTAAGTAGCAAAATATAACCTTAAATAGGTATTACCATACAATGATCTATATCAATGTAATATTTTTGGTTTATTAAAGCTTTTTGGTCTAAATGTAGATTCAATGATTTACTTTTTACTTATCATTCTTATAAGCAACTTCTTTAAAACAATAACAAGCATCCATCAAATCGCAGAATAACCAAAACTCTCTTAGAAATGGGGCATAGTTTTCTTAAACTGTTTCCAGCTGATTTGGGATGTAGTTTGTTCTTATGATGTTCCAAGAAAATTAGAGTTCTCCAATCTTAAGAAATATGTATAAAACTTTTGATGTCCAATTGCTGCATGCTGATAAAGTTCAGAGCTTAACTGAAGTCTGTGATGCTGGACTATCTAGATAGCCATTTTGAAACTGTCCCGGATGCAGATTTTTGAGGAAATAGTTACTGAAGCTGTCTGTGAGGTAGGATTATCTGAGCTTACTTACCTTGTCTTCTTTGATATCTGGTTCTCTTCCTCTCCAAAATATTAACTTTCAAAGATATTGTCCATTTGATACTAATATATGTATGGTCTGTGCAATGAAAACAGTTCAGTTAAAGATGATTTTCTCCAAAACAAATTCTTATCTATTCCGTTTAAAAGAATGGCATTATAAATCCTGAGGATTTTGTAGCCAAAGATTTATTAGCCATGTTTAGCTGGAGATATTTTTATGTTTCAATCAATCTCAGAGTTGAACCCATGTAGAGGGAGCAGCAAATTATGTTAGTTGTCCTCTTTGGCCTTTTTTAATTCTTTCTTTCTATCTGTAGCCAAGATATTCAGGAGGTCTCCCTCTGTCGAATCTGATATCCATCAGTTTGGATGGAACACATAGCATTTTGTTTCCTGTGGAGACAGGAGCACTCTGTTCTCCCCAATGCAGCATATTTGCTGTCTTTAATTTTGGAATTGGGACCTTTATATGCTGATCTAATTCATTGGGTTTTTTTTTTTTTTTTTTTTATAAAAGCCAGTATATCTTAGCAGGTGTGGCACTTGTCTCATTTGAAAATTCTTAAACTGATAAATCATTATTCAATCTATTTTGGGGAAATATTATATTTCCTTTATCACCACCTTTTAAAAGTTACTGTTAGATCTTTCCATAATTGTATGATATGTAGGGTTACAAGTTATATTTATAAAAGGTTTCATGACATGTCTAAAAATTGTTGTGTTCCAATGGCTATACATGTTGAAGCACCAGCAGGCCAATTTGCAAAGGCACTTCCAAAATAGTCATCACTAACAAATGTGTAACTTTACAATCATGCTCTCCAGAATTTAAGGCAAAAGCCCATTGGAATTCTAAATATGAGCCTATGGCATGGTGTATATATTTCAGTTCTCCTAACTCTTCAAAATGGAACACAAAAGTCATTGTGTGACCTGTTACAAGACAACATCAAACAGGTTTTGCATTTCTACTTTAGCATATAGACCTTCATCCAGTAATTGAACCTTTATAATATACATACAATATCTAGTCTATGTTGGCCTATAGCCAAAGCCTTTCTATCCAGCATCTCAATGGGCTGCTACCCTGCAATTTCTTCAAGCCTTTGTGCATTTAACTTATCTGGAACTACCTCTTTTGATGTTATTGTAAGTTCCAGATTGGATTTCTCTGGAGGTTCCCTATTTTGATTCAAGGTTCCTCCAACCTCTGTTCTATGGCTTTTAATTTATCAGCTATTTTCTCAGTCTCTTCTTTCTCCAAGTCTTATTCGGATTTCTCTAAATGAGAATATACAAAACTGAAATTGTTACTGAAAAATTATTAGTAAACCAAGAGAAACAAACTCAAATGGAATCCAGAAGTCCTGTGTCACTGTATCTTCTTCAATTTTTGATACTGAAAATAACCTTCTTTAATCTCAAAACCTCCCCCTAAGGACTTTCTTTGACCCAAGTTCCCTTCTAGACCTTACCAGTCAGATGCTTGAGGGTTCTCAGTCTCTCTTTGACTCCTGCTTCAAGAGTGACTCCCTCAAGAAATCATGACTCCCTCCCCGACTCTGGAAAGTTATTGGGTCCACAAGTGTTTGCTCCTCTGGTCTGCAAGACTCCAGGAACAAGAGCCACTTCTCAAAGGGATTTAGCTTCCTGACTTGGCTAGGAAGGTCTGGCTTTGAGAAGCTTGCTTGTGTTAAAGAGACACTAGTTATTTATTTATTTATTTATTTATTTATTTATTTATTTATTTATTCATTCATTTATTTATTTATTTAGCTAGGGCTTTAAAAAAAGAACTGCTTTTGCTTTGTCTCTCTGCAGTCTGTATCACTTTTTGTTTTCCTGTAGTCAGCTGAAGATGCAGCTGCTCTGCAGGGGTCTGTCTTATCAGCAAGCTATGAAGCCTGCCTTAGAAACTACAATTGCTCTCTTAATGATCAAAACTAAGAAACGGTTCTGTGGTTTATTTTCTATATAAGTCTGACCTCACTTGATACACCAAAATGTTATGGTTATCTTTATGAAACTGTTGTTTCTCAGTTTCTCCATTAACCCAGCTGTCATACAAATAATTCAGACTCCATTATATTATTTTAATAAGCTTCACAGCACAAGAACTGAACAGGTAATACTCTATTCTTAACCATGTAGGTTAATTTGGCTCCCTGTCAGCTTACATTCCAGTGAATCTTGCACTTTGTAGCTTTCCCTTCTCTCTCTCTCTCTCTCTCTCTCTCTCTCTCTCTCTCTCTCTCTCTCTCTCTCTCTCTCTCTCTTTCTCATGATGTCTATGATGTCTACTGGAACTCTCCCTCTCCTCCTTTCCCAGCTGGCAGGAAGTCCAGCTATATTTTCTCCCCAAGTCAGTGATTAAGTATAAGCTGCTTTATTGTCATATCAAGAGACAAGTGGGGAGCAGTGTTTACATAACATTGAAACAGTAGATTCTCAGAATGAGGATTGCAACCAGACATGAGAGGCACAGAAATCAGCATGTGAATTGCACAATAACCTTTTGCTTACACGCCCTTTCTGTTTTAAGCCATTAGTTGTGCTGTGTTTACTAAGAATTCTAAACAGAGATATTTTTAGTGAACTAAAAACTTTTAACATCACTGGCCATTTTTTTAACACTAAAAAGGTTTTTTTTTTAAATGTTTAATGTTTGTAATGTTTGTTTGTTTTTTTAACTTGTTTTTATTTACTTAATTTATTCTTGTTACATCTCAATGGTTATCCCATCCCTTGTATCCGCCCATTCTTCCCTCCCTCCCATTTTCCCCTTATTCCCCTCCCCCCTCCCCTCCCCTATGACTGTTCCTGAGGGGGATTACCTCCCCCTGTATATGCTCATAGGGTATCAAGTCTCTTCTCGGTGACCTGCTGTCCTTCCTCTGAGTGCCACCAGGTCTCCCCCTCCAGGGGACATGGTCAAATGTGAGGCATCAGAGTATGTGAGAAAGTCATATCCCACTCTCCACTCAAGTGTGGAGACTGTTCTGACCATTGGCTAGATCTGGGTAGGGGTTTAAAGTTTACCACCTGTATTGTCCTTGGCTGGTGCCTTAGTGTGAGCCAGACCCCTTGGCCAAACTCTGCCTATCATAATGTTCTACTTGTAGGTTTCTAAGACCCCTGGATCCTTCTACATTGCTATTCTCACATGGTTATCTCATCTAGAGTCCAATAGGGTGTCCTTCCCTCTGTCCCAGTTTCCTGGTGAGTGAAGGCTTTCATGGGACATGCCCCTTGGGCTAGTATGCAGATATAAGTGAGTATATACCATTTGAGTCTTTCTGCTTCTGGGTTAACTCACACACAAGAACATTTTGACTGGCCAATGTTTTCAGGAAACCTCTCCTGCTCAATTTTAATCTTTATAAGTTTTTATCATATCCCCAGATTTTCATTTTCTGTGGAAACATAAACCAAACAATGTCCCCAGTGTAAAACTTTTGCAGGACTTCTGTCCCATGTTAACACCTTATAGTATATAGGTTGATTTAATTCTACAATTTTTTCTATAACCTGGTGGCTTTCATCTCCTCTTGCCTGAATTGCCTTGTACATTCCGCTGTGGGTCCTTGAACTAAGCCCCAAAGCTGATTCCTGATGGTATGATATTGCCTTGGATAACTTCCTTAGATAATAGTCACTGATCCAATGATATCCCTTATCACAGTGCCCATGCACCCTGGGGAGCTTTGGCATTCTTTCTGTGTGATATTTAGGAAAACCATGGCTCTCCTCAACAAGGTACATTTACTTTTCTGGTATAAAGTATCCTATTTCTCATGGGAAATTTTGAGTTCTGAGATCATTAAAGACTTTTTCACAGTATTTTTGTAAACGACCAAATTGGCTGGAATTAAAACACCAGGCATTTTGATATCTGAGACCTTAATCTACGGCTTGATCTATGATATTAGCATGGTACTCATTTCGGTCATTTCCCTTATCCACTTGTCCGTTGGCACTGCCCGCGACTTTAACACCCTAAGAAATCTTTTACATTCGATATTCTGATATTCTGAATACACATTTTGCTGACACCTCGAAACAAAATACCCATCCCTTCCTCTCCTGCCATTTCCTCTATGGAATTTGAAACCCTATTCCCCATCCTGTTTAACCCCAAATTTGAAGCCACTTGTAGCCAGATTTTTTTGGCTACCTTGTGGGTTCCTTTTTTGAACCCCATTCTCCACCCTTATTCCAGCCTTGCAACTCCCCAACACTAGGTAGGAAAGAATGAAGGTTAGAGGAAAAAGGGGAGTCAATATCGTTAGACTACTTCCTGCTGATCAGAGGCATGGAGATCCTTGGGTCAAGTTTGATCTTTCCCATCAGGATATTCAATTTTTTTTCTACTAATCTCTTTGCACATGACCACCTGACAAACAGTACCCAATGACCACAACAACAACCAGCAACCAACAACAGCAGCAGTAGCAGCTTCCGCTGCTGCCATATTTTTGGGACTCTTTCATTTTTATACCCTCTCAAGAGTCCCCAGATACCAAATGTCACACACTTGTAGAAACTATTTGTAACTGACAAAATCATGCCCCTGCCAGAGCATGGGAAAAATCAGTCAGCTGCTGTGGACAATCTGAAGCAGCCCAATAGCCCATACTTTGGAATAAAACAAAAACATATTCCCATAGCATTTATGTATTTCTTTTTTTTTTCTTTTTTTTTCTTTTTTTATTTTTAATTAATTTATTCTTGTTACATCTCTATGGTTATCCCATCCCTTGTAACCTCCCATTCTCCCCTCCCTCCCATTTTCCCCTTATTCCCCTCCCCTATGACTGTTCCTCAGAGGGATTACCTCCCCCTGTATATGCTCATAGGGTATCAAGTCTCTTCTCAGTGACCTGCTGTCCTTCCTCTGAATGCCATTTATGTATTTCTTAAAGAAGCCAAAACTACAAAACTCTCACTGTAGGTTCCTATCTGTTGTACAGAGAAGTTCCCTAAATGAGGGCTGAAGACTACATTTATTTGTTAATATAAGAACAAATATATGTAGATTGTTAATAGGGGTTATACTAGATTAGTAAATTAGTAGTTGTAGGTTCTTCTCCAATAACCATAAGTTCACTAGCACTTAGTAGTTACCTAGGTTTCTAGTACAAGGTATGGTTCCCCTCTTGTTGAGAGGATCTTTAATACAATTAGAAAGCTGTTGGTTACCACCAAAGAATACATGCCATGACTATACCCGTAGGGTTATCATGCCAAGATGGCCATTGATGTAGTTCATAAATGTCAATCTGTGAAGGACTATTCATTGCTTTCTTACTTTGGAAGCTTGTATAGTACTTTTTGGTACTATGAAAATCTCAGGGAAGAGAGCTCAGGTCAGTTCTGGCTCAGGGAGTTCTGGGCCCAGATTCTGAATGGTATGGTATCTTTAGCAATGAAAATTGCCTTCTGCCTCTAAAGTTAAACTAGTGCAACAACAATAGTTTTTGTTTTGGGCATCTCTTGGAGTGCCTTGGATAACAACTCAAAATAGTGTTGTTATGTCTATTATGGGTCTTTTGTTAGGTATTCTTGAGTTAGTCTTTTGTGAAGAGTTGAACTTTGAAAAAGAGACTTTTTCTGTGGGTAATTTAATTTTTAATATATGTTGGCATGAAGCACAAAAGCAAAATAAGTCCAGATATAAAAATAAAATAAAATAAGATTCCTATATGTTAAAATCATGGCTTGACATTCCATGTCCTATGTATACTCAACTTGTTAGTCAATTTGATTTTAATTTTAAATACTGAATCATAGACCAAATTGAGGAAAGAAGAGATCTGCATTATCAAATGGATTAAAAATTAACCAGTTGTAAAGAGGCAAAGATATAACAGAGAAGCAACTGACAAAGCTGGCATGGTAAACAAAAACCAACTTCTAATTAGGAGCTGTTCTTGCTTGTTTTGCCTTAATATCAACAGTTAATTTTTTTATTTTGTCTTAAAGCAAATATTTTTGCTTCTCTTTAATAAAATTATTTTCTTTTAATAAGCTCATGATTTTCTGCTTTGCACAAGCCAAAAGACAAAACAAAACAAAACAAAATTGCAACAGATGAGCAAGAGACTAAAACCATAAGCTGAAATAAATCCTTCATTCAATTTATATCTTAGGGACCTTGTCCTGATGACAAACCTTTGACTGTGATTGCCACTCTCCATCCTGTGCTGCTGAGTCATAATGGCTGGTAGGTTAGTTTTGTTGTGTGTATTTTCAGCATATACTAATATCAACTCAGTGGACTGAGCACAGCATAGCTGTCTATCACACCTTGAGGTGAAGCTCTAGTAATTTAGTCTGTTTATTTGTTTGCCTGTTCTTAAGAGCTTAGAGTTAGGTCATTTAACATCCCCCAACTTGAGTCTTACCGAGGCTGATTGATAGGGGCTGTGACCTTCTCCTGGCTTCTCTCTCCCTCCCTTTGGGACTCACCAGACCCAGGATCCCTTGTTATCACAGACCTTTTAACTGATCCATATGGTGTGGAGACAAGGGAACCTACTTGTACTAATTTTACAGAGAAAGAAATATATAGCAAATAAAACTTAAAGAACTTACCTAAGGTCACACAGCTAGAAGAGGCTTGATTTGAGGTAAGGTGGCTACAGATGCCAAGCGTCTGTTCAACACAAGATGCTACGTTTCCATTTTAAAAGTGTCTGTGCACATTTACAACAAATTAAACAAGGACTATGCCCTTAAGAAACTGACAAGAATTTAGCATCCTAACAATTAACGCTCTGAATGTGGCGTACAGATCCCCAGCATTGATCAATATTTCTCACCTGTTTCCCAGGAAGCATGATAGATACCATGTCTACGCAGGGCTGTCATTCACTTTGGCAGACATAGAGTTTCTTCTGTTTGAATTATACCTATGATGTATTCCTGTAAGCTTACTAACCGTTTGATGATCAGGACACTTAATCACCTCAGCCCAGAGGTTCGACAGAGACCTAAGCCAGGGCAAGATGAATAGATATGTGGTTATCTCTGACAAGTTCTTCTCCACTCTGCCCCTCCACAGCACTGAACCTCGTGGAGACCTCAAACAGGTACAATGGGCTTGGTTATGCTCATTCTCATCTCAGGGAAGTTTTCCACTTACGATAATAACTTGCATTTGCACAGCACCTGCCTGCTTTCCAAGCCAGACTTTGACTTCCAAGGTGAGCATCTGCTAGTAGGAATATGCAATTAACAAGATGAAAAGCATGAGGCAAAAAGCTAGAAAAACCTTAAGGAGTTTGTGTCTTTTCAGAGTAGTGAGTGGGGCACTTGGAGTTATAAATTTTTATACATGTTCTATCCTACTTCACGGATTTAAATGATGATTATAGTTGTTTGTTTTTGTTGTAAAAGTTTTAATTTTAAAAATATAATTTAATAAAAATTAAAGAATACGCCCAAGGTCACACAGGTAACAGACACACAGATTACAGTTAGGCTGGCTACAGACTTTAAAAAATACTTTTTAAGTTTAAATTTTCTAGAATAGAAATTAACAATTATAATCACTATATAATTATTGCGTAATAAAATTTTAATGCTTAAATTTAAATTTCCGTATAAGAATCCTTAGGGATAACGAAGTCAGTAGCCCACTTTTGTGGTGAGATGATTGAGGCTGAAGGTTGACTAATTTTCCTCAAATGCATGAGTGTGTTTAGCAAACTGAATATAAAGTAGATCTTAGCAAAAGTTCCGTTCTAATCTTTCACTACAAATATCTTCAGATTGTTGACTCTAACAAATCTTCTAACAAGAAATGATTTAACACAAAATGATTCTACTGTGCACAACAATTAGTGGGTCAAGGATTCAGCGAGTGCCTGAGAAAGCAGTACAGCTGTAATGATGTGGTGGGACCCACAGAGAGGCAGAGGCTAAGGTTCTGCTCCAGGAAGACTCCTCCTCTTGCATGGCTGGTGCGTTAGACCTTTTTTTCTCCTGGTCTCTCTCTTCATCACTCAGAGGCTGGTTTTCCTACTCACTGGCAGTTTTAGATAGCCTTAGGTTTTCTAATGGCAGCTGGAACTCAAAAGCAAGTCTTCTCAGACAGAAGGAAGTAGAACCAGAAGACCAACTGTAGTCACATAGTACGGCTTCTTCTGTATTGTGTGGTAGAAGCAACTAATGGCAGCTCAGATTTACCAACAAGAAAAACAGCCCAGTGTGAGAACAGGAGGAGTGTCAAAATATTTGAACATATTTATAAAAACCAGGCATTTGCACTGCGTTGGTGGTGGGCACAAGAGTTACTTAATGGATCTTTTGGTTCAAACAGCTGAAGATTTCCCTCACATGACTAGGAGTTGATGTCAGCAACTGACTGGGACCTGGATGAGGCTGATAAGCAATGTGTCAGTTCCCTATGTGGTGATATGATAAAACGCCCTACAGAAGCAACTTATAAGAGAGTTTATTCTGGATCATAGTTCCAGATACATCCCGTTCCTGTGGAATCATCACAGCAACAGGAAGTAACTCAGGATAGCCTGCCATTTCCCACTGATTGTCATGAAATAGAAAGTAAGAGGCATACATGCCAGCACCTAGGTCACATTCTCCACTATTGCTCAAAAATCCCTGTCAGGGAATGGTGCCACCCATAGCATTCAGACCTTCCTAGCTCAATTCTGTAGTCAACAAAATTCCCACATAGGATACACCAGGCCAACGTAATCTACACAACACCTTGTGGATATGTCCCTTCCAGGTGTTTCTAAATTATGTCAAGTTGATAATTACAGTCACCCATCAAAACTAAGATGTATTTTCTATGCACTTACTTTATGAATACTAATCTTATGGCGACTGGACTCTCTGAGAAAGATTTCTAATAGCTGTCCTTGGGGGCATATTCATTAAAACAGCCAAGCAAATTATGTGTTACTGCTCTAGACATTGTGCAATGGAAGCAAAATGCCCCCAATGTTGTTGCATCAAACTCAAGAGCTCTGGCACATCAAGTTATAGATCACAAAAAAGAAACTAATATTGAAATGTTAAGCCAGGTTTAATACACCAAGTACCTGGGAGGCTAAGGCAAGGAAGGCCAATCTGCTCAACTTTTTGAGTTTTTGTCTCAAGATAAAATACAATGAGGTTGGGGAATTTGAAATATGCCTTTGTGGTAGAATACTTGCTTAGCATGTTTTAGACTGAGTTAAATATTCAATATAGAAAAAAAAATGGGAAGAAGAAAAGAAAAAGAACTAAGCCGCTTAAGTAACTTGCTAGAAAGAGAAAAAGTCCCTACAATTTAAAAACTGAGGAGGAAGAGGAGGAGGTCATGGTTTTCCTGCCAAAAATATCTTTGGACTAACAAGATGGCACAGTGGGTTAAAACAGTTCCAGGGCACAATTGATGATCTGAATTCAGTTCCCGAAGCCCACTTAGAAAGCTAGAAATAGGAGTTGGATGGGACAATACATGCAGTAATTTCGAACCCCTACCCAGATCTACCCAATGGACAAGATATTCTTCACAGTTGAGTGGAGAGTGCGGACTGACTTCCACACAGACTCTGGTGCCCCATATTTGACCACATCCCCTTGATAGGGAGGCCTGGTGGCACTCAGAGGAAGGGTAGCAGGCTACCAAGAAAAGACTTGATACCCTATGAGCATATACAAGGGGAAGATGTCCCCCTCAGCCAAAGTCATAGGGGAGGGGAGTAAGGGGAAAATGGGAGGGAGGGAGGAATGGGAGGATACAAGGGATGGGATAACAATTGAGATGTAATATGAATAAATTAATAAAATATATTTTTTAAAAAAAAGACAGCTAGAAACAACATCATCATCTTCAATACCAGCACGTCTATGATAAAATGGGACTCAGAGACTGGAGAGATGGTCATATGCATATGGGCTAGTCTGTCTGAAATATACAGCAATTCAAAGCAATAAGATTAGCGCTGCGTCAACGACAAAGCAAAAGATGATAGTCTCCTGAAAATTGTCCTTTCATCTCCATAAGCCATGGCACACACATGATCATGAATGCATGTATATGGGAACACACACACACACACACACACACACACACACACCATCAAAAAGTAAATAAAAACTGAGCAAGAGACACACACAAGCACTACTTGAAAGAAGACATACATGGAAACACACATGAAGACATGGACATCTCACCTCAAGAAAATGAAAATCGGTAATCAGATAGGAGAACAGATATTTAGAAAGTTAAATGACAGCAAATATTCAGGAATGTATGGATCAAGGGACCATTGCACAATGTTGGTACAAAGGTAAACTGGTATAGCCATTTTGGAAAGTTCTTCTTCATGTGCTTGAGAAATTTAACCTATAAAACTTTATTGAAAATATGTGGAGTCCCAATAGGATGTCCTCCCCTCTGTCCCAGTTTCCTGGTAAGTGAAGGCTTTCATGGGACATGCCCCTTGGGCTAGTATGCAGATATAAGTGAGTATATACCATTTGAGTCTTTCTGCTTCTGGGCTAACTCACTCATTATGATCATTTCTAGCTCAATCCATTTATCCACAAATTTTGGGAATTCTTGCTTTTAATAGCTAAGTAGTATTCCGTAGTGTATACATACCACAGTTTCTTTATCCGTTCTTCTACTGAAGGACACTTAGGCTGTTTCCATGTTCTGCCTATTATGAATAAGGCTGCTATGAACATGGTTGAGCAAATTTTCTTGTTGTGTGCTGGAGCATCTTCTGGGTATATTCCGAGGAGTGGAATAGCTGGGTCTTGAGGAAGCCCTATTTTCAGTTTTCTGAGATAGCACCAGATAGATTTCCAAAGTGGTTGTACTAGTTTGCATTCCCACCAGCAATGAAGTAGTGTTCCTCTCTCCCCACAGCCTCGCCAGCATGTGGTGTTGCTTGAATTTTTGATCTTAGCCATTCTGATGGGTGTAAGATGGAATCTCAGAGTTGTTTTGATTTGCATTTCCCTGATGACTAAGGAGGATGAGCATTTCTTTAAGTGTTTCTCGGCCATTTGATATTCCTCTGCTGAGAATTCTCTGTTTAGTTCCAAGCCCCATTTCTCAATTGGGTTATTTGGTTTGGTGGTGTTTAATTTCTTGAGTTCTTTATATATTTTGGATATTAAACCTTTGTCAGATGTAGGGTTGGTGAAGATCTTTTCCCAGTCTGTAGGCTGTCGCTTTGTTCTCTTGACAGTGTCTCTAGCCATACAGAAGCTTCTCAGCCTCATGAGGTCCCATTTATTAATTGTTGACATTAAGGCCTGGCCTGTTGGTGTTCTATTCAGGAAGCTGTCTCCTGTGCCAATATGCTCCAGGCTCTTCCCTACATTTTCTTCTAAGTGACTTAGTGTCTCTGGTTTTATGTTGAAATCTTTAATCCACTTGTATTTGAGTTTTGTGCAAGGTGACAAATATGGGTCCAGTTGCATTTTTTTACACATAGACATCCAGTTAGACCAGCACCATTTGTTGAAGATGCTATCCTTTTTCCATTGAGTGGATTTGGCTTCTTTGTCAAAAATCATGTGACCATATGTGTGTGGATTCATATCTGGGTCTTTGATTCGATTCCACTGATCAACCAGCCTGTTGCTGTGCCAGTACCATGCTGTTTTAATTACTATTGCTTTATAGTACAGTTTGAGATCCAGTACGGAGATTCCTCCGGAGCACCTTTTATTGTACAAGATCATTTTTGCTATTCTGGGTTTTTTGGTTTTCCATATGAAGTTCAGAATTGAACTCTCAATGTCTTTAAAAAATTGTGTAGGTATTTTGATAGGGATTGCATTGAATCTGTAGATTGCTTTTGGTAGGATGGCCATTTTTACTATGTCAATTCTCCCAATCCATAAGCAAGGAAGATCATTCCATTTTCTCATGTCATCTTCAATCTGTTTCTTCAGAGTTTTGAAATTTTTTTCAAACAAGTCCTTCACTTGCTTAGTTAGAGTAACTCCTAAATATTTTATATTGCTTGCAGCTAATGTAAAGGGTGTTGCTTTCCTAATTTCTTCCTCTGTAAGCTTGTCATTTGTGTATAGGAAGGCTACAGACTTTTTTGAGTTAATTTTGTATCCAGCCAATTTGCTGAAGGTGTTTACCAGCTGTAGGAGTTCTCTGGTGGAATTTTGAGGGTCACTTATGTACACTATCATATCATCTGCAAATAGGGATAGTTTGACTTCCTCCTTTCCCATTCGGATACCCTTGATCTCCTTTTGTTGTCTTATTGCTCTAGCTAGAACTTCGAGTACTATATTGAAGAGATATGGAGAGAGTGGGCAACCTTGCCTTGTTCCGGATTTTAGAGGAATTTCCTTGAGTATCTCACCATTTACTTTGATTTTGGCTATTGGCTTGCTGTAAGGACAATCCAGGCAGTAAACTTTAAACCCCTACCCAGATCTAGCCAATGGACAGAACATTTTCCACACTTGAATGGAGAGTGGAATATGACTTTCTCACGTACTCTGGTGCCTCACATTTGACCATGTCCCCTGGAGGGGGAGACCTGGTGGCACTCAGAGGAAGGACAGCAGGATACCAAGAAGAGACTTGATATCCTGTGAGCATATACAGGGGGAGGTAATCCCCCTCAGGAACAGTCATAGGGGAGGGCAGTAAGGGGAAAATGGGAGGGAGGGAAGAATGGGCAGATACAAGGGATGAGATAACCATTGAGATGTAACAAGAATAAATTAATTAAAGAAAAGAAAAAGAAAAGAAAAAAAAGAAAGAAAATATGTGGAGTCAGTTTGGTAGACTGAATTCTGCATGCCAATGCCATTGCAGCTGGATTAAAGTGATCCATGAAATCATTGAGAGAGTACAAGAATAGGTGAATGGCTAAAATATTTGGTGGTCATGGAATACTACATAGTTTTTTAAAAGGTCATTGAAACAGAAAGGATAGAACTGGAGTGCACACACACACACACACACACACACACACACACACACACTAAGGTTTTATTACACAGTTTTTCACATCCATCTAAAAATATTGAATTCATAACAGCAGAGGAGAAGGATGGTTATATATCTTGAATATAGAGAGATGGGAAGAGATGGTCAGATGTATCAAATCACAGAGAGGAAGAGATCTTTGTTCCTTTCCCCACTGTGGCGAACATAGTTAGACAATGGAAAGCTGCACATTTCAGAACTGCTAAGGTAGTAAATTCTGAATGTTCTCACTAACAAAGATGTTAGGCATTTGAGGTGATGTATGTGTTAAATAGCTTTATTTAATTATTCTGCACTGTATCCATAGCTTATCACCTTGTACCCCATACATTTATACAATTATAAGTCGTCGATTTCCAATTTAAAACAGATGAAGAGCAGCTTAGATTCATTGGAAGAATAATTAGATTTCACTCCTGGTGTAAGGTTAAGTATTCCCAACACCTGCAAGGGTCACAGCTCCTGCTATCCTGGTGGCAGCTGAACATGCCGCACACATTGGCTCTGCACTGAATTCTGTCAGACAGCATTGCTTTTCTTACTGGTTACATATCACGTGAACAAGACACCTTTGAAGTCAAGTTACATGAACCTTAGCAGAGCTGGCATGAAATGAAAATTTCAGTTTTATGACATTCATCTTAATATGTTAGGTATTCTTGACCATTGAGATGGGAAGTACAAAAGCAATGTTACATGGATATTTATCAATTTAGAAATGAAGTCTGCATTGTCTAAACTTCAAAATAGAGAGAACATTTGATGGCAAGGTTGTCCAGATTTTTTTATTTCTGTTCTTTGTATCTCATAGTTTTAGGTTATGGACCCCCAACCCAAGACTGATTCTGTGAAGTTACATGAACATTAGCTGGTATTTGGAAAGGCTTGAAAGGGCCATCTCTGGCTTTTATCCCTTTGGGAGCCAATGAAGTCATCTTAGTACCAGGAGCAATGGACAGGCTCTCTTTCACACCAAATCTTCTCTCATTTTCTCTCTGACCTTCCCAGTGTTTATTCCCGCATGAATCCCTTGCTGTTACTCCTAACTAGAAAGCTCTTAATACCAGACCTTCTCTGAAGCAAGCCTCACTCTTAAAGTAAGGGAAGAAGCCAACCCTCAAAGATTAGAGCTAAATACTGGATAAGTTGGTTTGTGTTAGAAAGGCATTATTATGTATAACTAGCCCTCTCAGATCAGGGTTTATATGATCTGAAACACTCAACAAGTGTGTAAAAACGATTAACCTATCTCCTTTTGTACGTTACTTATACAATATTAACAGGTGCAAACAAGTCAGCTAAGATTTCCCCTTAGAAAGGTTTACTGGTTATTCACACTTGGTTCAGGACACTGTAATGCCCCATGTTGTCTACATGATGGTCTTTTTTCTTTTTTTTTTTTTTTTTTTGTCTTTTTTCTAGGTTTGTTTTTTAATATATTTTATTAATTTATTCATATTACATCTCAATTGTTATCCCATCCCTTGTATCCTCCCATTCCTCCCCGCTCTCTTCCATTTTCCCCTTACTCCTCTCCCCTATGACTATGACTGAGGGGGATCTCCTCCCCCTGTATATGCTCATAGGGTATCAAGTCTCTTCTTGGTACCCTGCTATTCTTCTTCTGAGTGTCATCAGGTTTCCCCAACCAGGGGACGTGGTCACATATGGGGCACCAGAGTTTCTGTGAAAGTCAGTCCCCACTCTCCACTCAACTGTGAAGAATATCCTGTCCATTGGCTAGATCTGAGTAGGGGTCTTAACTCTAGCGTTATGAACTTGAGATTTGTCTTGACTTTTGAAACATACTATTTTTCTAATGCCACTTCTGACTCAAGGGAACCCGGAGATAGAATACTTTAAGTGGAAATTGGAGAAAGAGGGGGATGTCTGCCTCCCTGGTATGCCGCAGGGGATTTCATGAGGCTGTGCACTCAGCACATCTGAGCAGAAGGGAAGTGCACTAACTATCCCCTCAATAAGGAAGTCTGGGATCTGCTTGGTGTTTGGGCTGAGATTCGAAACAATTTCTCTATTTTCCAAATAGTTCACCCCTCCCTAATTATAGCTCTCAGATGAATGTTTTGTTGCCATCAGAAATCAGGCAAAGCAGGAAGGAAATAATCATGCATTTTCACTTAGAGCACAGAATTTTAATACCCTTTTTCCTTTTTGCTAACAGACCTTTCAATTTTCCTTCTTACATGTTTTAAGTATGATAAATTTTACCTTTCACAATATCATTCCCCATCCATAAAATTGCACACAAAAATTGCCATAAACAAGCTGGCTGAAAAGGAACAAGCATATATTTTTAAGAAAAAAAATAACCTTCATGTTTACAGAAATAATAAAGCTCATGCAGTACTTCTTTTAAAGATCTTGCTCTAAACAAACTGAATTATTCATGCATAGAATTGTACAGCATTAGAACACCTGTTTTCAATCATGCATAATGTAAAATCACTCATTACCTCACAAGAGCCTCTACATTTCCAGCAATCAAATGGCATTGAAACAGCGAAACAGGTGCCTGGCAGGTGGATCCAAGCAGATGTTTTGGGCTTGCATGTCTTTTCTTGTACAGGTGTGATGATCTTGTTTGCAACTGCATAATTGCTATTTAAATAGGTAATATTTAATTCCTGTGCACTTTAATATTTATTTTTGTTCCTTCAATTCTTCTCCTTCCTTGTCACTGCCCAGGCTTGAGGTGAATTTGAAAGACTTCAGGATCCTGTTAGGTGGAGTGATGCCAATTAAAGGTGTAATTCTTTTGTCTTAGATATTCACGGCGAAAGAACCTTCTGCTTTTAAAGGACTCGTCTTCTGGGTGAGAATATGCATTTCAGCAGTGTAAATAACTACGGACCAGGAGATAAAAAGTTACTTTCCTTTCTTAGGTGTCATCTAGAAGTTATATTTAACTATTTCTGTGTTCATATCCGTAATTTTAAAGTCATTCAGTGCAAATCTGTTAAAGCAAATCAAGGAGCGAACAACCTTCTCCAGCTGCCAATACATACTTTATTGAACTTCTGCAAAGATAGCTCTGTGTGTGTCCTCCTCGTGAGGCATCAAAATGCATTTGCTTAAGCATGTTTTACTAAAACATCTTTAAGTCTCAGCTGGAAATAGGGTTTTCACTTCGCCCTGGATTTATCCAATATAAATTCATTCAAGCGAAATAAGAAATGCAGCCTTCAACCAGGGGTGTTGCAGGCACCTTATTTCTGTGTCTGTATAGTTTTTATTTTTTCTTTCTTTATATGACCAACAAATTCAGTATCAGTGAAAGGTGCTATATGGAAATCTGCAAAAACAGGGAGGTGTTTGTGAGCGCTGGTGTAGCATCTTAGCAAAGCCAGGCTTCTCTACAGATCCTTGACTCTTTTCAGGCAAGGATGCCACCCAAAGAGAAGACATAAAGTGACACAGATATCTGTTCTGCTGACACAGTTGAGGGATTGAGTACTCATGTCCCTGAAACTAAATCCACTCATGCAAGAGAATTCTGGATCATGCCAGTAACTAAGTAGGTCTTTGGCATGTTATTCTATATCAAGGAGAATCAAGCTTTTAGCCCTCTATATGTTGCTAATGTCACTCAGATTTCCAGATGTGGCCATACTTTTTGACAAACAAAGACCCCAGATATGTTGTCACTCTCAACATAGGTTCTGTCTATATAAAGGGACTCTTATTGCTAAAGTTAGGCACATACCACACTCTTTAGCGAAGACACCACAAGTGCACACCCAGTCATTCATATTAGCCAAGTGAATGCAAACAAGTTCAAAGTCTAAAGTTAGCTTACCTAATCATTATCAACAATTTTCCATTTCAATCATTGTAGTTTTCTCTTGCCTCTTTTCCATCATAAATATAATAAGAATGAAATACCTCCTACCTTGTATACTAAGCAAATCAATCCCAATTTCATAAGTATTTCAGTAATTCTATAAATGTGTGCATTACTGATATTTTATTGATATCACCACATGTAGTCATTAATGCATGTAAAAGATAAAGCAGTTCCAAACATGGCATTTTCCCCTTTATTGAAAATATATTTTTCTCATATAATATATCTCAATTATTTTTCTCTTCGCTTTACTCCTCCCAGTTCCTCCCAACCTCCTCTCCCATCTGGATTCACTCTATTTTCTGTCCTTTATTAGAAAACAAACAGGATTCTAAGGGATAATAATAAAATTAAATTAAAAAGATAGAACAAAAGCTAACACATCTTGATAGGACTAAGCAAACAGAGTGAAGTAAGTACAAGAAAATAAACAAAAAACAGATATAAACACGTAAACATAGATCCACTCATTCTTACACTAAGAATCCCACAAAATACTAAATTGGCAGCCTTAATATATAAGCAAAGGATCTTTAGGGTAAGTGTGTGTGTGTGTGTGTGTGTGTGTGTGTGTGTGTGTGTGTGTGTGTAGATGAAAGTGGTTTTAAAAAGCCCTGACAAGACGTTGTGAAACAAGGAAGCTCTTAAGATGCCCTTGAGTTTGTTTCTGTTGGCCATCCACTCCTGGGGATCTAGCCAACCCTTATGAGTAGTTTAAATGTAGCACTTTAAATACAATTACAATAGGCTTTTAATATAAAGCAGTTGACCCAAATACAGGACTAGTCTATTGTTAACATGTGCATGTAAATCTAAACCCATCCGCAGCACATCATCACCACTACTAATAATTGATTTTTGTCATTTATATTGATAGCATCTTCAAACTATTTCAATAGCTCAATACAAGACTGTAAGCATATGATATCTTGAAAATAACTGAAGAATAAATTACATCAGATATAAGTTGTAACTGGTTAGAAACAGAGAGAGAAAACACCAAATGTGGGCATTAATTATAACTTTTAAATAGATACAATAATTTAAAGTGCAAAGATGTCTTTAACTTGTGAATTGTCATGCTTTACTTAAAGGAAATTAGAATGAGCCAGAGTAGGGGGGTTCACAAGTGGTCAGAGCATGACATTTTAGCAAATGAAAATGAAAGACAATAAAAGAGCAAAAGGTAGTAAGTAGTAAGTATCTATGTTGATTCCTAGGCAATGTTAATACTTAGTTTTTCAAAAACTTTGAGAGTGCCAATCAATTTACACATTCTCCTAACTTCTCCGCCAGATATGTGTTAGGTTCTGCCTACATCATAATAAATTAGCGGATGGTGTTTTGGAATAAAATAAACAGCAAAACAAAACATTGACAGGTTCTTTAATTTCCAAGAAAAATCAGTGTCCTAGAATCCACATAGAGAGGCAAGTACTGTGATTATGAACTACCAGGGAAAAGACTATCTTTGAGAATTAGAGGTATTTCTATCCTTTACTCATGACTCTTTGTGAGGGTAAATAAATTATTTTATACATTTCTAGATCCCATAACCATGATTTGAGGAGTCTTGAGAACACATTCCTCACACTGAGGGAATAACGGCAAGAGAAAGAAAAGAACAATGGTTGCTGAGATGTACGCACATAAAATTAACTTATCTAACTCCAATGTTAAAAGGAGAGCAATTTCCAAAACAAGTCTTACATCATAAAACTAGAAAGGTTTCTACTTTCTAAAAGATGCCCTCCAGAGAGCATGAGGGTATGAAGTCAAGAGGCACAGGATGGTCATAGAAAACAGCATCACTCCTTTCACTTAGTCATAAAATACAAAGCCAACTAGACCAGCAAAGTATATACATTTTCTTCTTGGGTCCAGCAATCATAACATCTGTTCTGAAAGGAGACCATTGCTAATATCACAAAATATCAAAATATGTTTATTTCAAAATCAAATCTGATTCTTTAACTGATACACAAGCACATATTTGCTGTTGTGTCCTATGATGTTCTGATATATGTATGCCTGATATGATCAAAATAGGATACATTTAACTATCTCGAGTCTTTCTCATGTTTATGACAAAGGTTGTCACAATACTTTCTTCTAGCATTTGGGGCGGGCAAATAGAACACTGAGATGTCTCGCTTTGTTTCTAGCTGGGACTTGATGCTCACTGATGAGCTTCTCCCTGAGTCTCTGGTCCTTCATTCTCCTGGGCCTCTGTTAATGGCTCTGTTCTCTCTCTCTCTCTCTCTCTCTCTCTCTCTCTCTCTCTCTCTCTCTCTCTCTCTCTCGCTCTCTCTCTCTCTCTCGCTCTCTCATTTTTCGAGACAAGGTTTCTCTGTGTGGCCGTAGCTGTTCTGGAATCGCTTTGTAGACCGGACTAGCCTCAAACTCACAGAGATCTGCCTGCCTCTGCCTCTCCAAGTGCTGGAAGTATATCAGTGTGCCACAATGCCAGGCTTTTTCTAAGATGATGTCTTTTCCTTTAAGTGCCTGTTCTATTGTTCAGTTTACCAAAACAAGGCCAATTTAAGGTGTTTTATCTTTCTTCACATAAAATGTCAAGCTGAAATGTACTGCAGAGAACATAACTGTTGTCATTATTTATCTTCTCTTGCTGTTATAGATAGGGTCATGATCTTCCCTAAATCAGTCTTATAAGTATTTTAAACAATTTAATGACATCATACTTTTCTGCCATTTTACCTTGCTATTATAAGCAATATTTTTTAGCACCCATTCTCTGAAAACCTGTCTTGGGGTTCTTTAAGTTCTAAATGACTCCATTTTCAAACTTTTATAGTAAGTTTACTTTCTTTAATGCTAAATACTGGCAAAGACCTACTCAGGCATTGAAATAAATTACGGAACGCAGATTTTCAGCATTAAGCGGAAAATCAATGATCTATGGCAACATGTCTTGTCAACTCAAATTATGACTTGTGCCTGAAGTTAAATACGCATTAACTACAGCATTTAGTCATCTTGGCCCACTCTTCAAGGCTCCCATTCCTGCCCAATTCATCAAATGCACCCCTAGCTTCTATCATTTCTGCATGTAGGTGCACTGGCCTCATGTGCATGTAATTTGATCACTCACAATGTACCATTTGAGGAGACTCTACAAATAAACTGTTACCAGCCCACCAGCAAGGCAGAGCTTCTGTGTTCGAGGATCAGTGTGATATGGATATGTCCTTTGGTGTGCATGCTACAAAGATATCTTTTAAACCTGTTTACTTCTTCTAATATAGACAAGCTATTTTCAAATAAAAAGACTAAAAGTTTTTACTGATTAATTAAATTTAAGATTGATAAAATGTGTTTGGGGATTTTAAGGTTTTTTTTTTTTTCATTACTGACCTTTTATTTTGAATTCTAAAAAATTTATCATTTAAAAAAACCCAAGGAATAAATAAAAATACCATACCAAATTAAACAGACTCAAAGTCTATGCAACTCAATGAACTTCTATACAGCAGGCAAAGCATGTGAATGAAAGCTCTGGGCCTTCACATTTAATTTTACTCTTTGGTGCCTAATATATTTTTAAGTTAGCAGCCACCAAGACAAAAAAAAAATTCATGTCAAGAGTTCAAACCAGAAACACAGTTAGCCTTATATCCTCTTTCATAACCCCTGCAAATCTAAATTCAGGCACACAATTTGGATACTGAACTTTACATTGTAGCAGAGATGAGCATATTTCCATATGGCTGGCCCTCCACCATCCTATAATGTTTAAACATCTTAAAGAAGAGACATGGTAGGAAGACTTGCATTTTGTCACTATCTGTGGCTTTCTTTGGATTTAGAGTGGATGCATGTGAATGCCTGTTCTGTTTGGACCACATAATTCAGCATTTAAATTCAACACATGAATAAAGTTTATGGACATGGGAAGGTTTTCCTCTTAAATTGGCTTCCTCAATTATATATATTAATTATATATATTATATTATATATATTAATTAAACCAAAACTAAATTTAAGCTTTTTCTCTGTAGAAACATTTTAGTAAATTTGCTGCTTCAGACAGCTTTTCCTGCAAAGTACTTACCTAGGCCAAACCATCACGTTAATGTTGGTTGCATGTTACTTAGCTTTTATCCATCAGGACTTATCCTCTTAACTATGGGTGTCTACTATGCCATACGGAATACATATTGATTGTGCATAATATCCTCATGAATACTTGCATTGTTTCAGCATGTCAGACAACCTTATTCCTTTATGAAACACAAAAAGATATTATATATAATATGTATGTTATATATTATGTTATAATATATACATATAAATATATGTGAATACATATATATGGTAAATATATATGTATGTATGTATGTATGTATAAAATTTACTTGTGCTTCATGTTAGAAGAAAAGCCATGTCAAAAAACTAGTCTTAGCTCAGAAAATTTGACATTTCTTTTTCTAGAAAATGTACTGTAGACCCTGAAGCAGTGGTGCATGCCTGTAATCTCAGCAAATGGGGAGGCAGAGGCAGGTGAGTCCAGGACATCAAAGGCTACACAGAGAAACCCTGTCTTGAAAAACAAAAACCAAAACCAACCAAACAAAAAAGTGCACTCTAGCAAGCATGAGGGTCTGAGGTCGAGAGGCACAGGCATGGTAGATAAAAAAACAGTGTCATTCCTTCCACCCAATCACAAAATGTAAAGCCAACAAAGTAACTCAAAACTACAATCACGTATTTAATAATTCAAAGTTATTCCATTTGTTTCTCCTTTTTGAAGTAATTCTGTAAAAGATTGAGTTTACCTTGGTAAAGTGAGAATGGTATTTAATAACATCACAATCAATTTACTTTGTAATGGCACACTTACTGTGTAATGAACCTGAGAGAAAATGCTAATGCCAAATAGCAGCTCTAGTGAGGTGCTGGAGGTCAAATACCAAAATGCTTGTTAGTTAAAAGGAATATAGTATCACACTCAACAGTGAACAAATATTTACTGAGTGCAATTGCTTCTGAAGCACATATTGGTGTTTACAATATTTGACTGAACCACTGATACAGCAACAGCTGTCTCCATAGATCTTGTACTTCAGCACTGTAGGACAGGTGTCTAAATCGCTTTGGGCCAACCCCATGGTCTCCCTGGTCTCACTTGCAGTTCTCAAGGCTTCAAATAGTATGTAATGGGACCTCTGCATCATAGGATAGAGAATTATTGGAGAGCTTGGTTCTGCCCTCACCCACAATGGTTCCACCCATTCCTGTCTTTTGGGTTGCACAATACTAGTTTGAACCAAACAGCTATAAAGACATAGTAAACCACCTTCAGGGTTCGCCAGATGTAAAGTAGTGCCAGAAAGAGACAAATAAGATTCCATTCCCCCTCTGCAGCTTGACAGACAGTCTTTGCATGAACATTAGGTAATCTACAAGCACCTGTTGCCTATGGCTAAAGAAGTTATATTGTCGACCTTGTAGGTGTGTGCTATCTCAGGGCTCAGGCACAT
Organism: Acomys percivali; assembly: GCA_907169655.1. Taxonomy (NCBI): domain Eukaryota; kingdom Metazoa; phylum Chordata; class Mammalia; order Rodentia; family Muridae; genus Acomys; species Acomys percivali. The sequence goes on along the minus strand of OU015750.1, from coordinate 21,371,221 downwards.
TATATACAGTTTCATTCCAGGTTGCCAGCTACTGACGTATAACTGGTGCATAGAAAATCTGTTTCATAGAGATGGAAGAAACAAAACAGAAAGTCATAATAGTCAATAACTACATGATGGTGTCTATTAGAAGATCACAAGACAATGTGGTTAAAACAATAATGTGGGGAAATGAGGCCACTAAGTGTTGAGTGTACATCATACTGTCAAATTTAGCATATGTGACAGGATTAAACAGGTGAAGCAGGTCAAAAGCATTAGCAAAGTGAGTATGTAGGAAAAGACAGCTCCAGGGAGGAAGTCACCTTATCCAAAGTCCCCGGGTAAGAGTAAGGATGCCACAGTGGCTAGAGCAAAGAGAGGTGAGGTAGTAATGGGGCCTTAAAAATGTTAGAAAGAGCAGGTAATCAATCATTCACCCACTGGCCAAAAAAACCTGAGCGCTTTTCAAAGAAAGAAATGTAAACAGAACAAAATTATACATGAAAAGCTATTAAACCTCTTTAGACACCAGAAAAGAAAAAAAAACCAGAAGTGAAAACTAAATTGAAAATCCATCTTATCCAAGTTCCAATGAACAACATCAAGGAAACAAAACAAAAATGAAAAGTGAGACAATGAATGTTGGCAAGAAAACAGACAGAAAGGAGCCCTGAGCCCTTTGGTGGAAAAATTTGTATAGCCATCATGGAAATCAGCATGGAGTTTCTTTAAAAAAAAAATAAGCTCAAAGTAAAGCTACCATGTGATCCAGAAGTACAAGTCTTGGGTGTACACCCAAAGGACTCAAAGGCAGCATGCAACAGAGGTGCCTGGACACATTATTACTGCAGTGCTATTAACAGCAGACAGGTCATTGATGAGTCTAAATGCCATTGGCAGATGAATGTATATAGAAAATGTGGTATATATATATATGTGTGTAATTGGTTAAGATTTGGCTATTAATAAAAATTCATGGCATTTGCCTGAAAATGGATGCAGGTTTGGTCAACACGTTAAAAGAAATAAGGCAGACACAGATAAGTACCACATGTTTTCTGCCACATGTTAATTTAAGAAGCCATATGAAAGCAGAAGCAGGATGGGCTATTTAATAATCACAAGGGAATCAGCAAAGTGGAAGTGAATGAGGAGAGTGGGGGTGTTATAATATGTATGAATACATAATGAAAGCCATTCTTTTGTACAATTAATGTAACACATCAATAGTAAATATATAAGTGAAAATAAAAAACTCTATCTTCAGCTCTCGTGCTGGCAAGAACAGCTAATGAACCAATCTTTCATACAGACAACCATTTGCTGACCTTTGATGGCAGATAGGGCTGGCCATAGCAGCATGCTGTTTCTTAGACTCTGATATAAGGGGCCGAGATTCCCAGGATAATAAGGCATGACAGTCCTTACATGTTCTGAGGGGGAATCCTTCCACCTGGGAAATATGTCGAGGAAAGAGTGCAGAGGGCAGAGACTGAAGTAGAGAGACTCATCAGGGGCCCAACAGACAATCGCAGATCACAGATGATGAAGACCAGGAACAAAGTGAAGGTGAGAAAAATGGATTGATTCGGTGCCCTATTTTGAATTGACAGCCATTAGTTTTCACTACCAACTGTATGAGTAAGAAATAAAAGAAAAACATCAAAGCCTGATGGTAAGTATCTGTCAGAAAAAATAAATAAATAAATAAATAAAAGCCTTGGGATTACATTAACCTTGATTCAAGCCATGCTTCACTATTAATGTGACATTAGGCAAATTACTTAACATTTACATGGCTTCATTTCCTCGGACTAAAGTGGCAATGGCAATGTTTAATTTACATACCAAGTCAAAGTTGTAGAGCAAACATCATCAGGCTCTCTCTCGGCAGCAGTGCTGAATTATGTGGCTTGCATGGCTGTGCGTGCTTCTTGTTACCTGGCGGGATGAATTCTTCAGCTGCCTGAGAAACAGGTCTTCCTGCCATCTCACGGAAAATCTGAGCCCTTACTGCAATATTTGTCCAGTTTCACACTTCCAGCTTATGGGACACATTTGACTTCCTTTCAGACTCAAAAATTCATGATTTAATCCACTACACTTTTTTTGTGTAGAAAAAAAAATGTAGAAAATCCCATTCTCTGAAACAGGAGAGCCGATCAATACTTTATTTATCTATCAGCATTTATTTCCCTGTATGTAGTTAATGGATTCAGAATCTAGAAACTCAAATCTTAGAAAAAGAGAATGAAAAAGTAATAACTGAGCCTAGCATTATGTTGGAAATGGAATTAAATATGGAATCGAGAGATTTTTTAAACAAATTTTCACTGGAAAGAACTTAAAGAAAATACTTTTTAAACAAACAAAAATTCACACTGAATCCTAATTATTTGTGAAGACAAATTATCAAATGTAGGAAGACATGTAACCATTAATTCATTTAATAAATATCATATAAAGCCAAGAAGCATTGGTAAAACCAGAGGTTGAACAAAGGAAGCTAGAGATGTCAGCCCACTTGCAGAAATCTTTGGGATGTGCCCAACTGGGACTGACTTCAGTGGGGCTGAGACGCACCACATGCTGGAGGAGCACACACAGCACCTTGAACCACAATCCCTTAGGAGAAGGAGTGCAGCGTGTCTGAACTGTGGCAGGAATTTCACATTTGCTAGTTTCCTTTAAAGGAGATAGCAGAGAGAAGAAAACGGTGCTAAACACGAAATGTTTTAAATTCTTGTTTTCCACTTTACAGTCTATCACGGATATTGACTACTGTGCTGCTCGACCTCTGCTAGACTGAGAGAGCAGCACATGGCCTCATACTCTGAGGAACATAGGGAAAAGAAGAGAAAGAAAGAAAGAAAGAAAACACAATTGTGAAAAGGCTCAGAGTAGCACGATCAAACAAAATCTGCTTTCTGACAGAAAATATAATATGAATATAAGAGAACATATGTCAAAGATCCTGACAACACATGAAATATACAAACATATATTTGTATAGAGAACAACACACATTTTAATGTACTCTTCATAAAAAAAAATATTGACCTCTGGATTACTGACAAGATGAGAGTGAATGCATCCTAAGAAGGGTAACACCAGGTCTCCTAGAGACACCCATAGTTCCTGCAGAATCCTTGCTCTGCCCTTCTGGCTCTGATCCAGAGCTGGGTTGGCGCACCTCCCTGAGGCTGCCTTTCAGTGGAACTTGTCTCTGTGCACCTAGCAGTGCCTGCTTACCAGTGACTGTCTCCTTGACGAGCAGGCCAGGCCAGTCCCAGGCAGCTTCGCTTTCAGCCTGACAGCTGCATATCCCAGGTGGTCTGACATTTGAGATGGAGGCTGTGGATAAGATTGAAGGTGTTTTAGGGGAGAAGTAGGCTGTGAATAACACCAAGACTTCATCCAGATGGAATCACTCATGAGACAACCTGAGATGCTCTGTTACTGTCCATATGTCTTCTAGGTCTCTGAAGGCCAGCTCCATTGATTTATTAGAAGCCCAGTATTTATGTTTTTGGCTCATCTCACGGCAAACTACAGTAAAGGATTTATCAGAGATGCTGTTCTTTCTGGCGGTTATTGGATTTTTATAAGTTCTTTAAATAAAATAGCCTCCATAAATATCCTAGTAAACATCAGACAATAAAGTAAATATTTGTGGGGGTGTGATTCAGTTTATTTCCTCTTAATATATATATCACCTTTTTACAAGTTTCCTCCTCAATGTAGCCTCATAACAAAACATTTCAGAGAACATACCTCTTTTATATCAACAAATGCATAAGAGACCCAAAGAAATCTAAATTAAGAGGTATAACTGTGCTAACAGTATTGCTTAAACACAATTTTTCCCTGCAGGAAAAAAAAAAAAGTAAAAGAATCATTTCATTGTTTTTATCAGCACAAACGTTGTTACTACTGTATCTTATTTATAGATGGCTCTTTGAGGGCTGTGGTAATATTGCAAAATATCAGTTATTCCATCACACTGGTGAATTTAATGAACCTGAAGGTGTGTGTTATTTTAGCACTTGCTGTAGCTCCTGTGAAAACCCAGTGGTGCTAAAATCTGTAAACCTGTCATTGCTTAAGTAATAACCTTGTTAAAAGCATCTTCATTTAACTTGCTTTAGCTTCTGCAGGATGCGGGTTTATTTCATCAGTGTGGAGGTATGTGTTTCCAAACCAAACCACTTACAGTAAATATAATTAAATGTAGTTCATTAATTTATTCTTGGAGTGACTTTTATTTTAACACTTGGTTTAGATTAAATATTGTCTGGAATCTAGTACCTGTTTTCAGGTTTTTTTTAATACACTCTTAATTTCTATTGAATTTCTCTGGTTATAGGGGTAAATTTAGTCTGTACCAAAACAAGTGTTTGTTTTAATCTTTAATATTCCTTTATGTGAAGCCAAATAGAGCTCTCCCAACACCCAATATGCACAACACACAGGAAAAGAACTGAGCATGTTGCTGCTAATCTGCTTGCAATGGATTTGAGTTTCTTCTTGCCTTTTAAAAATATGGAGAAAATTGGATATTGATGGTAGGTGTTCAGAATTATCAATTGATTTTTCCAAGAGCACATCTACAATTATTGAAATGCCAGCCATAAAAAACACCTCTCCCCCCTCGCACTTGGAACTATGAAAAGAAAAGAGGCGAGAAGAGTGGAGGCAGGAGGAGAGTTGCTTGAATTTGTACAATTACAATCCTAAAGCCAAAGACCTTTAATTACCTAGACAGACCACCAGAAAGATGGGTGGTAAACTGAATGTTACCAAATACTCTGAGATCCTTGGTTAATGGCAGTAATGCAATCCATCAATGCTGTTGTACAATGCATAATCATGCCTATTAAATTACTTAAATGCCAGTGACCAGCTACTCTTTCATTTTTAGTGAATTTCTTTAAATAATGACTAGTCTATAAGTAGATTAAGCTTACTTTTCCCTAAAAGATACTGGTAAAAATATGATAGACATAGTACATTAAGTCCATTTTTACAGTGTTTTATTGTTTAAGTCTATTGCTTTTACTAGAACTTTAAAACTAAGTTCATAAAATTGGTTGTGTCACATACATTAAAGTCTTAGAAAATCTAAGTCAATACCATTCATCTACAAAAAGAATTATTTAATGCAAAATAAATTTTAAGCCTTGAATCAGAGAGTAATAACCAAATAAATTATTAGTCTGGCCAAGATATTGTCACAATATAAAAAAATGTAACCTGGATATTGATTTCTCTATTCATCTGAGTATTTTAAATTTAGGAATGGAGGAATGAAGACAAATAAAGATCTGTTGTGATCCTAAGACTTATCCTAATGTTAAAATAACACTATCTTTCAATATTGTTTTGTTCATTGCTTTGTTTTCATTGGTGAACAGAATATGTATTATTGTAAAGAAGCATATTTAAATACAAAGAGTTATTTTGTTTTAAATTTGAACATATACAATTTTTATAATTATCAATCCTTTATACTATCCCTGACTTCAATTTTTACAATTCAATTAATATTTAATATTAATATTTAATATTAATATTATAAAACAATGATATTTTTAGTCAACCTGAGCAAAAATTTAGTCAACCTGAGCAAAAAAAAAAAACCAATTTTTTTTGGCCTGACAACTAGTATAGTCTCTAAACAGTACCTGAACAGAAGATTATACAATCTTATCTTTAAGCATGTATTAAGGTTAAAATAATTTAATGAAATTCACACTTACTTCAAGGATTTTTTTAATTAAATCTATTGGTTGTTGCTATCTGTGAACTCTTAAGAATAAACACCTGCAGTGCTTTATTATGTAAAAAGGTGGTTTAATTGCATCATATTTATCACAGACAAATCAAGCCCTATTCAGGGGGTAATAATGACAGAGTAATTGAATCAGTAATTGGTTCGGGATGATTCAATATTGTACTAATAATCATAAATACTGATGTCTTCTGCTTTGATACAGGAGTGACATGGTAATAAAGATTGTATTTGAGCAATAAATATTAGTGAACTGGATCTTGTATTAAGGTCCAGACCCTGAGTTCAGCTACCCTCATCAGAAGCAGCTGTAAGACTGATGCTCCCTTGAAAACATATAGATTCTAGTTTATAATATAAATTTAATCAATGTGGTCTATTGGCTTTTCTTAACTAGACATCTTTGAAACAAGCATCCTTGGTGGTGAGGGAAGTGGAAAAAGAATTTGTTTATTTTTCCTATACAAACCAATCATTCTGGGAAACAACGTAGCTTCTACATTTGATTTAGCCAAGTTAACATGGCTGATGTGACATGATGACCTGGTGAGAAAAATTATTCTCGTGCCAATCATGTAATGATGAATAAGAAAATCTTTCCTATTTCATACTGTGTTCGACAGACAGTTGGCGGTTAAACAGGACTATTTCTTAGCCATTGTGGTAGCAGCTTTTCAGAGTCAGCCAAAGAAGGAGGGAGGTCCATTATGAAGAAAACAATGATACTTATTCACTCAACATGGAAACTTGCCTTCTAAAAGCATATTGGACAGCTCAGGACTGAAACAAAATTGGCAGACCCCCTTTTATCAGAGGAACAGAAACCCAGGATCAACATGACTGGCTTGGAATGCTGCCTGCGGGTGATGTATAATGGGTATATTCAGCCATTTGCCTCTTTTTGAAATTTATATGTGTTGGGGTTGTTTACTGGGTAACCATTCTACCCCTCTGGAAATGGTCTGCTTTGTGGGGGGGGGGAGTAGAATGCTAACCTACAAGTACCAATATAGTATTAAATTATCTAGTTATAATTCGTAGTTTGTAAAGCAGATAGCTGATATAAGATAAAGTGCCTATCTAATAAGAGATATTATTGTTATTATTAAGACATTGTAGGTAATAGTACACGTACAAAACCTGTTCATAAGACCCAAGGAATGTGACAGGACATAGAGCTGATTCTTTTGGGGAGAAAAAAATTAGTATAAAGGATATATTTCCTAATAACACATAGAAGACTATGGGAGCAGAGAACCTACTGATGTGATTATTTCATTACCAAATTTTACACCATAGTTCAGTTATTCAAAAAATATTATGAGGGAAACGACTACAAAACTTATCAGTAAGGGCCAAGGATAGATGTTTAGTTTACATCCCATCATGTATCTCTGTGTTAATTAGTTAATGGATCCCCAAAGATAGGTTTTTCATCTGACTTGTGTCATTCTAACAGAATGAGTACTTTATAAAATAATGAAGTTTATTTAGCTGATTATTCCGGAGGCTAGAAAATCTAAGATCAATAAATGGCATCTACTTGGGGCCTTGGGGCTGTGCAATAAGGAGACATGTGACAGACAGAGCTCCTCTCTCTCTCTCTCTCTCTCTCTCTCTCTCTCTCTCTCTCTCTCTCTTTCTCTCTCCCCTCTCTGGAGCTCACTTTTAGCAATGCCATTACTCCATTCACATCAGCTCCATCTTCATGGTTTTGATTACCTGCCAACATCGCTATTGAGCATCAAGCTTCCAACATGTGAAATTAGGGACACATTCAAACTGTATCACAGGCACAGGCAAGTGATGACTTTCTCCTTGCTCAAGTCAGTCAGGAAACCTCAGTAGGTGGGCGGTATACTAGGAAGAAAATGAATCATACAATATTGCGTCTGTGAGATTTAAACAACCCAAAGTTTCCCATTTAAGGGATAAGCTTCAACATTAGCTAGTGGTCTCAGCATCCCCTCTCCATGCAAGGTATGGATGCTACTATTTTCTCAGCATAAGCCCAATTGAGCCTGTCTAACGGCATCTACATTGGCCCATTTTCCACCTAGGTGTAAAGGATCTCATCATCTGCAGGAGTCTGCGGTCACTGCCAAAGGCAATGCTCCAACTCCACAGGCGAGACAAACAGATCCTTTCAGTTCCTGAATCACAGCGAGCCTGCAACACCTGAGCAGTGAAATCCTGCAAAGCCTTCATTCAAGCTCCCAGAACTGCACGTGTTTGCAGAGCAGAGTTGCCTCCTACGTGAAGCAACCTTTTATTGTTAAGTATGTCTGAAAGGAAACGCGCAGTCAGAGAGCAGGCAGGCGGGCAGGCAGGCACTCACACATCGGCCCAGCTCTAAAGCAATCATGCAGGAGTTAAATGGTAACTGTTTCACAGGGTCCCATGTTACCTTAAACCCCAGGAGCAGTTGTGGTTCACTGGTTTAGTGACATGAATGAGGAGAATATGCTGCACTTCCGTTCTCTCATTACACCTTAATTAGGACCTCAGCTAGAAATATCAACAGTCTTACAACTGTAGTTGACAGTATTTCTTATCTCGCTTTAATCACACATTGTACAGCTTACTGAGGTCGTTTACCAATGTTTCCTTCCTTTGTTTTCCTCCTGATTAAGAACCTCAATTCATACAAACTAATAAAACATCTAAAGCTGTGGCCCTTCAGTTTAAACTCAGCTCAGTGTCCAAGTATCAGTCAGAAAAACAGGTAAGAACTGCCATAGTCTATATACTGGCAAGGATTAATTACACTTGTAATTGAGTTTCTATGTTACTTTCTATGTTCGTTGGTCTTTAAAAAAAAAAAAATAGCAGTTGTGCCACGAAGACAACGCATGGTCTCGTGAAATTTTATAAATTTCTAATTATTTTTTTCCAGTGTTCAGATTCACTTTGACATTTGAAAGCTGTCTTGGGGATACCAGCTAACGCTTTTCTTAACTTGAGCTTTCTTAAAGCCTCATCTGTGAGGTGAATATTTGCTGTAGAAAACTAATTTTAATACTTATTTCTGAGGCGATTTTTATACACTATTGTAATGTCTTTATTTTAAACTAAGATATATTCATTTTACTTTTATTAAAACATTTGCCTTTATCAAAGCATTAAAATAATAATTCTCTCACAGTAAAAAATAATCATTTGTAACTTTCTAGAAAATCAACTCTTAAAGAAAGAAGACAAACAATACTAAAATTTAATCTGTCCTTTGGGGCATGAGACAGCTTATAGGTCTAGTGAGCCAGCTAAATGACAGACAGAGAAGATCATGTGACAAGAGTGTAAGAACTAATTAATCTCCATAAGCTGTGAGGGAGGGAGGCAAGATGACTTGGAATCTGATTACGTTATCGAATGTAAAGAGAGAAAATGCAGCATGTATTTTTCATGTTGATTTTAACCACCTGAGCCTCTAATGACATTTTGTACCTTCTGAGAAAACTCATATTTCATCTATATGTTAAATGAAGTACCATGATGTGAATGCAGTTGGTGTGTGAGTTTCTCGCTGTTTTAAATACTAAGAAACTAGATCATGTAGGAGTCCTTTGTAAAAATTTTCAAGTATAAATAACTCTTATGAAATTGGCTTACTTCAGAAAGGAAATTATAAACCCACAGTTTAAAAGAAACTGTCGTTGATATTTGAAGGTATAATAATTTAACAATTCCTAGCATTACCTTCAAAAAGATAAATTATGATAAGTGTTGGCTAGTGAACAATGATGGATGCCTTTTGTTAGACCTTAAGTAAAAATATTATTTAAATAATTCTAAAAATAATTAGTATATGGTGTTTATTTCACACATTATGCTGGAATGGCTGTGAAATGTGTGTATGTTTAAAATACAGAGATTTATAGGTTTACTAATAAACCTTATTAATAAAAAATAGTATAAATAATCAAATATCTACAAGAACATCATAGGGAATGTCACGTTTCAGTAGAAACACAAGCCACAGAATGCATTGCCATCAGATAATACATTGCACACTAGGAAGAAGTGGCCCTTACTCTCTCATTTTATTAAATGGTAAATTTTTTCATAGTCTCATTAATGAATTTTTAAATCAAATATATCACAAAATAGGAGTTTTGCTATTTTGTTTACAGAAGCAAAGTTTTTTTTAACAGTTATGGAATATTTACTATTTAGGATAAAAATAGATTTTTTAAAAAGAAAAAAAACTGAATGTTACTCAACTTTTCTCAAACTCAGAATCATACAGATGGAGTTTGTTCCTTCGTTGTTTTTCTCCAACGTCCTTAAGATGAATGTGGATGATACAGACAGCTGCACATGTAAAGGTATACCACTGCACACAGTGTGGAAGACAAGCTGCCCAACTCCCCAGGTCAATGGACTAGGCAGAGCACTGGAAGCCAACAGTGTATCATTCCAGAAAGGGGAGACACTCATTCCATCTGTTCCGCCTTTACACCTATCTAAAATTCTCATTATTCCTTCCTATTGTGCTCTCTTTCCATTTTGCCCCTTAAGTTACAGAAAATATTTCCTCTGCCCTGAATTAATACTGAGGACAGCTATCTCCTGAGTTTGATGAATATTTCTATTATATATATGGAAATATATATATATATATATATATATATGGTATCCATTCAAATGTTATCTCTAGGTTTTAGAATTAGAGATTACTACTGCTCAAATATCTCAGTCCACATTTCCAATCATTGATCAGGTCAATCATTTGAAGTTAAAAGAACTCTCACCAATGAATAATTGGGAATATTCGTGGCTAAGAGTGAATGAATGTGAAAAGGGTAACTCTGATACCACAGAGCATTCTATAGTGTCAAAGCCAAATATTTATAAAATCCTCTATGTGAAAAATAATTTATTAAAAATCTTTTAATTCATTCTGAAGAATGTTTACTGTATAAAAGAACACACCTGAATTATGAGTTTAAAAATGCATTCATTGTAGCAAATGTTAATTTTAACTAAGAGTCTATTTACCGTGTAATGGCACATAAATATCTGACCATGTCGGCAAACTCTACCAGAGGAACATCTTTCACTCTCTTAACATAATGAAACAGAGCTTGCCACTTTACATTAAGTAAAACCAATTAAAGGATATGAAAAATAAAATGCATTCTAATGAGTAGAATATTCAAAGAAAAGGCTGCTGTAATATTCTACACTAAATTTCTTTCAACTTTCATTTTATTTTTGATATTATGAAAATTTTCAATAGTCTTAGAATTCTGAGGTCCAACTGACTTAATAGTACAACAAGGCAGTAAATGTTTTTGGCTGATATTAAAGTGAACTTTCAGAGGCTTTTTTTTTTTTTTTTTAGTGCAGTAATTTACTTTCAATTGGTGATTAAACCTCTATGATCAGGAGGTAGTGAAAATTTTACTTGGGTCTGATTTCTGTTATTTTTTCATTTCATATCTTTTTTATCTACCAAGATATTTCCTAACACGTGTGAATTTGGATGGAAACTGACATCTAGTTTGATAACTGACAAATAGATTTATAAACCACCATTACTCCAAATGATGTGTTTATCTGTTTTTTTCTTTTATTATTATTATTATTATTATTATTATTATTATTATTATTATTATTTTATTCTTGTTACATCTCATTGGTTATCCCATCCCTTGTATCCTCCCATTCTTCCCTCCCTCCCATTTTCCTCTTATTCCCCTCCCCTATGACTGTTCCTAAGAGGGATTACCTCCCCCTGTATATGCTCATAGGGTATCAAGTCTCTTCTTGGTAACCTGCTGTCCTTTCTCTGAGTGCCACCAGGTCTCCCCCTCCACGGGACATGGTCAAATATGAGGCCCCAGAGTACATGAGATTATGTACTTAGTAACTTCTTTATTCATCCACTTATAGATAGAACATTAGATTTGAAAAAACGACTCACTTTAAAGCACCTTAATGAGAAAGATAGTAGGCAAATACTCATTAATATAAAAACAACTTCAACTATTCAAATTTACTACAGGAAGTTGCCTCACTGTGACACAGTATCACTTAACTTCCAAACCGTAGAAGCAGGGACAGCACACACTGTGTTCTTCTCTGCCGTGTAATAATTTTATAAAAAGTAAAATTATGTGACCTAGTCTTTGGAAACACTTAAATTACCATATATAAATATATATATATATATATCCTATTTCATTTGTTAAGGTCTTGAGTCTATATGTTATTTTGTCTTCGTTTTAACAAATATACTTGGCTATAATGAAAATAAACCTGCTGAAGTCTCTGAGGTCTGAGACAAGCTATAACACATTTCTGCGCCACAGGGTGGGCTCATGGGATACCTACTGAGAAAATGCATGCCCACTGAGCATGCCCAGACTATTAAAATGAATTGACATGTTAATGCTGACAGGAAAAGAGCACAAGAGAGCTTGCTAAATTACTGCTCAGTCAGGCACTAGGAATTCCTGAGTGGCTAACTCCTGAACAAAACCAACGGCAAGCACAACAACAACAAAACTTTATTGTTAAATGCATCCAAACAGACACTAACAGGGTTGTCATGTTTGTAATCCACCTACCCATAAATCATATGGATTTTAATCATACCTGCCACCTTAGCTGTGTATCTCTTGGGAAATGGTTTTCTTTTTGCTTCCTCCTTCATTCATTTTCAATTATCTAGGAGCTGCTTCGTGTGTTTATTTATTTATCTAAAGTTCACCTACAGTATGCACACACACAAGTTTTCTCTAGGGTCTTGGATCAGGCAGATCATACAAGGATGCAGTGGCGCGAAGCAGCTAACAGCTCATGAGAGTATACTCAGTGTCAACAACCTGTTTTGGACCACGATGACAAGGGAAGGGGAGGAGAGAAAGTAATTAGTGTGTGTACAGTGATTGATTTTGTCTTAATATGCAGACCACTTTAGATCACTCTAGGTGGACTTAAAAATAATGAAACAGGAAGTCCGCAGCTTTGATAAGCAAGGAAAAGAAAACTGCTTTTGTTTCTGTAAGTCATTAGTGTACAGGGAGGTGGAATTAAGTTTATTCTCTGTTAAACACATAATCTGGATTATTCAATTCACTGATTGGATAATTGTGGGAAACCTCATCTATTACGATGAGCATAAGTAAATGACACCAGCCTTTGGACTGGCGGAAAGGAGGTAGAGAAAGGGAAGCTGTACATATCAGATGAAATCATCCCATCTTGCCTTGTGCCCTGAAAAACAATGTCAGAAAATCATCTTAGAAACAAGTACCAGCTTCTCTGTGACCCTTTTTCACTCCAGGAAGTGAAAGAAGAGTGCTCACACATTGTGAAGTACACACCCTTTTGGCACAAAAATTATTGTCATGAAATAAAATTAGGCAAAATGTAGATGTGTTGGACAAGACATTTAACAGAAAACTATGTTCGATACCAGGTCGAATGGTTCTTTAACATTGTGGTGGTGTTGATGGGGTGTATGTGTATGTGCAAACTGTGATGCCTTTTAAGCACATTCTGATCCATACTTGCCATGCTGTGTATGAACTCGTCTCTAGATATGATCTGTTTAGAACACCCATAGAAATTAAAAGGATCACATGGAGTTTGACATTTGGCAAAATGAAAGAATAATGGATTTATTATATTGTGTGGGTTTTTCTCCCCTTTTAATAAAAAATGTTTGACCCTTGGGAAGCTTGGTTGGAAGTTTAGAAGTCTGAATCATTTTTCATTTTTATATCCCCCCCAAAAATACAAGCATGCAATTTCCTCAGTTTCATCTATCTTGATATTTCAAATTTTTGAGTTACCATCTTCATAAATCAGAAACTAAATATATATTGTTCCTAAAATAACTTGACATTTAATACCGATTTAGAGTCATATTTGCATGTTTAAATTATTGACTCACTTTGCTTATCTCACTACTATGTTATAGTATAGACCATGGTTGAAAAGGCTAAGAGCGTTTTGACCTCTGACTTCAAGTCTGAACAGAATAGGTAATCTATAGCTTATTGACATTAAATGTGTGTTAACAATGATTCCAACTATCTGAATATGTTATACAGCTAAGCAGGTAATTTCAGCAGAGGAATACCAGCAAGCCAGATTTCATATGTATCAATTTTAGAATTTATCACTATTGTTTTATATTTTTTTCTACTATTCTCTTAAAACTGTATTCACTAATCCTCCGAAAAATTAGTTACCGGGCACCTAATACAGACCAAATTGGTGCCTATCACACCTTGCCTTGTGCCCTGAAGAACAATGTCAAAAACGACATTGAAATGAAAAAATATTTAAGCAGAGCACCTAATTTAAAAAAAAAATATATCATTTCAAGATACAAAACATGTTAAACCTTAATGTTGGCTTAGATGCATCAAAATAGCAAAATATGCCCATACATTTTTATGTCCCATTCAAAAATACCCAAGAATATTATTAGCCATCAAGTTTTACAATGATCTGTGTGCACTAAGTTTCTGAGTAGATAGAAGGCTCGTGGAACAGCACAGAACAACACAGAGCTGTACAATACCTCCCTGGAAGGAAAGGAAGAGCTGCAGATGAGAAGACGTTGTGCGAGTGCAGAAAAACACACAGCGTGAAAAAGAGTCCAGTGCTGCCAAATGAAGACTGACAAGACAAACTCTGAAAGGCATCTTTGGTTTATAAGATGTCAGTGCAGATCCTGCAACCATTAAAAAAAAAAAAGTGTAGGACACACTTCAATGGCATTAGAAATGGGAAAAGAAAAGAGGAAGTAAATATTCTAAAAAGAGGAAAAGTATTCTAAAGTTTTCTTAATAAGTTGGAGTAATTAGCGGGTTATAAAAAATAAGAGGGTAAAAGACGTGAGTTTGGGAAAGTGACAGAAAATATGTTGCCCTAGAAGAGAGTGTGACCTCTTTATATTGTATGTGTGTATAAAATCTTCCGAAAATTACCTCTTTGATTTCTCAAAGGGCAAGTGGGAATCACAAGAAAAAGTAAAATAGAAAATTACTAAGTTAAAATGTCATTAGGGTGGACCTTGGCTAGTGCTCATGTCAAAAGATATGATAACCATGTAGGAAAACAGGAAGAAGAGAGGTGCCCCAAGACCAAATGAGAGGGTGAGGAAGAACCCAATCCCATTTACTTGAATCTCAGACTTCTACACTACAGAATTATGAGAAAATAAATGTCTTTAGTTTAACCCATATAGTTTTCAGTTCTCAATAGGGGCATATGTGATTACCTTGATATCCATTTACCGTCCCTGGGGTAATATTGCTGGTTTAACAGAGTACTAAGAAAACATTGATATTCTTTAAATGTCACAAATGGGCTTACCTAGAGATATGGTGAGAAGGGGAAACAGGAAATTCTTAGCTCCAATCTGTCTATGTGATGGATTTTCTCACCTAGTAAGAAACTTTCAAATTCAGACTCTCTGCACGGTTGAGTTAGTCAGATATTTATCCTTCTAAAAATTTTTCTGAGACAATCAAATTACAAGAAGAAAGATTTATTTTTATCCCATGTTTCAAAAGTTTTAGTCTTTGGTCCCAGGTTCCATCATTGTGGGCCTTGGTCAGGAAAGAATATTGCACTTGTAAATAGGTAGTGGAGCAAATCCAATGTGATGAAGAGTCTTGATTGTCAGCTTGAGCAGGCCAAGAGGCACCTGGGAGCTTAGAAAAGCTCACCATATACCACAGGGTATGTCTCTGAATTATTTCTAAGAAAGTTTGAAAAGGGAACGAGTGCCATGAAAGTGAAGTTTGGAGAGCATTGCCACATGGGCTGAGGGCTGAGATGAAACTGAAGAAGAAAGAGCTGGGAAGGAAAGTACAAAGGTACAAAATGCTCTCCCATTCCTGTCTGCTTTTTTAGATGAACAGCTTCCACCATCACATCTTCCAGACAGCATGGTAGTCAACCTTACCCAAGGCCCAAGGTCATTCCCGACCATGGATATAAAGAAACCTCTTAAAACACATAAACCTCCTGGAGCTGAAATTAAGGAAGGGTGTTAACTACCCTGTGAGTTCTGGAAGTGGAACCTGAGTCCTCGACGAAGGTACAACGTGCTCTTAGCCATAGACACATCTCTCCAGGCCCCTTATAGTCTTATTCATGTTTGTATCTAGTTTTACTCTTATAGGGGATTAATAACATAATTTAACATTATGTAAAGTTTTTCAAAGTTCGGCAACAATACAAATAGTTATTTTATGTGTGCATGTGGTATGTGATTCATACACACAGTGTTACAGCATGCATGCCTATAGGCATGCGAAGGCCAGAGGTATCCCGCTCTCTCACCTTGCCTTATTGTTTTGATACAGGGTCTCTCTCTAAATATGAAGCCAGGATAACAGGCATCAAGACAGGGAAATCCCATTCATCGCTCCGACAGTGCTAGATTACAGGTGTCTATGGCCATATCTATACCTGATTTCTTATACAATTGCTGGGGATTTGAACTCAGGTCACCCTGCTTCTGCAGCAAGTGCTCTTACCCTTTGAGTCATCTCCTCACTCCTATGACAAATATTTCTAAATAAAAGTAAAATGTATTTGCAGGACATTATTTCTCCAGCATTAGAATGATGTACCAGAAAAATATTTTTCAATTGACCATGGGCTTGATACAAAACCCAGTATTTCTGAGTGAGGTCATGGTGTGAGGCTTAATACATAAGTGGCTTTCAGAAGTTCCACTAGGGCAGAAGATTCTTCTCAGCCAATCTTAAGGAAAAAAAACCTATTTTTAACTTTTAAAGCACAACATTTGTTTTTACCTTTATGTTTCTGAAATGAACTTACACACTTTACAGTGCCACTTTGTTGTCTGTATAAAATATATGGCAAGCCACAAGATTAAGTTTCTTTTGTTCAAAGCCAAAGATCTCATGTGTATTTTTTTTATTGCTTTCAGCCTATTTATTCACAGGAGATTTGAATCAGTGAATAATTTTTTACCCTCACTCTGTCATTAGAACTTTTGTTTGTTGTTGCAAGTGTATAATTGTACTTTTTACTGAAAACTACACCTAGAGATGAAGTTCAAACCATCTGTTGCCACCATCACAAAGCATCCACTTCCTTCAAAGTTTGAGGTCAGTGAGAATTTTAAAACCTTTCTAATTTTTAAAAACTTTACGTTGAGATGCCCACCTGCTGCCATAGCGGCACAGACAGGTGGAAGACACCCAGCGGCCCCTCACCACTAGATAAGCAAGGCGTGGAGGGATGAGAAAGAAAGAGAAGCGGAGCAGTGTGTGCACTTGGAAGAGAGGCAGAACTGGAGCGTCAGCAGCAGCGAGGAACAGCCTGAAATGAGAAACCTGACTGGCCTGTTCTGCCACTGGAGGCCACGGCTGGATCTGTGACCCTGTCAAAAAGGAGTTTATGTCGATGTCTGTGGCCTGTGTTGCCACCAACGGCCACGAGGACACCTGTGGTCTGAGCTGCCTCTTGAGGCCTTTGCCTGGGCAGCACTAAAGAGCCATCGGTGGTCCTCTTCTCACCTAGGCAATGTAGGGGAGCCGGCCCTAGTGGAATTGGGTGCTGGAGAGCTGGCAGGCTGACAAACTCAGCTACAACCTAGGTCCAGTTCTAGGGCTTAGAGCTGGCCCACCCCAGCTTCTAGCCATCTATGATCTTCTGGAGTGCATGAAGGGGCCAGTCCTGCAGAACCAAATCTTTAGGAGCTCCATGACTCAGGGCAACATCAGGACCTAAGATTGATGGTGTAGCAGAAGGCAAAGGCCTCAAACCGAACCAATGACTCATTACAATGAACATTTGCAAGTAAAGCTATTTGGCCAAAAGTCTACACTGTGTGACACTTGTGACACATTCCATGGTGAGATGTTTACTTTTTTTTTCCCCCCTTGGCTTGGGTGGAGATTACAAGGGTGGAGGATGGATATGAAAGTAAATAGGAAATGAGTGAGATTGGGGTGCATGGCGAAACTCACAATGAATCAACCAAAATTCACAACAAGAAAGATTGATGTTATTGTGTGTGTGTGTGTGTGTGTGTGTGTGTGAGAGAGAGAGAGAGAGAGAGAGAGAGAGAGAGAGAGAGAGAGAGAG
>OU015750.1:21314157-21353345 GCA_907169655.1 Acomys percivali | reverse complement strand
GAGAGAGAGAGAGAGAGAGAGAGAGAGAGAGAGAGAGAGAGAGAGAGTATCCAGATAGGCCAAATGTGTAGATGTAGATGTATAAGGTCCCCTACAGTTCTGCATAAAACTGATTGTGATCACTCAGGTGTGGGCATTGGAAACTGAACTGCGGTCATCACAAGTGTGGTGCATGCTCTGAACTGACAAGCCAGCTCCTCAGACTCCCAGTTTCGCTCTTGACTTCCTTCTATCCTGATTCCTCTTCTTTCAGATTCCACTATAAAGGGCTCAGAATGCAATTAATACAAATTCTAAAAAGGACATGTTTCTAGAGATGTAGATTTGCAAGGGCTGCCACATTCTCAAGAATTCTGTCACTCAGGTGAATTTAGGAACTCAAATGACTACACTTGCTGAGTTGTGCAAGCCTGTAGGGGGCAGGATTCCACCTGGCTGGGATCCTTTACCGGAGGCAACCCAGGGACCCGCCTTTATGAAATGAAACGGGCTGCGAGGAAACAAAGTGATGCAGATTTTTGTCTTCAATGACCGTATGGTTTTCATTATCTTGTTCTCAGGGAAGAATTCATCCAAAGAACAACCAAATGAAAGCAATGTGTACTCTGTGTCAACCCATCCTTGGCTGAATGTGCCACATTTGCTCCATTATCTAGTGGTGATTGTGTGAAGGTGGAGAAGGGAGGTGGTAAAGACAAAGGTAAAATACAGGGAAGCCAAGGTAGTAGGAAGAACATCAAAACAACAACACAACAATGACAACAACAACAATAACAACAACACTCTGCTGCCTTATAATGTAGCTGTAATCCATCCTGCAGGTGTAAGCAAACACTTCTGGCTTGCTCACAGACTCTTCACTGATGGGCCGCAGGCATGTTTCTTCCCTGGGATGCTCTTAGGAACACCAGCTATGAGCTAGGAGACTACGTGCACCTGAGTCAGCACGCCCATTGAGCTGTGTTATCTCATTCTTGTTTTCACAAACAGTTCTGAACGCAGAGTAACAAATATTAGGCAAAAGCCTGTTCTCTGTCTCTTAATACAGGAAAATGACAAACCTACACACCTTTGAAGTCATTTTATATGGTTGTCTCTGAGGTAAACATGTTATGATCGTCGATTACTCAGAGACACATTAGAGAACAGTTATCAGGTCACAGGGAAACTCCGCATTTCATCATAAGATCATTCCTGTGGTTTCTACAGTATTTTCAAGAGTTTGGATATTTCTCTTACAAACTGAGTGGGTTCAAGTCATTTGACTCTATAGGCCACTCAAAATAGGCAAGTTCATGTGACCTGAAGTAGGATGTTCCCCACCCCTGCTTATTAACTCCCACCAGCATGAAGGATTTTAACATTCAAAAGAAAACCAACTCTTTCCGGTTGAAGTTTCACTGACTGTTGGCAAAATTTAACTTCCTAGTTGAAAGAAAGAAAAAAAAAGTTTATGAAAAAGCTCACAAGGGTTCTTAGACATCAAATGGGTCTTACGAAACCACATTTTGATGAGCTAAGTGTAAATGAATCAGAAACACATGGATTGAATTTCCCTTGAAATACACATGGGCTTGGAAATTAAGGAAAAAGTGTTTGGCCAAATGTGTTTTGGGTTTTCGTGAACTGAAAACATTTGAAAAAAAGTTGAAGTGTTTGCTAAACCCTAATATGCTGTTGTGTTTGCTCAACCTTTCTCCAAATCAATTAAGTTTCCACAAGCCTCCCTCCATCCCCTTGTGGTTTGTCTTGTCACCTCTGTCCTGACACTTTATAGGCAAACTAAATTTCCATTAAAAAAAATAGCGTGTTGCTCATCTACTTAAAAGTGAGGTAGCTATTAAAACACACAGAGACTCAGAGACATTAAGGGGTAGAAAGCACACATTAGGTCATGCACTATGTCCTAAGGGTTGGAGCATAGGCACTCACAACTCTCTAGTGCTTTCCCCAGCATAATTTCAAATATCTCAAATGACAGGACTTCTCTGTGTCCCTTGAGAGAATATTGTGCTTTCTAATAGATTTTGCCATTAGAAACTGCGCTGCAGTATGCAGAGAGGAGTAGTGGGAAGGCTGGATGAATAATTAACCCTTTCACCACTCTAACAACCTGTAGCATGCTCTGCGACTATCAGCAGTGTCTTAGTACGAATGAATGAACCAGATAGGATTAGTTTTCATTCAAAATAAAAAAAAAAAAAAAAACAGTTCCGGGGAAATAGAAAAAAAAAGCTACCCATTGTATTGCAACACAAGTTTCTACAGTGAACAGCCTCCTCACAGGAGAGCTGGGAGACATTATAACCTATCTGGTGATTTTATCTAGACTATTACTTGAAAGTCTCAGGATGTTTTGCGAAACAGAAAATGCTGTCCAATTGACACTAGCCAACCCCTGAAAACACAGGGTTCCTGTATATATATATATATATATATATGTTTGAATTTTCTCCCTGAAACACCTTTGTTCAGCCTCCAATGTCTTTTCCTTAAATAGAAAGTAAAAGCTTTCCCTTTTTTTTTTGTACCTCAGGAAGGTACACCCTTTGTAAGGAAACGTCTATCTGTCTTTCTCGACAGGCAGGAAAGCCTACCTTTCAGTATAACTAACATTTTCAAAGGTCCTTCTGGCAGAGTTTACATGAATTTGCTCTCATTCTCATTCTACTTACAAATGAGGTATAAGGCACATAATGACTTACATGGCCTGTCATACTGCTACTACGCTGACCTTTTCAAGATTCTGCGTTGTGAGCAGCTGACAGGCATACCTCTTCCTTGCCAGTCATTGGAACCTATAAAACTTAGGCAGTGGTGTGGTAGGAGCATCAGGTACTGGGAAATGGAAATGAGCATCCTGGGCCTGAGTTTTCGTCCTATGAGTCTCCTTTTTTTTTTTTTTTTTTCTTTTTTCTTTTTGCTTTTAAAGTGAAAATTTCCCTGTTACAGGCAGTCTCTCTTCCATTTCTTGCTTCTCTGTCATAATTCATCTCAATGTCTGTCATGCAAATGGAGTCTCTTGTTGAGTTGGGAAGTTATCATTCTGTCTCTGTCTCTGTCTGTCTCTGTCTGTCTCTGTCTCTCTCACTCTCTCCTTCTCTCTCTCTCTCTCTCCCTCTCTCTCTGTCTCTGTCTATCTCTGTTTCTCTCTCTCGCTCTCTCCTTCTCTCTCTCTCTCTCCCTCTCTCTCTGTCTCTGTCTCTGTCTCTCTGTCTCTCCCTCTCTCTCTGTCTCTGTCTGTCTGTCTCTGTCTGTCTCTGTCTCTCCCTCCCTCCCTCCCTCCCTCCCTTCCTCCCTCCCTCCCTCCCTCCCTCTCCTCTCTCCTCTCTCAAAAAGTAGAAATTGAATTGCATAAGTAAATTCTACATAAAGAAATTTCAATATCCTACCTCCACACTTACCCACTTTAAACAACTCTCCTGAAAGATATTTTAATAGTATTAAAATGTGAAAACTTACCTCTTAACACAGCATCTCTGGTCTGGTGACATTTGTTCCTGGGAAATGCAGCTGGTCATTTCTCTGCTTCGGCTGCACCAAAATGTGAAGTTGCTCTGTCTTCACAATTTATATTACTGAAAAAGACTTCTTTTATGTTGGATTTGAGCCTACATATCTGTCTTTTTTTTTCCCTTGGATCATTTTATATATGTTACTCCTGTGAGCCTTTCATACACATATTGTTCTTCTTGAACTTCTTCTAACAACACTCCTCCCTCCCTTGCTTAAAAGGGTTGCTGGTCAATATTTAAAGTTTTG
The DNA here is from genome assembly GCA_907169655.1 of Acomys percivali. Classification (NCBI taxonomy): domain Eukaryota; kingdom Metazoa; phylum Chordata; class Mammalia; order Rodentia; family Muridae; genus Acomys; species Acomys percivali. The sequence goes on along the minus strand of OU015750.1, from coordinate 21,349,583 downwards.
CTTTTTTAATTCTTTTTTTAAAGACAGGTATTGTAAATATTAATATTTGCATTGGATTAAACTCACATCAAATTTTAAGCAAGAAAGGAAAGACAACCCGAAAAACAAAACTCAGATCTTTGTCATTTGATACCAACCAGGAAAAAAAAAAAGGAAAAACTTGCTTTCTTTCATAAAAAAAAAATTATTCTATAGTCATGTGATTCCAACCAGAGAGTGGGGACAATATTCTGAATCAATTTATTGAGGTTTATTCTACCCTGGATTTTAAAAGTTGCTCATAAAGGGATATTTATTTTATCACCTATAAAATGCTTTGATTTAGTTCTCATTTTCAAAAGGAAATATTAGGCTCATTCTTCATGTAGAGTAAATTTTGAGGTTATGGTGAGAATATGATGCAGTTGGCCATATTAAGACCACTAGCTTGTTTTCTTCATCACTAGCAAAAGTGAAACCAGACTCTGTAATGGCCACTGGACGATGCCTTCGGCAGGTGGCCACAAACTTAGTGAAGTCTCAAGATCTATCAGATGGTGCCGATGTCAAGGCGCCCTCAACTAAGTTCAAGTGTGCACATTCACTTGCTTTCTACTTCTTATATAATGGATCTTTGAATAAAAGTCATCCTGCAGTTAATTTATTAGGCACATTAGATAAGCTGTTGTCCGGGAGGGAATTCAAATTGAAGATTTGTTTTTTTAGAGTGCTTTTATTCTATCTTACAAAATTCTGCCATTTCAAAAAGAGATATTAATAAATCTTTGTAAGCCAACATTTTCTATGCTATGATCATTCCATATACATTGGGAAAGTAGAAAAATATTTATAAAGCTTTTACTGATGAGTAATTCACAAGGAAATAATTACAAATACAAGTCAAGCAAATTGGCAATTGTTTGCATTTCAAAGTGGAAATCACATGGAAAGAAATAGGGCTCTGACTGGCTTTCTGAGCATTTTAATAAAAGCTGTTCCCAGCTCCATGACACTCGCATGGAGGTCTCACTGATAAAATGCTAGTTGACAGTCTGGATTTCATAAAGTCTCCCTGGCTCTATCAGACCTTGCTGTGTGGCCTGATGGAATTTACTCTGAATTTTGTGATTTTCAGTTTTCTCATCAGTGCAACTGGGAATAAAACAAAAGGGCAAAAATTAAAGGTATTAATACTCAAGTGTGCTAACAATTTATTAGAACCAAACCATGTTTTCTTTTTAATATAATAAATAAAACTTCCTCAAAACTGCTCATATCCTAGTGTGTCTGGTTGTTTGCAAACCTTCTCAAGTTTGTGTGGGCCGTTTACACCAAGTCCTTAAGAGAAACTAGAACTCAGCTACGGGTGCAACATGAATGGCCCAGGCCCACCATGGATATCGAAACAGCAAGATAGTTCCTCTTTACATCAGTGCTCAACAAGTATTACTTAATATGATCCTGTGATGTGATTCAACCCAGACTAGCCACACACAGACAGCCTATGTTCATTAGCTCCTTAATGGACACTGTCAGCACCATCAGCTGGCCCCATCCCGTGTGTAGCAGCATCAGAGAGTGAAAAGGTAAATGCTTTCTGTTTTCTTTCATAAGTCATGCTCAAAAACCATGGAATAGTCTTTGTCTTTAATTGCACTGTCAGCTAATAAAAAGAGAATCAGTGAGTGACTATGAATGAAAAGTTACATGCTGTAGAGACACTGATGCCAACCCTCACTGGAGCTAAAAATCTTGTGTCACACAAACACCAGAACACCACTGTCAAAGTAGCTGACATAAAAACATTTGTGTGATTATTGCAATTTGTGATCCTCCCTTTGACTCCTGTATTGCTCACTGGTTCTATGCATAGTCAGTAAAAGCCGTGACGTTGATGTAGGAAAATCTTGTTTCCAAATTTGTATGGAGAATCCAAATTCACATTCATCCATACTTCCTGTTCTCATCACACTACCTTTTGCATTTTTAAACAATGAATTATTAACAGCTGTGGTTTGGTCAGATGACCTTCTTAACCGGTTTCCCACTGAGATTATAGAGCAGTCTAAAATGTCTACATAGAATTTGGAAAGGTTGAAGACATAAAATCAGGGTATCAATGGCTTCAGGGAATTAAGTATTTAGTGAATTTATGTAATACATTCTGTAAATCTAAAAATATTTTTAATCACTCTTTTTGTCATCTTGCAATGAAGAATTTTCAGCTCATAAAGATTATTGAAATATTGATTGCAAAGAAATGAAATTTGCACAAAATGTCATTGAACGTTTACTTTCCTATACAGGGACTGTATTAATGTTGTTAAAAATAAGGAAATAATATATAGCTCTTGAAGTATCAGCAGCTAATTCAAGTCTAGTTCTTTATAAATAATGGTATCAAAGACAATCATTTAAAATACAGAACTTAAAAAATTATCTTTGTATATTACATTCAAAGTCTTTTCATTCAGATAAAATTAATAAAGAATGTACAAGTCCATGGATTTTAGTGCTCATACAAAGAGGAAAATAATAACAGATAACCAGGTAAATCATTAAATTCTACTAATTTTATTTTTCTTACCAGTTACTTCAGATAGACAAGTTCAATCCAAAATATTTCAATTTCTTCAGCATTAATGAAATCAAGGTAAAATTTAAGGTAGTTTGCCTTGTGAAAATGAAGCAATTTTGACTGAACATTAAAAGTAATGATAAAATTGTTTCTTTAGTAATGACACAGATACATATACTGTAAATTTACATTATAAAAGTACCACTACTATGATTAACAACCTGTAGGAAGGAAATAGACTTAGAAGTTGTGGTGTACATATATATATATATATATATATATATATATATATATATATATATAATGTATTTCTTTCCAAACTCCAAAAACTCCCAATAAATATAAAAATCACAGTTTTATCTGAAGAGTGGTACTCTATCTAAAATTATGTGTTTTATATTGCAAGACAGTGAGAACAAAACCAAAGTCAGTGCTTACAAAGCCACTTACATAGAACTATGTACGTACCTTTAAAAGTTGTATTACTTTTTGTTTCTAATGTGGCTGCTAGACTTTTTAATTAAATATATTTCGAAACAACCGTAACTGATGAAATATCACCACCAACACTTTTTGCTTTTATCTATATAAACTCGCTGTGAAGGTCTTTCAGGACCTTCTCTGTGATTAGCTGCTGGCTCTAGTGCATAACTGATAGGTGTGTGGGTGGACTACTTCTGCGTTGATGGCAGCTGCAACGTCTGAAAAGATGAACTCAAAGAAGGAAAGACTTATTCTGGCTCCTGGTAAATCCCGCATTGCAGGGAAGATATGGGAGATGGACTGTTTGACTGTTGATCAAGAGACAGAATAAAAGAAGCAAGGACAGGTTACTGAGCCCAACAGGCTCACAAGCCTTCTCTTATACACTTGCTTTTTTGCTAAGTAGGCCTCACCTCCTCATGGATCAGTAGACTCCCAATTAACAACAGCAAGTAGGATAACTCATGTTCAAAATAAGCCTTGTTATTAAATTTAAGATTCACAGCATAATCATAACATGGTAAGACATCAGTTAGAATATATATACATATAAATATATATATATATATATATATATATATATATATAGTCATGAAAGACTATGAATAATTAAAGCAATCATTTTTTAAATTCTTTTTTATTAATTTACTCATATTACATCTCAATGGTTATCCCATCCCTTGTATCCTCCCATTCCTCCCTCCCTCCCATTTCCCCTTATTCCCCTCCCCCATGACTGTTCCTGAGGGGGACTTCCTCCCCCTTTATATTCTCATAGGGTATCAAGTCTCTTCTCGGTGACCTGCTGTCCTTCCTCTGAGTGCTACCAGGTCTCCCCATCCAGGGAACGTGGTCAAATATGAGGCACCAGAGTACATGTGAAAGTCAGACCCCATTCTCCACTCACCACATGCTGGCAAGGATGTGGAGAGAGAGGAACACTACTTCATTGCTTGTACAGCCACTTTGGAAATCTATCTGGTGCTATCTCAGAAAACTGGGAATAGGGCTTCCTCAAGACCCAGCTGTTCCACTCCTTGGAATATACCCAGAAGATACTCCAGCACACAACAAGAAAATTTGCTCAACCATGTTCATAGCAGCCTTATTCATAATAGCCAGAACATGGAAACAGCCTAAGTGTCCCTCATTAGAAGAATGGATAAAGAAAGTAAAGCAATCCTTAAGAGAAAAAATATTGCTGGATGTACCACAAAGCCTGGCATTAGATTGTACTACAGACCTAAGGTAACAAAGACTGCATAGTACTGGCACAATGATGGGTAGGTAGAGCATTAGAGCAAAATAGAAGGCCCAGAAATAAACTCACACACCTAAGGTAGCTAAGTTTTGAAAAAGATATTAAAAATATACACTTGAACAAAGACAGCCTAAGAGTTAATTAATCCATATATGTTAGAAATTTAAAACTAGCCAGGCATAGTGGCGTACTCAGGGAGGTAAAGGCAGGCAGTTCTCTGTGAGTTTGAGGCCAGCCTGGTCTGCAAAGTGAGTCCAGGACAGCCAAGGCTACACAGAGAAACCCTGTATCAGAAAACAAAACAAAACAAACAACAACAACAACAACAACAACAAAAAGAAATGTAAAACGTCTAGAGAAAAAGATAAGGACTAGTCTTCCAGAAGTAAATTCAGGCAAGAACCTTCTGGAAAAAAAACTCTACAAAGAAAATACTCCTGAGCATTGACAAATGGGACTACATGAAAGGAAAGTATCTCCATTACAAGCAGACATATACAGAATTAGAAAAAAAATCTGATAACTATAATTCCAGAACATATTTTTTAAATGGAGAAACTAAACATCACAAGAAAAGCTTCCAGTGAAGAAAGAAAATAAAAAGAAGAACCAAAATGGCGAGTAAGTATGAAAGTACTCAGCTTCCTTAGCTATAAGGAAATGCAAACTAAAACTACTATGTTGAGATTTTATGCCTCTCTAATGGATATCAAGAGAAGAATCAATGGGGAGGGACGGGGTGACATAGATCAGAAGGTGAAAACACTTTCATATAAATCTAGCACAAAATTCACTATGTTTTATTCCAAATAACATTTATTACACTTAATAAAACAGCTGGTATATACATATATATAGTACATATAAATAAATACATATATGTTATTTTTAATTTCACATTTTTATTCTCTCTATTATCCCTACTAAGCTATTAACTTTTGTGGAAATTTTGATACCTTGAGTTAGTCTAGCTCTCTATGTTCCTCATATGTTGATAAATACCTGCCTATACAGAAATCCACATCTTCATTTTTAGAGGAGGATCTTTTATTCTTACTTGTGTTGAGGGATTTGTTTATAATAAAAAGAAAAGCATTATTATATTTCCATTTTTTTACTTTTTTGAATTTTGTAATATGAAAGCTTCTACTCCAAGGACAGATTAGGCCTATTAAATGCCTTATTCCGTGGTTACTGAATTCTACCAACATCCACCTACATTTACTGTAAACACAGTGATAATCAGCAGATAACAGATTTTATTCTTGAAAATACTGTAATGGCTGCCCAATATATTGAATTAAAAGGCCACAGTTTGGATATATCCTCTCTCAGAAGCATCAAAAGTCCCCAAATACCTCTACCTCTACCTCCCAGCACTGCTTAAACAAGCATAAAGGAGAACATGGATTTGAGAAAGAAATTGGGGGACATGAAAAGAGGATGGAATTATATAAATGCAGTACTCATGTATTGAATTCTTCAAAGCAGAGAAGGGTTTAAGTAAACACTATCTCTTAACTAAAATATTATCTTTGGGAACTTGGAAGGTTCATTTAATGTATTCATTCATCACCAAGGTATTGCCACAGAAAGAGGCTGTTGATCAATGGGATCAAATCGAAGGCCCCAAAATAAATCCACACACCTATGTACCCCTATCAGAGATCTTTCAATCTTCTGATATCTTCTTCAATTTCTTTCCTCAGGGATTTGAAGGTTTTTTTTTTTCATACAAATTTCACTTGCTTGGTTAGAGTTTCATCAAAATACTTTATATTCTTTGTGGCTATTGTGAAGGATGTAGTTTCTGTAATTTCTTTTTCAGCCCATTTGTCATTTGTATAAAAGAGAGTTATTGATTTTTTTAAACTAATCTTGTATCAGCCAGTTAGCTGAAGAAGTTTGTTAGTTGTAGGAGTTCTCTGGTGGAATTTTGGAGGTCACTAATATATACTATCATATCATCTGCAAATAGAGATACTTTGACTTCTTCATTTCTGATCTGGATCTCCTTAAGCTCCTTTTGTTGTCTTATTGCTCAAGTACAATAATGAAGAGATATGAGGAGACTGGGCAGCCTTGTCTAGTCCCTGATTTTGGTGGAATTTCTTTGAGTTTCTCTTCACTTAATTTAGTATTGGCTATCAGCTTTCTGTATATAGCCTTTATTGTGTTTAGGCATGTGCCTCATGTATCTAATCTCTCCAAGACTTTAAGCATGAGCAGGTGTTGAACTTTGTAAAATGGTTTTTTGGCATCTAAGGAGATGATCATGTGGTTTTCTTTAAATTTCAGTTTGTTTATATGGTGGATTACATTGACTGATATCCATGTATTGAACTGTCCAGTATGCCTGGGATAAAGCCTACTTGGTCATGGTGAATGATATCTTTGATGTATTCTTGGACTTTGTGAGCATTTTAATGAGTACTTTTGCATCAATGTTCGTAAAAGATATTGGTCTGTAATTCTCATTCATTTTTGGAATCTTTGTGTGGTTTAGGTATCAAGGTGACTGTGGCCTCATAGAATGAGTTTGGTAATGTTCCTTCCATTTCTATTTTGTGGAATAGTTTGAAGAGTATTGGTATTAGCTCTTTTTTGAAGGTCTGGTAGAATTCTGCCTTGGGCCTTTTGTTTGTGAGACTTTTGATGACTACTTCTATTTCCACAGGAAATGTATATGTTGTGATTCATCTACATGATGAGAAAATAGCTGTTTTAAAAATTCATATGTGTAATTTTAAAGACTATAATTTTACAAACACAAAGTCCTTGTGTCTCTTATTTACAGATAGAAATAATTATGAGTTTGAGAAGCATAGAAAATTGAGGAATATAAATACTGCTATTTACTACATTTATTTTCAAACCTACCATAACATGAAAATTATCTTAAGAGTTTTGAAAAGCACTTCAAACTAACTCTACCCTTAGATTTTCTCTTTTCGTTATTGGAGGGCAAGGAGGTATTTGGCCAAAAGCAATCTCAATGAATTCCCAAGAGATGCTAATGTTCACCAAAGATACAGAGCATTAGTGATTTTTTTTTATTACAAACTCTAACAATGTGCAAATGAGATATCTTGTTGGTGGTGCTGTTCTTATATCAGTCAGGTTCAGAGCAGATAGGAGTCCTTTGTTCATCCTCGCTTGATGCCTGGCTTGGTGGCCAAAGCTGACTTATGCCTAGGACACATAAAAATCAAATCAAATCCAGGCAGTGCAGTAGGGGGAGGAGGAGGACAGAGACAGACCTGCAGACAACCATGCCTCCCATAGATCTTCTGTCTGTGGCACAGGAGGAACATAGACACGTGCTTGCTGTCACATGAGGCAGCAGGGATGAAGGATGTCACCCAGAGGCCTGTCATCCTCATGGCCAGTAGGAGCCACCACAATGTGCAAGTATGTGGTGGTCAGATGGGATGGAAGAGAAGGAGAAATGAAGTAGCTTGAGAATTATGAAAAGAGATGGAACTGGAGAGTCGAGGGTAGAGAGGCATAGCCTGTTTGAGCGGCCAGCCCTGCCACCTGGTGCTATGGTGAGGTCCCAACTCAAGCTGCCAGTAAGGGCATGTTTGAATACATGGCCACACAGAATCAGGGGTTGATGTTGATGTCCATGGCTCATATGGAGGCATGAGTGAGGGTGAAGTGACCCCTGAGAGTATGAGAGCAGGAGAGCTGACCCTGAGACTAGGAAGTGGAGACATTGGGTGGCCTAGCTAGAGCAGTGCTGGATTGCCCTGGATTAAGGATAAGGGAGATCCAGGGAGCTGGCCAGGTCAGCTTCCACTCAGGCACAGATCCAGGGCTCTGAAATAGTTACCCATGTGTATCGATGGAAGAACAGACATTCCTCAAGACTGTATGAGAAATGACCCCAAATAGCCTTAATTTTCTATAGAGAGATGTGAGAACTGATTGCTGATTAGATACATTAAAAAGGGCTCTGTACCCTTTGGCCTCAGGAGAGACCTGGCATTCATAGAGTTCTCACTGTGTGCCATGTAGTGTTGGGTCACGAGCTAGTTCTGTATTACTTTGTAGACAAGGAAACTGAGATGCTTGGATTTTGAAACCTTCCCAAGTCATGCAGCTTATTCGGTCTTTAAAATATAAAAAGGGGGCTTGAGCTCCAGAGCCTATAATTTTCTCATAGATACCCACAGATAAACACAAGGTGACTGTATCATTGAACCTGGCTACTTGGCCATGAATTTGCTGTGTTATTTCATGTCTGTATGAGGCTGTCTACACTGAAAACTGCTTTTTGCCCTTTGGTGTTTTTTTGTTTTTTGTTTTTTGTTTTTTGTTTTTTTTTTTTGTTTTTTTTTTTTTTTTTGAGATAGAGTTTCTCAGTGGAACAAAGCCCTAGCTCTCATGGACTCACTTTATAAACCAGGCTGGCCTCAAACTCCAGAGAGCCACCTATCTCTGCCTCCTGAGTGCTGGGATTAAAGGTGTGTCCTACCATGTCCAGCTTTAATTCTGCAATTCTGCTTTAGCTTGAAATATCAAGAACAGGGCAGACCATAGTTCACCTTAAACATGGGCTTTTTCTAGATTGTTTCCAGATTCTGGCTATTAGGAATAAAGCTGCTATGAACATAGTTAAGCAAACATCCTTGTTGTATGGTGAAGCATTTTTTTAATTTGTTCACTTTACATCACAGTTGTAGTCCCCTCTCTCATTGCCTCCCAATCCCACCCTCTATCCTTCATATCCTGCCCCTCCCTCTCTTAGTCCTCAGAAAGGGGAGCCCTCCTCCCCTACCATCTGACCTCAGCCTATCGAGTCTCATCTGGACTGCTGTATCCTCTTCCTCTGTGGCCTGGCAAGGCTGCCCTGCCAGGGGGAAGTGAACAATGTGTGGAGGCCAGAGTCCATGTCAGAAGTAGTCCCTACTCCTCATATTATGGGACCCACAAGGAGACTGTGCTGCCTATCCACTACATCTGAGCAGAGGATCTAGGTCTTCACCATACATGGTCCCTGGTTGTTACATCAGTTTCTGTAGCCACCCCCTCCTCTGCCTGTTTTGTTCACTCCACTGATTTTCTTGTGGAGCTCCTGACCCCCTCCAGGTCACTCTATTCCTCATTTCTTCCATAAGACTCCCTGTTCTCAGACCCAAAAGGACACAAATGATGTATACTCAGTTATAAGTGGATATTAGCCAAGTAATACAGGATAACCACACTACAATACAGACATAATGAAACTAGATCACAAGGAAGACCCTAGGGATAATGCTTAATTCTCATTTAGAAGATCAAATAGAATAGACCCCGGAAGCAGTTGAAGAGAGGGAACAGGAAGAGAGCCTACCATAGAGATCCTTTGAAAGAGTACATCCAGCAGGACATTGAAGCAGATGCTAAGATGCAGGGTGAAATGCAGGGAGGTTTGTGCTGGGGCATCTTTTGGGTATATATGCCCAGGAGTAATATAGCTGAATCTTGAGATAGCACTACTACCAATTTTGTGAGAAAGCACAAGATTGATCTCCAAAGTGGTTGTACAAGTTTGCACTCCTACCAGCAATGAAGAAGTGTTCCCCTCTCTCCTCAAGCTCTTCAACATGTGCTGTCACATTTCCCTAATGTCTAAGGATGTTGAATATTCCTTTAAACATTTCTTGGCCATTTGATATTCCTCTGTTGGGAATTCCCTGTTCAACTCTGTGCACCATTTTTAATTGGATTATTTGGTTTGGTGGTATTTAATATTTTGAGTGCTTTATATATTTTAGATATTAACCCTTTGTCAGATGCAGGGTTGGTGAAGATCTTTTCCCAGTCTGTAGGCTGTTGTTTTGTTCTGTTGACAGTGTCCTTTGCCTTACAGAAGCTTTTCAGTTTCATGAGGTCAATTGCTTTTTTGGCATCTAATGAGATGATCATGTGTATTTTTTCTTTCAGTTTGTATTATATGGTGGATTATATTGAAGGTTTTCTGTATATTGAACTACCCCTGCATGCCTGGGATGAAGCCTACTTAGCCATGGTGAATGATATTTTTGACATGTTCCTGGATTTCAATTTGTGAGTATTTTTACATCAATTTTTGTAAGAGAAATTGGTTTGAAATTCTCTTTCTCTGTTGGGTCTTTGTGTGGTTTAGGTATCAAGGTGACTGTAACATCATAGAATAAACTTGGTAATTTTCTTTCCATTTCTGTTTTTTGGAATAGTTTGAAGAGTATTGGTATTAGCTCTTCTTTGAAGTTCTGATAGAAAATACTGCTCTGAAACCATCTGATCCTGGGCTTTTTTTGGTTGGGAGACTTTTGGAAACTGCTTCTACTTCCACTGGAGATATATGACTGTTTAAGTTCTTTATCTGATCTTGATTCAACTATGGGTAATGAACTCTATCAAGAAAATGGTCCATTTTATTTAGATTTTCAAATTTTATGCCATACAGGCTTTTGAAGTAAGACCTAATGATTCTTCGGCTTTTCTAGGTGTCTGTTTTTATGTCTTCCTTTTCATTTCTCATTTTGTTTATTTGGATAATGCCTCTCTATCTTTTAGTTAGTTTGGCTAAGGGTTTATCTGTTTTGTTGATTGTCTCCATGAACCAGTTCTTGATTTTGCTGATGCTTTGAATTTTTCTCTTTGTTTCTAATTTATTGATTTCAGTCTTCAGTTTGATTATTTCTAGTTGTCCACTCTTCTTGGAAGGGTCGGCTTCCTTTTTTGTTCTGGGGCTTTCAGGTATGCCATTAAGTTGCTTATATTAGATGTTTCCAGTCTTTTTATGAAGGTTTTTAGTGCTATGAAGTTTTCTCTTAGCATTGCTTTTATTGTGTCCCATAAGTTTGGGTATGTTCATTTTTATTGAATTTTAGAAAGTACTTAATTTCTTTCTTTCTTTATTCCCTGACCCAGCCCAGTTGTCACTGAGTAAAGAGTTGTTCAGTTTCCGTGTGTGTGTGTGTGTGTGTGTGTGTGTGTGTGTGTGTGTAGGTTTGTTGTCATTTCTCTTGTTGAGGTCCAGCTTTAGTCCATAGTGGTCTGATAGGACACAAAGTATTATTTCAAACTTCTTGTATCTCTTGAGGCTTGCTTCGTGACCTACTATATTGCAGATTTTGGAGAAGATTCTGAGAGGTTCTGAGAAGGAGGTATAATGTTTTGTGTTTGGGTGAAAAGTTCTGTAGATATCTGTTAGGTCCATTTGGTTCATGAAATCTGTTAGTGTCATTATTTCTGGGTTTAGCTTCTGTTTCATTGACCTATTCTTTGGTGACAGGTAAGTGTTGAAGTATTCCATTACCAATGTGTGGGGATTGATATGTGCTTTAAACTTTATTATAGTTTCTTTTCCAAATGTAGGTGGTCTTGTATTTGGAGCATAGTTGTTCAGAATTACAATGTTGTCTTGGTTGAATTTTGCTTTGATAAGTATGAAGTGTCCTTCCTCATCTCTTCTGATTTATTTTGGTTGAAAGTCTATTTTATTAGATATTAAAATAGCTGCTCCAACTTTCTCCTTGTGTCCATTTGCTTGGAAGACCCTCTCCCAATAACTTACTCTCAAGTTACAGCTATCTTTGTGGCTGAAGTGTGTTACTTGTATGTAGCAGAATGTTGGGTCCTGTTTACACATGCATTCTGTTAGTTTGTGTCATTTTATTGGAAAGTTGTGTCTATTGATTTTAAGAGAGACTGTAAGATCCTTTTGTTTTGCTGTTGGTTGTGTTAGTGTGCTTGTCTTTTGTTTTGCTAAATGAAGTTATCTATTTCCTGTGTTTTTTGGGGGGTGTAGTTAGCTTCTTTTGGTTGGAGTTTTCCTTCTTGTATCTTCTGTAGGCTTGAATTTGTGGATAGGTACTGTTTAAATTTGTTTTTGCTGTGGAATATTTTGTTTTCACCCTCTATGGTTATTGAAAGTTTTGCTGGGTATAGTCTTGACTGGCATCTGTGGTCTCTTTAGGTTTGCAAGACATTTTCTCAGGCCCTTTTCACTTTTATGATCTCTTCTGGAAAGTCTGGTGTGATTCTAATAGGTTTACCATTGTATATTACTTTGCCTTTTCCCCTTGCTACTCTTAATATTTTCTTTGTTCTGTACATTTAGTGTTTTGAGTATTACGTGGCAGGAGGATTTTCTTTTCTTGTCTACTCTATTTGGTGTTCTGTAAGCCTCTTATATGTTTATAGGCATCTCTTTTATTAAATGGGAAATTTTCTTCTATGATTTTGTTAAAAATATTTTCTGGGCCTTGGAGTCAGGCATCTTTTCTTTTTTCAATTCCTATTATTCTTAAGTTTTGTCTTTTCATGGTGTCCTTGATTTCTTGGATGGTTTGTCTCAGAAATTTTTTATATGTAACATTTTCTTTGCATCATATGCTTCCATTATACCTTCTACACTTGAGATTCTTTCTTCTATCCTTTATATTCTGTAGATGAAGCTTATCTCTGAAGTTTGTTTTCCACTCTGAGTTCTCTCTTTTCATAGTTTCCTCAGTTTGTGCTTTATTTATTGTTTCCATTTTCATCTTCAGATCTTGAACCATTTTATTTACTTCCTTCACCTGGTTGATTACATTTTCCTGAATTTCTTCCAGTGATTTATTCATTTCCTTTTTATAGCCCTCTGTCATGGCCCTTCTAAGGACCTCAATCTGTTTTACTGTATCTTCTTATATTTATTTATGGATATTATTCATTTCCTCCATTATCATCTTCATAAGGAAAAGATATGAAATCATTTTCTTGAGTTTCAGTTGTGTAAAGTGTCCTGGGCTGATTGTTTAAGGTAGCTGGGTTATAAAGATGCCATAATATTTTGGCTTTGTTGTTTGTGTTTTTAACATGGACTTCAGCCATCTGGCTAACTCTGGCATTGTGTGGTCTTTTCTGTTATCCTTTACAGCTTGTAGGCAAGTGGCTACAGGCTGAGGCTTTCTGCCTATGGACATCAGAAATCCCTCTGTGGATCAGCCTGATGACCTGACATCAGATCTTCCTGTGTTCCATACTATGGTATCTCCTCTTGGCAGGGAGGTGCAGCATTGGTGTTTTGTGGCCCACAATTCAGTCTGAGACACAAAGCGCAGGTGCTCAGTGCAGGCAGGTATGTGGCTAGATGCTGGAGATCATTCCTGTGCATTAGTGGACCCATGAACTTTCCATGGATTAGCTGGGTGACCTGAGGTCAGATTTGCTTGTATTCTACACTGTGGAATCTCCGCTGGGATGGGAGACCCAGACTCTAGTGTGGCCTTTTAAGTTTCTGAGGTTTTTTTTGTTTTTCATATTTTGGGTTTTCTTGAGACAGAGTTTCTTGTGTAGCCTTGGCTGTTTTGGCTATCCTGGAATCAATTTGTAGACCAGGCTGACCTTGAACTCACAGCAATCCACTTGTTTCTGCCTCCCAAGTATAAAAGTAAGTATTCACAAGTTGATCTTTTTGTCAAAGATCAACTGTTTAATGTTTCATTTCTCTACCTGTAAAACCATAATATATTTATCTGGATTCTCTTCTAGGCTGATTAATAAATTGCCTAGTCTCTTCCTTTTGTTCATCCAACTTTTGGTCTTTTGGTCTCCCCAGGCTTTGTAATGATCAGAAATTCTTTCATCTCTTCCAAAAGTTCCTAATTTTCCCTAAACTCCTCTGATGTTAGTCTTCATTGCTGTAGATTGTAGGCACATGGAAAGAGGAGTGCTCTGCTGAATATGTTGAATATCCACTCTTGAATTCACTCTGATGAATATTTTTAATCCTCATCTCTAACCTTAAGACACAGGAATTTCTTCTTATGAATTCCTAAAGGTAAATCTTCTTAGTTTTTACAACTAGATATTAGACCATATTTCACTCTGCTAGTGTTCATCACCGTCTCTTGAAAACAGGTACAAGTGGGGCCCACAGGGCTGACTACATCCTTCAAATATTCTCTGTGAGTGTAACATCACAAAGAGTGGCACCATTATTTCCCTTATTCTATCACAGCACTTCTATTAATGCAGCCTCAGGGCCCATCAGCCTTTTTGGCAGCCACATTACTGTTGACTCCTACTGAGATTATTGTCAACTAAATGCTTAAGTCTTTTTCACACATGCTGTTGCTAAGTCATTTTACCACCACTCCCCATCCCTATCTTTGTACATTTTGCTTCTGGATCCAGGTGTGGGACTACAGAGTCATTCTGATCACATGTAATTATATTAGAGTCAGCCTGTTATTTCTGTCTTTTTTGCATTTTTTTCAACATGTTTCTGCATCTGCTTCTGGGGGGAGTGGGGAGTACAAGGATTCTGTCACTCGATGTTTTCTTTCTCTGTCACACCTTGTAGCTGGTGTTTCCAAATCTAGCCACATCACTGTCAGTTAGTATTTAACTTATTGACAAATCTCTTCACCAAGAACAATTTGCATCAGCCCACAGAATGATGAAGAAGGAACATGCTTCAAGGAAAGCAGAGCTGTTGAGGTGTGTGCCCCCCAGGATCTGGTATGAGGACACTGTCTCAGCTATGTGGGTCTTGTTGTGCTCCAGCTGAGGATTAGAATAATTACAGAGAATTTAAGAGTTGATGCTCAGGTAAGCAAAAAGTTATGAGTAGCTTAAGCAAAGAAGCTATTTCGAGGCTGCTCAAATTAAATTGTCCACATACGGTAAATCCCAAAGAAAATAAAGAGCTCTGAAATCATGAGAGAACAAGACCAGATAAACACTGTATAATGATTTTGTCACAAAAATATCACTACCTGCTTAAAACTATGTAAATATTGTGACTGGGTGCACAGCAAAGTTTTCATAAGAGGTCAGAGATGAAAAGCATATTTGAAGAGAAACCAAACTTCCTGCTTTTTCTTATCCATTGGCCACATTTTCTCCTTTTTCTCAAGCTTTACACAAATACTGAGTGACCTAAAAAAAAATTTAAAGAAAGGCAAGAATGTTCCATGCCAGATAGTTTTTATCTTCTTCCTCTAACAGCATCCAAGAAACTAAAAAGGGAAAAGTGGAGAGAGGAGGGAGATAATCAGAGTTGATTGTGAATCTGGGAAAAGTCTCAACTATGTATTGAGATTCACAAAACGAGAGAGGAAAGATCACAAGAGAGGAAATGAATAGCCATTTTGCCCATCGCCAGTGCTAGGCTCCCCATTCTTCCAGCTGTAGCGGAGGCTTCAGTTTTATCCTTCAGATCTGAGTTAGATGCAAGCATCTCAGCTGTTGTTCTTTCTGGTGTTTGCCTTTCTTTAGAACATCCTAAAGATAGCATTCTAAGTAAACACATGGGCAGGCTGAGGAAATTACATCAGGGAGGGATGGAGCCGTCCTCTCTCTGGTAGCAGAGGCTTTTCCACCTGCAAAGCATAAACTATGGAAAAATAGAAAAGAGTTTTAAAGGTATCATGGGCAGCCAAAATTCATGTCTGACCCCATGCATGGGTCCCAGTCATCTCTCTGCAAGGGTCTTAGCACAGGGACCCATTGCTGCCTTCTTTAAAGTTGTTTTTTGTGCCTACTGCAGTGCTTGGCTAAATTTGTTGCATATTTATAGGTGAGCCCTCATCTGAGCCACACTGCTTAGCAAAGTTGTCTTACCTAGATGTAAGCTGCCAGTGTGTAGACAGTGCCTAGGGAGGACTTGTGTGTTCTGCCCTGAGTGCTGCTCTGCTTTCAGTTCTCAAACATTTCAGAGTTGAATGAAGCATTCAGCCTTTATCATTATGGTGAAACAGGCATATCTGAGTGTGTAGATACCTCACCTTTCCTCTGAGCTTTCTCAGTTATATGGCAGCCTGCACTAGAGTTTGCATTTTGACAAGTTTTCCAGTGTTGTTGATGCTATTGCTCCACAGATAGCATTTTAAAGACCAGGGCACTCATCTGATCACTCCAAGTATTGGGAAATGAAACCATTCTATAAACTAGATGAAGTTGGAGCGGAGTAGGCACTCAGCCATTGGTACCACCCACCTACTCTGAGTACAGGCATTTACTATTCTTACAATCAGCACATCCAAGCAAAGACAGAATAAGATAGAAGAGCTTGGAGACACTGCACAGATTAAATAAAAAGTTTTACTTTCTTCAAACTTTTCCAGAGGCAAGCCAGAGGTTCTATAATGTCCCGCACTAACTCTTTCCATATCTAAAAACATTATTCAGAGCATTCCTGCTAGGAACTAACTTAAGCCCATTTTCCATTGTTAATGAGGCATTCTATATTATACTATGAATGAGCTGATGTTGGAAAATAAATGTGTCTATGAAGTAACCACATTAAAAAAATAAAATTGAAATAAAAATAATTAAATGCAACCAACTGCTTTAAGCAACTATTTATCACATGGCTAGAAAAGTATTCAAAGCTCTCCAAAATCTGTTCCCGTCTGTTATTTCTTGCCTATTGCCTCACCACAACCCTCCATATCGGTTGCTTAGCCCACTGTCTCCATGTATTTCTTTGTTCTCTGACCAATCCTGAGCCTTCTCAACGGCTACATGAGCTTCATTTATCCTTTTGAGCTTACCTGGCTTAGTGTTGTTCATGGAAATTTATAAATAGGGAGCAAAGCCTCCACTTGGCTCCCTAAAAAGATAAACTTCTCAATTGTCTTACTGAAGACTTGGTATCAGACAGGAGAGTAAGCGCACTACATAAAGAGTCTGAGTAAAGTAGAGAAAAGTGCTCTACTGTTGTTGAAGAATTAAGAGATCAGTATTTCATTCAACCTTTGACACAGTTGATCGTGGCTATCAACACACACACACACACACACACACACACGCACGCACACGCACATGCACACACACACACATCCTTAAGGGAGAAATAGAGCAAATGAATGAAGCATATGCACCTTTTTGTTAATGAGAAGAGAGTGTGAGTATTCCAGGTGGTCAGTATACCAAAGAATTCATGGAACTATGAGTTAGAAAAACCCATGGTTCTTCTCATGGTGGTTGGTGTTGTTTTGTGATCAAAAGGGTTATATTTAGACATCATACGTAAACTTGGATAATAACAAAGTAGATTTCTCCACCCGAAAACCATTCTGCTATCATTAGAAAGCACAAAATTTGTGTCATGAAATATTTACCATATAGGAAATCCCATGCCATGATAAATAATAAAGAAAAGGCAGCTGGGGATGTGGGTGAGCCAAAGAACATTTGGTTTGCATATATGAGGCCCTGGGTTGGAGTCTTAGTACTACAAAATAAAATAAAATAAATTTGGAGAAGAAAATGTTGGTGCATACTATATTGCATATATATATATATATATATATATATATGAAATTCTAAAGAATAATGAAAATTTATTTCTAAAATGTTAAACACAAATGAAAAGGCTTCAGTGAAAATGCATACATATATATTTTTTGTTTTAAAAGTGACTGATATAAATGTTTCTCCACTCCAATCACTACCACATTCTAGGCATCTTCTAGCAGTTCCTAAAGACTAAGTTCTCAGATTGGGGAGGTGGTTCAGTGGACAAAATGCTTGCTGTGTAAGTGTGCTGGTCTGAGTTCAGACCCACAGAACCCACATAAAGCTTCACCTGGTAACATGTGTCTAAAATCCACTTCCGAGATATGAGATAGACACACAGAGAATTGACAAATTCTCATGGACCACCTATCATTGTATACTAAGCAAATAGAAAAGATACTATGTCAAACAAGATGGAAAGCAATGACCACAGCCCAGATTGCCCTCTGACCTCCACATACCTTCTGTAACATGTGTGTATCCACACTCACATTTAAATGCATAAACACATGCATCATATGTGCACATACACACAAGAGATTAGAAGCTAAATTAAATTCCCATGTATAATTGTGTTTATTCTGTATACAGCTTCTTATATGTGCTAGAAATATTTCTGGGAAATAAGTGACAATAGTAAGAATTTTGGAAATAAAAACAGAATTCAAATATCCTAAGCTGTTTCTCAAACCATTCTTAAATAGTAAAAGGGACATTTCTGCAGCATTATTTAGCACATAATACACACAGATGCACATAGAAATGAAACAAAATTCAACCCATCCTAACTGCACTGTATGTGATTCTGGTGCCTTCAGAAACTTCTTATTCTTTCCTGCTTGGTATTGAAAATGTATTATTAATAATCAGTTCAGTATTCATGAAGTTTTACCTAAAGTTCTCATCCCTTGTAAAAATGAAATAGGTCATCTTGATGTTTTAAAGAAATTCTATAGTCATGATAATTGTGCCCTCGTATGTTGATCATCCTCTGGTTTCTCTGTACCACTTTGGGGTTTGATGTAATGGAGCTTTTGAGTCTGTGCTCCCCTCTCTTTGAAGACTGCTGCAAAATACATGTTACACTAGCAGACAGTACAATATTAAGTAACATTGCAATTGGCTAAGGTGCAGTTTAAATGAATCCTTTGTAGTTACTACCCCAATTTGGTACTCAAAGTAGACAAGCCATAGTGTCACTATCCTTACTACCTTTGCACATCAATTCCCCTGGGCTTATCTATACTTAGCTTGCAACATATTAGATCACTCCTTACAGAAATCTAGAAAGCATCTCTAGCAATCTTTAATTCATATGATTAAATTTTCAAAAGGAGCCCTTGTACCAGCTGTTACGCTGCATTTGTAAGGTGTAATTCTGAGTTCAAAACCCAGCAAATTGAAGGTTAGGCTAAGAGAGTCATCCAGTGGAAGTGCACTCAGCCATGGCAACTGTAACACTAAGCTAGGTGAACTGTTTGGCGGGTGCTCATTTGCAGAAGGGAAACTGAGAGTGAACACACTTATCTCACTGGAAACCTTGCTTTTTACCTACTGTCTGCAGGACAATTGAAAAAGGAAAGTAAATAAGGCTATCTGGACAGTTTGTTTGTTTTTACATATTTTAAACATAGAAGAAAATTGTCCCAAATTGTTTCATTGATTTTTAACTTGGAAAGTAAGAATTGAATGCCTATTTGCAAAGATTTACTTTCAGGGATGAAATTTCTATTTCTCTAAAGATCGCTGTGCATTCATGTCCAGGTGAGGGAGACATAATAAACTAAAATGGACCCCTAGTGATGCTACTGATTGTCATTAACTTCTCTAAGCACCTGGTGAGAAATCATCATTAACCCTCAGTCAACTCATTCACCAAAATAAAATAACCTAACTCACAAGACAAATGTCAGCAAATGGAGACCGGTGCTGACTTAGCCATCAAAGTGCCCATGGGAAAGCCATTTATATATTCTGACCCCATTTCGCACACATACAAAAGAAAAAATGACAAAATGATATTTTCTGTACAAAAGGTCCCTTTCCACAAGATTTTATGCCTCTAAGTTTGTATATAAAATGCTAAGGAACTACATATCCTTATTATTGCTTGATAAACAACTCAGGGGAAAAGAAGTGAAGAAATACAAATTTTCTTCTTTCTTCTTCCTCATTTTCTTTCTCCTTTTTCTGCTTATTCCTTTTATTTTCCTTTTGAGACAGGTTCTTGCTAAGTTGTGCATCTAGCTCTAGGCTCCCAGGTAGCTAGGATGACAGATGTGTGCCTCTGTAGCAGGTAAAACGGCTTTCTTAAATAAACTTGAAATGTTGTTTTCCCTCCAGAACTATTTTTTGTACCAGAAGTGGCAAATACTTCCAGGCCTGTGATGAAAATGGTACATATGGTAGATGTATACTTGAAAGGAGTAAAATAAAACCAATTCAGAGAAGTCATGTCCCTAAGAGCAAAAGACAATTCCACGAATGTTCAACCTATTTTCAAAAGAATGGGGAGCGCGTCACAAAAAGCCATGCCTTCTCTTAAAAGGCACACAAGGTAAGAGCATCCTTGTCACAGTGTTGATCAAATTTTTTTAACATTTCCAATAAATAGCTAAACCAGAAAAAAAATTATGTTGCGAAGATCACTTTCACTCAACCAATATGAGCAGTTACTGTAAAGGGCACCTTTGTAAACAGGTTAGTGTGCCTTATTTTATAGGTATGCATGTGTCTCACGCTCCTGATTATTGGTAACAGGACCGTCTCTCTGGCCAGTCAAAAGGTCTATGTGAAGTGGCTCTCATAAGACATTTCCTTGGACAAAGACCTTGAATAGAGTCACTGTGAAGCTTTCGTTCTCCACTTCTTCGGTTTAGAGACTCTCTTCCTTTTCATTTTTTTCCCTCAGATCAGCATAACAGCCTCTGTTTCATCAAAAACAGGTTACAATCAATATTTAAATATTTGCAACCAGAAAACTCTAATTCCTAAGCTCAAACCACCCAATTTATTGTGTGAATATTGGCACATCTGTAAACATCTCTGATCCCTAGTTTTGAAATCATTAAAGCTGAGATGACAACTCATGATATTGCTGCGAATCTGGATGAAGTAATACATATAATGTTTGCCACATTGCAGTGACTCACTATGTTATTTATTAGTTCATTTTTTTTCAGACATGAAGCTCAGAGCAATAATTTCCCCTTTCAATTGGAGAAAATCTTTTAAAAGATAAAATCTTCTAAATAATACCTCAATCTTCTAAACATTAAGTACTAGGCACTATGGAAGGAAGGGACCCTTATTATGAGCATAATAAGCACACACCTCAAAAGACAGAGGGGAGCATATTGTGACACATGGATCATCAAGCAGAACTCAGGAAACATATGAACAGAATACACAGAGAGGCTGCACTGTGGGCCTATAGCCCAGGAGGTTGGAAGGACAGCCATTAAATAACTGTCAGAATACTACAGGGTGCTATAGACAGCAAGGAGTGCAGGGGGGAATTGGAATTTTCATGGTGACCAGAACATGACTAAAAATGATAATCTTTATGGAAAAGCTCCAAGGAAAATGACAACATTCAATGAGAAAATATCCAAGAGTACAATGTTCCCACAGTGGAACCAGGCAGAACAAAGGCACCATGTTGGAGTGCGCAGCTGTTGTTTGTTAACAAACAAAGAAGCCAGTGACATGGGGATAACAAAGTCACAAATGAGAGGACTAAAGAAATGAGGTCACAGGTAATGAATGTGATATAGGCCAACCTGCTAGAACTCTGTAGTAAAGGGAATTGAAATTTTACAGTGGTTGAAGTGACAAGGTAGTGTTCAAAGACACATAATATACAACAATTTACTTAGGATTAAGATAGCAGCTCTGTGGCTTTTTGGGCTCAGAAGAGGAAGTTGTGGATTGACTTTGAGGCCACTTAAATAATCCAGGAGGGATAGCAATGACAGACACAAATAGTAGAGGTCCTGTGATTCACACCTTTGAGAACCTGAATAAATAATATATTATTATGAAATAGATACAGGCTTTCTGGGAGAGGTAAAGGGAGACTTGGCATCCTGAGTGATTAGCAGAATGGAATTACTATAAATTGAGCTGAAAAATACAATGGAAAAAATAAATTTTATAGGGTAGTAAAAGAAAATGAGTGTTGTAGGTTAACTCTGAGATATCCCGTAGAAGGAATTAATAACCACACATAGATACAGGGGGACATTCATGGATCAAAGCTGACATGGAAAACTAAATGTGGGACTTGACAACCAAAATTTTGAGATAGTCAATGCTACTAATAAAATCATGAAACAGAGTGAGAATGGTAGATAGGAAGGAAGGAATCCTGGACAGAGGCGTGGGGCCGCCTCATCCCCATCACCTAGAAACCTGCCTCTCCGGCACTTGACGCTCAAGAGACTCAGGTATATCAGGTCGGTCCTGAATCCTGGGCTTTCTGTTGTACTGAGGCATTCATCCTGGATCTTCCTATCACCACGAGACCTTTCTGTCTCCAAGGAAAACACTAGATACTCCATTTCCTCAAATTACGTTTCACTAACTAAACTTATCCTCTGGAATGTTGAACCCCTTGTCAGATTTTTCTGAATTCACAGGTCTTTCAGCCACCTTTAGCAGACTACAAATAGTTAGTTGATGACAGCAACTACAGAATGTCCACAAACACCATTCTAACAAATATTGATAATGTAAGATCACTACTACTCACCAGGAATATTCTTCAGTGTGTTTTATGTGGAGTCTCAGTAAGTCCCTTAATTTTATTATTCAATTTTCTAGATGAGGAAATTAAAATGGGAGGAACTAGTGCTTAAGCTAGCTAGAAAATTGCAGAACTAAGTTTCTGCAATTCCCAAGTACACCAAAGACCTTGACAATTTGTCTAGCATCTTCATAGTATTAATTTTTATTGATCCCTAGTACATAGTAAATAATACATATGAGTTTTGCTTAAATAGACAAATGATTAACTAATGTCTTTTGCTTCCCTTTAGCAGCCACAGTAAAAATTTTACTAACAGAAATTAATTGGTACATCTTTCAGTTAATTGGGATTTTGTTAGTTTCTTTCTGTAGATTTAATTTTATGAAATGTGGAACGTCACACACATACACACACACACATACACACACACTCCAGGTTTTGTTTGAATTTACTCTAAATTGAATGTATGGCTGATATACTTCCTTGAGGTCAATATGTAGTCATTGCTGTTCAGGACACCTTGGGCAGTCTGTGATAGCTAAGAAATTATAATAACAGTGAGGACCAGAGGACCACATAGTCTCAAACTTTAAAAAAATTGAGATGCATTTTATTACCCAGGAAATTCAGTTCAGAACCTTCTTATAATAATATTTTAGGATAAATTTAATAATATAAACCAAAGCACTCATTTGTGTTAAGTTTTTACACACTTCAGTGTCACGGCATCTTATTTCCCGTGTGTCAGATGCTAGACTGTGTCTCTCTATTCTTCAGACTTTGTTTTGAGATCTGACTAATGGCCAATGAACCCTCTCTTCATCTGTAGGGATGAGGGATCAACTTCCATATCCAAGATTACGGCCTTACACACACACACACATACACACACACACACACATACACACACACACATGTATGCACTCACACATGCACACACACACACACACACACAGTGACTAGCAGGCAGTCATGTGTCAATATCCTAGCTCCCTCACTTCTTGAATGAATCATTTCATATATATGCTCTTTTATTCTGTGCATACGCAAGAGGATCTTGCAAAAGTATGCTTCAATCACACACTGGCATAGCTGGTTTAGTAAACTGCTCCATAAAGGATGACTTCATTTCCTGGGGCCTGTCTTTACCATCCTAGAGTAAGCCTTAGTGCACTGACCCAATAAAGTGTTTGCTTTCATGCTCTTATGTCAAGTTTGGCTCTTAGTGGAATGTGGACAATGTCACCAAATAATGGTTACTTCGATTCCCACTGTAGAAGTGGGTATTTCTGGACATTGAGAATAGCAACAGAATCCATTTCTCTTTTCCTAATTTTCATCTCTTCAGTCACAATGTGCCACATTTAATTGCTATTACATGTGATCATAGTAGAGGATTTAGGGCAATTATTTGATATTTTACATAATCCATATATTTAGGGATACCAAGATAGCAAATGGGTATTAAATAATTTGACTCTGTTCTCTGTTCTATCACTTTCTTCACTTACATTCCAGAGAAGATTCTTATTCTTAGCAGGAGAAATATGTACAACCCTGTGGTAAGAAGACTGACTTGCTATATATTTCAGATTCTAGAAATTACAGTGATATTCAAAACTGTTAAAATATGATGTACTTTCACCAAGCACTTTGTACACTATGGACTATTGGACATTCATCCTGTACTGTTATTTACAAGGTTGGCTGGTATGTGTACTGATGTGGAAGATAAGAAATTATTTTTTGCCAAAGCTTCCAAAAGCTTTTCCTCACTGTGACCTCATTTCCAGATAATCACATTTTATCAGGACTCTTGATATCTATAAAATTTACACAGAGATCTAACTTACTTTTTAAAAAAGTATTCACAAAACACTTTTCAGTTTTAATTTTATATGATCATTTTGCTTTGCTTATAAATCAATGCAAAGTCCTTAAGGACAGCATTCCCTGGAAGACATACCATTCCTCAATGTCAAGTCACTAAGATAATCGTTTTAAGAAGCCTTTATTTCTTCTGCAGTAGAGAGTTTGTTTTAAGTGTTTTGCTTATTGGCTAGTCTTCCAGCAAAGAATGACTTCTTCACTTGAAGCTTCCAGGAACCCTATAGTTTTATACTCATTTTTAAAGAAAATAAGTTGCTCTAAAATTTATAACCATCTGAAAAATCAAATCTATTTTGTGCCTGATGCAATTCAGCTTCAAAATTAACTTTAAGCCTTAGAAACTTCTCAGCGTTAATTGGTACACTTGGTCTAATGTGTGTTTTTAGATACGAGGTAAACAATTTACTTTAGTATCAAGGAAACATTAGTTAAGATTTTATTAGAATTCTAAAAATGAATAATAAGCCCAGCCCATGCCTGCTGTAATCACTAAAATAAACTTACTGCTCACAGTGCAGTGGCTTAGCTAAGCCCTTCTCTCATTCCTTCAGCTGTATGGGGCAGCAGCTGGCCTGTTTTTCAACACCCCGGGTATGTTTACTGCAGCCATGTAACTTTGTCTCCAAGGGTTGAGGCTGTTGCTAGGGCCTGGACCACACCTTCCCCCTGCTTACCTAAAGTCCATCAGTCATGGTTTCATAATTGGGCAGTTTGAACAGTGTCAACACAAGGACACAGACAAAAATATACTTTCTGTTTCTCCAGGTGTTACAGACTGCGCTCCTGTGGTGACAACTAATCATTCCATTGGACTAAAATGATATACTTTAAAAAACAATGTCCTGGCATCACTCAGACTGTTCATATAAGGCCATGAAGGTCTACACAGCAAGGATTGCACAATAACCCATTAAAATAAACATTTGCAACCACAGATAGCTGGACTGAAATCCTGTTCTGATACAAATAACATCTGGACAACTTTTGTTTGCATCTTCCAGCATAAAACACCCTTGAGAAAAAAAAAAATAGAAGGCAAGAGAGAAGACAAAAGACCTCTAAAGGTTTTATTATGCTATGGGTGTGGTGCCATAAGCATGAGGGGGTTCAGGCTTGAGTTGCCAAACCTGAATTTAAACAGCATGTTGTTTTTTAAAAAATTGTAACACTGGTGAGGAACAACTCCGTTTTCTTACATAATTAATCCAGTGTGAAATAGAGGGACTGGAAAACATCCAGTGGTTTAAAAATAACTCAATTATTTATAAGTTCCACAGAGCTATAGGATTCCACAGAAAAGAAGAAAGTGGAGCATCTTAGTACCAAGCTCATTGTGCAGATTTGGCCCAGGCTTGTAGACATCAACATCACTAACTAATCTAACTGTACAAGTCTACACAGAGGCCAAGGATACCAGCATTCACTTGGGTTACAGGCCAGGCTTGTGGGAGGGAAAGGGTTTCATTTTTGAAATGTACATATAACTGCTACATATTAGTATAATGTTACTAAAATTGAAAGAAAGAAATGAATAATATGAAGAGAGGCAGAATAGGAGAAGCATAGAATGATGCGAGGGGCCTGGGAAAGAAAAAGAACTGAACAGATTTCATACGATGCTCAGCATAGGCGGTGGGCGGAGGACTCATGCACTACAGTGAATGGACTCTAATTTCTAATACTGTTCTTTAATATGAAGCAAAAATTACAAGTTGATAACTACTAGCAAGTATTACATTCAATATAAAAATAAATGGATTATCTATAAATAAACCCTTATATAAAACTTTATTTTGGGGGCAGACTCACACCTAACAAGTATATATTTGTGTCTGCTCCAGCTGGCCACAAAGAAACCAATGAAAGTTTGTGTTTAGTAATATTAAAATCTTGCAAAATGTTTCACAATTATCTCAAGGGTGTTTTGCCCTTTCCTCTAGTCAGAGGGGCCTTGGGCAAAATGGCAATAGTCTCACAGACCAAGCCAGGAGTTAGGACATCTAAGGCTTCTCTTTAACATTCTAGGTGGGGTTTATCAAGTGATTTGAACCTTAAAATCATCCCTTGCTTTCTATAAACTAAAGAGGGAAAAGGTAAAAGTAGACTGTATTTATTCATCTAGTCGAAATCATTTATTGTGGGGATAGTGTGTTTAAACTTTTTTCTTTTAGCCTTGGAAACAAAAGAAAGTATGAGACACAATTATATCATTTGTTTTTAAGGCTGAACAAGCACCATTTTTGATGTGCTAATACCCATGAAAACAACAATAGATGTCAGCTATCTAAACAAACCATTAAGTTTAGGGATGAAGTGCATTTTCAGAAAACATTTCTGTATTTTTGTGCATTAGTTTCAGTAACCCACACTAGAAGAACTTTGTTTCTTGTTGAATTGTGACAGTGAAAATCTTTTTTGGGGGGTTATTAAAAATTTTTTATATTTTACATATACAGTTATATTATTATACATATATACAATAAACTATAGCAAGAGGAATCACGATACAATCAGGAATTATATAAATGTTGCATTATTAGTGTTTTGGCTATTCATATTTGGCAGCCTTGAAGAAAACATCTTTTCTATCTTGGTGCATTTAAAATTCTGAATGTAAATCAGTATCTATCATATCTCATCATTATCAACTTAAAACATCTATCTAGACCTAAAAACAGATTAACCCCTAAAGAACTGAGCTTAATTGTAAAACTAAACTATCTGGTCTTCAACCCCATCAGAGACTTGAGAAGGAATAAAATTGATTACCTGAGTATTTCGGGAGTGCAAGTTAGTAGCTTTCCAAATCTAATATGAGGTATTGTACCCATATAACTCAATTATAATACAAAATTTACTTTCAATACTTTGAAAGTGCTATTTCAGGCTGATTAGGATAAATAAGTTATACAAGTTAATTATTAGTTGATCAAATCATGGTCATGTCAATTACTCGTCTATTTTTATCACAAGAATATACATCTTAGGTAGAACAGTGAGAATGCAGATGGGACTGCATGAGAGTGGTTCCCCTACATGATGTTTTGTGGTTGTGTCTAACTGCTGTTAAGTGAAGTTTAATTGTACTCAGTGAGTTCATAACTAGAAGATTACTGCCGAGACACTTATTAAAACCTTTTGGTTTCATGGATAAATTGGTCTAAACCTCCCCTCCTCCCTAGCACAAAGGTTACATTTCTTTTCTATACTCTCTTGGGTTTGCTATATTAAATGAGTGGTCCCTTCTGAATACTGGTGGTCTCTGCACCAGTTTGTCCTAGCTTTTCTCTCCCTATTTACTCTTCAAAGAAACAAGTAGGCCATGGCTACTTCAGTGGCACTGACTGTGCTGTGTAACACAATCCTTGAAGTGAGCTAGAACAATTCCTGCTGATTAGGTCAGTATCTTGCTCACACATGTGAGACTGGAAAAAAACACCACTTATGTCAACACTGTATGAGCAGACAATACCTGCTCCATTCATTTAGCATGACCATCTTTTATTCATTTTCATAACAACTCGATATGGCTATTGGTATCCGACAGGAGGGTGCCCATACAATACATAGTTTTTGGAGGAGATAGTTATGATATATAGGCTTCTCTGACTTTTTTAAGGGATATAAAATGATACTTATGAGGATAATTCATGTGACGTGCATCTGAACAGGAATAAGAGTCTTCTTGGTGACGAAAAGGAGAGAAAGTTCTATGCCCAGAGAAGACACATGGAGAGTATTGGTTCTATTATGACTTGAGAATAAAATACAAGACAGAATTTGCAAGCAGGGCAAAGGGAGGAGGACAGGGAACAGACTACAAATGATGCCAAGCAAAGGGAGAGAGAAACAGGAAATGTATATACACTACAAAGTAATTGGCTACAAATCCATAAGCAAAGGATTCCCACTGCTTTTGAAGAAGGAATGCATACTGATTTTTGTCATATTGCCTCCTCACCAACACACACACCTGTCCTTTTCTTCTCTTCTGCTCACAATTTGCTGGCATAGATTTGTAACCCTCCCAAAGAAGACACCAGTCCCTCCACACCCCCAGAAAAATATTGAAAAATTGCTGAATTATACTAAAAGTCCAGACACTGACTATAACCATGACACACAAGAAGGAAAGTGGGGTGATGAGTTTGCTATTGATATGGATAAATCAAGCAACCTTCACTCGTCATGACCTCAAAACCCACTACTCACTTCTGCATCTCTGTACTTTGCAGAGAATGAGTGCTGGCCAGGTCTCTGTCAATTATTTGTAGTTCCACACTTAGGGGTTCCTACGTGAACAAACTTCCTGACACTTTGCAGGAGCAGCAACAGTTCTTTTAAAAACAAACAGAAAGGCAAGAGATGATTCCCAGATGAAATGGAAGCCTTATGACCCATGTAGACCACCTGAAACTTTTAAAGCTATTTTACTCAATAACAGCTCTTTGCACGCTACATAGCTTGTACTTCCAAAATCCCTCAAGAGATAGCAGCTTGGACACTGCCCCTTTGTTTGAATGGTTCTCCTGCCCTTACAAAGTACTCCCCACCTGTAGTCTGAATCTCCTCTTTACGAAATTACAAGCGTTGTTAAAGTCTTTGGGTCAGGAATGGAAAGCATTATGTAATTTGGGGATACGGGAGAGGAAAAGGATGGATGAGTCAGACAAACCTCTTATTCAGTTCTATCTTTAAAGACAAAATGATAAAGAAAATTAATTATTTGTTCCTGGGACTAGAAGAATGAAGCATGAGACCTTTTTTTAAAGCAAACGATAAAAGGATAGCAGTGGCCCTTATGTCAATTTGTTCTTTCCATACATGGTTCACTACAACCAACCAAAAGGGAGGTTAAAGGGACCAAACTAATTAATGGGCAGCGTTTTGCTGAGCTCCTAGACATAAATGGAAGCATACAAATTCTGTCACACAAAGAAAAAGAGGAGCACACATTCAAGCTGGAATTTCTGTCATCAAACTAAATTGTCCTAAACTCTAAAAGGTTTTTACAACCAATGCTGTCTTTGATCCACAGTAAGTCAACCACATAATTGCCATTTTCCCCAGTCCCTCATGTAGTGAAAACTCACTTGACTCACTGTGATAAAAACTGTGACCTACTCTTTCCTGTGCCCTGTGTGTGAGAGACAGGTAAAGAGCCCATAGCACAGAGAATACTGATTATGTGACAAACTTGAGATTCCTTTCCAAACAAGAGGTAACAGGGACTATCCTTATCCTTGTGATGAAGATGAACAAAAAAACAAAAATGAGCAAAATATGTGACCCAAGTGTTCTCAGCTGTGAATACAATGCCACAAAGGATGGCGGTATGTTATAAAGGCGGCCAGACAAGGACAGGAGCACCACCACAGTTGTCCTAGATGAGTCTCAAGGGAGTGTTTACAGGCACATATCTAAGTAAGGGAACTCAGGTCAATAAGTAAATGCAGAGATTGAAGAGGATGAGGATGAAAGCCAGGAAAGGTCCAATGACTAGAATCTGAAAAGAGCATCAACAAGGAATGAACTTCCAAGAGAGAAGCACAGAAAACATGTGGGTGGTCCTCAGTATACTTGGTCCTCTCTAGCCCTCAGTAAATGGGCTCATCAAAATGCCTACTCTGGACCAGGGAAGAAAGACCACACGACCCTCAGGGACACCTCTCAGTTCACTCACAGAAGACACCAGTGCATGTCTCAGATCTCTAGTCTGGAAAATATCCTGAATTCTCTCATTCATGGATGGTATACAAAGAGCTTGCCTCGGAGTATGCCTTAGAAATAACCAGTAGCAGACTAAGCACCATGGCAGGACCAGCTAACAAATCCCAGAAGGAAGATGCAGTGGAATCACCTTATGTTCATATGATTGGTGTTTTGTAGAATAAAGTTCTCAAATGTGTGTAAAAACACAGAAGTATTTGACACCCAGTAAAATGAATTTCATAATGGCTGGCATCTCATCAAATATTTACAGTCTTACCAAAAAAGCAAGACAGTTTGGTCTGTGACAAAGATAAAATTCAAGTATAGCAACTATGAACTCTATAGTGATTGACTATGTGACAGAATGAACAAATAAGGACATTAATATAAATTTATAATTATAGAAGTTATGTAAGATGAAGAGGAAATGGTTTTAAAATGCCAAAACCAAAATTATAAAAATCTGGTGCCTCACATCTGACTATGTCCCCTGGCGGGGGAGACCTAGTGGCACTCAGAGGAAGGACAGCAGGTCACTGAGAAGAGACTTGATACCTTATGAGCATATACAGAGGGAGGTAATCCCTCTGAGGAACAGTCATAGGGGAGGGGAATAAGGGGAAAATGGGAGGGAGGGGAGAATGGGAGGATACAAGGGATGGAATAACCATAGAAATGTAACAAGAATAAATTAATAAAAAAAAATCGTAAAAAAAAAAATAAAAATAAAAATAAAAAAAAATAAAAAAAAATAAAAAATATATATTCATTACTATTTGGGGGAAATCCCATTGGGTGTCATAAATGTAGGGAAGATGTCGTAGAAAAAAATAGTGATCATGAAGACATGATGATTTTTAAAATCTTGGCAGAGAAAGCCTGGCTTTAGAGGGTTAGCAGCATGAGGCAGCTGTGGATCATCACTGGATGACTGATTAGCTGTTTAAGTCACTGGAGTCTCTAAAGAGTTAAAAAAAAAGTATGAAGAGAATATTAAACTGGACGAATGTCTAACAATATCTACAAAAAAAATTAAGATAAGGAGAAACCCTTTCCCATTCATTCTGTGTAACTAGCATCTACCTGACAAAAATCAGTATCATTACCAGAAAAGTTAATGGTGAGCTCTTCTCTTTTATGTCATGAATGCAGAAAGTATGAATGAAATATAGTAAATCAGGTGACACAATATATAAGCATGATGCCACATCGTAACCAAGAGAGGCTTGTCTAAGCAATATGTGGCTAATCACCTTTTAATCCTGTGATTTACCATTAATAGACTGTACCAAAAATGTAATCTCTCCCTCTCTCTCTCTCTCTCTCTCACACACACACACACACACACAAATGCACACAAAGATACATACAGAGAGAGAAAGAGAGAGGGTGGGGTGATAAAGCAACAAAATTCTAAGTTTACTCCAGATTAAAACCTTAGTAATCTGCCATTAGGGTGACAGATGCAAAGTTAAAAGTTGTGCCAAAAGAAATGGCAGAGCTAGGGTGAAAACTAAATGTTACTTTCTCTAATTAGGAATAAGATAGAATATTTGCTCTCCCCACATCTGCAGTGCGTAGTCACAAGCAGTTTATTAAACCAAGCAGTAATAAAACCATTCAACTTGAAGCAAAGCGCTAAACCCACCTTTGGCCTCAGAAAAAGGAAATGTTTTGGAAGTAGGTCTAAAAAGAGTTCCAAAATGTGATAATTGACAAAACTGAAGATTACAACTCCAGTGAATATAATGTATTAATCACCAAGAAAAAACCTGAAATTTAAAAAAACAAACAAAAATCATAAGAAAATATTTACATAGCTGAGGTCATAGCTTATAGGTAGAACATGTGCCGAGTACATGCCCTACCCTGCATTACATCCTCAGGACAGTGAAATGTAAAGAACCTCCTAACACAGACATTAAAATTCTTAGAAAATAAATCTGACAAAGGTGTCACAGCTGTACATCAGAAGCTATGGAATGACATTGAATGAAGGCTTTTGAGGGTACAAGTATAAAAGGTTTATTGGTAAAAAGTCAACATTTAAAATATCAGTTTTCCATATTAATCTATAGATCTAAAACAAAAACCAGTGGTTGGTTACACTATAATATAAAAACATAGAAGATCTAGAATAGCCAAAACAATATTATAAAAGGACAAATTTTAGAGCAACAAAATCTAGTATCAAACCAAAATGACTTGGCAGCAAGCATAAAAGAAGAATATTGTTACAAAATTAGACAAACTGACAAATGCAATAAAATGTAAAGAAATTTATTGGAAGAGAATTTATTATTTGGAAACAGTTGAATATTAGCAAGAAAAAGTCAATAATCTTTATCTTAGGCTATAGACAAAAAACAACTCTGCTGGATCACAAACCATAATATATAATCGAAAATAAAAACATCTGAATATGCCGGGCGGTGGTGGCGCACGCCTATAGTCCCAGCACTTGGGAGGCAGAGGCAGGTGGATCGCTGTGAGTTCGAGGCCAGCCTGGTCTACAAAGTGAGTCTAGGACAGCCAAGGCTACACAGAGAGACCCTGTCTCGAAAAACCAAAAAATATAAATAAATAAATAAAATAAAATCTGAATAAAGTTGATGTGATGTCAAATTTGGCAAATAACTTTGGAGTATCATACTAATAGTATGGTTATATAAAGAAAAATTAAAACAAAAATACAATTAGTGTCATCAAAAATGCAAACTTCTGCTGATATACTGACAGTATTAACACATTGAAAAGAAATTTGCCCATTGAGTGAGTGAAACCATCAAACATTTATCTGATCTTTTTCAGAATATGTGAATAATTATTGAGTATTCACCAATTAAACAAATAACCCTGTTGAAATAGTAAAAAAGATAAATAAATAGCAAAAAGATGATTAACAGATATTCTTTTTTAATAAAACTTTTTAAAAATTTTTTACACATATAAATTATTATTACAACATATACAATAAACTAGATATAGCAGAAAGAACCACTAAATAATCAGGAATTATATAAATGTTGCATTCATAGTGTTTTGGCTATTTCATTTTTCTAAGTAATCATAAAGAAATTCAAAACAAAGCAAGAATGTTTATTACCACAAAACTCAGAGGATAACATTCAAATCACTGACCACATCAAGTGTTGATGAAGTTTTGGAGGGACTAGAACTCTCATATCTGCTGAGGAGAATAAAAGATGGAGCTCACTTGAGAACTGCAGCAGTTACATAAAAAGGTAAACATGTCCATGTGACATAGCTTAGCCTCTCTTTCCACTTTCACTTATTTACTGAAGGTAAATATCTGTTCACAAGTGTGCACAGCAGCTTTACTTGTAATAACTCAAACGTGAAACCACCTAAATGCAATAAGCAGGAAGACTTGGGCATTATAATAAAGGCATAGAAGGAAGTGCTACTAAGCACAAAATAAATTATTGGTGTATAACTCAATAGAATCTCAAGTTGCTTTTGGTGTGGGGGGAAAACATATGTTAAGTTCGAGAAAATTCTAAATAATCTATACTAAAAGGAAAGTGAACCATGGTTGCCTAGAAACAGTAGTATCAAAGGACAGAAGGAGGAACAATAAAAACACATTAGGAAATTGGGGTGAGGGTTTATGCAGAATGGTGAGAATTGCATTGATTACCACATGTCAAAAATCATCAAATTTTATGTTTTAAATATGTGTGGACTACATTTTAATTATTCCTCAATAACACTGGTAAAATATAAGCATCTGAACATGATCATTTCAGAATGTTCAATACTTGAATGTGAGCTATCATTTTTTAATAGGGTCGCTTTCAACAAATTTGCTAACTCTCACATATTACGGATCTTAATAATTAATGTGAAAGTTATGCCCACATATATGTGTATATATGCTTAATCATGTTAGATGTAAATGAATTTTGAGCCTAATGATTACAGTTCTTGAGAATAACCATAATTATATGTGCAATTTTTACTATGAGACATTAAGAAACCTTTCTGTTTTCAAGGTCACTTCCATGAAGACAAAATAGATCCAATCACTCAGAACAGAGATAACCCAAATGTTATCACGAGCCAAATGATATTGTGTGACCTGATTTGGTGGTGGCTATTTCATAGACTTAATCTTTTGAAATCTATTAGACAGCCATACTAGGCCACCTCACAAAGAAGTATTTGATCCAAGGGTGAGTTCTGCTCCACATTGACTAATGTCTTTCACACTGACTGACCCATAGGAAGTGTTTAGGCCCAAAAACTCAGGCTAAGAAGTAGAAGGCATGTCTGCAGAAAAAAAAAATCCTCTTTTTGTTGGATTTTAAACTGTATTTTGCCTTGACTAACTTCAAATATTGATTGTTAGAAAGTGGACTGGCGCTGAAATGATTGACTGATTGCAATGTATTACATACAATGAATTTTGAATACCACCAAACTAATTGAATAAGTGAAGGGAAATATTAATATTGAATTAATGGGGATGATCTGAGTGAATTAAACACAGCGGGCCAAATTCTGCCCCTGGATATGCATGCACAATTTCCATTGACTTCAATGGGGGTTTTGTTGTGTGTATCCAAGGGCAGAATCCAGCTTAATGAATTTTTTAATTGTTTTTAAATGGTGAATGAATTGGTTAAAGTGCAAAGCATCAGAGATGAATTTGTAGAAATTGCATATATCCCTGGGATTTTTAAATATGCCAGACATACATGCACATAATCTTACATCTATGAGCCACCAGAAATGCTGTTTTTACTTTGCAGAAAGTATAATAAAAATAAAACCATTGCTGTTACATTTTTCTTTACAAAAGCACTCACAAATCCCTACAGAATTCTTTCTTTATACCAAAAATAACAAAAAATAGTTGATTTCGTAATGAAAACCTAAAGTCAATCTGAAGCTCTTTAAGCGGGAATATATCCGCATCCTCACAAAAGTCCTCTCAGCAAAATTTTCTAGCCAGTCAGTTGACTCCCACCCACTCACTCTACAACTCTCCGTATGTTATTTTTAATGGGAAAACATTTTATCAAGTATTACAAATGACAATGCTTATTATTTAATCATATGTGATTGACATATCAGCTTGGTTTCTAAAATAGAAAAGGAAATCTTTCTAATAAAACTCATAGGTTACTAGTCCATAGTCAAAGATATGTTGGTTACCTAATTGATTTAGTCCTTTAGAAAGACCAGTCCTAATTTAAATCAACAAACACATTTGAGAGTCTGAGCATTGAAATCAGTGCCACAGTCCTAAAGTTGGTAACAATTGTGCAAAAACACTGTTCCTTAATGTTAGCTTACATTCAAAGGGGAAAAAAAAAGATATTTCATTAAGACTAGGATGGAATATTAGTGGGAGAAGTGTGCATTTGTATGTGTGTGTGAGACAGAGAGAGAGACAGAGACAGAGAGAGAGACAGAGAGAGACAGAGAGAGAGAGAGAGAGAGAGAGAGAGAGAGAGAGAGAGAGAGAGAGAGAGAGAGAG
>OU015750.1:21286295-21311753 GCA_907169655.1 Acomys percivali | reverse complement strand
AGAGAGAGAGAGAGAGAGAGAGAGAGAGAGAGAGAGAGAGAGAGAGAGAGAGAGACAATCAAGTTCTCGGGAATTAGAAGACTAGAAGACATGTCAGTGTGTCTAACCATCTTATAATGGTTGATCTTGGAGTCAGTTTGACTGAATCTGGAATCAACTAAAAGGGAAGCCAATAGACACTCCTACTCTTAAACCCAGCATGCCTTCAGCAATGCAGTGCCAGCAGCAAAGGACATTGCTGCTTCTGCTAAATACAACCCTGTAAAAGGTTCTACAATTGTATAAATGTGCCATAGTTTCTTTATCCATTCTTCTAAGTTGAGGGACATCTAGGTTGTTTCCAGATTCTGGCTATTAAGAGTAAAGCTGGTTGAGCAAATGTCCTTGTTGTATGTTGTCCTTTTAGGTGTATGGCCAGGAGTGGTATAGCTGGGTCTTCAGGTAGCACCATTCCCAATTTTCTGAGAAAGCACCAGATTGATTTTCAAAATGGTTGGGCAAGTTTGTACTCTGACTTGCAATGGAGGAGTGTTCACCTTTCTCTACATCCTTGCCAACATGTGCTGTCACCTGAGGCTTTGATCTTAGCCATTGTGACGGGTGTGATGGAATTTCAGAGTTGTTGGTACGGTTTTGATTTCCCTGATGACTAAGGATGTTGAGCATTTATTCAAGTGTTTCATGGCCATCTGATATTCCTCTGTTGATATTTCTATGTTTAGCTCTGTACCCTTTTTTCTTTTAATTGGGTTATTTGGTTTAGTGGTGTTTAATTTCCTGAGTGCATTATATATTTTGGACATTAGCCCTTTGTCAGATATAGGGTTGGTGGAAGATCTTTTCCCAGTATGTAGGTTGTCATTTTGTTCTGTTGACAGTGTTGACAGTGTCCATTGCCTTACAGAAGCTTTTCCGTTATATATTTACACAGTGGAAAATTATTCAGCTATCAAAAGCAAGGAAATTTTGTAATTTGCAGGCAAATGAATGGAACTAGAAAAAATCACGCATGGTATAAACTCACTTATAAGTGGATATTAGCCCAACATAGATGTCCTCTGAGAGACTCCATCCAGTGGGGGATTGTGACAGATACTGAGACTCACAGGGGGACTTGGAGTCAATTTCCTCTTTTTACCAAAACCTCTGAATTTCCATTCAGAGAAGGAATTCAGGTCATCGAGCTTTGCAGTAAACATCATTATACACTGACCCCTGTGAGTTTGTTCTTACTAGGAATATAGAGATAGTCATCAGACATTATTTGAATCATGCTTCTATCAGAAAATAGCAATATTATCAATCATCCATTTTAAGTGTATTTGCATGCCACGTGTCTTTAAAGGACTTAACATAATGGTAAAATAGAAGCACCCTTAAGCACATGAGTAAGGCCTATTAATAAGTGTCTGGAAGTAATAAGCATAAAACAGAACCCTCTTGAAAAATGTGTGGTAACTAAACACTGGTTATTTATTTTAACAGAATAATATGGGCTAAAATGGATCTAACATTAAGGCCATGGTAGTAGAGTTCAATATGCAGGCACAACTGTATTGCAAAACTGGATTCAATCCAAACAGCAGTCTTGGGATATGGAAAGTATCTAGAGTTCATAAATATGAGTCCTTGATATAAAAAAGGAGTCAAGATGATTTCAAGGGGATAAGGCAAGGAGGTTGGACACAAGAGTAAGTTGACAAGGATATGTGCAGTCAAGAGCATTGGATGAGAGGCAGGTGATAGGATGATTATTTACTTTGCCAGAGTTAGAAACAGGCTACTGTATCCTCCATATGCATTAAAAATACACTATATATCAATTGTCAATGTATTTTAAATATAGTGTCAATTAGCAAGGAAATCTGTATCCTTTCATATTGTCAAGCAATACATTTCCAACATAGAATGTTAAATATAAAAATAAACGTAAAATAGGAAGGGATTTGGATAAACTCTCTCTATATGTCATATATATATATATATGTATATGTATATGTATATGTATATGTATATGTATATGTATAAAAAACACACATACACACACATATTTTCTTTGTGACAGTGAGGGCTAGAAGTGAGTTTTAATCCCCCTTTCAATACTGAAAACAAATGATGTTTAATTGGTGATACTATTTAACCTTTTCTTTTGAAAATAAATACAATATGATAAAAATAATGAAAGTAGCTATGTTTTAAAGTAATACTATATGCCATGTTTTAAAGATGCTTCTGGAAGCATTCTTTGTGTGCCTGAGCTGGAAAAGGAGCCAGAGTTGAATGTATACTTGAGTAGGATGGCTGACTTGGCAGTACCTTTCTCAGCTGCCCTGCAGTTTGGGGAGTGATGCAAAGACCCTACGGACACTATTAAAGTTAGGTAAGAAACATTTGTAAGTTCCAAGTTTTGTAAGGAGGAAAGAGAGAACTTACGTTATCTGTTTAAAAGTGCAAGTTCTAGAGATTTAGGCATCAAGGGCATGAAAAGCAAATGCAATTGTTTGTGAATTTGGCCCTTGGGTTTGTCATTCAGACATAAGCACTGCAATTAGATCAGAAATTCCGACAGTGTGCCATCTCCATGACTTTCTCTGTGAAATCTAATGCGCGTCTCCCAGACATAATATAAAACATGCTGTGGGTCTGCATTATGTAACCTCCAACCATATAATTCCACATTTGGCTTAAAATCTAAAATATTCCTTTGGAAAAAAAGATACAATAATATTGAATTTGAAGTCACTCATATTAAAATATATAAGAATTTTACCTTAAAAAGCTGGATGCTTTTGACTACCTGCCTTCAATAAATCACTAATCTGGACCAGCTTCACTTAATACAGTTTCGATACTGTTTCACTTCATATTTAATCTTGGAAGTTTCTGGCTTTACATATTCTTTGAATTTTGTTCTTTTGATACTAAATAAACATTGAGAAATGAATTTACCCAACTTAGCAAGGCAATATTGATTTTGTTATAGAGTCAATACCATTTGTCAGGCTTCCTCGCTTTAAACATGTTGGAGTATGCATGATTCTATTAAGCCTCCATTAACATCATGCTTCATATAATCAAACCCTTTTCTGGCTTTTGAAATCTCTCAAGGTTTCAGGGTAAAATATGCTTATTATAAAGAATTAATCAAAGCATCCATATTATTGAAAGTTAACTTCCCTTTGGAACAGAGCTCCAGTCATGCTGGCTATCTATGTGTGCAGTGTAATTTTTCAGCTCTCTAAAGACAAACGCTTCTTGGGAAGCAAACAGTAGCTGCTGTTCCCATTTCAATCAGAGAAGAAAGATCTCTCTCTCTCTCTCTCTCTCTCTCTCTCTCTCTCTCTCTCTCTCTCTCTCTCTCTGAAAGTTCATGAACTCTTAAATCCTTGGCTTTCTTTTGATTGTGAGAGGAAATAAATTTAAGTAAGTTATGGTATTAATGAGAATTATTTTATTAAAACTAGTTGGCTCTGAAGAGTTTATGCTCAGTCAGATGTTGTCATTAGAGACAATTATTGAGTTATTTTCTGTGAGTCAGTAGTGTTAGTTTCAGGTTAGCAGAAATAACACGTGAGATCAGAGGTCTTAAGAGACCTCCATAAACCGCACTCGCCTGATCTGTGTTCTTTAGTAGAACTGCCTGCATTTCTCACCAAACACTAACTACTTCTGGAGTCGTGAAAACTGAGTCTTTTCTATTAAACCAACAACAATGCTGCCATGAAACTTGCTTCTCCCTCTTTGGTATCCTGTATTAAGATGCTGCAAACTATCCAGGGCCTCTGTCTCCAGGCTTTTCCCCTGTTACTGGTTCATAGTGAGAGGCCTATAAAATCTTACATTATGAAGTTCACAGTATCAACATTTACATTTCAGAGCTGTGTTTTGCCAAAGAGAAAATTAAATTCTTTACTCTCAAAAAAAACAATATGGGAATTATATTTTTTTTTTTGTCAGAAAGTGCATGAACAAGTTAGTCACAAAAAAGACAAACACTGCATATCTTCATTTATCTGTAGAAGGTGAAAAAGTGAATCTTAGAAACAGGCAGTGAAAGAGTGAGCTGTGCCGGGCATGGTAGCACACACCTTGTTTTTACATTTATGAATTTTTAAAATATATTTTATTAATTTATTCATATTACATCCCTTGTATCCTCCCATTCCTCCCATTTTCCCCTTATTCTCCTCCCCTATGACTGTGACTGAGGGGGACCTCCTCCCCTTGTATATGCTCATAGGGTATCAAGCCTCTTCTTGGTAGCGTGCTATCCTTCCTCTGAGTGTCACCAGGCCTCCCTATCCAGGGGATGTGGGTGGCACACAGCTTTAATCCAAGCACTCAGGAGGCAGAAGCAGGTGGATCTCTGTGAGTTCTAAGCCAACCTGGTCTACACAGGGAGTCCAGGACAGCCAGGCTACACAGAGTAAACCTTGTCTCTAAAAGAAAAGAAAAGGAAAAAGGGGGGGGGGCTGTGGCTGGAAAATTCTGGGTTGAACAGTGGTTGTTTAATGAGTGCAGGGCTATCCACGTAGGAAGACCAACTCTCACAGTCTATCAACTATAGTTCACAGTGATTACATGTATTAAAATAGCTGTTTGAGATGTTATGTGTTCCTAACATGAACAATGAGAAATATTTGAGGTGATAAATATATTAGCAACCCTTACTACAAATATGCGAATTATAATGTGTCAATTCAACTTAAGATTTGTTTTTTAAAACTCCTTTAAAATTTCAAATGTTTAGTGTGTATTAATTTATTCTCAAAGAAAAAATGATTGCAATTGATTAATACTGCCCACATATTCACGGAAAGTGAGCCTTACATACTTTAAATTTAAATAGGAACACTGCCATCAAACATAGAGAGAAAGCATGTGAAATCCGAAGTCAAGAGCTTAGAACACAGACTTCTGATAAAAATCCCGTCACCACCACTGTTAACATCCTTTATGTTTGTACATGTATAAGTTTGTATGTACAAATACGTAAATTGTCTTTCCAGTAAACACGTTGTCTCTGAGTGGCAATATCAAACCTAAACTATTTCATGGTGTTACAGTCTTGAATAGTTCTGTGTGGAAAGTATTCTCACATACTGAAATACACTTCATGATCCACAATAATACTAAATTTGAGTAACTTTTCCTTAAAATAAGCCTTTCTATATTCCCTTCTCATTTATGTGTCTCAGAAGTGTTTTCCTTTGAATGACCATGAAAATCTGAGGCACACTAACCAAGAATTTTCTAAGACGCATGCTCAACTTTTGTCTTGTTTTTGTGTGGCTAAACTGAGGCTACTAGATTGAGGAAGGGGATGGTCTTCTGTTTACCCCTGTGTTATGATTGTTTTGTTTGTTTGTTGTGTGTTGTTTTTCTTGTCTAGTGGGAGTTCATAAACCCGCCACGTGCAGTAACATTTGTGATCCTCACACAGTCCATTGCTTTCTTTGTTCAGTTTTAGTAAACGAGATGAAATATAGCCACAAAACTAACCAAGGAAGAGACAAGTTTGAAAAATAGGCACGTGGAAAGTGGAGAGAATACTTTCCTCTGTGTCTCCGAATAGGTAAAAGTCAACCTTCGCATATGTTTTCTTGAGCCCGCTTTCACGATGAAGGCAATTGCTCACCACGTATTATTTTCACCATGTTTCTTTCAATTTGTACACAAAAAGGTCAACCTGAAAATATACATCAAACCTGAGTGAAAACATCCCTTTCCCTGTGAACACACCAGTGCTTCAGGTTTGCTCTTCCAGCATTATTTGTTTAATAGAAATATTTTCCATACCACCTGGTTCTGGCAGAAAGTCAAAATTTGCATTTATATGAGGTAGTTTATCAAATATAACATACAGGAGTCTGTTAAGTACACATTGCATTTTGTTTGTGAGAAAATCTGTTTGTATTTAATGTAGTTTTTAAATTAACCTTAATGAAAGCTTCTGAAAATTGTTGTTCTAAGCATTTGAAATATGCAACAAGAACTGGAAGAGGACATAAACATGTTTTCCATTATATGTTATCAGATAGCCCAAAATTACTACAAAGAAGA
The DNA here is from genome assembly GCA_907169655.1 of Acomys percivali. NCBI lineage: Eukaryota > Metazoa > Chordata > Mammalia > Rodentia > Muridae > Acomys > Acomys percivali. Next base: position 21,305,690 of record OU015750.1, on the reverse strand, counting down.
ATGTGGGACTATGTTAAATTAGAAAGATAAGCAAGCATTTAGTTAAAAGCAAACGTCTTTAGAAGAGGAAGACATCTAACACAGCTAACCTCAGACATCTTATGCTATCTCCAGTCGGAGATATTTTAACATTTTTAGGTTAGAATACTGCTTGGAATATTGGGGAACTAAGGCTATTTGCTCAGGACCTTAATGTCTCAATTCTTAACCCTAGGCTTGCCAGTGCGGAATGCTAAGGCTTCTGACCTGCTGAGGAAGGCATTTGGACTGAGAACTCCTGTGCCTTGTGTGTGTCAGATAATAGTTTATTTACTCTCCCTTCAAGTTCCTCCTTGCTTTTATTTTCTGCTGTGTTCTCCTTGGCATCATTTTAACATAAACACATCACAGTCATGTCACATAGGACAGTCTCATGCTCACTGATAGTTGATGAGCAGGTATGTTTAATACACTACATTCATTATAAATTGTGTGCGTCCAAGTGTCTTTAGGGTCCAAGCAAACTACTAACATCAGCCAACACAGCTCAGCAAGTGCTAAAGTGAACTCAAGAGCACCATCTCTAAAGCAGGACACACTGACCTGGCCCCAGCTCATTTCATTCTTGCTATGTATGAGGAAAAGTCCAGTGTGTTTAGAAAATAGACTTTTGAAAAATTAAGGCTACAAGTATAGATTATTATAAAGTGTCACATGATTTGAAATATGAGAATATAACTTTGGAGTATTTAAAATTTTATTAAGCCAAGTTATGGCCAGGCTTCTAATTTACAGTATATTTTATAAAGTACAATAAATAAAGAATATTAATGCCTGCTCAATTCAAGTTAAAACTGGGAAAAACAGATACTTTGTTTTGCAAGTATTATTTTCCTCTGAATAGGGAATCATATTTATTTAGAAATAAAATAGATATTATTCTCGGCTACTGCTCTCCAGTGTTTATAGCATTTGACAAAGTCTGTGTTATGCTCCCTAATCATAGAATCCGCTGCTACCTTTGATCACAAACCTCTTTGAAGCCATTGCATTGCTGTTCTGATAAATTTGGAAAGAAGTTTTAAAGTTTTCATGTAATAAACTAAATCTTTGATTAGACAATGTAATTGTCTCAGCCTCCTATGTTCATCAGCCCCCAACTCTAAATTTATTTATGCATAGCATGGAAGGCTGATCTGGAATTTCCTTTGTTACTGTAACTGAGAATGAAACAAGGGCCTGCACATGTGTACATGCTCGGTAACATTGTAGCAGGGGACTTTAGACCCTCAGCACTCTACAATCATCTGTTTTGCCTTTTATAAGGCCTATTGTGCTACAATCTATCAGACATATCTGTGGCCATTTGGACAAGTGACTTGCAGTTTTGACTGTGGCAGAGGAAAGCAAGTGAATCTGTGACTTGTATGCTAAGATTTGTTACAAAGAGCAATCCCTAACTTACTCTTTCCAGATAGTAACAAAGGTAAAGAAAAGGCTCCCATTCATTTGCTGTCACAAGGGTTCTTTCTCTCTGTTGATGCTAGGGCTCTGGGATAACAGAGAAACTGCTGGACCTGAGTGTGACTCTTACTCTCTCTCTCTCAGCCTAGCTTAATACAATCTCCTAAGGAATAAGGCTGCATCATCCCCTTTACTGTTTCACTCCATCCTTCCATGTAGCCAAAAGTTAGTATCTCCAATAAAAGAAGAATTACAAAAACAATGGATATACTTGGCAAAACTCATGGAAAAACTGACCAAAAACTTAGAGGGGTTTCCCACTCATGGCAGTGGGGTGCTTTGTTTTGTGTTCGATAGTCTGTTGCTTTTGGAGGGAACAATAAACCCTGTGTGACATAATTATAATATGTATATATGTATGTACTCATGTATACATATGTGTATGTGTTTAAATGAACATAGCATAATGTTTTCCTATGAGTTTTTCAAGCATAATAAGTTTTGTTTATGGCCCACTTCCTTCTCCCTCTGCATTATCCTCTACCACCCCAAAGAAGTCCCCAGGTTATTGCAATTTCTCACTTCTTAGAACCTGTGTGGAACTATACTCTTATCCACAGTTTGCTTTACCCCCTCCCTGCCATGGTCCTTTTCTACTTTCCTGAATCCTGTACTTACTTCAGACTACATGCTCTCATTGAAAGAGTCAAATTATGACCTACAAATAAGAAAGAATATGTGGTGTTTGTCCTTCTGGGTCTGGGTTACTTCCTCTAATATATTATTTTCTAATTTGGTCCATTTACCCGCAAATTTGGTGATTTCACTTTTCCTTATAACTATATAGTGTTTCATTGCATATATGAACCATATTTTCATTATCCATTCATAAGTTGGAGTGCATTTGGGTTGTTTCCTTTTCTTAGCTATTGTGAATAAAGAGCAATAGACATGGCTGTGCACCTTTTTCTGGAGTAAGACATAGAGTCCTCGACAGTGACCACGAGGGGCACCACACTGGATGATACAACTATAACTTCATTTAAGACTCAGGTAAAATCACGGAAGGGTTTGAAGATTGGAAGAGCCACAGGAGTAAGATTTCTGCTGCTGAATAGCATCTTGTAAGCATGACAAGGAATCTAACCCATGAAATTTCAGCTATATGATTGCCTAAGTAAGACTTGTATAATGACAGTACCAATAGCCATCACCACATGGGTGAAATCATTTTCGCAAGGTCCCTCCCCTACATAAAGAGCTACAGTCAATCGATGGCTACAAAGTAAGAAAGAATCAGTTTCTCCAGAAAAGTCTATGGAGAAAGTTGTCTAAACACATCTATATATAAACAACACTGTGTGTGTGTGTGTGTGTGTGTGTGTGTGTGTGTGTGTGTGTGTGTATGTAAAACAGTAATAGTTTAACAGAAAAGGCTATGCTTTTATGAATTTCAGACAGATTTGTCTGGCGCAGGGGAGGAGCTAGTTAGGGGGAGGGGAAGGAGTGGAAATTATGTAAATACTATAGTCATGTACGAAAGTCTAAAAAATATTTTAACTAAATATAATTATATGGATATTATAAAATGTAAGTGCTGTATTTGAAGAGTGATTTTACTAGTTCAAGAACAAGTTTAAGAATAAAATGTGTGCTAGAAATTTAAGAGAAACTATTTTAAAAATTATTTTTAGTAGAATTTAGTCTAAAATGTGTAGTTTAGACATCATTCTAGCTATAGCCATAATTTGGTAGTGAGGAGAGGGAGGTATTTTATCTTTTTCTCCATATAAATGTTGAATTTTGTCTACTATAATTTGAAGATGATACAAAAAATACATGTTTATATTATCTTTTTGGAAATCAACATGTGAAAACTTCTCATAATTCTGATGGAGCAATTTACTCTAAAATGAAACATTCTATCCTGGGGAGGCCTTTTTAAGACTCATGAAATAAATAATTTCCAAGTCTCAGGAAATCCCTGAAACTTAGATCCATGAGATCCTTCCCTTTCCTACTTATACAAAGCAGTAATGACTGAAGAGTAGGGACTGTTTAAACTGCTGAGCTGTCTGCATATTGTACAAAGAGTTCCAGGATTGCAGTTTTCATGAGTTGGCACCCAGACTGAGTGATCTGCCTTTGAGCTATCATTGATGTTTGGGGTACCTCCTCACTCATCCTCCTGTAAATGACCCCAGTAAATTCATTAGTTTACATGTTGGACTTTGATAGAATTGTTTCTCTGATGTGTCACTAGTATTCTATCTGTGATGAACAGGTGCTACTTATATCTTGCCAATATAAATTAAACAATTAATCCCTGAGTAGGGATCTACACTACCAAGGGTGAGTTTAGAAGGAGTAACTCCATGGTAATTATTATGCGTAGCAAGTCATAGAACTGGAGATAAATTGTGTGAGGAAGGAGAGTTCATGGGACAATTCTGATATGGCTATCATTCCCCGTGTTGTGTTTGGAAGTATGCCTTTTTGCTTTTTTATATATGCAGCAAGATGTCCAGCTAAGCATGAGCCACTGGTAGTTCAAGAGTTTGTATGAGGAATCACAGCATGGCAGTTTCCTTCTATGTGGTATTGAGTGACGTAAATCCTTGATGACTGTGTCTGCCTCCCAAGTATAGAGGTACTCTCATGAGGTTTGAAGATTTACAAAAAGTTTTCAAGTCCTTCAGGATAATATATAAAGATAAAAAGTAATGACATGGTGCCATGGATGTGTGATAAGATGTGCAACTGAGGCCAAGATATCGTCTTGGGGAGAATTGTGTGTGTAGAGGAGGTATTAGAATACAGAAGAAGGGGAAATCCATAATTAGGCAGAGCCTTAACAATGGCCATGTATAGAAGTACAGTAGTTAGGGAATGCTCAGCACCTGAAATGCTTGTGTTGATAAAAACCCTTTACGAAGTAGTGAAGGAGCTCTCACTCTGGTTTGTGAGGGGGTATAACAGAAAATTCTATATGTTGTTGATGCAGGGGAACTGAGTAATATAACCATCCACTGCTTCATGAGACAAAAGATACCTACACAACTAGAGATGGTCTGAGAAGAATCAGTTCTTGATGGGCTGACTCACGTAAGCCGTTAGTGACATTTTATGATCAATGCTATGAGTCCCCATGAATATTAGAAACTAGGGGACAGCAAACGAGTAGCAGACATTACCCAGACTGCTGGGTATGCAAGAGGCAGTATGAGATACACATTTCATAGGGAAGAAGATAACAGTGACTTTGTGGGAGAAATAAAAAAGAAAGAAAATTAACAAGGACAGAGTGTTATGGACTTCTTGATGCTGCTATGTGCATTGTTATTATTCCTCTTCAGCTCATGTTGAGGTAGTTATGCTGTGGAGACTTTCTAGGTGTAGCTTCCAGCATTATAAGGAGACAAAGTACCACAACAAACTCCCTGGTCTTCTAGATCTTACAATATTTCTGTCTCTCCTTTCTTAATGTTCCCTGAGCCTTCAATGTATAAGTGTTCAATAGATGCACCTGTTAGGGTGAACTCCGCAATTCTGTGTTTTGATTGGCTGCAGTTTCCTATAATAGTCTCTGTTGCAAAGAGAAGTTTCCATCTGTGGGATAAAGTTTTTTATTTGATGGTAGCTTAGGAGAATATATCTAACCTGTATATCATTTTGTAACAAAAATACAACCAATATTATCCTGCTAAATACATTCCTAAAGCAGTTGATCTTCATATGAAAAAATAAAACAAAAATGAGTTAATATTTCCACACTTAACCTTTTCTGTCACAAAGAGAAATGCAAACAATTTAATATCACTATTTGCTTATACTTCTTAAGGTTCAAATAACTGGCTGTCAAACAGGGATAAGTAGGCTTTATCTCCTGCAAAGAAACATACATTTTTGCTGTGCAATAGCTAATATCAGGCCACTAATAGATTTAACCTTGCAAGTTCATAGATGTTTAAAGTCTGATGGTTTGAAGGTCAACTTCCCTGTCTTACTGTAAAAGAGAAACAGAGCAGTGAATAAAAATTATAAAGAATTAATTCTTCAAAAGTTTCTTACAAATCAAAACCCTGCAGTTTCATAGTGAGAACAAAAGACGCATATTAAACACCAAAGTTTATCAAGACAAATTAGATCCCAGTTTCAAATTTTCTTTAATCTTTTGCATCTGAACTTTTTTTTTTGCCTCATGCTGTTTTCCCTAGTTAAATGTTAAAATGAATTCTAGCCAATACCATTGACTTCTTCCCTTAAAAATATTGAGACACATAATAAAAAATTAATTACTTCCCCTAATTTCCGTGTGATTCTTTAAAAAGATGTAAAATTCATTTAAAGTAAGTGGTGACTTTGTCTTTGAAGATCGCGACAATTAACATGGATCAAAGCTTAGGTTCTGTGATGATCATAGCTTATTAGCATAATGAAATTAACTTAGAGACAAGAATCTTTAATAGGTACAACAAAAACGCTTTAATAATACTTGAAGAAAATTATGTATTTGCTAGAAGTACAACAGTTTCAGATTTTCTATCCAATTAATAAGTTGTTAATTAACTCCCTTTTCCAAACAATGCATACTTCGAGCTAATGTCTGCCTCGGAACAGCCTATCTATTGTGCTGCAATTTGTGGAAGAATACAGTGGCTTTCCTAATGATATTTTCTACTTTTATCATTAAGACAGTTCACGTTTATCCTTGCCCAATACTGATCCAGTATTTCATCATTAAAATAAAAGTAAGCTTAATTTTGTACCTTGGGAAGAAAATAATGGTTTCCAATTTTGACATGTTGAGTTTGCATGTCAGGCCTGAGGAATTTCAAGGGCCAAGTATGTTTTGGTTAGTCTTGAGTATCTCTAAACTATGACTCAAAAGAAACAGATTAAATTAACTAATAATTTTGATTTGGAAATACTTGGATTTGAGGATAAACAAAAAAAAATGTTTTGTTTTGTTTTGTTTCACTGTTTCTAGCAGCAAGTCTTAATTGTTAAGCTCATTTCTAATGGCTGAAAAAAGACTGTGTCTTGTCATTTTTTACCATTCAGTAATCAAGCATATGATGGGCACCAAAATTATGCAAACTTATCACATTAAAAACAAAGGGTGGGGACACATGACCATTAATTTGTATTGCTTCTAGTGTCCTTGTTTCAGTTAATGATTTATTTTCTTTTTGTCCATGTAGCAAAATGGTGTTCTGCCCAGGTCTTCCTCCTTGGTTACACAAGCTTACATAGCATTTTTGCTGGCTAAAATAATTGAACATAATCCAAAAGAACAAAACAAAACAAGAAACAAATCCATAGCTACTCAAGAAAAGACTGATGATTCTTTTTGTTGTTCTTGTTTTTAAAAGCTAGAGTTTACCAATGGCTGGAGTTTAAATTAGTGACAAAGCACTAGCATGAGCTAGTCACCCAAGTCCAATGCCCACCACCAAACTAAACTGAACTCAACTAGAATAGAACAGGATAAAGGTTAGAGTATAGCAATTCCTCTATTTAATTTCCCACCTCAAAATCTACATCACAAGTCTTCTTTCTATAGCCAAATGGAATATTCGGGGTTTTCTCATTCATAAACTTTGATAATATGCTTCCTAAGTGTTTCTCCTGATCTCAAAAAATAAGGAGTACTCCTAATACGGAGTTGGTTGTGCCGCCTTCAACTTAATTTTCCAATCCATAGAATGTCAAGAGACCTAGCTTATCTCTTACCGCTGTGTACTCCTGTCCAAACAGCAACACCATTTGTTCTTCTGTCAAATAAGGTCAAAGCACGAAGCATAGCCACAGGGTCATAGCAGACAGAAAGAAAGCCAAGGAACCCTATGACTCATTGTGGCCATGGGACATAACTCTGAAGTACTCAACCGCCCCCAGTAAAACTCATGAGGTTTTGGTCTGAGAACATAAAACCCTTAAACATTTATCTTTATACCCATAGACCAGTGCTACTCTTAGCCTGGGCCAAAGGGGCATTTTATAGAGGGCTCTGGCTACCACAGAGTCTCACAATTGGTGGAGGACTGGCAGTAAGTGCCAGGTGAGTCTCAGCAATCCGTGAGATATACATAGCTTTTCTGCCAAGGTCCAGTAAATACCAATCACCACAGAAGAGGGACAGAACTATTGAAAGTGCTGGTGGAGAGGAGTGATTTACACTGCTCCTGGATTTAGAATGGGTTTCACACTCATCTATACACAGCAACCCTGGCTTTCTGCATGAACCAAGAAAAAAAAAAAGACAGGTGGAAGAAGAAGTCATCAAGAGTAGGAGAGAGGAAGAATGAATAATGGTCACTAAATGGAACTAATACATGTATGTAATTGTTAACAATAAATACATTTTATAAAATGCTTAAAATTCCCAATTATATTCGGACTTAGTGGGTTATTTAAAACACTCATAAATGTTAGGAGTAGGAAGTTTTAAATATATATGGGGGAGCTGGAGGAAAAACTGGTGAAGTAGATATCATATTCCAGTAAGATACATATATGAAATTCTTAAGAATAAAGAATATTACAATACAAATAAAAATTTAATAAATGCTTCTTTAAAGAGAACTTAAAACAACTCTACTTGATTGTGCTATTTAGCTGATAGCTTATATTCCCTATCTGAACTCAAAGTTTTACACTTTTGTTTTAAAGTTATCAAATTCTATGGGCATGTGTACATATTTGGATTTTAGTAACATTTTTAACTACTCTTTGAGGACTTATTGAAAATATTCTTAATAAAAACACTGATTTCAATGGTTGGGGGAACTAACATGGTTTCGATCTCATCTTGAAAACTCCTTGGTGAAGCCAACTATCCCAAACTTGAAGGAAACCCCAAAAATCTTAAAAATTGTGGCACTTAGCCATTTTGACAGTTAGCAGAAGAAAGGCACACAGTGGACACAAGAATGACTGGCATGATTTCATAAGCAACAATTGTCATCAACCTTGACTTTAAATACAACAAAACACTATAGAAATAGCATTCTTAGTGATTTATCTAGTAGCTGTTTAGGACTTTCAAACAACTCCCACCTCCAAAATTCTGTGTGATTCTAGAATATTAGGAAGTGTGGATCAGCTTATATCACTCCTTCCATCTTAACATCTTTCAATTCATTCTTAGGACCCCAAAGAAAATATTCTGAAAAGATCAGTTTCGACTGTTTACTTCTGGCACCTAAGACTGTTATAGGTGTCTACCAAGGATGACCACTCAGAGATTTGAGTGTTCTCAAATGAGAACTTGAGTGTATTTAATTGAGTCTTTATTCCAGCCTGCTGGGACCACACCCAAGTATGCTGAAGGACCTAGATATGGTCCTGAGTGCGCAGAGCACAGGGTTCTTAAGGGCAGAAACCACAACCTGCCTTCTTGCTCAGTAGTCATAGGAGGCTTTGCAAAAGCAAACAATTTGGGGCGAGCTATTTTAAGAGAAGCTAAGATAAGCAGTTAGCTGGAAGGGATTCCATACAAACAGGTGGTTTAACAAAAAAGTCAACTAGGACATCCTGACTTTGGGTACTAGAATACAATTGTGTAGTATTCTATGGAATATTCCGTCAAATTTTTATTAAACCTGAAATGGCCTCAGAGAAAATACAAGATACCTTTGCACTGTCTTGCTCTATCCCAAGATGTATACTTTGGCTCATTCCTAATTTAAACTACTTGGAGTCACCTGAGCCCATGTTTGGAATGGTCCTAGCCCTTCTTACTCATCTCTCCCATAACTATCACCATACGTTTTCTACCACGTTAGAATAATTTACTGTCCTTCAAAGCTTATTCTTTACATTCCTGGTTTGACTTCAGGGGTATATTATGCCTCCCTAGGCTTTAGTTGTGCTGCCATATTACACTGTGTTGTAATAAAAAAATGCATTATAATATTAAATTGAGTCCTAGGTTATTAGTGGTCCTTGATAACTATTAATGAAGGGCACATAGAAGATAAACGATAAAAATCCTTAAATCAGTAACATTAAATGACAGCCTATATGTCTTATATATTCAATATATATAAAATAATAAGACTGAAAAATGATTCAATTTTATTTCTAATGTAAGTGGAAATTGTTTCTTAAACTATTTTATGCAATAATTAAAATACCAGTCTTCTCTAAACAAAATAAATTTATTTCTTCTCTATTTCCATACCAGATCTGTCTTTTTTCTATTTTCTTCACATATCCATATATATTATTATATTATTCCATATATATTATTATATTATTCCATACACACACACACACACACACACAAACACACACACACACGCACACAAAATAAACTACCTATAGCAAGAATAACCATGACACAATTGGGAATTATATAAATGTTACATTCTTAGTGTTTTGGCTACTTGTATTTGACATCCTGGAAGAAAACATCTTTCCTATCTTTGTGTGTCTAAAATTCTGAATGTAAATCAATCTCCACCATATCTTGTCATTATCAAATTAAAACATCTATCTGGGTCTAAAAACATCTTAACCCCTAAACAACTAAGTTTCATTGTAAAACTAAGCTACCTGGTTTTCAACACCATCAGAGACTTAAGAAGGAATAGACTTGATTACCTGAGTATGCTGGTAGTGCAGGTTAGTAGCTTTCCAAAGGAGAAGATAACAGAGAGTTTTCTACCTGAATAGTCACTCAAAACTCTCTATTATGTTGGAGCATCTTCTTCAGCCTTCTGGCCCAATATATCTGAGAGACATATTTGTGAGGCCTGAACTGTTGAAGATTGGCTTACCTTGTCTTGGGAGAGTTTGGCTGTCAATTCTGCCTACATCCAAGCTTTTTTAAGCAGAATTCTGTCTGTGCTAGAAATGAGGGCATTTTGCCCAGTGGCTTGTTTGCCACATTTGAAGTCATCTCTCTAAGGAGGTTCCATGATGCTGATCACCCTCTTTGAGGTAGGCTGAGTGTTGCCAGGAGTTAACCTTTCTCATTGTCAGTGAATCTTTAAAATAATAAAAACATTTTAAAATGCCATATTCTGTATGTCTCTGAGGTTTTGGAAGACCTTATCTAACTATCCTACCTTGTTTTTCTATAGAATCATATCTATCTGCCACACCTAAGATGTATATTCTCATAATAAAAGTAGACTAGTGATTTAATCAGCTAGCAATTAATTTGTATAACTTATTTATCCTAAATAGCCTGCAATAGCACTTTCAAAGTATTGGAAGCAAACCTTGTATTATAATTGAGTTATATAGGTAAAATACCTCATATTAGAGTAGAAATATATATGTATATATAATGCATATGAAGAATAATCTTACATTTGAATTCTATACCACTGTATCTAGAATTAAACTTATTTTGCATCTATATACAAAATTCTATAACAGTGAATTAAAAATAACCTCGTGAGTGAAAATTGAGGCATTAAGCTGAAGAGTAGACTCATTAATCTATTTTTTGTTCTATCTTCCCTATATCTTTCTATATTCCCCCTTCTTTCTTTCAACTCCAAATCCAAACCTAAGAATGTAAGATAAGGGAAGAGAGAGACATTCTGAGTCTAACCTTGTTTTCTTTCTAAATAAGACCAATAATAACTTGCAACCCATGGCCATTGATAATAACTCTCTATTGCCCAAGATAGCAACTGAAAATGTACTCAACCCCCTTAAAAGAAATGGGGTGTCATTCTCTTAAGGTTTCTTCTGGCTGATTTGGGACAAATAATACCTATTAGGGCCTACTGGATCCTTCTACATTGCTATTCTCCCATTGTTCTCTCATCTAGAGTCCCAATAGGATGTCCTCCCCTCTGTCCCAGTTTCCTGGTAAGGGAAGGCTTTCATGGGACATGCCCATTGGGCTAGTATGCAGATATAAGTGAGTATATACCATTTGAGTCTTTCTGCTTCTGGGTTAACTCACTCATTATGATCATCTCTAGCTCAATCCATTTGTCCACAAATTTCGGGAATTCCTTGTTTTTAATAGCTGAGTAGTATTCCATAGTGTATATGTACCACAGTTTCTTTATCCATTCTTCTACTGAGGGACATTTAGGCTGTTTCCATGATCTGGCTATTATGAATAAGGCTGCTATGAACATGGTTGAGCAAATTTTCTTGCTGTGTGCTGGTGCATCTTCTGGGTATATTCCAAGGAGTGGAATAGCTGGGTCTTGAGGAAGCCCTATTCCCAGTTTTCTGAGATAGCACCAGATAGATTTCCAAAGTGGTTGTACTAGTTTGCATTCCCACCAGCAATGAAGGAGTGTTCCTCTCTCCCCACATCCTCTCCAGCATGTGGTGTCGCTTGAGTTTTTGATCTTAGCCATTCTGATGGGTGTAAGATGGAATCTCAGAGTTGTTTTGATTTGCATTTCCCTGATGACTAAGGAGGTTGAGCATTTCTTTAAGTGTTTCTCAGCCATTTGATATTCTTCTGTTGAGAATTCTCTGTTTAGTTCCAAGCCCCATTTCTCAATTGGGTTATTTGGTTTGGTAGTGTTTAATTTCTTGAGTTCTTTATATATTTTGGATATTAGACCTTTGTCAGATGTAGGGTTGGTGAAGATCTTTTCCAATGTAGAAGGATCCAGTAGGTCCTAGAATCCTACAAGTAGAACATTATGATAGGCAGATTTGGGTCATGGGGTCCCGCTCAAACTAAGGCCCTAGCCAAGGACAATACTGGCGGTCAAATTTAAACCCCTACCCTGATCTAGCCCATGCACAGGACAGTCTCCACACTTGAGTGGAGAGAGGGATTTGACTTTCTCAAGTACTCTGGTGCCTCACATTTGACTATGTCCCCTAGCAGGGGACACCTAGTGGCACTCAGAAGAAGGACAGCAGGTCACTGAGAAGAGACTTGATACCCTATGAGCATATACAGGGGGAGGTAATCCCTCTGAGGAACAGTCATAGGGGAGGGGAATAAGGGGAAAATGGGAGGGAGGGGAGAATGGGAGGTTACAAGGGATGGGATAATCATAGAGATGTAACAAGAATAAATTAATTAAAAAAATAAAAATAAAAAATAAAAATAAAAAAAATACCTATTAGGGGCACAAATATAATTGGAGAAATGGTTAAACAGGCTAGGAATCGCATTTGTGGATCTGTTTCTAAGTGTTGACAAATTCCAGGCTGATTTGGAGTTCTCTGTTGGTCTGAAATGCTGGACCAGTTGTGATTAGAAGCTTTCTTTGAAAGTGTCCTGGGGGCTGTCCTGTTCTGATGAGGAACAGCAATGGAAGCACTTGGTGCCGGAACATGAAGGAACAAGGATACAGGATGTCAGTGTCCAGCATGCTGAGAGGAATGCATCCTGTCAGGTCTGATCCAATGTCAGTGTCCGGTTCTTTTGTTCTGAAAACATATAATTTCTCACAAGCATTACACAGTCCTAAAATTATAAGTGTATAAAATGTGCGCGATGCACAGAACAATTAAGGCTAGTTTTCTGCTCTTTGTATGAGCAGAAAAAGAAGACATCTGTAAATCTTCATTCATGCCGTGTGAAGAATCGCATCTAATACTAATTCATAGTGGTTCTTTAGTCAGCAAGAATCATTGTCTGTGCCTAGACATCCATGTCTCAGCCAGCCTCAGAGATAGTCCCATATAGCGGGATTAGGAATATAAGTTACCTACTTGTTCTGCAGTTTAAACTCTTCACATCCTGATTGTAACCCCCTCCCTCATCCCCTCCATATCCCTCCTCTTTCCCTCTCTCCCTCCCCCTCCCCCTCCCTCCCTTAGTACTCAGAATTAGGAGTGCTCTTCCCCTAGCATCTGACCTCAGCAGATCTCTCTGAATATGATCTTTTCTCCTTGCTAAATCTGTTACTACTTTTCTGGTTTGAACAGGTATGTCCTGGGTTTTATTTTCCCCTCATCATATGGTCCCTTTCCTGTTGTTCTTTGTTTTCACAACAATGTTTGTTTCACCCTTACTTCGTGTATTTTTTTTTCTAAATTCCTATGTTTGCACAAAATATACGTGTTCTGGTCTTATACGCTAGCAACTCAACAAAAGAATGAATATACTTTCACTGAAAGGTATTGAACAAAGTTTGTTGTTACTGACTTTTATCAAGTGCAGATGATAATTGCCTCAATTTACATCAGTTTTTAATGTACATGACTCAATGAGTACAAAGGTAATCCTTAAGAACAAATAATTTTTTTAAATCTATGTATGCAATTTTGTATGGTATATTTGCAGATATTATACACATATAAAAATGTATATGCATATATACAATAAAGGGAGAGGAGGAAAATGGGAGAGGAGGATGGAGCCGAGAAAGGAAAGAGGACACACAAACATGAAAGCAAGGCAAAGAGAAAGGCAAAACCACAAACAATGATATTCCCCTCTATTACTTGCTTTTGTGACTGCTGTGACAAGACAGGAAAAGCAACTAAAAATGGAAAGGCTGCTTGCCCTCAAGTCTCACAGTTTGAAGGTATATTCCATTAGAGCAGGGGAGATGGGGTGTTAGGAATGTGAAGTAACTGATCACTTTGCAACCATAGTACCGAAGCAGAAAAAGGTAAATGCTGTTATATTTTAAAGGCCAGTCAAATAAATGGACAGACAGACATTCAGTTCATCAAAATTTGAATAAAAATCTAAATGATATAGTAATTCAGGAGTAAATGTTCTAGCTTCCTTTCTGTGGCTATGATAAAAAAACACTGTCCAATAATCCCTCTGAGGAACAGTCATAGGGGAGGGGAATAAGGGGAAAATGAGAGGGAGGGGAGAATGGGAGGATACAAGGGATGGGATAACCATAGAGATGTAACAAGAATAAATTAATTAAAAAAATTAAAAAACAAAAAAAACAAAAACAAAACAACAAAAAAAAAACACTGTCCAAAAAAAATTTAGGGGCAGGGAGGGACTTGGAGATCCAGATCACACTACATCATCATTGGAGGTCAGAGAAGGAACTCAATGGAGCTGGCTTTCTCTCAGGTCATGCTCCATCTAGCTTTCTTTGTACTGCTCACAGTGGGCAGGGCCTTCTCTGTCAAAAATCATTCAGGACAATTCCCAGTACTCACGCTCAGAGGCAAATCTGAGAGACTACCTTCTCAGATGATTGTAGTCTGTCAAGCAGATAGTTGGAGCTAACTGGGACAAATATTTTTGGTGTTTTAAAATATTCTAGCAAATATTAAGCAATCATTTTCTATTTTTCTACTTTTTTGCATAATAATAATATGAATATTCCAATTAATAATATAAGCCATTTAATAGGTTTTTAATATTTAATCAATCACATATCATGTAGTAACCTCTACTTAATCATGGCATGTAACTTTTCCCCCATTTTTGAATTTAATTGGATGATATATTAAAGATTTTGTGTTTGTAATGATTTGGCATTGAGGGGGTTTTTATATTGTCCTTTGATGGTTTTGCTTTGAGTGTAATAATAGCTTTGTATAATAAGTTGGAATGAATTCCTTTATTTCTTTTTATTGAGGATATTGTATCTGATTTATATTAGTTTATATTAGTAACATAATACACATTCTTTTTTAAAAGTTCTGTGATGAAATGATTTTACTTTGGCAAAATCTCTTTGAAAAGACATTAAAATTATGAATTTAATTTTTCTTAATAGTCATAAGACAATTTAAATAGTTTGTTCTAGATTTGGTAAATCACAATTCTTTGGATTTTGTAGGATTTTTTTTCATGTCCTCTCGGTTATCTGTGTGCTTTGAAGTCTGTAAGGTGTATCAATATATCTCCTCTTCATCATATTTTGGACATTTGAGTCTCTTCCTTTTTGTCAAGTGGCAAATTTATATTAACAATTTCAAAGAACCAGAAATTATTCCTTGTTTCACTTACTTACATTTTATTTACTTTTGCTCTTATCAATACAGCTTTTTTCCTATCTAGTTGCTTTATGTGTCTTTACTCTTGTTTCTCTAGATTTTTAAAGTAGGAATTTAAACTCTTCATTTGAAACTTCCTTTTTAGTGCTATAAATTCCCCTCTATAAATTTCTCTAAGAGCACTGCTTGAAACATTAACTTAACATTTGTCTATGTACCCTTCCATTATGCTATTGACGACAGTAATTCATTGAACTATAGTTTTAGCGATCATGTTTTTTCAGTTCTAAAATTTCTATGCTTTTCTTTTGATTTCTATTTACTGAGATTTTTATTTGTTTTTTTAAAGTGAGATTTTTTTTATTTCAACCATCTCTGTTATTGCTTCTTGAATCATTCTGATAATGGGTGTTATTTAGTTCAAACATCACAGTCTTCTTGATAATGATCATTCTTTTCTATCCAAGGTGAGGCTTGCCTGAATCTTTATGTATAACCAGATTTTCAGCGAACCTGGAGGTTGAGTATCATATTATGGAGATCAGGATTTTGTTACATCATCGACTTCTTCACATGCCACTGAAGCAGAAAATAAAGACTACTATTGGTTACTACCTTTGATACTCATTGAGAGCCATTGAAATGACATGACTCTCAGATATACCAGTAGAATTCTAGTGGACAGCTAGAAGTCCTCTCTGCCTAAGAATGCAGGGAACAGTATTATAGCTTTGGTTATTGCCTCTACACTAAACATAGGTTAGAAGTAGGGACTGTCCACACACCTTTCAATAGTTAAAACTTAAAATCATTAAAAGTATCTATTAATGAAAATAACACAGGTGATACAACTTTGCAATTACCTTTTACGAACATCTGTCAATTTCCAAAGTTAAAACCATAGAATACATCTAACAGTTCTTTCATTAGGGGCTAGAGAGATGACTCAGCAGTTAAGGGAATTTTGTTGCTCTTGAAGATGACCAGGGCTCAGTTCCTACCACCCTTCGCATTGCTCACAACCATTCCAGACTCCAGTTTTAGGGGAACCTCCCACTTCTTCTGACCTTTCAGGCAACAAGCACCTACACAGTACCCAAATATACACACAGACAACACACTCACACACATAAAATGCAATAAATAAATTTAAAACCAAATTTGATATTTTTTCATTAATGACAAATATGATGCTATGTTTTAAATTTAATTTCAGGTTTAATGAATTTTTATACCATGTTGCAAACTCAGAATATACATTTTTCCCAAAGATATCTATCAACTATCCCAAAGATAGTATATATCATTACAAATATTTATCATCTATAATAAAATATGAATTCACATCATACAACAATGTTCTATCTCTTTGTCTTTTAAACATCCCCTTTTTGCCACAATTCTCTTGTAATTTTCTGACCTCTATGGGGATTCCTAATGGAACATACTTATCTGAAGATTCAAAGCTAACATCCATAAATGTGAGAAAACATAGGATGTTTACCTTTCTGGGTCTGGGTTACTTTACTTAAAATTATTGTTCTCAGTTTCATTAATTTACATGAATATTTTATAATTTTATTTTTCTTTATATCTTAATATTCCATTGTGTAAATGGACCCACACTTTTACTATGCATTTATCAGTTGATAGACATGTAGGTTCTTTCCTTTTCCTAGCTATTATGAAAAGAACAACAATGAACACAGAGAAACAGATATCTCTCTAGTGTTATATAAAGTCCTTTGGATATATATCCAAGAGAAGTAAAGCTGGATCTGTGGAAGATAGATTTCTAGATTTTTCAAGGAGCACTGATTTTTATAATTAATTGCATAGCTTTACACTCCTACCAGCAGTGGGAGAATGTTCCAATTTCTTCACATTCATGAAAATAATTGTCTTCATTTGATTTTTTAGATCTTAGCCATTTTTATTGGGGTAAAATGAAATCCCAAGGTAGTTTTAATTTGTATTTCCCAAATACCTAGAGATGTTGAATATTTGTTAATGTTTCTTAATCATTTGTATTTCATCTTTTGAGAAAATAAAACATGAATGAGTTTAAAGTTGCAAACAAGGGCAGTGTAGAGAAAGTAGCAGTAATTACAAAAGATATTAATACCATAGTGGGAAACATGAATGCTACTTATTAGGACAGATTATAGATGTTTTCTAAAGGCAAGATCCCATCCAGGAGAGACTCCAACTTGCTAAAAACACAAATTCACCTGAAATGAGAGCATGAACTGACAATATCATAGTCCTGGTGTCTTGAATATGGTGGTATTTCCACTGCGAGTCCATTCTTTCAACTTTGAGTTTCGGTAAAATAAAAATAATTTACATATTCTCTTATTCTAAGTGAGAAAAACTGGGCAATAGGCATATTCGAATTTAAGCAAAACTGAGTCTCAAAGTGTAAATAGCTCAATATCTCATGTCTGGGTGTCACTCATGATTTTCTGGGCTCCATCAACCTTACACGGTTTTTCTTTTTTCATTGTATCTTCTGTAGCACATGCAGCTTGCTTCATAGGCTAAGATTAGCTTTCCTCCAAATATAGTGTTCCCAATGCCACTAAGGCTTCACCACCACCAGTGTCTTCTCAAGCCTCTATACAGTAATTCAAACCATGCCACATGGTGTCAAGCTACAGATTCTCTCTATGACCTCCTCATATTGCCAAGCTAAGTACCATGTTGGAGTATCTTACACATTATTAATTTCGGCTGCCAATCTGAGATGTTCCCTTGGATGCCCTCGGAACCACAGCTTCTGTGTGTTGACCCTCTAATATGCTTTTCCCTTATTAGTCACAGATGATAGTTCAGTTCACCCACATTGATTGTCTAAACAAAGCAAAAATTTCACTTCAGGGGTCTCTTATTAATCACAGCTAATTCTTCAGCACCATCTGAACAGAATCTAGAGAGTGTTAATTCAACATATCATGTAAATGTCTCTGATAAGCCTTTACTCTGTCTGAAACTACACAAACCAGGCCTATACTATTTGTGTCTCTCCAAAAATTCTTATCTTCCAAGCTCCCAAAGAACATCCCATTATAAGTTCCCTCTTCCCAGGTGACTTTATTTTGTGTCAATTTGGGGAAAAAGCAGTACAGAGGCCAAACTTCATAACATGCTGACAGCAGAACTTGGCAGAATCCACATGATGCTGATTTTTCATTCATTTTAAAAATACAAAAGTAAAGAGATGGAAGAAACTTGTACTGAAGGTTCAAAAAGCCTTTCACATCAGGTAATGTATGGCAGCATTGAATTTCTGAAAGAGGACATAGACAGCCATTCGGTAAAGTTGTGAATGAGGAAACCTAAGATGTCAGTGATGCTCGGACCATCGTATATCCACTGACAAAAGTGATTTTATAGGTTTATAGAAAACCTGGATCAAGAAAGAGGCTACATGTACTTCAGGCAGCAGAACTGCAGAGTCAGGGTTTTTCAAACCCACTGAAACACTGGTAGATCTACCACAAGCCCATATGCTAGATACAGAGCTGCAGGATTTGGTGCTTTTTCATAGTGAGTATCAACCTTTTCAATCTGATCTTTCATTGTTCCCTCCCATATCCCTCTTTTGGAATGAGAAAGTTTGTCTTTGTCAGTGCATATTGGAAATGTCTAACTTACTGTTTGGGTTTTCATGGGTTTACAGCTAAGAAATTGCATTGAATAGCAGAAGAAATTGACTTCTGGTTTTTGTTAGAACTTTTCAATTATTGGAAGACTCCTAAAGATTAGATAAATTCACTTCTCATTACCAAATGCCCATCAGCCTTAAGGATTATAGGTTAAATTCCATGAATTAAAGTGATGTACTTGGATACCAAATTGACCATGGGACACCTCATGGTGGTTAGTCTTCATTGTCAACTGGAACACTTTAGGATAATATCTCTGAATGCATCTGTTAAGTCATATCCAGAGAAGTGTAACTGAGGTGGGAAGACTCTTTCTGTATGTGGATCTCACTGCTCCTTGGGCTAGGATCCAAGTTTCTATTAAGAAAGAAAGAAAGAAAGAAAGAAAGAAAGAAAGAAAGAAAGAAAGAAAGAA
>OU015750.1:21273778-21286285 GCA_907169655.1 Acomys percivali | reverse complement strand
GAAAGAAAGAAAGAAAGAAAGAAAGAAAGAAAGAAAGAAAGAAAGAAGCAAAGAAAGAAAGAAGCAAAGAAAGAAAGAAGCAAAGAAAAGAGAGACTGAAGAAATTTCTCAGTGCTTAAAATACTCACTGCATCAGAATTAGGAGCAGAATTTATTCTTTAGAACTCATGTAAATGCTGGATGAGCATCACAATATGTCTATATCCTAGTCTTGGAAGGTAGAGATGGGATTTCTGGAACAGGCTAAAAAAAAAAAAAAAAACTAGCTATATTTGCTGTTTATTTTTTCTTTTCTTTTCAAGATTATACTATAATTATATCATTTCTCTCTTCCCTTTCCTCCCTCCTAACTCTCTCATATACTCCTCTTTACTGTCTTTTAAATTCATAGCATTCTTCTATTAATGCTGTCATATATATATATATATATATATATATATATATATATATATATATATATATATATATTTTTAAACATAACCTGATCAGTCTGTACACTGTCACTTGTAGGAATGTATTGCTTAATCAATTGCTATGCTTTTCCCTGGGGAAGGCCATTTGTTACCACCAAGGTATACATGCCACTATTACACCCTTAAGATGATTGTGCCATGCTGGCCATGCTGGCAATTGACATAGTTCAAAGAACCCCAGTTGAGAAAGTAAACTTTCCAGGTTACAATCATCACAGGAGGAAATAGGTACAGGAACTCCAAGGAGCCCGAAGGGAAGGACTCAAGTAGATATTAGCCAACTGCTACTTATCTGCTTATTCTCCTTGGCATACTCAGCCTGCTTTATGGATACAACCCAGACTACTTTCGTAAGGGTGTCATCACCCACAGTGCACTAGGTGCTCCTTTATTTTTAATCAGAAAGAGTCTCACAGACTTTCTTATAAGAAATATTTTCTCAACTGGGGGTCTTTCTTCTCAGATGACCCTACTTTGTATCAGGTTGAAAAAAATATTAGAAGTCACCATTAGAAGTCAAGCTTCCAAAGGAGGAAAACAACCATCAGTAGTACATAGCTATGATGTCTGTGAACTACGTTAATTATCATGTAGTAGTGGCATGCACACCACCCAACTACCTAAAAGTCGACATTTCTGTGACTCACAATCCCAGTTTATGGGTTTTCACTATTAATCCAATACCCTTGATGCACCACAGCCACTCTCCTATCCTTTTGTGTCAGAAAGGATTGTGGTCTGAGCTCAAACTCGTAAATCAGGACCCTCTGTGTGCTGCATGGACATTGAGTCCTGGTGGTCTTTTCAGGGGTCTCGTGATCTGGGTACTACACTTTAAAATACAAGATCTCAAATATTTAACAATAAATTTACCCTGGTGGCTTAAATATCTCCAAATGAAAATCCTAAATTTAAACATTAGTGAGACAAATTGAAAATGATAAAAAATGTTCATGGAATTAAAGATTTCATGCTGATAAAAATATGTCCATAATATCTCAAACTTTCATATAAATCTTTATCTAAAACCCAGACGATGTGAAATTCACATACTATGTAAAATAATCCTAGAATGTGTATTGGACTACATATACATATGTAAGCATATAATACACAAGTACAAAAGAAAAATATACAAAGTAACAAAAACAAATACTCAATAAAATCTGATTTCAGAATATAGTACAAAATTGTAGTAATGAAAACAGCATGGTATTGTTTTTAAAAAATAGAATAAGAGAGCAGAGTATAGAGAACAGAACAAAGCCACACTTTTATGGACAATTGTCATCTATAAACATGCCAAAGACAAGTGTGTTCAATAAATGATGCTGAGACAATTGGCTACCTACATGAGGAATGAGTGACCTTATCTCTCACCAGTTTAAACAATCAACTCCATAGATATTAAAACATTAAATGGGAGACCTAACACTATGAAACAACTAGAAAAAAATATAAAAGAACTGCCTCAAGCTAATGGAATGTACAATGATTTTTTTTTGACAACACCCCAAAACACAAGAAACAAAAGCAAAAAATACTAAATAGGACTACATGAAGGTTAAAAAATACCCTATATAGCAAGGGAAACAATAACCTATTAAATGGGAAAAACATTTCAAACCACATAGCTGGTAAGACTTAACACCCAGAATATATAAAGAATTCAAAAATCTAAATAGGAAATCAAACCTGATTTTAAAATTCTCACTGAACATAAATAGACATTCCTCTTTTTACCAATAAGTAACTTTATTTATTTATTTTATTATTGAAAATAGATTTCTTTTGCTACGCTATATTCCGGTTATGGTTACTCCTCTCCCAAATCCTTAAGATCCTTCTCATTTACCCATCCACCTAAATCCTCACACTTTCTTTCTCACTCTTAATAGAATACACATATGCATCTAAAATAATATTGATATTAATAACACAAAACAAAAACAAACACAATAGGGGAAAAGGAGCTGCACAGGATCCTATAGATGCTGAGACACGCACATTTGCCCACATAGAAAACCCATAAAAACAAAATGGAAAATCATAATATATAAGCAAAAGATCTCTTTAAACAAAAAAGTCTACCACTTTACTTCTATCTTTAATATTTTTATATCACCTCATTATTTCTTTAAATTAAATTTGGAAGAGAGGAAGTGAGAATAATCAGAAACAAAATCATTTTAGTAAAGGTTGGGGGGGTGGGGGGATTCAAGGCCATTCAAAGATGACAGACTAGTGGCTAGCTCTGTATGAACTGGTGAAGGTGTTAGAATTTAAAAACAAAGCAAAATCAGACTATATCCCAGACAGAGAACTAAAGATCTCTGGAAATCCATGAGTGTAAGGAAATGACACCTCAGAAGAGCCAGTGGGGGAGAAACACAGGATGTGCTGAGGCTGTGAGACAGCCTCCATGCAGTGCTCACCAGGGAAAGCAAAGTAGTGGCTGCTTCTCAAAGGTAAGGCCAAGGGAAGAGTCGCAGTACTACACTAGGACAAGCCCAGAGTCCTAAAGGTCCCCATTTATGGCTCTGGGGAGACAGTAACTCCCCCAGGACACAGATTAGCAGCAGGAGGAAACCTTATCTACCAAGCATTGTCTGGCCCCAGGGTATGACTCAGAGTCGAGCTGCCATCTGCCATCTTGAGAGAGGATCTATTGTTAAAAGGCCAGCTAGCCTGAGAACTCAAGAAGGGGAAAGGGAGAGTCAGAATTAGAAACCACTAGACTTTACCTAAAGAAAGAAACAGAGGAAGAACTTCAGAAACTAACAAAGAACATGAAAGAAAAGGAAATAGCAGGGAAAATGTCAGCATACCAGAGATGTAAGCCAAACAAAACTTCAGTTGGCAATTTCCTGGCAGGCAGAGAGGAAACGGAAGCCACTCTGAAAGGTAGCCATATGGAAGCTGCACAGTTCTAGCTCCAGTACCATCCACACACTCCATGGCCTTAAATCCAACTGTGGTTTCATAAGCTGGAGATGGATAGACCAGTAGCGGAGAGAAATCATACTTTGTCATGCTGTCCGACAGTGTGCCATGATACCGTGATATCAGCCAGATGCTGTGTTAACAGGAAACCTATTGTTAAAACTAAGCTACCTGGGTGATGGAGATCAGGAAACACTCACAGTTCTCTAGAAGCCACAACTTTGCAGGCAAGTATCTTAGGTAAGGGAAGAACCAAAGACACAGTTGTGGAGACCAAGAAGATAGACCACTAATAGTTTAAAACACTGTATAGGTGGCAGGAGGCTGGCTCAGGCTACTGGGTGCAAAAGGAGAGAGAATCCCACTGCCTTAGTTAAGGCAATGATAAAACAAAATCTATTGCTGCGAGATAAAACAAGATGACCAAAAATAACCTGGGGAGGTTTGTTTGGTTTGTTCTTTAAGGCTGCAGTCCATCATCAGGAACTCAGGGCAGGAACTGAAACAAAGGCCATACTCTTCATCCTGCTTTCTTACGTAAGCCAGGACCACCTGCCCAGGGACTACACCATTCACAATGGGTTGAGACCCCCGCATCAACCATTAGTTAAGAAATACTCCCATAGGTTTGCCTACAGGCATTTTTGTTGTTGTTGTTGTTAATTGTGATTGTCCTTTTTTTTACATAACTCCAGCTTGTTGACAACATAAATAAATAAATAAATAAATAAATAAATAAATAAATAAATAAATAAATAAACTAACTAACTAGAAGGATTGATCCTTTGTCAACTTGACACACAGAGATGTCACTATTCAATTTCAACCTTACCTTCCCGTTTGACCCCAGGTTGGTACCTTAATATTAGTATCATCGTATAGGATATTCCAACTTTTAAAAATTCCATAGTCATCCAAAAATGAAACACTTAAAACATCAGTCTTTTTAAAACATGTAAAGTCTCTTTCAAAGCTCAAAGCTTGTCTAAACTTTCAAAGTCTCTGGAAATAAAATTATTAATTTAAAAAAAGTTAAATATTTTATTTCAAGAGGGAAGAAACAAAACAAAATTTCAACAGTATAAAAGGTTCCATGCTTGACTTCTGGGACCCAATCATGACCTTCTGTACTCCAAAGGGCCTTGGCACTTCTCTACCTCTGCCATCTGTAGTACCCACAACTGGTCTCAAGCTCAGGTTGGTACCATTGCCCACCTGTTGCTGTCCTTCTTGGCAGACTACTTTGGTACTGGTATCTCCAAAAAATGTTGGGTCCCTACTGCAACTAAGCTGAATCTTCACCAACAGCTGCTCCTGTCTTCTTCCGGGATTCTAACTCTGCCATATGTTGCCATGTCTACATTTCTCTCCACAACATCTTTCATCCTGGAGCATCTACTGCATCTGTGGCTGAACCTTCACCAATGGACTCCCATAGTGCCATACTTCAGCTCTTCTCTAAAACTCCATCATGCCTTCAAGACCAGTTACCACCTGGGTAAATACCACATATTGCCAAATTCAGCCACCAGCACGTCCCCACTCTAGACTACGGCCATTGTGTGCTGACTCTGAGGAAATATTCGAAGATTTATGATCTTGAGTGATTCTGCTATCTTCTGAAGTACAGATAATTCTTCAGCCCCAGCTGTCTGGTATCAAGTGTCCTGGTAAAGAAAGTGACTTCTAGTAAAGAAATATCTCTTGTTAACCACAGTACATACTTAAGCTCCACATCTTATGCCAGAACCACAGCTTTTTAATTTCAATATTTCAACTGGTCACAATAGAGTCTTTACTTCTCTCTGAAAATGTCATAAGCCGGGCCACCATTGCAGCCATTTCTCCAATTTTTCTTTACAAGTTCTCCCAAAACAACCCAGTGAGTACTGAGCATTTAATTGTCTTTCCAACTCAGAGTTCAAATGACAACACAAGGCAGGAACCTGAAGGCAGGAACCAAAGTAAAGGCCATGGGGGAGTACTGCAACTGGCTGTGCCTCATGGCTTGCTAAGATTGCTTTAACATACAACCCCAGACCACCTGCCAATCAATGGCTCCAACTTCAAGGCTGAGTTCTCCCTTCTCAGTAACTGATAAAATAGCAGACGTGTCTACAAGCATTTTCTCAGCTGTGGTTCCCACTTCTCAAATGAGGATAGGTTGTATCAATTTGACAAAATAAAACCAAATCCAAACAAACAAAACCAAAACTACCAGGACATCTACGCTCAGTGATCAGAACCGGAAGTCATCAACTGAGATGGGTTTACACTACATCAAAGATATTCATCCAAAAGACACAGAATTGACATTCTTCTCAGTAGCCCATGAAATTGTTCTCCAAATCATCCATGTTATAACCCATAAATCAAAGTAAAACAAAATAATTCCCTATATCTCATCAAATCTTGTACAGTAAAATAGAAATCAATAGCAGAAAATAGGCAAATGCATTGAGACTTAACATGACATTCTTTAATAGCCTTTGAATCACAAGAAGGCAATTTGAGAGTTCCTAGGTTCAAATTGAAAAGAAGGTACAATTTAACAGTACTTTTGGGATACAAAAAGGTAGTGCAATGGGAAGAATTCATAGTTATGAGTACCTATATTTTAAGAATATGTCAAATAAATAACTTAATGATGTACTTCAATGTGATATAAAAGTATAACATCCATATTCCAGAACAGTAGATGCCAAGAAATATTAAAGAAGAGAGTAGACAGGAATATAACAGAAACTAAAAGAATAGTACATAGAATCAGATGTGTTTCTTTTTTTGTTTGTTTTTGGTTTTTGTTTTTCAAGACAGGGTTTCTCTGTGTAGCCTTGGCTGTCCTGGACTCACTTTGTAGACCAGGCTGGCCTTGAACTTATAACAATCCACCTGCCTCTGCCTCCCTAGTGCTAGATTTAAAAGCATGCACCAGATGTGTTTCTTAACAAAACAAAAAGTTTGACACGCTTTTAGGCAGTTTGAACATAAGAAGGCAGTGGTTATGTTATTATAGATTCCAGTGAAACTGAGGAAGAAAAAGGGCAAATTGAAAATATAAAAAGTTAAATATTAAGAATCAGTTAAAATACAAAGAGAAATCTGGTTAGGGTCAATAGTGTGAAATATTCAGGGCCAGCCAATGAGGAGGCAAAAATGCCAGTGTCTTTCTCTTCATCTTTGTAAATATTTCCTTTCTGGGAGATTACACTATGGTTCATATTTGTTATATACTTGTATATCAGAATACTTTGGTTGCATATGTCTGAAAATCCACTCAAATGAGTATATGTAGAAGAGTAATTTGGGGAGAAGAGACTCACAGAACAAATGTATTGAGTTAGAATTTGTTCAAGAGTCCTAGCTTCAAGTGATGAGGTTCTTAAACTCTGTCTCAGTCTGCTTTACTCTAGGCTTTCTTTCTTTTCATATGGGCTTGTTTACTGGCTTGCTTGTTTGTGGTGCTGGTGATAGAAGAGCGCAGGCAAGATAAGTGATGCCCTCTGAGGTACAGTCACCGAGGTTTTCTAACTATCCCATTGTTCTTGCTATCTATTGGAAATATTTGCATGCATACTCTTTCTGCAAGGTTCATTTGGCTCTACCTGGCCAAATGCCATACCACAGATCACTGGGGCCATGAGTACAACTGATTGTCTTGAGTGGACTCATACCACAAGATTCTTTTTTTTCTAGACAGGGTTTCTCTGTGTAGCCTTTACTGCCCTAGACTCACTTTGTAGACCAGGCTGGCCTTGAACTCACAGCAATCTACCTGCCTCTGCCTCCCAAG
This sequence comes from Acomys percivali, assembly GCA_907169655.1. Taxonomy (NCBI): domain Eukaryota; kingdom Metazoa; phylum Chordata; class Mammalia; order Rodentia; family Muridae; genus Acomys; species Acomys percivali. The sequence continues at coordinate 21,279,076 of OU015750.1, read as the reverse complement.
TGCTGAGATTAAAGGCGTGAGCCACCACGCCCGGCACACCACAGGATTCTTTCGTAGATAATGTGGATCTCAATCAACTAAAAGTAAGAGAGGGTTGACTTCATAGAAAATTTAGACTGATGTCAGCTAGGTTGTACTCAAATGTATAATTCGCACACCATTCTTCTGTTCTTTGTTTTTGTTGTTTAGATTTGAGGTGCTACAGTGTCTCTTTTTTTTTTTTTTATTAAAATTATCTCAGAAAGTCAAAGAAGTTAAAGTGCTACCTGAATTAAGTGAAGAGTTCTTTCTTTGCTTTTTTTTTTTTTTTTGAAGTTTTCAAAGTTTTTTTTTTTTTTTTTTTTTTTTTTTTTTTCAGCCTTTACAAGTTTTTTTTTTTTTTTTATACAGTGTTCTGCCAGCCTGTACACATGCATACCAGAAGAGGGTGCCAGATCTCAGTATAGATGGTTTTGAGTCAGCATGTGGTTACTGGGAATTGAACTCAGGACCTTTGGAAGAGCAGCCAGTCTTCTCAACCTCTGAGCCATCTCGAATTCTTTCTTTGTATAGCGACTCATCACCTGTTTCTTTGCACATTAAAAACAACAGAAGGAAGCAATCTCAGCAGATGAACAAAGCTACTTTGAATTGCAGTGTACACTTCTCTTCTTTATTGTGTTGTGCTGTTTTACTCTAAAACAAACAAACAAGCAATTGGAGTCTCAGAGAGACCACACTCTTTATAATCTTGGAGTCTACTAAAATTTTATTTATTACTGCAAATGGTTGAATTCCTGCTTGTGTGCCATGGGAACTAAATTTCTGTTCCAGTGTTTTGGCACATCCTCAGTATACTTACCTCTGTAGGAGTGGTGTGTATCCACAATTATGCTATTTGAAAAGAATCTTTGTACTGGAAAATCCCATTGAGATGTAGCATCGTGTTTCCAAGGGTGCCTTGGGACAAGAAAGAATGGGGCAGTAATATACAACCACTTGGTTACATCATTCATACCAGAGAAATTATCATCCTACTGCTGACGGGAACATTTGTACTTCTCTATTATCAAAGATTTTGCAGAACTGCTCAGCCCCCTCTATTCATTTCATTCCAGCTGTTCTAACACAAGGAAAGAAACAGATTGTTTCATTCTCTGAAACGTACATTAAAAAGGACAATGCCATCATTTGGGGGGCCTTTGAAGGGATTTTTCCTCAATTTGAACTGTGTGTGGAGCAAGCTCACTGCCTTGTAACAAAAGCATGAAACTCTGTGGTGACAGGCAAGTCAAAGGCTGAAGAATTTGTTAAAAGGAAGAAGCCCTAAATGTTCAGCATAAACAAGAGGCATGAGAAAGGAAGCAGGGGAAAGGTAAAGGGGACCGTGAGAAGGAATGCGTGCTGGCCAGTGCTGAAGCCTTTCACAATCCTCTGGGAAAATACACTTGGAGCTTCCAGGACTCTTTCCTGAATTTATCCTGCATCAAAGAAGCACAGGCTTGCTGTCACTGGTCTCACATTCACTGACTCTGTGTGGACAGACTAAGGATTTTTTTTTTTAATGCCAAAATACTAAACTTGTTCTGCAACAAAATCTACATCCTTGTTCTGTGTATTACACAGGGGCATAAGCCTTGATTTTTTTTCTTGAAATGCCTTTATTTTTCCACTTCTTACCCTGCCTCGTCATGCATTCTGAACGCACAGATATCTGTCCTTTCTTATGATTCTTGCTTTTCAGTACTATTTATTTTCAAGTCACAAATACATCAATACGGGCTGCCACTTCCCCTTTCTACAGCAGTAGCAGAAAATGAAAATTAATCACAGAAGCTGGACAATACATAACTGAACTATCTTCAATACGTGTTACAGGAAATCACTACCAACGAGGCAGAACTGAAAACTGAGTTGAAGTGTATTTTTACAATCTAGACTAAGAATGTCAAAACTTAGTGATCTAGATGTCTCTATAAATAGTGCCTTGATATGACTTTGGGGAAGAACATATCTTTATTCTTGCTCTGGTGGCTACAGTAAAATTGATTCTCAGTGCAATATTATGTGGAAGTCAGTATTTTATCTATAAGTTGGGCTTGCTTTTTATTCCTCAAATGAAATGCAAATTCAGTACTTAAAGATTTTTAAAGGTCACATTTTTCAGACGGTTAAAAGTGATGCTATACTTTATTGTAGACGGTAGAAAGAAATATGCTCCTTGATCTTGCTCCCTCCTGTCTCTATTCCCACCCATCAGTAGTAGCTGTACTAATGTTTGCTGAAGACTTTGTTTCTTTTTCTGAGGGCTGAGGAGTTGGTAACAGTTTGTACTTTGATTCTAGATTTCTTTTGTCCTCTGTGCAGCCTGTTGGATCACATCTGGCCTCAGCTTCCCAACAATCCTAATGGCTTTGGGAGCTTCATAATTTAACACAGCTAAAAGTCATCCTAGCTGGCTAGTCATTAATAGAGTATGCATTGAAATGATTTCCCTCTGAAATTACAAATGAGGGTATGTTTATCTAGAATGTTCTCTTCTCTATATAAAATATGATAAATTGATTCCCGGCATGGATACATATTCACAAAACATAACAATATTTATTAAATTAAACAAACACAAAGTATGTAGACTCCTATAGTTAGGAGTTGGAGTCAATCAAGTCATAAATTAAGTTACTACCAGTTAGATAAAGGAATTTTGTATTTGAACAGGTTGTTAATACAGTGGATCTGCTACTTGGTACTGTAACAAAAGAACTGAGATTTCTAATTTATAAGGAGAAAAAATTGATTTGGCTCATAGTTTGATTGAACATATTAGTCAAAATTGGATAGAGTCATTGATTTTTCCTTTGGGGGACATGCCAGTTCCACAGTAGGATGCCAGAACAAATTGCTTGCCTCATGGCCAGGAAGCAAAAAGAAATAAACAGTTGAAACAAAGAGGTTGAAATCCCATAGTTTCCTTCAACAGCAGACGATATCCCCACACATCCTCAGAATACTCCAGCACTACACAAAGGCATGCCTAGAACACAGGAAGGCACCTGTTGAAGCTGCAGGCAGGCTCTTGACTGGCTTGCATGTGTTTGTGTTTTTTATTCTGTAACAGTATTTTTGTGTTTAATCTTCCCATTGGTTCTTTGTGCATCATAAAGAGCCAGTGGGTTCAATCTGCTCAGCTTGGGCTTCTCAGCATTTTCTTAGTTCAACTGAGCAACTAGGGCTTAGGGAAGTAGTTCTTAAGGTAAAGTCTCTTGCCAGCAAGCCCTCTGACCTCAGACTGATTTACACAGGTCTTACATATTGGAAGAAGAGAATCAACTCTCTTTGGTTGTCTGACTTTTACTGTGTGCCCTGGCACATGCACACCCACACATATATACAATAATACTTGTGAAATTATTTTTATTAAATATGAACTAATATTTTGCCTATTGTTTTCTTCTAGATGTTTGTTTGTGTTCAAGTGGCATAGACAAATACAAACCTTGTTTAACACACATGCACCAGAAGAAAAAAAAAAAGGAATCTAAAAACTCAACCAGAGTCTCTCTACTTAACTGAATCATTTCTGCCTCTGATATCTGCATTGTCCGAATTCTGGCTCACTGAAAGGCTGCTTAACAACCCCATCATGCACTGAGAAGGGACTCACAAAGCCCTACCCTCAGCTAAAGAGCTGTTGGCCAATGGATGAGTGCTGGTAGGCTTTCCGTGCTCCAGTGGACTGACACACAGTCCCCCATGCACACGCTGGAAGCAGTGAACGGACTTAGTAATTGGATTATGAGATGAGAATATGGAGATGGAAGGGAGAAGGGCGATGTCGTCTGGGAGAAGCTGTAGAGCAAATAGTAGGTGCATATAATTAAGACCATTTTATACAGATATGAAAAATTTTAAAGTAAAAGATAGATGTATGTGTATATATATATAAAGCTATCTCTTTAAACCTGTATGAATTCCTCTGAGACTTTCCTCCTTAACCTCCTACCTTCCCAAGATAGCCACAAACTGTTAATTTTGCTTTGCTTTGTAGAGAACCATGGGTTTATGAGTCAGAAGGAAGGGATATTGTGTGCAGCCAAGTTAAGTTTAAATTGTTCTTTGGACATTCCTTTCTTCATGCCATGGTGACCACGATATCCCTAGATGTTTCTCGGGTCATGACAGAAATTGAAGAAAACCTCAGAGTGCATTTTACTGGAGAAGAAAAGAAGGAGGCAGATATTAATTGGTAGGGGTCCATCAGATTAAAGTATGTGCAGCCATCAAAAGTTGTAACCTTAATGTTCACCTTCATCGCAAGAAATCAGGGTGCTAATGAGCTGAGAGGCCTAGAATCCTTTCCCTAAATGGCCACCCTGTGTTTTCACTATAATCTCTAGAGTGTTTTCCACAATGAATGAGCAAGGAGAAAAATGAATTATTGCAAAAAAAAAATAGTAGAAATCCTGTTGGCTGGCTCTGAATCTTATTGCATGTGTTCCAATGCTACATGCTTATTAAAAATAAAACCCACATAATTATATGATATAAAGGTGTAACTTTGTTTTGTAAATTCATATCTACTCCCCTAAACCTCCCTCTAATTCTCCTCGTAGTCTCCCAATACATCTACCTCTGTACTTTGCTGGAGCATGGGAACACAAACAGTGTTGCTCTACTCTCCAGAAGTGATCTCCTATCCCCTAACAGCTAGCAGCTCCAATATCTCTTTGGTAAGGCTCATATGAGATGTAGAGGCCATCTACTCCATCTAAGGTAGGGCTTGGGATGCCTTAACCTTCTGTAGGTCTTTGGAAAGTAACCACAGCCTTGAGTTCACAAGCATGATAGCCATGTTATATCTGAAGTTAGCATTTTATGGCACTCCTTCCCACTCTCTTTATAATTTTTCCCATTTTCTCTTTCTTATTGTACCCTGAGCCTTGGTGGCGAAGGGCTTAAAACAGATGTGTCACTTAGGGCAGCACACCCAGTATCATATTCCAGCATTTAGAGTAGTTATTCATCTCTCCAGTGACTGTTGCCCATTATGAAGGAAAACTTCGCTGATCAAGGTTGAACGCAGCCTCGATCTGTGGGTATAAGCATAAATATCTAGAAGGCACCTTGACAGCATGTTCAAACAATGAAATCACAATAGCAGGTACTACTCTAAGGCCAGTGGCTTCCCCAGCTGAGAGCTTTTCATCAAGATTGCAATACAAAGAATGAAAGTCCCTCCTGTAGAACAGGTACAACATTTACTCAGAAAGTGTGTGTGTGTGTGTGTGTGTGTGTGTGTGTGTGTGTGTGTGTGTGTGT
>OU015750.1:21245591-21268719 GCA_907169655.1 Acomys percivali | reverse complement strand
CACACACACACACACACACACACACACACACACACACACACACACACGACTAAAAATTTAAAACAACATGAAAGAGCCTAAAATGAAACAGAAGCACATAAATAAAATTTGTGTATTTACAGATGTGGAAATAGCGGTTAGTACGTTTCTTATCCAAAATCTACAAGCAAAATTAGGCAAGATTGAAAGATGATTCCCTTTATCTAGTTCAAAAAAATGCATCTATGACTCCCACTGTAGAACTGTCAAAAATCACAGGGGTTATAGGTGACATGTAAGAAATATCACAAAGCCTGAGTGGTCTGCTGTATGCAAGTATTCAGTGGGTTCAGAGATAAATATAACTGTTCAGATGAGACAGGTTGTAATCGTTGCCTCATTCCTAGGACATTGGTGCACACTGTCACCAGCTGAAGGCTAACTCACTGTGTCCTTATAGTTAAAAAAGGCTAATAGGATCAGCATGTGTTTCCTGTACATACTGAAATTCCATGCTTTATTTGATCACTGTGTGCAACTACTGTACATCAACTGAAAATGTATATTAAGGTGAGCACAGCAGGGAAGCCCTAGAATTTAGACATTGTCGTTGTGACAAGAGGCAGCTGTTGGGTCTTCCTTGGATTCGTAAAGCCAAAAGGTGATAAGAGATTCTGGGAGGCCAGCGAAGACTCCTGCAAAAGATGGATTATGTCAGGAGGAGTATAGGAAACCATAGCATATGGCCTGGCACATGTATAGGCCACAATCATGACTGAATGACCAGGACCACAAAATAGCCAGGGTAGGGCCAGAGGCAGCTGGGGAGAGCGAGGAAAAGGGCCAAGCCAATGATGAAAGGGGGAATTAAGGTACACATTAAGCTCTCCAAAGGAAAAAATATGCAAAATTTCCAAGACGTTTCTAAGAAAAATTTGAAATATTAACATTTTTGCTAAAGTAGCAAAAATGGCAAATGTATGGTTTATCTAAGTACATTTTATTGCTTTTTTTTCCTTGAAGCCTTGAGGTAGTAAGGCCTCACTGAGCAGTAGTCAGTGAGGCCCTGAGACTTAACAAGTTATATACATCAGCCAATTACTCAGAGTTCAGAACGAGTGGCTTATTTTTCTGGCACTGGGACTCAGTGTATTTGGAGCTGGATCCTGGGGGCTAAGCTTGCTTCCCGGAGAGAGCTGAGATTCCAGTGGGCCGACAAGCGACAAGCTGTCTTATTTCATGAAGGGAAGCTGCCACTGGAACCCAGGGCACTTGATTGAAACCTCAGACATGTGATTTTGTCAGAGTTCGGATGCCTTTCTTTCGAAATGCCTTGCCTTAATAACCACTTTAACCCATTGCCAATCTTGGAGGCAAGCAAGTCTCCCATGATTGGGAAAATTAATGAACAGGCAGCAGCTAAAGCAATTAAACCCAGGCACCCCTGATTTCAGTGTTAGGCAAACGGCCTGCCACGAATTTCTCTTGACAATGCACAAGTCCTGCCATCTCAGAACTGTTGAATTATTGAGATGAATCGCAACGGCATACAGGGAAGGGCCAGGGTCACAGCAGCTGTGCTAGGCAGGCTGGACTGCGGACAAGCTGGTCAAGCCTGGGGCAGCCCAAGCGCTGATTCCCAAAGCAGGCTAGGTGGCTGACCACTACATGAATGTGCTAGATCTTCAGAGGTCCAACTCTGCTTGCTTGTTTTAAGAAAAGCTAAACTCTGCTCGTGTCCACCAGTACATCGCAATTCCCATGCCCTGGCGCATTCCTCTTCCCAAATCCCAAGCATTTTTTTTTCCTCTCGCCTCCCTACGTGCACCCCAGGATGTAGACAAAATGAAATCCAAGTGACCTATGTGGGGGTGGGTTTTTTTCTTTTCTTTTCTTTTTTTTTTTGAAACAAACAGAAAATTAAGTGAAGACAAAAAAATCTGTTCTCACTTTTTTCTCTTGGATGGGGTATGTTTATTTTCTCAGAGATACTTTCTGGCAGTGATGAGGAAATTCGGTTAAAAAAAGAAACATATTAGCTCTTGCTTAACTTTACTTTCTGACTCCTAAGTCTAATAAAAAAAAAACCCTATGGCAATGGCTTTTTAAAAAGAGAATGTGTTAAGTAAGTTTTCTGATTTGATAATACCAACTTTTTCTGAGAAGGTAAAAATGTTTTCACAAAACATTAGCAATATTTAGAATATTACCTAACATAGTAGGAGAAAATGCTTGGGAAAAGTTTTAACAGGAATTAATACTAAATAACTTAGAACCAAACATGATTTTTTCTGTTTTTCAATAATTGTGAAAAATTAATAAAATTAAACATATTCAATGAGTTAGAAGGAAGACAATTCCTAAATATTTCAGTTGGTCTGATTTACAAATATCTTTTTTTTTTCCTTTTTGGTTTTATGAGACAGAATTTCTCTGTGTATCCTTGGCTATACTGGAGTTGATTTGTAAACCAGGCTGGCCTGGAACTCACAGAGATCCACTTGCCTCTGCTTTCCAAAGGGCTGGAATTACAGGCATGCACCACTGTGCCCTGCCACAACATCAGTTTAAAAAAAAAAGAAAGAAAAGAAAAGAAAACAGCAACTATTACAAAGTAAGGGTTTTTTTTAGTAATACCAGAAGAAGCCTGAAGCAAACTTGTGCATTTGACAAAATTCACTTTTTTTCTTCTTAGTCTTCCTGGTTAACACTGGTCTCATCTGTTCATGAGCCACACTTAGTACCAATTGTATGTGTTATTTCTCTCATTCTCTGTCATGGAATTCCTGGGGTCAAACTGCTTTATTAGAGCGTATCCTAAGGGTTAGCAATGGGACTTGGAAGGCTATATGAAACATTCAGATCACACCTTTTACGAACTAGTGAAGGGAATATCATGGTGAGATATGACTGTATGGTTTTCAGTTCACTTATGAAGAACTTTTCGAATGAAAGAAAAGTGGTCAGCCAGAGCAGTACCCTAGTCTACACCATGGGGGTCACAGGTAAAATAGACGCATGGACAATCACTGGTGGGAATAGCTGATACGGAAACAGGCTTAACACCAGCCTTTATGCTAAGCACACTTTCTCCTCTGACTTCTACATGCTCCCCATCCTGTCAGCCTGACCTCTGGATCCACAAAACCCAGTTTTGACAGTTGTTGAATTTACTTTGACATGTCTTCAGACACAAATATGATAAGGTTTGCAGAAAGCCTTTTTGCTTAATTTTGTGAAAATGTGAAGATGGCTTCTAGATGTTTCGTGCTTGGATATATGTAACGATCTGAGCTCCGACTACCCTTTAGCAAGCTCAATTAGATACCCACCCAAGAATCAACCTATTAAAAAAAAAAACTCATTTTATGTTTGAACCCAAAAGGTTAATCCAGGAAAACAATGAGGTTTTTTTGGTGGTGGTGGTGGTGGTGTTTTTTTGTTGGTTTTTTTTTTTTTTTATTGCTCAGAACTCTAATCAGAATGAGGTACAAAGCTGATGTGAGAAAAGAGAGTTCCTCATTCCTGTAAAAACTATGTGGTGTACAAACCAGGAAAACACACCAATTTTAGCCTACACTTGAAATTAAGGGCTAAGACCAATTCCAGAGAAATAACAACATCCAGTATAACCTAAGCCTCGTTCAAGAAGAAACCATGACTCCTTTTATGGTCCAGCATTGGCAGGGCAAAGTTAAACTGTAGTTCAGCCACCTCGGGGAGGAGCAGGAACAAGCTGCAATGCCCGGGAGCAGGATTGCTGGCCAGCAAACACTCGGATTTCCAGACAAAGTGAGTTTTCCTCCTTGGTAGTCTAGCTTACCACTAACATAGCAAGAAATCGGGATCTGTAAACTGTACTTAATCCGTTCTTTAAATAGCATGATACGATAGCCCTTCGCATTCTCCCTACACTGCGTTTTGTTGCTTTTGTCTCAGAGGCTTTAACACAAGATGAGGACTTGTGCTAGAAGGCCTGCAGATTACAAGAAATAATGACCTGTATATATTTAGTTGTTCAAAGGAAATTAGAGTAGCCCAATCTTTATTATTCCCCATTGCCTCACGTTCTCTGGTGTAATAACTTGCCCTGTTCTCTAATTTGCTTTTACATCATCAGAAATGTATAGCATTTAGCCCACTTACTCCCTTGACCAATCAGGACCTGCTGCTGAGTTAGGCTAAGTAACCTTGCAAGGAATGGCAAGCCTTCTTCAGGCAGACCAGGCAGAGATGGCAGTGAGCTGATTTACCCTGAACGCCCAGTCAAGAGAGAGCCCTTAACACTTTTACTCCTTGTACCCACTGACCTGGGGTGTCCTGCTATTGAGCACAGAGCTATCTTTTCAAGTCTGGTGTGTCAGGAAAAAAAAAAAAGCCTTTGCTGGAAACAATTGCAGGTCACTGCTTAGGGTTAAATTTTTAATTATTCATTTCCCAATACATGTCTAGGAACACTATCCCATTCTCCCTTCTCATCCCTCTAATCTTTTACTCTTTTCTCTAACACTAAATTCTAAAAGTCATATGCTTTTGATTTTCTCTCAGAAGAACAAACAGCTGTTTTAGATATCATGGGTGTGTGGTGATGTATATGTACTGGTTTCTTTTCTTTTTTCTTTTTTTTGCACGTGTATATACAGATGTAGGCAAGGATAGGTCCACATGTGTGCACATGCGTGTAGAGTCCAATCTTCTTTAATTGCTCTCCACCTTATTTGCAGAAATAAGTATCTCCCTGGACTTGGAGCTCACTGGCCAGCATGCCCCAGGGATTCTCATGTCTCTGCCTCCCCAGTGATGGGCTTGCAGACATGTGCAGTCATCCTGGCAGCGCCAAGCTTTTTACATGGGAGCTAGAGATCTGAACCGCATTCTTGGACAGCAAGCCCTTGGCTAAGAGAACTATCCCCGGTCATATTTTGAGTGTTTGTAAGAATCACGATTACACCTATAGATCATGATTTTTATTGGGACTTTCTGACCCTATAGCACATACTAGCTGTAGCTGATAGACAACTGGGGAGAGGGGAGAGTTCAGGGGTGAACGCATCCTTAGTGCAGCTAAGCATCACACTACTGCCAGTGGCAACTCAATAGCCCCCTCCCCCTGAGAGCCCGTGTACTCTTTTGAGATGAGAGTGACATTTGAAAGATGGGCAAAAGTGATTTTTGTTTAACTAAGGGTGTTTATCAAGACATTTAGTGAGGTTGTGTGATTTCTTCACATCTTCCTGCAGCAGTTGAGCTCTGTGTTCTTAAAGAGGCAGGATTTGGCAAGATACAAATGAAAAAAAAAAAAAAAGCTATAGCGCGAGCAGTTTTAATAATCACAACTTCTGAAATTCACTCCATGAGCATATTTTAGAAGCTCAATAAATTTGATCTTTATAAATGTTTCTTCTTCTCTCCTCAAACATTTCTTTGCACTCAGGGCAATTGTCTCATTATTAACTGAATCTCAATTCCAAAACAAACCTGAGTCCCTCATATTCACCCTGCTTTAATTTCCTTCAGTCTCCTATATTTTAATATTAACTACTGGTTTGGTTTTTGTCCCCTCATTGCCCGCTGTGGGACTCCACAATTGACCTCATTTTTCTAATTACGATTTCTTAGAAATAACACATTCCTTTTAGAGCTGTCGAAAGCCATGCTTCAAATTGTCCCTCACTTCTTCTGATGTCATCACTAAATCCCCCCACTTTCCATAAAATACCAATATACTGTGGTCTAGGAGATAACTTTTTGACATTCCTACTTTATTGTCAACTTACTGTCCTGGCCGCAGTTTTATTGCAGGAGCTTAGGCGATCTCGCTTACTAAATTGTCCCTCTTGCCCTAAATTCCATTCCTGGGTAACTTGGTACTTGGCTGCCTCTGTCTCCAGTGGTTGCACAATTCTGTTGAGATTCCCCCAGATCGTAACCTTTCCAAGACCCTTTGAATTTCAGAACAAGATTAGATAGGAAGTTTATACCTCTGTGTACAAGTAAATCATCCAACAGTTATCCTTTCCAGAGAATGGCCAGGTGGTTGACTGTGCGGCCAGGATGGGGGAAGGAGTGGGAAACTGTAATGAAGCAGGAAAAAATGCTAATATTTCCTCTGCAGTGACAAAAGCATTCAGTTTCCAAAGTCTGGAAAACAATTTATTCCATTTGATTCCATTAACTCCAAAATGAGTCCATTGGGAATTCTGCAGAACAATATTAGGGCAGAAAAGGCAGATTATATATTTACTACTTCTCTTAAAATTCTGATTTGAGTTTTCCTCTGTCTTTCACTTCTTTTTCTTCACAGAGCTGATAGCAGTTCGGTGGCCTCAAACATTTTTAAGTGACTTTCAACAATTTTAAGTATATTCACAGAATTTCGCAACCAAAGCCAAAAATAAACACATAAATAAATACATAAATAAAATTTTTGAAGTTGTTATCGGCCCCTAAAATGCCTGTCCTTGACAAGCTGTAGACTTAGTTACTATCTTTATGGATAACTATTTCATAAACATATGAATACGTTACCTTTTGTTACTGGCTTCTTTTACTCAGTGGACTGCTTAGACCGGTCCTGTAATATAAATGCTGACTAAAAGAAGCCAGTATAAGGTTTTTTTTTACTTCCTTGTCAGTACTTACTATTTGCATTCTTATTGCCATAATCCTGGTGAATATAAAGTAATGTTATATATGATTCCCATTTCTTGATAGGTCACAGTGACAAAGCTTCCCATGTATTTATTTGTACATTATGGATCTTCTTTGGAGAGGCAGCTATGTCTAATTTGTACAGGACAATTTGCTTCTTCTATTATGGCACTGAGCAATCTCTTTATGTAGGGTAAACACAAAACCCTCATCAAATACATAATCTTCATACTTTGCCTATCCTCTTGATTGACTTTCAGATTTTTTTTTTATTTCATGCTTTGAAGCTTAAAATGTGTTCACTTTCCCAAATCTCAGTCTGTTTTATCCCTTGTTATCGAGGAAGTCAGCTTTAGTTCTGCGAAGCTTTCTTTACTTGAGATAATGAAGATTTACAGCTCTATTTTCTGGGGTTTGGGTGATACTAGGTTTTAGGTTTAGGTCTCTGGATCATTTTGAGCTAAGTTCTCTGTGGGCTGTGAGATAGATTCCAAGTTTTGCATATCCGTTTAGAGTTCTCTCAACCATTGGTGCAAAACACTATTCTTTTACCATTGCATTGTACTGGTGACTTTATTGTAAATCGAATGCAAATATGAAGGCTTATTTCTGCAATCTACATTGTACATAGATTTATTTCCTGCATGTTACATCATAAATATACAAATATATATGTAATTATTTCCCAATCAGGAACTTCTTACGCCCTTTCTTCTGCTTAATTGTCCTTACTATTATGTTTCTAAACATTTCTAATAATGTTTTTAATAATTAACTATACTGTATACAATTGACCCTATATTATATACAGATGACTGTGGGGTTTGTAGCTATCCTTTATCAAGTTGATAAAATTCACTTTATTTCTTAGTTTATTGATTGCTTTTGCTATGGCAAGGTGTTGGATTTTGTCAACTGCTGTTTCTGTATCTATTGAGATAATCACATCACTTTGTCCTTTATTGACATTCTGTTGATGTCAGATGTTAAACCAACTAACTTCTAATCAATCCCGCTTGGTCATGATGTATAATTCTTTTAACATCTCAGATACAATTTGCCAGGATTTTGTTAAGGCTTTGTATCTGTGTAAGAAATTTATTCTGTAACTTTCTTTATATGTCCTGTCATTAGCTATCAGAGCAATAATAAGCTCTGAGCTTGGAAGTATCTTTTCCTAGCCTAAGTTTGGGGAAAGTATATGAAGAATGAGTACTAATTTTTGAGATAGTGCTAATCAATGAGGGAATCTTGGACTAAATACATATTTTGGGGAAAAATTTAAATTTCTAACACAAACTTGCTGTGTGCTGTATTTCTGTGTTTTTAAGGTGGAGATATTGCATCTTATTTGCAAAGCTGAGCTCAATGGAAGATTATCAATGGTGGCTTTATGAGGCACAGACAGTAGAACATTCCTCAGAATACAGCAACATGGAAGAAAAGATGGAGAATTTTCTCAACTGAGGAAGTATTAGATATGCCAGGCACTGTTTGCAGCCTGATCTGGTGGAGAGGTAAACATAGATGGATATGAGCAAAGATCACTGGGCATGAAGTTTGATGCTCCAAGTTGCTTTTGCCGCAAGGGTTCCTGTGAGCTGCGAAGACTCCTTGTCTGAAATTGTCTGTATGAGCCAACATAAAACAGCATCTTGATGAAATGTAATATGGATTTGTGAATAATGACTTGGAAGCCTCCAAGTCCCACGATTTACTACACCTCTCTTGAAGGTATCATTAATGTCTAAAAGGTTCTTCTCTTTCCAATGGAATTTTCTCTTGAAGTAAAAATCTAAATATTTTCAACACTTTAGTTCAGTGACTAAATATGCATCTGTTGCCGAAAGTCACACCCTCTGTATTTCCATAGAAAAGCAGTCAGAAAGTTAAGTTATCCAGAAACTCTTCTAGGCTTTTAATCCTTTTTCATATAACACAGAGATTAAGCTACTAATTATGGGTGGGCCAAGTATCCATAGGATAAATGTCTTGTTTAGTAACATGCAATTTCTAAACTTGAAAATACTTTCAGTGGTTCAATTTCTTTTCTTTCTTCTTCTTCTTCTTCTTCTTCTTCTTCTTCTTCTTCTTCTTCTTCTTGTTTAATTTATTGAGCTTTAAAAATAGAAATTATATGTATCCTCAATATAGTGCATTCCTGGATATTTATATGTGGATCAAATGTTATTTACTTCCTTTCCTGGCAACCCAGAAACAATCAGCTATGGGGCCAAATTCTATTTGATGTACCAAATCACTTACCTTCCTATTCTTCCTGAAATAGCAGCATCCTCTGTCCTGTTCTGATGCATCTGTTTTGTCCTTGGTGCTCTTTCATGTTCTAGATAATCTTCTTGTAGATTTTCCTTCCTGCCCCTTCTGATTTTCTCCAGTATTAGAGCTTCTATGCATACAGTTGAGCAGAGCTCTTGAACCTTTGCTTCCAAGGTTGTGAACACTTATTCAGTTTATCACACTCAGTTCTGGTCCCTTAAACTCATTCTTTACAGTCCATGTGAAAACCCACAGAGCACTGATCAACCTTCTATAGATGAGGAAAGGGGTAAAAAACTTGGTGGCCCCAGCACAGTGGCACATGCCTGTAATCCCAGCATTTTGGGAGGCAGAAGCAGGCAGATTGCTGAGAGTTTGAGGCCAGCCTGATCTACAATGAGAGTTCTGGACAGCTGAGGCTACATATAGAAAGCCTGTCTCAAAAAACAAACAAAAACTCGGTGATCTATTTAGTTCACTCATCTCATACATGGTCATCCTACAAGATAGATTTTTTTTTCTAAGTATGAAAACCATGTCACCTCTTATTTTTCAAGCTGCTGCCAGGGTAATTTTGCTTCAGTGTAGTTTTGATTATATGACACTCAACTAGATGGGTCCTTATTGCCAATAAAATAAAGCCCAAACTCTTACCCTGAGAATTTGAAGCCTATGATAATCTGGTTTAAACCTGATTTTCTAGACTTTACTCATGGATCCTTCTCACAACCACTCCACTCCAACTAAAACATATGACATTTCATTGCAAGTACTTCCTGTCCTTCCTTCTATATCTGCCTTTGCCTGTGGCCACATCTTCTTCCAGTGCCCTTACCCAGTGCCACCTCTACCAGGAATGCTTTCAATCTCAGCTGGATATAAAATCCTTTCATCTGTGTTTCCAGTGGCTTGGATTGTGCCAGTTTATGATTTACAGCCTTCTAAACATAGGAAAAAATTAGAGGGAAGTGAGATTAGGAGGATTTCAAGAAAAATAGCTTGAAGGAAAAGCTAAGAAGTAAGCTAGTGTTAGCTACATAGAAAAGTCAGAGAAAAACCCAGAGTGAAGGGGGGGAACATGAATGATAATGGAGAGTAAAAGTACATTGAGCTGAGAAAGGAACCAACTTGTTTCATTTTCCCACTCATTAGAACATATAAATTATTAGGTGAAGTGAAGGGTATCAACAGATAAGAATTTTGGCAGCACCAGGAGTTTGGCTTCCATATGAAATTACTGCCTTGGCATATTTTATATGTTATTTCTGGCTGTTAATTCGGTTTGACTCAGACGTTTTTGTATAGAGTGCTTCTCCAAAATTGAAGATATTCTTGAGAGTTAGAAGGATGGGGAGAAGCCAGGAGTAGCCGTATTCCATGAAATTAATTACTTGGACAGATGTTTGTCAAAGTACACCAATGTGGATGTTAAGTACTCATATGTGAGCATATTTCAGTTTTCACATAAACCTGATAGTTGTGGAGCGTGAAGACAGTGTTTTATTTATAAGACCTTCTTTAGTATCTATCACGTGATGATGTTCAGCTATGGAGTTTTCGGTATGACCTGACTTTTCATTTTCAATCAGTCATTATATCTACATGCTACTAACAGGTTAGGCAGGTGAAATGAGGAATGAAGAGAGAAGGGAGGACACACCTGTCTAGAGCCAAATTGGGGTGACAAGTCCTCCTGGGCCTTGGTGTGTACAGCTTAAGGAATGAGTTCTCAACTTCAATACTACTTGCATTTGGGCTACTTAGTTCTTTGTCATATGGGCAAGTTCTTTGACTAGTATAACACGTATCAGGGTCACTAGTTAATGTTTATTGTATCAATAGCATATCCCAGTAGTGCCATCTAAAAGATGTTTGCTGGCTCAGCCAAATGGCTCCAGCGAGCAGTGGCATTTCTAAAGAATGGTGAACAGCGAAGCCTAGTCGAGTCCCTTGAACCGACACACTCACCGCTTCTGAAACCAACCTAGAGCATATGTTGGTAAGGCTTAGGATCTGACACTGACAGCAGGAATGGCTAAGGGAATATCTGTGCAAAAGAAGGGTGCTCCTGAGGCTCACAACATACTTTGCCGGTGCAGGCTCATTACCAGGGTGCAAGGCCCAGTGGAGCCTCTGAAGGGGTTGTTGAAATACAGTATCAGGAAAGGATGAGTTGGGAGCTTAACAATAACTTAAAAGCAGTAAAGAATCCTTTTCTAAGCTCTACAAGGGCAGGTATAGAAAAAGAGGTGGAGAGAGATACCATACATGGCAAGGAAAAAAAAAAAAAAGGAAAGAAAAGAAAAGACCTGATCTACCTTATTAAGTAAAACAAGATCCTGAATCCTTAGCTGAGGAAAAGGCTAATTGCTAAGGTCTCTGACCCTAGAGCAAACCAGGACTTGCAAGTAGTTTTAAGCAGAAGTTTTGTAGAGTGTGAGAGAAAGACAGGATTTGATCACAACCTTGAAGTCCAAAATTAGAGTAGGAGATGCCCATCCTGGGTGAGGGTCATAAGAAACAGTAACTGATGTGCAGGAGAGCCTTGGATGGTACAGTAACAGGCCCTGAGCATCTCAGTTGTATTGGTTGCTTTTTTGTTGCTGGGAAAAAAGAACTGACAAAGGAAGTTTTCAACAAGAAGAGTTTGTTTTGGCTTAAAATTACAAGGTACACTCTATTCTCACAGCAAAAGGCATAGCCTCAGAAGCTCGAGGCAGCCTGTTATATTGCATGTATAGTCAGGAATGAAATAGAAATGAGTTTTCCTCTCAACTGGCCCCCTCCATTTTTCATTGTTTTGTTTTCTTTTTCAGTCTGGGGTTCAAGGATTGAATGGTACTGCCCAAATTTACAGTAAGTCTTCCCAACTCAACAGAACCTAGGAGATCCCTCACAGGCATGCCTAGTGCCTAGAGTTCTGTTTCCATGGTGATTCTAACTTCCATCAAGTTAGTTATCAAGAGTAACCATCACACCACTTAACCCAATGCAGTGAATCAAAAGATGCTACTGTACTGCTAGTCAGCCACAAGTGAGGATACTAATAACGAACTTGCTAAAACACTCAAGGTTTAACATTACACTGAGGGAGTGGACAAAAATATAGATGCCATAGGATCTCTTTTATAGTTAATGAGTAAAATAGGTAATAATAGCTAACTAGTTATGAATATCAATACATTAGGAAACATCATGAAAGCACAAGTGAAGGCACTCTTTAGGATGTGAAAACTTTAAAGACAAAAAGAATCCCGTATGTCTTTTATTTCTTCCTTTATACTTTATCTTCCATGTTTTGGGTGGGAAGTACCTTAGTAACCATTTTAAAGATATTCTTCAAAAGCCACTATGCTGTCTCAAACCAAGATTGGACTTGGAATTAAGAATGGCTCATTACCTAAGTAAGGAAAATATTAAAGTTTATGAGAAATTCAGGGATGGAACAACTTGAGAAAAGTGTGAAAAATCTAGAAAATATGGATGGCTTGGTGGAAATGAACACACTCCTACACAAAATTTAACAAGGAGTTAGCATGCGTCAGCAGAGTGACTTGTTCCTAAAAGACAACTATTTTGTACTTTCGTAAAAAGAAGCATGTTCTTTCTCCCCGTGGACCTAATCATCAACAGCCCTCTTGGAAAGGAAAAAAAAAAACCCTAAACTCTGTGGCTGCATGTAACTGTATATGGGACTATGGAGTGCAGAGTTTGTTTAGAATGATGGATAGTTTGACAATATAGCACAGCCAGACAAGACCAGCCATCAATCACTTTAAATCAATGATAGACCTTGGGTGTGTTTTGTGCCACTTTCATTCATTCTAGTGCCCAGAGAGTTGCACAGAGCAACCTCATGACCCCATATGAGCAAAGAAAATGGCTTTTAAAGTTGTTTTCAGGCTCTATTCATCACTCATTCCTGGGTGAGACGCCAGGAAATAACATTCATGTATTTTTCTTTAACTCATCTCTCTCTCACCTAAAATAAAATTTGATTAAAAGATAGGCAGATAGACAAATAAGGGATAGCAAGCCTACATGAGTGTGCAAGGCTTTGCGTCACGCAAATGACACAGCATCCAAGCATTTTGTCTAAAATTGTCTTACTCATCAAAGATCAGCTCTGATATTTTTCTCATATTTCGGGAAGGGAGCTGTGATTTCCCCATGATTTCTTCTTGAGACATTCCAGAAGAGTTGAAGGAGTACAACCTGTCATTGCTGTCATTAGTGAATACCTGGCATTGGTATTCCTCAGTCAGTAACACAAGAGCCTTTCTCTGTGGGGCACAGGTAATTTTCAGTGTTACTCTCATCGCCATAGTTATTGATGCTTAGTACCCAACTTCAGAAACCTCAAATGATTTCTGGACTAATATGGGGTCAGAATATGCATCAATGGAAGGACTTGGGGATATAGTGCATTTTTCCACTGAGGAATATCTATAAGAGTCAAAAAATCTCCTCTTTTCCAAATACCCTGGGAAATTCCTTAAATCCAAGCACTAGCTCAGCTCTGCCACCTTCATTAACCTTCCTTACATTCTTAAGACTCAAAGGTCCTTCACTGTGCACTGAGTGTGATTCCTATGCTAGCCCCGGAGTGAAATGGGCAAAGTGACAGATGAGCCCCTCAGAAATACAGATTTTCATTCAAGAAACTTGCCCACCAGGAAAAAGGTGAGCAAATCTTAGTTTTGTTCTCCTCTCGTTACAAATACTTTAAAAATAAAGGTTAGCTAGAATTAAGTGTCTCTATTTCCTATAATACATGAAGTTAGCAAATATTGCTCCATCTACCAGGAAAAACATTCATCCTCTATCATGTGATGGCATCCTATCAGGATACCAAGCTATTCTATGGATACAGAAATGACCTGCACAATTTTAGGATGCTGAGGTTCTGTTAATGTACATACACTATTTGATTTTAAAAGTCAGGGAAATGAACACTAAATAATAAGTCACATCAGGTATATAAGCACCTCAGATACAAAGCAACCTAGAAGGGTGAAATTTACTGGTCCAGGAGGTAAAATTGTGATTAGACTCGAGGTCATATAGTAGGGGGAAGATCATAAGCAGCAGATTAAATACCCTACTCGAGCTTCAATTTTTTTCCATTTTCATAAAATGATTTATGTTTTGGGGACTCCTAGGGATTAAAATCTGACCTTCAGGGATAATTGAAAAGTGATAGTATCATCACAACCATGTCATTATTGTTACCAAGACTAAAGCCAATCTGAGGATTTCCAATTAAAGTAGTATAGCTGTGTATATAGTCTTGGTTTGTTTTGTTTTGTATCCGACACAAGCTGGATACTATCCAGTAAGGGAACTCTCAATTGAGAAAACACCTCCATTAGATTGCCTGTAGGCAAGTCTGTAGGGCATTTTCTTGATTAATGATTGACATGGGAGATCCCAGACATACCTGGGCAAAGTGGTTCTGAATTGTGTAAGAAAGCAAGCTGAGCAAACTGTTAGGAGCAAGTTAGCAAGCAGCACTTTTTTTTATGGCTTCTGCTTCAGTTCCTGCCTCCAGATTCCTGTATTAAGTTCTTACTTTGACTTCCCTCTGTGATGGCCTGTTACCTGGGAAGTGTAAGACGAAATAAACTCTTGCTTTCCCAAGACGCTTTTTGTCATGGTCTTTATCAGAGCAACAGAAATCCCAGTGAGGCATATTTGTGGTGTGTGTGTGTGTGTGTGTGTGTGTGTGTGTGTGTGTTATGCAAATATAGGTATGAGTATGTATACCTCTGTATATCTCTATAAATTACATATAAATATGATTTTTATCTTGCTGAAAAGATCAGTTTATGTCAGTATTGGTAGACAAAGAATATCCTTAATCCCATTTTAATTTATTAAATGCTAAGGTGGAAAAAGATGTTTTTCTTCCAGGGAGACTGGGAATCAATCATAGCTCACAGTAACTGTGCGGATTCTATTAGTGTACTCATTAGTAGATTCCTTGGTTGTTGAGAAATTGAAAATAAAAAGCCCAAATATTTAAATCCCCAAATAATCTGTGTGTGTGTGTGTGTGTGTGTATATGTGTCTGTGTGTGTCTGTGTGTGTAGAGAAAGGACTTACTCATGATAAAGGAAAACCTTTACATTCCATGTGTTTATTTGCTCCAGTAGGAATTTCATAGCAGAGATGTTGGCTGGAAGTGAGAAATACCAGCAAAGTCTCCCTCCTGCCGGTATCCAGTCCACAGATCCCAAAGTAGAGCTATATTTTTATTTTTCCTGTTACAGCAGAGATCTGTTGTTTGGCTACCAAATTACAGGTTGTGTCTGGTTCTCACATACTTCTGCTTTTCATGTGCTGAACAAGAAGAGTAATAACTGGCTACCTCCTTCGCTTGTGGGATTTAGGTACTCTTCAACATAGAAAGGGTCATTTTTCTAAGAAAACCTGCCAGTTCAAAAACTGGAGGTGTATGCCATTCATGTGGGGATGGAAAACCCATAAAAATGAGAGGTCTTTGGCTAGAAAGATGGGTTCTAGTTACTTGTTCCCAGGTCTAAATGACATGTTTATGAGTCATCCTCTTATTATCTAATCCTAACAGCACCGTCCAAAGATCACTATCATTAAATGACTGCTCAGGCAAGGGTCCCTGGGAAATTTTAGCCCAGAGAAAATTATACACATTCATTCAGTTATGGAACATTGCTCAGAACACACTTTATATTCATTTTTTAAAGTGCTCTATTGATAATCTATAAAAGATAATTAAACAAAGCATGGTAAATATTGTCCAAATGTATAATATCTGATATTCTGGACATGAGACTAGTTAACTTAAATACACCACATAGTGAGGGAAACTGCTGTACACACATATTAGCAATTAGTATTTGAATCAATCAACTATCACCCAAGTTTTCCCTTCATTGCCTAATGTGTGTCTATGTGCAAGCATCAGTGAGAAGTGAAAATGATTAAATGGGGGAAGAGTAAAGAAGCGATGTATCCATGGAGCCCCTGACAACTGAGAAGATTGTACGAACAGTTGTTTATTGAAGACACTGGATCAGTGTGCCCTAACCCAAAGCAGTATTGGAGAACTGTGCTGGCCAATTCGGGAAAGAACCTTGGAATTTTGACTCATCGGAGAATTTCTAAAGACTCTTTTTGGCAGACAGAACCTATTTTGAGGACATCTGGGTTTCTTCAAATAAAATTAATTTATCATTATTTTCTTGAAATGTAAAAAGGGAGTAGACATTTCCTTGCCCTTAAATCATTTGTTTTGTCCAAAGATTAAAAAAATAAAACAAATTCATTCACACCATCCTTCATATATTTGGAATAAAAAACTACTATTATATTTTATTAGAAAAGGAAATGAAAGAAGACAGGGTCCAATTTATATCAGTCTTTGACAGTAGAAAGACTTGGTGGTGCTGACAATTTGTCTCAGTTCCACAACTTCCCTCTAAGGAGAACTGGGCAGCACTAAAAGAGCTCTTGGTGGGAGAGGGGTTGTTTGGTTAGTTTGCTGTGTTTGCTGTTGGAGCTTTTTGTTTGTTTGTTTTGTGAAGATAAGAGTTTCTCTGTGTAGTCCTGGCTGTTCTGCAACTCACTTTGTAGTCCAGGCTGGTTTCAAACTCAGAGAGATCCTCCTGCCTGGGATTATAAGGGTATGCCACCACTCCCAGAAAGCTCTTGATTTTTAATACTGGGCCTAAAGGAAGCATTAAGATGCCAGGCCCACATTAACCATCTTATCAAATTGTCATTGGGTCTGGGAGAGTTCCTGCGATTTAAAATTGCTAACTTCTATTTGTTTGTCTGTTTGCTTGCTTGCTTGTTTAATTAGCAATGCTGTCCTTAACTCAATTTTCTCTTCTTTCATTTTACTCTGGGAAAGAGCAGAAGCCAGGTCTCATCTTTAATCCAGTGCTAAGTATTTAGTGTCCCTACCATCCAATTCTACCATGCACAAATACAAATCATTAGAGTAATTTTCACCTCATAGCATGGTCGGTCTTTCCTTCAGAGTCCTTCAGCATCTTCCTCATTTCCACCCAAGACTTCATCAGAATGATCTTTATCCGTATTTCTATGGCCATTCTGGTCAAGGTAAGATCTCTCCCTAGCTCTCTTCCCTTTCTAAGTCCTTACCAGAACCACCCTTCAGTTTGCTCACAGCAGTTTTGTACATAGATTTTTTAATTTGCTTATTTGTTTCCCTTGAGTGTTCTTCCAAACTCGTCAAGTCTCTAGGAACTGCTCAGCTGCAAACTACTTTCACATTCTAGGCATCTCTTTTTACCAGTTTCCTGACTTAGTTTGCTCAGGCAGTGTGCTGGCTAGTTTTCTGTCAACTTACCACCAGCTAAAGTCACCTAAGAGGATGGAACCTCAATTCAGAAAATGCTTCCGTACAATCAGATTTCAGGCAGGCTTGTAAGGCATTTTCTTAATTACTGACTGCCATTTGTGAACAGTGCCAGCCCTGGGCTGGTGGTTCTGGATTCTAGAAGAAATCATGCTGAGCAAGCCATAAGTCTTTAAGCAGCACGCCTCCATGGCTTCTGCATCCATATTTCTGTCCTGTTTGAGTTCCTGACCTGGCTTCCTTTGGTCATGGTGTTTCATCATAGCAAGAGTAATCCTAACTAAGATAGGCAGTTATAGCAACATAACAGAAAATATGCATAGTATGAACAGGTATTGTCTATCTCATGGTTCTGGGAAATCTAATTAAAAGCACTGCCAGATTCAGGGTTCCTGCAGTCTGTTCTCTGTCCTCTAGATAGGATCCAGTGGTGGGAGGCTGGCTTGCTCTCTTTGAGTCTCTTGTAAAAAAAAAAAAAAGATCACTAATCCTAATTACGACAGCTCAACTCAGCTTCTGTGATCTAATTACCCATCAAAGGCACCATTTTCCAATACCATCTCCTTGAGAGATAAAATTTCATTATGTGCACATCAACACCCAGAATTAGAATGTAGAATTAAGGTCATGCTTGCTTTTTAATCAACATGTCTTTCTCTTTTATACATTGGTGTGTTTTCTTCTCTGATCTAAAACACTAAGCTTTTTCTTGCCTCTGACATTCCCATTGACAAATATTCTTGGGTGAATGTTTAAAATAAGGCAGTGAAGGTTCATTGTGACCGAGAAAGAGCAGTCTATATTATCTGTGTTATTAGGTGTGTAAATCACTATACCTTGAACACTGAATGGTTTACAAAAACTACAAACAAGAATTTCATTGTATGAACAAAGATCCAAGATGTCAAAAAACAACATAAGTTCAGTGCCAGCTAAACTTATTTTTTAATAATGAAGTTACTACTGGAATTAAGGATTTCATATTAAAATCTGGAAATGATTATTTGGGTGACATAACTAAAATCTGAACAAAACCAATACCTAAAGTGGGACATTTATTGCTAATGTCCCCAGTTATTATTGGATATTTAATCTTTAAAAATGTTCTAAGTATGCATTTGTCACTAATTACAAAACTCCCCCTGGCACATAAGCAAAGGAAATAGAAGTTGAAGCTAAGAAGTGTATCCCTTCAGGTTGCGCTGTATAAAGTTCTGTGTGCCTAGAGTTTTGTATTGTTCTCATCAATGGTCTAGCTCCAGAATTTTTATCCATTCCATGATGGTTGGTCAAAATTAACTAAGTCACCCTTGTTCATGTGTCTTTTAAGCTTATTGTAACCCAGTCTTGCTGATGGTAGGAGCTCACATCAGGAGCGAAATCAAGGTGACATACTCACTCACTACCTTATAAACACTCCATTCTGTTCTTTTTTTTTTTTTTTATTCCACTTGTGTATGTATCTTCAGGAATACATAAAGTGACACCCTGTAAGAATACATTGCTATGGACTCTGTTGGGAAATAAGAAGGTTAGGCCACTTTCTTGACTCTGGGTCCTTCTGTTTGCACAGAGGGCTTTGGAAGCTGAGCCTTTCCTTAAGCAGCTGATAGAAAAGCTAAGCGGAGACAGCAAACAGCAGCAAGAGCTCCAGGTGTGGGCTCTGAATCAACAAGTTTTTATATTCTCAGGACCACCTCAGAGAGCACTCAGCACACCATACATCTGGCTTCTATTAATTGCATGCTGGAAAGAGCATGTGAAGATGCTGCATATGTAATTATAAATTTTACCAAAATATCACAGGAGTGGCGGCTGGGAAGCTGTGGGCATCTCTGTGATAGAGGAAATATGAATAGGGTCATATTCAGAGCTTTTGGCACCTTCTTCATGCCCAGTGATAATGTTCTCCATGAACGCAATGGATTAAAGTTCTCAATTATAATGACCACAAAACAATAAAGATGTGTACAATGTCTCCTTCTGCCCATATGAGCGTGCTAGCCTTATAAACCATCCTTCAGGCAACATCTTTGCTCTATCCCACTTAATTCAGTACTGAACAGAGTGCTTTTGTCAAGAACTGAGGGAGACCCTACTACTACCACTTAACCTCTCCTTTTCACCCATATCCTGCAGAACGAAATCTCAAATCCCCCTGAGAGTCTGTCCATAAGATTACCCAGGCTTCCCCTTGACTTGTTACTGTGAGCAGATTTTTGGATATCTTCCCTGGGTTCATGTCTTTCAAACCACAGCAGCCTGTCTTTTCCATAAATACTAACACCCCTCTCCCATCCATGCACATTTACACATGCAGGGATCTGCTGTCCTTTTCTCTTTTTATCACTCTGGTTCACTGCCTTCAACTATTTGTTCCCAAATCATGAACTTAATGAAGCCATCTCTTGCCTCTCCCACCTCCATTCCTACACTCTCTCTTCAGGGTTTTCACCTTAAATATTATTATTTTGTCCATTACTAGCCCATTATTATTCACCTTATCAATGTTTTCTGTCTTCAAAACTAAAAGGCTAGTTTTTGTTGGTCTTTTTTTTTTTCCGTTTAAAACACTGCTTAGCAGAAAGATTCAAATAGTATATACTCACTTACAACTGGACACTAGCCCAAGGGGCATGTCCCATGAAAGTCTTCACCTTCAAGGAAAAGGGATAGATGTGAGGACATCCTATTGGGACTCTACGTGAGAGAAGTATGGGGCAGTGGGGAAACAGAAGGATCCAGAGGGTTCTAGAAACCTACAAAAAGAACATTATGATGGGCAGATCTGGGCCCAGGGGTTCTGCTCAAACTATGGCACCAATCAAGGACAATACATGCAGTAAACATAGAGCCCCTACCCAGACCTAGCCAATGAACAGGACATTCTCCACAGATGAGTAAAGAGTGGGGACTGACTTTCACATGAACTCTGGTGGCCCATATTTCACCATGTCCCCTTGATGGGAAGGCCCAGTGGCACTCAGGGGAAGGTTAGCAGGCTACCAAGAAGAGACTTTATACCCTATGAGCATATACAGGGGGAGGAGGTCCCCCTCAGTCACAGTCATAGGGGAGGAGAATAGGGTGAAAGTGGGAGGGATGGAGGAATGGGAGGATAAAAGAGATGGGATAACAATTGAGATGTAATATGAATGAATTCATAAATAATAAAAATATAAAACACTGCTTAGCACATAATAAGTGCTTTAATCCTAACAATCAGGAGGTAGAGGTAGGCAGATCTCTGGGAGTTTGGGGCCTGACTGCTGGTCTACAGAGTGAGTTCTAGAACTGTCTTAAATATTCTTGTGCCCCATGTTTTACACACACACACACACACACACACACACACACACACACACACCCCACATCACATCACAGTAGATGCTATGTCTTGCTGACACAAGGTGTGGCATCAAAGTCAGTTTGATTTCATTTATATAAGGCTACTCGGGATTCCCATATAAACCCAGCTTTCTAGCACATGTCAAGGGAGAGGCAGGGAACCAGATTAGACTGCATTTCTTAGACCCTCAATCCTAAATTCTTGCTCTGACCATGGCAGAAATAAGTAGCAGGGCTGGTTACTAGGAAGTTAGAGCCAGCAACAGAACTCTTGCTATGTCAGGCAGTTCTAGATAACTGTATTTTGCTGAATGATGAAGTAGCAACTGCTGGAAATAATAATAGGCCTTAAAATAGCAAAAATTCCTGAATGACTATATCAGGGAGTGACCAATTTCTATCATGTGTTGATGTCAATTTAGTACAAGGATATTCCCCAGAGAAAAAAGAAATGAGAGTCCAGACTTGTTGGGTTTTTTTTTTCTTCAAGTGATTTAAACTACATAAAAATCCTTTCCAGGCTCAGCTATGGAGCATACTGAGAATGTCAAAAGGCCAAAGGACAGGAAATGCTTTGTGTATACTCAGGTTGCTTTCTACATTTAATGTTGGAATAAGAAAATCCTCAATATCACAGAACTCCTAGATAGATTTACAACCAGAAACTGTTAGAAAAACAGAGCTAGAGAGCATGTGAGATGTGTGTGTGTGTGAGTGTGTATGCATGCATGCATGCATGAGTGTGTGTCTGAATATATACACAGAACAGTTATAAGAGTATACAAACTGGAACATGATGCATTTAGTAACATGAAATTAAAACGGAAATTTTAAATATTAGAAAGCTAAGCAAGTTATGGTAACATATGCCCCACATTCACCCACTTGATGTTTTCTTTTACTGAAGGAAGAATTATTCAAGGCTGTAGTTATTATAAAGTAACTTTGAGGGCAGCCTAGGATAATTGACTCCCTGTCAAAACCAAATAACAAAAAGCAAAACGAAAAACATTCTAAGGTCATGAATATTGCACTTCCATTAGCCACTATTTTTCAGTTCCATTATATGTCCATTGCCTAGGAAAGAAACATATAGATGTAAGAGATATGGCTCAGCTAACATATGTTCTTCACTCCTGTAATGCAATATATAGAATCCAAGCAGGCCAAATCAGCCAAAAACAGTTATCTTAAGCAAAGGGAAGTGACAACCCCATTACAAGCTCATGGACATTAGCTGTCATGGCTCATGAGTTACATGTGTTCTTGAAAATATGGACTCATTTTCAGATATGTAAAATTAGAAAAAAATTATTTAAAAATCATACTTTTTTTTCCATGAACATTAAAAACAAAACAAGAACAAAAAAAACTGCACCCCTCTAAGCCAACTTGAGAACATTTGTCCAGGTCTGAATGTGGCAACAGTGGACATAACAAACCATTTTATCTTTCACTCCTTGGTTACCTAAAACATGTCTGCTTCAGAATTCACATTACCATGCTCAATGGAGTTGAGAAGATGAATAAAAAAAAAATCAATTGCAAAGAATACATTCAGACAAAAGTAAAGATGGGAAGAGAAAATAAGAGGTTCTAAATCAGTTTGAACAATATTTTCTGCTTTCAACTGCTTTGATAAAACATCATTGCCCAAGAAACCTGAAAAGGAAAGGGTTTATTCCCTTTCCTTCCCTTAAGCCCTCTCATATATACCCTTTTTCTTACTCTTTCTGAAATTCATGGCCTTTCTTTTAATTAATTATCCTTACAACTGTGTGTATATTCCTACATACATAAATACAACTTGCTCAGGCTCTATAAAGTCACTTGTATGGTTGTGTTTTCAGGACTGACCATTTTGTATTTGGGGAAGAATTCCTTGGTTTTTTGTAGATGTTTTCATGTATGGTTGTGGTCCTAGTGAGCTTCTCCAAAACCGACTGTCAGCTATCTACATTCTCAAGTCTACTGCTGTCATCCTGCTCAGCTTATGGCTACGGAACCATGTTGGTAAGATTTTATGTGTATATCTTCTGACATTCCTAGGTTCCCTGTTACTCTGGCAATTACAGTCTTTCTGCCCTATCTTCCACAGTGATTCCTGGGCTTTAATTACATCAGCCTGTTTTCTTATACAACCCAGGACTACCTTCCCAGGGTGGCACAGACTCCACACTGGCTGCCCTCTCCCCATCAAGCATTAATCAAGAAAATGAGCAACAGACTTGCCTACAGGCTATATGATGGAAGCATTTTCTTAATTGAGGATTCTCTTCCCAGATAATTCTAACTTGTGTCAAGTTGATAGCAAACTAGCCAGGATAATTGTCTTATCCCAATCCTCTCAAGGCATTTTTTAACCTTAAATAATGGTAAATGGTGAAGTGATGGAAAAGGAATGAGGCAGATAAGAGAAAGGAGAGAGAGAGAGAGGGAGAGGGAGAGGGAGAGGGAGAGGGAGAGAGAGAGAGAGAGAGAGAGAGAGAGAGAGAGAGAGAGAGAGAG
>OU015750.1:21219027-21245581 GCA_907169655.1 Acomys percivali | reverse complement strand
AGAGAGAGAGAGAGAGAGAGAGAGAGAGAGAGAGAGAGAGAGAGAGACCAAGACAAGACAGAGACAGACAGTTTTTAAACATAAGCTTAAGAAAGACACCCTAATGATACTAGTGAGGACTCCTAGCAATGGGAGACACATAGCCCGAGCCAGACAACCTCTGTAAACAGACAAGGCAGAAAACCTATGACCTATTGGTTGCCATGCCTGGGCCCGTAGCATCAACTGACTCAAATGGGCTCATAGAGATCGGGGGGGGGGGGGGGGGGGGGGGGGGGGCTGTATGGGTCTGACCTAGGTCCTCTATATACATGCTATGGTTGTGTAGCTTGATGTTCTTGTGAGATTCCTAACAGTGGTAGGTAGGGCTTTCTCTGACTCCTTTGCCTACCTTTGGGATCTTTTACCTCCTGCTGGGTTGCCTCATCTAGCTTTGATGTGAGAATATGTGCCTGGTTTTATTATAGCTTGTTATGCCATATTTGATTGATGTCCATGGAAGGCCTGCTCTTTTAAGGGGAGGGGAGGACCCAAGGGATAGAGGAAGTGGCAAGGGGAAAAGATTGATAAAGCAAGGGGGGAGGGAGAGAGGAAGCTGCAGTTAGGGTGGGATATATGAGAGAAGAATAAATAAAAAGGGGAAAATATTGTAAAGCAAAAAAGAAAGACACTCTATCAGTATTAACAAGTATCAACAAGGACCCAGGCACAGTAAATTCTTAATGCCAACATTTTTTCTTTTTTCCTTCAGGACAATTCTCTAGAGAATAAGCTTATTTTAAAACCGTGAATCATAATATTGTGGAAACATTCATTTTTAGATAATAATGTCTAAAAATGTCATTCCATGTCTCAAACCAGAACCTCATATCTGGCATGCATATCCTGAGCATAATCTATTGGTTTACAATCATGCCCAAGTTCACACTGACCACTATTCTATCATAGGAGTTTCAATGCCTCCAGCTTCTGCGGGCTCATTCTTCTTCATCCAGAAGCCACTTGTTCAGGACAGAGATAGAGAAATTCATGCTATTTAAACAGAATATTAAGATGAGGCAGAGAGCAACAGGGTGGCATATAAAGGGGATTCCATCTGTCTGTAGGAAATTAAAATATAATTAAATAATAATATATTGGAACTAGACAATATGCTTCCTTTACACTTGTGTTGATGGTTTATCAGACGTCTGACATGGATGAGAGTCAAGGACTTTCTGAAACTATCTATAATTAAGACCCTTGAACTGCATCCAAAAGAGAGACCGTTGAATCCAATGCCTGCCATTATATACATTCTTTTAATCAGAGTCACTTGGCAGAGTACATTTCCCTTTGAATTTTTCTTTTAGAAGTCACTTTAGCAACAAATTTGTTGCTAAATATACTGAGGCTACTATTATATATAGTGGTAGGTTAAATACTCAACGAGATTATGCTCAGCTGAAGAGGATTTGGGTGTTCTTTGTCTAATACATGAGACATGCTATTTTAAAGAGTAAAACCAGATCTCCTTAGAGTTGTATAGATTTCTACTGAGTTCAATGATGAAAATCTTCTACTTTATATTCTTACTATAAACAGTATAGCTTCTAGAAAGGTCTCTTGGTTTTGTTCACATGATAAGTTCCTCCTCTGACAATTGACCCCTCGAGACCCTTTGAAATAGATATACGTAATTGGTGGATGTATCAAAGAGCAGAGGAGAACATTTGCCTGAGCTTTCTTCCTTATTGTGATTCACTTAGATCATTATTTTTCTTTTTAATTGTATTTTGAATGTTATGTGTTTTATCTTGTTTTAGCTTTTATTGAGAAAAAACAGTTATTTGTTGATAGCAAACATTTTCTGCCTAGAAATCTTACCTTCAACCATAACCACTTGAATTAACTTAGTCCTATGGTCGTCACAACTTGACAAATGTGGGTTTTTTTACAAACTTTATAGCATTGTTCGAAGAAAAGGGCAAAACAAAACAAACAAACAAACAAACCAAAACTAGCTTTCACAAAGATTTAGAAATTGTCTTTGTCCAAGTGTCTTAAGGCTACTCTCTTTTTCAGTCTCCTCTTTTTTTTTTTTTTTGTGAGGTAATGAAATATTTAAATATCTGGTACTTGGCAGAGCGACTTATTCCCACAGTACTTCTTGCCAAAACTAAAGAAGAGAGCTCCAAATATCACGCAGGGGTGCTGTGCTTCTGAGATTATAAGCCTGGTTTCCTCCGTGGCATTCTTCCTAAAATCAAATAAATAAAATAAAATAAAGTAAAACCAAGCAAAACAATATAATTAGTGAAACTCCACAGGGCTGCTCGTGAAGTGAGGCGAATATCCATGGCTGATGACAACTGAAAAGTAACAGAGAGAAGCATCAAGAAACCATCTTTCTCTGACAGCAAACTAATAAGAGAAATTGTTTTTCAGTTTCAATATTTGTCCTGTTTTTTTTTCAGAGAAACATGAAAGTTAGGACAATATGACCTGTAATTTCTGATTATCGAAATGATAATAAATATCTTGAGGATACTTTCTCCTGAAGTATAGGGCAGAAGGACTAGGTCAAAAACAACATGCGTTCACTTGTCCTCAATTGTGAAAGGAAACATTAGGCTAAGAAAAGTAATAATTATAATCTGGGCAGTTCCTGTGCGAAACACCGAATTGTCAAATATGCATTTCTTACTTGAGATTTCCGTCGCGAGACTTAAGGAAGAACTTTGGCCAGGCTCCTCCAGCTAATTGTTGCATCCAAGATTTATTAAAGAAAGAAAACAAAAACATTTGTGAGGCATCAGGACTGGTGGCAATTCAGGTACATTGAGATGAGGACGGCTGCCGTTGCCAGATGGAGTGGATGTATTCCCATGGCACCTATTACTTGCCAAATGTTTCATAAAGCAAACACATGACCTAAAAGATCCTTGCAAGTGTGGGGTCTCAACAGAAAAAAAAAATAAAAGAAAAAATACACTCTTGCAAAAAAATAAATTCTGTTCTTATTTAAAAGTCATTTCTTAATTCCTAACCATAAGTTGTTTTTAAAAACACACACACTTTTAATATTTTTCAGCTGTCATGCCCACTTTACTGAGTCTACATGTGTGGGTACTCCATAAAATCTCAGTGGTGGTGGCAGATGTCCCCTTTGAAATTTTCATCTGCTGCTGGGGGTGGGGGAGTGTGGCTTGTGTGCCATGGACACCATTCCTTCTGAGGGCTCCTATTTGGGATAGCCTCTCTGGGGCAAAAGCAGCATTTCTACATGTCACTCAAGCCTGTGGGACTAAAAGTGGAGAAACAGATGACTATGCTAAGATGAAAAGAGGAATTTTAAATAATAACATGCTTACGTGGGCAGGCCCTGACAAACAGCGTAAGAACTGCTGCAGGAAAATCAGCCATTGTTATAACTAAGGCTTGCCTACGGGTTAGTGGAAATGTATAGGTGTTGTCTGAAGTGATCAAATTCTTTAGCATAGATGCCCCACTCGTCAGAGGTGGGGAATAGGCTTTCTTTGAAGTCTTCTGGCTACTCTACCACACATCTCAGCACTTGCTTGCACATCATCTTCTTTTACCTTCCAACTGTTCAGAGATTTGGTGGTTTAGGACTTTTAGCCTATTTTCAATCAAGCTGTTTTCTTCTCCCTTCAATGTGATTTCTCCACTCCATGAAGGAAAGTTCATGTATAGTTGAGTATTCAGTCACTCAGCATAGTTTAGCAATGACCTCGATGGGCCAAGGCTTTCAAAAGTCTTTGTAACAGATTGTTTCATAAAGAGAAATATATAGTGAGCCTATGCTCACAGAATCAGCAATGCCCAAGTGGAAAGACTTGAATGGCTTGAGGAGTTAGAAGACAACCTATTGGAGATGTAATATAGAAGTGGAATAGGGAAGTTGGGTGAGTAAGTGTTCACTGAGAAACTGACTTTCATTTGGGGGCCATCAGGAGAATGGGAAAGAACCAAGGAAGAAGAAGTAGAGACATTTCAGGAAGATGAAAGTTCAAGGGAAAAAAGATAGTGAGCAGAGACCCGCAGGGCATAGCAAGGGCCCAGTCATGAAGATGCTTATGGTTTGTAATGTACATGTTGAACTTCGTGCTGCATGAGAATAAGGACGTTCAGGATTTTACACCAGGGAACACTATGATCAAACTTGCCTCTTGATAAGACCGTGATGGTTGTAGTCAATAATGGATTAAAGAGCAAATATTCAAAGAAGGAGACCAGGGAAAATCAAAATGAAAACTACATTAGTCCAGAAGGGAAAAGGCATATCTTTGGAAAAAAAGAAATGACAGTGCTAACCAGTAAAGAACTGGACAGGTTTAGGTCTTTGGCATTTGATGTCGGCTTTGATAGGGAGCTTGAGAAAGAAGGGCATTTTAAACATCATAGAGGCTTCAGGCTTAAATAGCTCTGTATGTTATTGTATCCCTTTCAAAATAAGAAAACCAAGGTGAGACCAGGACTGGATTGTAGAAGTGGAGAAACAACAGTTGGTTTCAGATGTTAGCCTTCAACTGCCTCTATGGTGAAAATGCTTAGAATAGCAGCTGGGAAAAGGTCTCATTTCAGAGTAGATTTGTTTGGGGGTGTCAACTTGAAAGGCTCAAGACACGGAACGCATTAGGCAAGGGGAACACAAGAGTTCTCTTAGTGGAAAGGGAGGTGGTGTAATTGGTGAAGTATTTCCTCACATTCATGAAGTCCTGGATTTGGTCCCCAGGCCTGCAGAAGCCTGACTTGGTGATAACCACCTGAAGTCCCCCCGCCCACTAAGAAAACAGCAAGAAGCATCAGTTGAGGTGAGCCTGGGCTACATAAGGCCCTGTCTAAACCAAGAACATCAACAACAAAAAGAGCTCTCTAATGAGACGAGGTAGAGTGAAAAAAACTTAGTCAAGGATAGAGCAGGAAGAGTTCCCACCCACCCCTACCCCCCGCAAAAAAAGACATGAGTTGGAGGCAAAAAGAGAAAAGGAGGACCGATAGGGAAGGAGAACAGCAGGGTAGTGGGAAAATATTCACGGGAATGCAATGAAGAAACAGCCTGCTGCAGGCGGCCCCATGAGGAGCTGTTCAGTCAAGAGTTCCGGCCTTCAAGGTGGTGGATAAAGGACTGGCATTTTTCTTTGTCGCATATAACTATATTACTGTGCAGTTTTTAAGATTAGCATCGCATGAACTGATTTTGAAAATAATCACATATCTCTTTGTGGAACTGTACCAATTATCAGAGGCATTCCTCACACACCAAGCAAACTACATTTTGGAATCAGATCATCTTAAAGACAAACTCCAAATTTGGTGAAAAAGAATGTATCCATATTTACGTGATATGGTTAATAGTCAAATTCATTTATTATTCTGTTATCAAATAAGCTTTGCATATATGTGTTCAATTAGCTATACCTTATCTTCCCAGCCATTTCTCTCTCTCTCTCTCTCTCTCTCTCTCTCTCTCTCTCTCTCTCTCTCCGTGTGTGTGTGTGTGCGTGTGTGTGTGTGTCTCAAAAAAATCCTGACATATAGGAAAATTAAAAACAATTGTATTTTGTTGATAAAATTACTGATAATACATAAAATTGCAATGTCCTTTATATGCTTGTGCTAAGTACACTAATGATGGAACCTTAAATTGGTAAATCATTTTTTGGGGAAAAATGACATTAGCCTCTAAACTACATAGTGACAATGTAATACTAAATTGCATATAATAGTCCCACCCTCAAAAATTTCAAATTTAACCTCTGTCTACTATTAGCATTCAGATCAAAAAGCGAACCCATGCTATTTCTCCATAATTTTCCTTGGGAGTGTTATTTTTTATACTGAGCATTCACTGACTAATTGCTATAAGCTTGAGCCCACACATCCACGCACACCTGAATGCAACATCAA
Source organism: Acomys percivali (assembly GCA_907169655.1). Lineage (NCBI taxonomy): Eukaryota > Metazoa > Chordata > Mammalia > Rodentia > Muridae > Acomys > Acomys percivali. Next base: position 21,239,668 of record OU015750.1, on the reverse strand, counting down.
CATTTATAGTGAATTACTAGAATTCACTCAGAACAAAACTTGTTATAATAGTCTACATTTTAAGCAATCCATATATACTACTTATCTGGAAATAAGAAATTTCCACAATGTAATATATTACAGCAGAGAAAATTTTATTTTGGGAAAATTTTTTTATTAATTTATTCATATTACATCTCAATAGTTATCCCATCTCTTGTATCCTCCCATTGCTCTCTCCCTCCCATTTTCCCCTTACTCCCCTCCTCTATGACTGTGACTAAGGGGGACTTCCTCCCCCTGTATGTGCTCATAGGGTATCAAGTCTCTTCTTGGTAGCCTGCTATCCTTCCTCTGAGTGCCACCAGGTCTCCCCCTCCAGGGGACATGGTCAAATATGAGGCACCAGAGTACGTGTGAAAGTCAGTCCCCACTCTCCACTCAACTGTGGAGAATGTCCTGTCCATGGGCTGGATCTGGGTAGAGAAAATTTTAAATGAATGAGTATGACAAACATAAGTATGAACAAACTCTTGAGTATGTGTAGAATCAGGAGAGATGTCATAATTTCAAGAGGGTAGAATTGTATGATACCAGTTTTGTGACGTTAAAAACAGTATAATATTAATATTTAGACATATGAATGTGTGCACAAAGAATGAACAAGCGAGTGGATGCAAAACAAGAAATATAACATTAAAGACTGATGTCCTCTAAGGAAGGCAGAGAGAGAGAGAGAGAGAGAGAGAGAGAGAGAGAGAGAGAGATTATAATGCAGAATGCTTCCTAGACCAGAACAATACCAAGAGTGAAGGAGCTACTGATAACTGTGGAGGAAGAATGACTCTCATGAACAGGAACTCAGAAGGCAAGCCAGCACACAGGGCTTATGTTGCTATTTGTTACTTTCCCACTCTTAATTAAAGTGGGTGTTCATGGGTTTTGGTCTCTAGCAATTAACTGAATGGAAAGAATTAACCAACTACCTATACATGAGGGTCCTTCCTGTGTCATGGATTGAAAATTTATGATTGATCACTTGGGAATCCATTTGAGCTCCAAGTACAAATTATGGTTCACTAAATTAACACGGTTGCTTCTTTAGTTGTACAAGTCTTACAATTAATGCTTTGCCTTGTGGCTGAGTAGAATGGAAGAGAAACTGTTCAGAGAATAATTTCTTTTTTTATATATTTATTTATTTTTACATATACATTTATATTATTTCACATATATACAATAAACTACCTATAGCAAGAATAACCATGATATAATCAGTAATTCTATAAATATTACATTCTTAGTGTCTTGGCTATTTGTATTTGACAGCCTGGAATAAAATATCTTTCCTGTCTTGGTGCATCTAAATTTCTAATATAAATCAATCTCCATCACATCTTGTCATTATCAAGGTAAAACATCTATCTAGAGCTAAAAACATCTTAACCCCTAAATAACTAAGCTTCTTTGTAAAGCTAAGCTACCTTGTCTTCAACCCCATAAGATATTTGAGAAGGATAAACTTGATTACCTGAGTATCCTGGGAGTGCAGGTTAGTAGCTTTGCAAAGGAGAAGATGACAGAGACATCTGAATAGTCACCCAAAACTCCCTATTATGTTGGAACATCTTCAGCCTTCTTGCCCAGTATATCTGACAGACATATTTGTGAGGCAGGAACTGTTGAGGACTTGCTTACCCTGTCTTGGCAGAGTTTGGCCATCAACTCTGCCTGCATCCAAGTTTGTCCTTTTTTAGGCAGAATTCTGTCTGTTGTAGAAATGAGGACATTTTGCTCAGTGGCTTGTTTGCCACAGTTGAAGCCAAATCCACAAGGATATTCTTTGATGCTCATCATCCTCTTTGAGGTAAGCTGGGTACTGCCAAGAGTTAACCTGTCTTATTGTCAGTGAATCTTTAAAATAATAAACACATTTTAAAATGGCATATTTTGCATTTTTGAAGACCTTCTCTAACTATCCTATCTTATCTTTCTATAGAATCATATCTATCTGCCACACCTAAGATGTGTATTCTCATGATAAAAGTAGACTAATGATTGATATGACCATGATTTGATCATCTAACAATTAACTTGTATAACTTATTTATCCTAAAAAGCCTGTAATAGCAAGTATCGGAAGCAAACCTTGTATTATAATTGAGTTATATGGGCACAATACCTCATATTGGGGTAGAAATATATATGTACATATAATGTGTGTGAAGAATAACCTTACATTTGAATTCTATACCACTGTATCTAGAATTAAACTTATTTTGCATCTATACACAAAATTCTATACTAGTGAATTGAAAATAACCTTGTGAGTGACAATTGAGGCATTAAATTGAGGAGTGGATTCACTAATCTACTTTTTGTTCTATCTTCCATATATATTTCTATATCTCCCCTTCTTTATTTTCAACCCCTATCTCCAAACCTAAGAATGTAAGATAAAGGAAAAGAAAGACATTGCTGAGTCTAACCTTGTTTTCTTTCTAAATAAAATCAATAATAACTTGTATCCAACTCCCATAGGTAGTTATCCTCTATTGCCCAAGAAAGCAACCAAAAAGGAAATGGAGCATCATTCTCTTAATGTTTCTTCTGGCTGATTTGGGATGAATAATACCTAGTAGGGGCCCAAATAAAATTGCGAGAAATTTCAGGCTTAATTGGAGTCCTGTGTGGGACAATCTGAAATGCTGGTCCAGTTGCGATTAGAAGCTTTCTTTGAAAGTGTCCTGGGAGCTGCCTTGTTGTGATGAGGAACAGCAATTGAAGCACTTGGTGCTGGAACATGAAGGATACAGGATGTCAGTGTCCAGCATGCTGAGAGGAATGCATCCTGTCGGGTCTGGTCCAATGTCAGTGTCTAGTTCCTTTATTCTGAAAACATACAATTTCTCACAAGCATTAGACTGTCCTAAAATTATGTGTATAAGGTGCACAGAACAAATGAGGCTAGTTTTGGAGAACACTTTCTTAACAAATATTTTAGTTCAAGTAAAGTGATTAAGAGAAGATAGATCCACTCTCTTTTCCCACCTGTCTTTCTGCCCCGGGATTCTCAAAGTCAGTGACTATCAGTGAGGACTGGCCATGAATGAAATAATGATTTGATTTGCATATGTGATTCAGGCTGACCTATTTGCTCTGAATATTCTGAACATTTAGGTAGGCCATTTACTATGTCCAAGTAATAGAACCCTGGGAAAATAGGAATTGTTTTAATAACTGCTACCAGTTTTTACACTAGACTTGGAGTTTGTCTAACATGTGAGAAGTTCAAAACTTCAGAAATTTCTACAACTAGGACACATTTTTTTTTTTAGAAGAAAAATTTCTCAACTTATTTATTTATTTTTTAAATTTATTCTTGTTACATCTCTATGGTTATCCCATCCCTTGTATCCTCCCATTCTTCCCTCCCTCCCATTTTCCCCTTATTCCCCTCCCCTATGACTATTCCTGAGAGGGATTACCTCCCCCTGTATATGCTCATAGGGTATCAAGTCTCTTCTCAGTGACCTGCTGTCCTTCCTCTGAGTGCCACTAGGTCTCCCTCTCCAGGGGACATAGTCAAATGTGAGGCACCAGAGTACATGAGAAAGTCATATCCCACTCTCAACTCAAGTGTGGAGACTGTCCTGTCCATTGGCTAGATTTGGGTAGGGGTTTAAATTTTACTGCCTGTATTGTCCATGGCTAGTGCTTTAGTTTGAGCAGGACCCCTTGGCCCAAATCTTAATGAGTGAGTTAACCCAGAAGCAGAAAGACTCAAATGGTATATACTCACTTATATCTGCATACTAGCCCAATGGGCATGTCCCACGAAAGCCTTCCCTTACCAGGAAACTGGGACAGAGGGGAGGACATCCTATTGGGACCCTAGATGAGAGAACCATGTGAGAATAGCAATGTAGAAGGACACAGTTTTATAATTGTTAATTTTGTTAAGGAAATGAATATGAATTACCTTGCTTTCACAAATAAATAAAACTGGATAAAATATAATTGCTATGACAGCAAACCAAGGAACTTGGACAGTAAAACATTACAAATTTAATGAAAGCTGTATCTCTAATGGACATTACTCCACATGAGTCCACAGCAGCTATTTCAGATCCTACAGACTTTCAACTCAAACCAAACACCTGACCACCTGTCACAGTAGATGACAGTGTCAGAGCAAATTCCATTAGTAGAGTATTGGCTGCTTTCACTTAGCGTGGGTATGATTTGATTAGAAATTAGAGCTTTCTTTCTACATTGTGGTCTGGCCATGGAAATATGAACTAAGTACCTAGCAAATTTCACTAGTATCACAGCAGAAATGCCTAGCACTGCTTCCATATCACTACTTCGGTTCCCGTCACCAACTTCTGCTTCTCTCATCATGACTGAAACACATTACGGAATATCATGCATGATTGTTGTTTGAATAAATGAAGGTAGAGTGGAGAAGTAAAAGCAAACAAGTAAACAAGAGTTCTATGGGCATTATTTTTTTAAAAATCATGTTAATAGAGTCTCAAATGTTGTTTCTACCTTGACTTTCCTCAAAAGCAGTGGTTCTCAACCTGTGGGTCATAACCCCTTTGGGGGGTGTGGCATTTCAGATATGCTGAATATCAGATATTTATATTGCTATTTATAACGATAGCAAAATTACAGTTATAAAGTAGCATAAAAATCACAACACAGGGCTTTGTATTAAAGGTTGGCAGTGTTAGGGAGGTTGAGAAACACTACTAAGATTTAACAACAAAGATCTATCTACTTAATCCAGTTTTGACATGGTCAGTAATGCTATACCAGTGTGACTCACGCCCAAACTAAGTGTTAATGAGGACTACTTCATGGAGATACTGAATTAAGCATGCAAGGTAGATGTTCTGTATCTGATGGACTTACTAAAGGAAAAGGAAGGAGACATAGCAACTATCCTGATTCACTGAAAGAAAGAATGTGACAAGGCTAGTGCAATTTGCAATTTATATAACAGCTCTACCTAACCAGTGTCAAACACAGATCATAGTTTAAGTGATGGATATTGAAATTCTTTCTCTTCTAAACTTCCAAGCAAGTTTTGAATATTTCAGACATTATGAGAGTCAAAAATAACTGGAAAAATAAATAGAAAACAATTAAAATCTATCTTGTAGTCACTAATACACTGGTGTATTTGATGAATTCTGAACAGTTAGGAACATCAACCATGAATAATGTGTATGGTATGCCAAGTGAAAATGTGAATAATGGTTGAACACCTGAGCACATCAACATCTGATAGCTTTCTTTCTAGGAAAAGGTGGATGGGCGTCCAAAGTTTTGTATTTCACGGTTTAATCATTGCTATTTAGACTTAAGCAGTATTATAATTTACAGTTCACCCATCTGGTAAAGAAATTTTACACATAAAAATTAAAGCTTTTCTTTTCACTGTATTTCATTCTCTTCAGAACTCAATTTTTTATACTTGTAATTATGAACAAGAGTCTGAGAAGTAAATTCATTGCCACTCCAAGCCGTACTCAAAAATATGGAATATGAAGCCTCCATGGAGTGCTCAGCATCAGAAAGATTTTTCCCCGGGGCCTCACAGGATGCATTTTACAGTACTTTAGGAAAGGAACCCATAGGTTTTATGGTCCTCAAGTGCTTTGGATGGGTATGAGACCACCACGAAATGGGATAAGTTTTCAGTTCTGTGGCTCTTTCTAAAAGGGACTTGCTAAACCTCCAAATTTCCTCTCAGGTTACTGTAAGTCAAGGTGACATGTCTGTAACATATATGTGTTGATGATGTAATTGTGACAAATTATTTCTGTCATGCTGGATTTAAAATATTTCTTACCCTAAATACTTTAAGTACATTAATGAAAGTAATATTTTAGTGTATATGAGATCACTTGGTTACTTTCAAGAGAGACTTAAGTACAGATGAGATCAAACAGCTACAGAAAATTTTGTTTTTCTATCTATAACTGCTTCACTTTAAGGACATATTTCAGATTGGTATTCCCTGTTCTCAAAGAGAAAGTTTTCTATGTGCATACTATGAATTTCAGTTGTCCTTAGAAAATGATGGAAAACATTGTAAAGATTAAAGTTGACCATTAAAGATGAGAAAGAAAAGCATTTTGCTAATTTTATAGGATGTTTGGCTTATGTTCTATCCTTTAAGACATACTTCAGGACTACAAGTTGGCTGTGTCTGTTGGAAGCCTTAAAAACTGTTGTGAACTATCAAGTCAGTTTCTACAAAGTCTGTTTCTGGGTTCCTCTCTTCATACAACCTGGACAACTAGTGAAAACCACAGTGGCTCCCTGGCAGAGTCCAAACACTCAAATCCCAGACACTTCAGTAAAGACATCTAGTTCAAGCACACACATTTCCTCAACTAACCCAAATCCTCACTGAGGGTAACAGAGCCATAACAAGGATGCTGTTGTTATTACAGAAACAGATGAAGGCCATTCCAACCTTGCCTGTTTTAAATGTATTAGCAAATATATATTAACAAGTAAATTAACAAATGCCTTTTCTTTCATTATTTTCCTACTAGTGTGTGTGCGTGCATGTGTGTGTGCATGCAAGTGTGTGTACATGCATATGCACATGTGTGTGTTTGCTTTTTATTTGAATAACTGCACAGATAATATGTTATCCATTCAGTCTTACTAGATGATGGAAGAAGCACCTTGGAAATAAGAATTGAAATCCTGGCACATGTAGAATACCGAGGTGAGATGGTTGCTCTGGGCCCCATGCCAGTCTGTTCTGCAGTGAAAACCATAGTGGCAGCCAGGGATAAATGGGATAACCTTGAGTAAAGTAAAAGAAACCAAAAGAAAAGAAAAGAAAAAAGAACTCTAAAACTTAAAGGGTCCTGGTAGTTACAGTAAGAAGCCCTGGATGTGTGTGTTTTGCATGGTAGGTAGCAAGGATCACAATGAGAAACTGAACATGTGAGTCAGAAGAAAGTGTTTGAAAGTCTCATCAAAAATAAATGAAACTTTTTGAGGTGAGAAACGTGTTCAATCTAACTTAGACATTATGCAATGTATTTGTGTATAGACTCACAACGTGGCAATTGCAAATGTGTATGTTTTTATGCTTTTTAGTGTATTCATTAAAACAAACATTCGCCTTTAAATGATTAAAATGATCTCTTTAGCTATGTTCATTGTGGAATGTCTGTACCAAAGAAAACGGCTTTCTCTGCTGTGTAGAATCTGAAGGTCAGTGGGAATTTCCAGCTCCTTTCCTTATTTGCCATTTCACTTGCTGTGAACTTGTGGGCAGTTAGCTCGTTCGACTGGAAGAAGTGGGATCCCTGGGAACATTTTCATTTTCAACTGCATCCAGTAAAGTACAATGATGTGCTGACAGCTGAGGCTCACCATCAGTAACTTCACCTGATCCCAAGATTGTAAGAGAGGCAAGGTCTTGAGAATCTGCCCTTAGGCAACCCTCTCCTTTTAGAAATAGGCAACCTGCTGCCTAATTTCATTTATATTTTCTCAAATTGAAAATAACGGGAAAGTAAGCTAGGTAGGACCTAAATTAAGATTTTTATAAATGCTGTGGTTTCTGGTAAAAGGCTGAGAAAGAAAAGCACTTGATGGCTTTTCATATTTCTATTCTCAAGTGGTTAAGAACCATTGGGATATGTAAATACTATCAGCAACCAGAGCTATTCATAAACAAGAAAGTGTAAGAAGACAAGGAAACATCACTGTTATACTTGTGGAATCAAAATAGGGTGTCAAACTATCTTTTCTAAAGTCCATACATTAAATGCTAGCTTTTTAACATTCCTGACACACTTGTGCAGTTCACTAATGTGATGTCTTCCAAAGATTCTTAAAATTAACATAACTTGGAATTTTGATTTTTCTGGCAAATTTTTTCTTAATACCTTTGCTCTATACATTAGCTCTGTGTGATGAAGGGGAGAAGAGAGACATGGGGAATTATCAGGCATACCACTGATCGCTGGACATTTGCAGGATGAGGAGAGGTAAAGAGTAATAGACAGATGTGGGGAATGGTGATTCCCATTTTTAAGAAGCCTTATGAATCTTAAAAATCTCATTTTCAATTGTCCATGGCCAATAGAAAACTAGAAAACACTAAAAAAAAAAAAAGACATTCTCTTTAATCCAGTTGTTCTCATTTCTGTAGGCAGAAGAAACAGAAATGCTCCCAGTGTTCATGTGTGAGCTGAAGGACAAAATGCATTAATTTCTGGGTTACTGAAAAGATCACCCTTTCCATTTGAAGACATTAGTGAAGAGAATATAAGCTGAGAAAAGTTCACAGTGAGGTATGTATAATATGGCAAGTTATAAAAGATAAATGCTTAGTCAGGCTGTAAGCAGTACAGTAGAAAAGGCAAGTGACAAGTGACAAAGAGAGGGACCATTCAACAGGCTCAGATACTTCACCTTACTCTGTCCCAAGAGTGCTGGCGAAGATAAGCATTCACTAAACCTCACCTGTGCATTCCCAAGCTGCACTGTAGTAACGACAGACTATTAATCATACTGGGGATAATGTTGCCTTATTATTAGACCATTGAAAGGTAGAAATGGTACTCACCAATAATACAGGTATCTAGTAGATTTCAAGACAAAAACAAAAGCAAAACAAACAAACAGAAAACCCAAAAACCAAGTGCTTAGCAGTTGTTTCAAAATGGGAGTACCAGAAGCTGGCCTGACACATTAGAGAGTAGCGGCAGCCGCATGGCTTTGTGAAGTTCTGATTCCACGTCTCTCTGTCCTTTTGTAAACTCCCATTCTGTTTTAGGAGATAGAACTGCAATGCTAGAAGACTGGAAGAAAAAAAATCTTTCCCGGGTTTTTAAACAATCATGTAAATGTTTGTGAATTGAATATACATTGAAAATGTGCTTTTCTTTAAAAGCTTAAGGATAATTGAATGCTGAAGGTAGAAGTCACATAAGTCTGAACAGAAGTGAGGCTCTAGGGAGGGCCCAACCACACCAGAATTCTGGCTTCCATGTGCCAACTATTAGCTAAGTATGAGAATGACCCTTTCTGCCAGACTCACAATTCAAGGACTGCCTGAGAAGATGTTTGCAAACAAACAAACAAACAAACAAACAAAAATGTTCATTTGTTACAACTAGAGTAAAACTATCACAGCCAAGAGTTTTACCATGTTTGTTCATAGTGATCCCTCAAATTATCCACAATACTGGAGATGAAAGAGTTGGTGCCACCCCGGGAGAAATGTTCATCCCACATCAAAACAGAACACGTGCACACAAATGAACACAGCTAGTCAGGAATCAAAGGATAATTGAGCTAAGGCAGAGAGCATCATGGGAATCATGGGAAGCCTAGTCCTAACTAGTCCATCCGCATACCAGCTTCTGCATCTATGGCTCAGGGAACCTAAAGGAGGAGGGGCCAGAAAACTGTATTATTTACTTAGTGGAATCCAGTGAGATGTGGAGAAGTGACTTCTTAAAATCATATTTTTCCCACTCTTGTTATTCCTTCCTTTTGTATTTCTATACAATTGCTTCTTTCTTGGTGATAGCAGTAATGTGGAAATCATCAGGAAGCTGAGCAAGTTGGTTTAAACAACAAGATCCTAGTGGAATCTGGTCTTACGGTCCCAGAAGTTAAAAGTGCCATTTCCTGGGCTTAGCGGGGACACTGAGCTCAAGAATGAAAGACGATGAGAAACTCTATCTTCAACAGCAGTCACACCCCCAGCAGGAAAGTACCATACCAGAAATTTCACAAGAAAGCCTGTTCTCATGAGAATGTCAGCCAGACTCTTAACCATTTTGATAAGTTCAGAAGCGCTTCAATCAAAAAGCTTTCAAATTCCCATCCCAAATGACCCCGCACAGCCCTCTGAGAGTCACCCAACACCACTGCATAGTTCCCATAAACACTTGGACCCTTCCCTGTGAAAGCCAACAAGTTTTCCCAAAAGTCCTTTACATACCACATCTTGCCAAATGAGCTATCTTAGTGGGAACTGTTAGAACTTTCCAGACAATTTTATACGAAAAGCAAAATGTTCCTCAGTCCTCAGCGTGCCCACACAGTTTTCTGGGACTGACAGTGTCTTCATATTTTTAATGTTATGTGCAAAGTCACTTACCCTCCTCCATAGTCAAGTATTGCTCTCAGAACACTTTGTAAACAACGTCTCATAACTGAGATAATTACTGCTGTCAAACACTCTCGTTAATATTCTGGAATTGCAAACATTTCACATCAAATCTCCATATAGAAATGGAGCTGTTCACCTCTCCTTTGTAAATAAGCTATATGATTTATCTGTGGGAAACATTTCCAAAATATAGATTCAGAAAGACATCTACCACATGATGGCTTTTCCATATGGCATCTCATAATTATTTTGCTGTGTGTGAACATAGTGAAAACAGTTTCATAATTCTCCAAGGGTCAGAGTAAATTATTTCAATTAGACATATTTCAGAGCAAACATTACCTTAGGGTTCATTAATAATATTACCTGAGTAGGAACAGCTGCCTTTTATGCATAAAAAGCTGTCAGCTTCTTACTGCTTCTTACCGTAGAAACCGTTTTGTGACTCTGAAAAATGGCAGATTTTCTCATACTTTACCTAACACGGCCCTTGGCAGCAGGGACCTGGTTGTAATCCTCAGCATGGGAGCTAGTGGGTGGATTTTTTTTCTCTATAAACTCTTGTATAAATCACACCAGTCTCCTGGTATTTATTCTAGGTAATGCTGGAAATTATACACAGATCCAAAAGGCCACGTAAAGGAGTTTTGTAACTTCCTGGAGTTCTTTCATGCAAAATCCTTACTCTGAATGTAATTCCAGAAATATGTATCATTACAGCAGCTTCAGGGAAAAGCTCTGTTCTGTTTCCTCTTCCTCTTCTTTGAAGCATTGAACATATTGAGTTGGTCAATTTGGACCCTAAAATAGCATCAGTTAATAAGATATTCATTGACCTGCATCGAAAATCCAGCACCCATTGAAATAGCTTGAGACAGAGTCTCAGGGATACACTAATTATAAAACTGAAAGACTGGAACATTGCTCTGTAAGTAGTTGTTACTCTGTTAAGAACTATGTGGCCTGTGCATTAAGTGTAACCACCAGCCAAGCCTGGCTTTGTTATCACTAGGCTCTGGTCACACATGTTTGCAGATGAGGTGAGAGGGCAAGAAATTCCTACTATTCTTTATGTCCAAGAAATACGTAATCTTGCTATAATTTACATTCTTTCTTGCCTTCATTCCTTATAATGTTGTAGATGAGGATGGCAGTGGTGATTTGGATAAGATCTCTTCCCTAACTTATCTCACATTTGGCAAACTCTTCCCAAAGCAGTGCACATTTATCTTTGTCACAAAGTATTTATTTGTTTAGTCATTTGTGGCTAGCTGGATGAAGCATTATATGGGAGATAGTAGTTCAACAGTAACTCATTAAATATTACATTCTTGGCATTAAACCCAAATATAACCTCAAATCTTCAAGAGATCCTGGCTGAGGATGATGGCTGTGAGTGTTTTTAAAACAAAGTGCATTTAGACATGATGGACATTTAAAAGAAAACTGAAGTGAAAACACAAATCTGTAAAGTACTTACTGTAGTGAGAATTTTGTAAATTTGGTTTACTTACAAAATATAAATATTATGGGAATATGTTTCCATTTTAGTCTCAGGAGTGGGGATAAAAGGATGTTTCACAGCAGGTGACTATGATTTGCCAATGCTCCAGCACGGGAGTGGTTTTGATAATTTCTGCAATGGTATGATGTTTAGAGTTCTGGAGACGTTTCACAGTGTATATAAATGCTAGCGTCCTGAGAGGCAGGGAGTGCGTTCTTGATTTGTTGTTGATTGCTGTTGTTTGTAGTTTGTTAAGCAGTTGTGGACAAAGAAGAAACTAGAAGAAGTTAGATATCCAGACAGCTCAGATCAACCTTGCCCCAAGGAACTTGATGCCCCTAATCAGCCAGAAGTAGTCTAACAATAATATCGCCCCCTTTCCCCTCTATTCTTCTTTCTCTCTTACCTGGTTTTAGAGGGTTGGAAGAGAGATCAAGGAGCCCACAAACAAGCAAATACTGGCAACAGCCTATAGTCTGTATTTTATGATATATATATCCATGTTGAAGCAGTCTTCTATGAAAGCAAGGAAATATGTGAAGAAAAGGAGTTATTAGAAAATTTAATATATATATACATACATACATACATACATACATACATACATACATAATCTGGAGAGACAATAGAGGAAGCAGTGCATTGGAAAATAAAAAAATGCAATAAAATGTCATCTGCATAACTCCTTTTAACATACTAGAGAAATTAATTATTATATGGTAACATAAATAGCATACATACTGACTAGTAATAGGCTATCACTGATTATTTCATATATTTGTATAATAATTAAATATCTTCAAATATATTAACCTAAAAATTATCATTTCTTCACTTAAAGTATTATTCTTCCTGGGGTGAGAACTCTAATTTGTCATTCAATACCAAGCGGTCAGTCCTGAAATCACATTTATGTAAGCAACATTGAAAAGACTCACCAGGTTGAATTTGTACACACACATACACATATGCACATGTATCCATGGGCATAACAAGTAAAGAAGAGTAAAAGAGAGAAGGAATTAACAAGAGGTGGAAGGAGGTGATAGAGGAAAAAAATGGAGGGAAGTGGCACAATGTTATTGTGTTAAGAAAAAAAATTAAAATTCTATTTGGTGCTTTTTGAAATCTATTGTGCTATAGATGCCATAATCACCTTACTATACAATAGCACACTAGAATGTCTTGCACCTGTCCAACTGTCTCCCGGTACCCAGAGCACTGTCCCTACTCTTCTCGCTACACTCCCTGCATTCAGTAGCCACCATTCTCATTTTCAGCTAGATCACCTTTCATAGATTTTACATATGAGCAAAGCAACTGGTGCTTCTTTCTACATCTGGTTTATTTCACTTAACATAATGATATCTTGATCCATCCCCAAAACAGGATTTCAGTTTTATGGATGAATAGTATTGTGCTGTGTATATGCACCACAGTTTCTTTATCCACTCATCAAACATATGAATACAATTAAGGAGGACATCATGAAACTCTAAATAATTCTCATATTAGATTTTGTCTTAACTATTATTATTCTATTTAGAGAGTCAAATATCTATTTGGTTTAATGTGTTGTAACCTCTCTAGAGCTTAAAAATAAAATCTGACACAAACTTTGTTCTCCACTGCCATACGATGTTATGCATTCTATTTTACATATCTTTTTTTACCTTAACCAAACTAATTAGCAAAAGACTAAGCACTAAAATCAAATCCATAATAGCAAGCCTCACCATGTTATCCATGAACCACTGGCAATTGTTCAATGTTTATTTATTGCATCATTTCTTTTTCCCATGATGTCTAAATAAATGGACCATCATCCACCTAATTGCTCAGAATGAAAACTTAAATTTTTGTTGACTGCCTTTTCTCTCTCATGTTAGGAGTCCAGATCATCCTCAAACTGTATTTAATCGTCATCAGCAATAGCTTTGTGTGATTGCCACAGATATCTTTGTGAGGTCATAGGCTTTGTATATTTACTTACCACTGCAGTTTGAGCATATAGAAATATTGTTTACCATAAAGTATATACTACATAAACATTAATGATTACATATTTTATTTCATGTAAAACTTTAAAATACATCAAAGTAAGTAGCAATATATGCTACATAGTTGATTGTGTGTGTCCCATGTTAAAGGAAGCAAATACATCTCAGGGTTGGTCAGACAATGGACCTAAAAGTAATGACGCCTTCCTTACCTACACTCTTAGAGTTCACAACTACGCTCAGTGCCATGTAATATATGGGCTATCTTTGGATTTGTGTGTTTGAGGCTCTGTAAACTTTTGTGTTCACTTTTCATATCTAAGGTGATGACTCTTTAGGTCTGCTTATAGACTCCTGTAAAGTTTAGAATATTGTGCAGTTAACTTTCTTATGAGATAACTAATACTATATACTGATTATAAGAAAACAACTAATTTTCTCATAGGTTATTTGAGAGCCTACATTTTTGCTTGCCCAATTAATAAAACATTAATGCTCTGCTTTTTCCTGTATGTCATGCTAGTGTCTCACAATTAGAATGAGTGACTGATCTGTGATCCAAGTGGTCAACACTCTCCCTTTTGAAGTTTAATTGCCAAGTTTGTAAGAGAAAAATGAAGAACACTTAGAATCTTTTTTTTTTATTAATTTATTCTTGTTACATCTCTATGGTTATCCCATCCCTTGTATCCTCCCATTCTTCCCTCCCTCCCATTTTCCTCTTATTCCCCTCCCCTATGACTGTTCCTGAGGGGGATTACCTCCCCTGTATATGCTCATAGGGTATCAAGTCTCCTTTCAGTGACCTGCTGTCCTTCCTCTGAGTGTCACTAGGTCTCCCCCTCCAGGGGACATGGTCAAATGTGAGGCACCAGAGTACATGAGAAAGTCATATCCCTCTCTCCACTCAAGTGTGGAGACTGTCCTGTCCATTGGCTAGATCTGGGTAGGGATTTAAAGTTTACCGCCGGTATTGTCCTTGGGTAGTTTGTTAATATAGTTAGGCAGGTTTCTCTGGGAGCAGACACTAAGCATATGTTTTGATATATCAAGGTGAGGTCATGAGGTTGGACAGTTATGAATACCAGTCAAACTTTGGCCAAATGCTCAGGATGTTCCCAGTGTCTACAGTCTCCCTTACACCTGTCCTGCCTTTACTACCCACGCATGAATAGTTTACATCTGCCTCCATATGTCATGGGATGGGAAGGGGTTAAGAACATAGGGAATGAAGCTGCATTTGACAGAAACTGCCTAACCCTGAAGGGGATGACTGAAGGAAAATATCTGCCAACACTTGGGCAATTCCTTCTGACTTTGAGGGGTATTCGGGCTCTTCCTTCCAGTCTTAGAACCATATATAAAATCTTCCTCTATCTTTTATGCCAACAAGGAAGAATAAGCTATATCTCCTGGAGGTACTTTTCCCAAATGCATTAACTTCTTGTGTGTGGACTGTCATGCACTCCAGCTCCAACCTACAACAGACAGTGGTGATACGTATGTATGAGCTGCACCCATACATACGTGCGTGTCACTGCCTGTGGGTTTGTGTGCATAAGAGATTCTGAGCACCATTTGACGACAAACATCCTCAGTAGAAAGTAGCAGCCATCAAACTCAGCAGTGGCGCTTCAGCTGCAGCTTCCTCTCCCTGTGTTTATCAAAGCTTGATTTGAGCATGTTGGTGCACGCTGGTAAGCAGCACTAGGGAGCTGGCACATGTGACCCAGTACGCAGCAAGAGCTTGACTCAAGTCTTGCCTAACATCCCCCGCCCCACCTCATCCTGAGGAAGAAAGAGTATCTAGCTGTAGGCTTCATTAATTGTCTCTCTTTGAATTTCACACACCTCAGGTCTTCTACCACTCTAAGGTATTCAACAGCATATATAAGACTGTAATAAAATGGGAGGTTTGTACAACCATTGCATAATTCTTGAATTTTCTAAATGTGTTTTTTTACTGTCACTATACTTTGACCTGGAACTCTTTCTCATGGAGTATACCATGCCTGTCTCCCTCCCCCACTTAGTTTTAAACTCTGTTACCCTTTTTACTTTTTTTTTTTTTAATGGCTAACCAAAAGGTTTGGCCCCTTTAATCCTGCTGTGTCACGTTTTAATACAAGTTTTCATCACCTCAGCAAAGAAGTTTTTTTTTTCTCCCCAGTGAAAAAGATGGATTGGTAAGCAGCCCCATGGCCTATAAACTGTTTCCTTTTAATTCAGGGCCTAGCAGCTTGGCCTGGCTCACGTTCAGGTAGGACTATAACTTGTCTGAAGCCCTCCTAAAGGGGCTTCCTGCTTGTGTATTTATGCCTGAGCACTTGGGTGAGCCTTGAAACAGCCTCTTTGTAGAGTGATCGGATATTTGCTCCCTTGCAGCACATGCTGTAATGAACCATGCCCCTTGCTCTTCAAATCCAGAGGCTCTGACCTCACCAGGTGAGGTTTTCTCAGGAAATGCCCCCCCCCCCCCCCCCCCGAGGCAATTCCCAATTGTACCGTTTCTGTGCTGGACATAAATAACTGTGTGCAGTCCGTCAGCTGTTTTCATGTTCCAAACACAAAGTCCCGCATAGGAAGTGTTAGGAGATTTCTAAACCTCCTAAGACTAACCCTGGTTAAACTACTCTTTAGTATTCTAGTCAGGGTCTCTGTATAGATGACAAATTCTGCAAGAGCATGTTCATTTTAAGGAGGGTGATATAATATGCAAAAGAACAAAGAATCTTTTCATCATTGGTGTTGTTGCCAAGAACAGGAACTGATGTTATGTGGGCTTTGATCCTTGCGTTCTTCCCTTCCCCCACTGTGTAATTCAATTATGTATCTCCCCTTTACATGAGGCGAGTGCCACTCCTCCCCACCTCCTCCTTAATTGCAGACTGTTTGAGATCCTAGATGTCTTGAGATAGAAGCAGGATACTTTGGCATTATTTGGTTCAAGCCTCTTCCAGGTACTGTGTGCTCAGGACAATTTTCTTGTTAAGTCTCCCAAACAGCAGAATACACATAATAGCTCATTCAGTAATCAGTAGATTATGAAGTGGCTGAAATGTAGATGAAAATTAGTGGATATCTTGAGACAAAGAGGCTGCTTAGATTCCTTTGATGAGATGACACAGGGACTTACATCCAGCCTAAGTGTCTGCTGTTTCCTCTCACCCTATTAGCTATGCAACTGCAAATTTTATAAAAGCATTTTGAGCTATAGTTACATTACAGGCCTTGAAGGATTTTTTTGGTTCAAAATTAAAGATTTAAAGAAAGATGAAACCTTTACCCTTTAACCTCATATTCTATATAATTCTCGGACAAGTATCAATTATTCTTCTCATTTTGAAAAATAAAATAAATGGAAGCAAGCTATCAGTTGATCACACCAATAAAATGAGATAGCCTGAGCATCATGATTGAATTGTAGCTTTCTTGCTGAGCTTCTCCTATACGTGTTTACACGCATGACTATAAAAGTAGACATGAACAAATGAAAAGGCAGTAAGAAAGCATTTTTAAAGTCAAAAGTAATCTCTCTGTGAGGTGAAATGCACACTCTTTTAGAAGGTCATGTGATGGGAATGGATTTCAATTGTAATGTTGAAGTGTGAAACAGGTCTAGCCATGGACCAAGGCACATCAGAGTAGTGTCCTCATAGGAGTATTTAATTTTTTCTCTTCTTTCCTCAAAAGATTTCCATTAGTTATAACTATGTGTCATTTACCAATTTCAGTTTGTTTCATTAAGATCATCGTTAATTATTAAAATCTGATCATATCTGTCACTTGCAAAACTTCTAGGTAGTTTTCTAACTGGTCCATAGCAAAGCCTTCCTATTCACAACCATTGATGCTCATGGGAATGTTGTCACCCATATATCCCAAGATAATCTTTCAGGCACAGTACAACTCAAGAAAAAAAAAGGATAGGTACCCTACGCTAAACCTGGGATGAGGTTTGATGCCTTTATTCATTCTACTAACAAATTCAATTTTACCCAGAAAAGTTGGGGAAAAGTTCAACCACAGTGATGAAATATTAATTTAAAACAAAGTACACATGAATAAGTACTTTAATTATAAAATATTATTTAGATAGAAAATAGTCTTTATACTAAAGTTTCAAAAAGGCCATAAGTATTTATAACTTAGTAAATGGCCAAAAACATACAATTGCGTTTGTAAGCTGATTTTGAAAAAAAAATTGACTCTTCACTTGGACTCTTAAGTTAACTAAAATCACATTTGTCTTCAGTTTTGTGTCTATCTCCTTTACTTTTTGAAAGGCAACAACATAAACCATTCTTTTAATTATACGTACCTTGAATTCTAGAAAATCAAGCCCTGATACCACAGATGTTACTAACGACCCTCCTCCTCACTCCAAAGCAAGTGTTATTAACAACACTAACAAATCTTTTGAAAAATGCCCATAAGATATTAAAATACATAATTAGTTTGGTAACATGTATGAACTCTATGGTGGTCCGATAACATATTTCTCAATTGAACCAGGTTTAAATATGCAACTGTATAATTAAGTAAACTCCAAACATAGTATAACACTCAGAATTTGGTTAAAAATATTTCTGGATATAGTTTCATATGATATTTAATATAACCAAGGATCTATTAAATTTTCTAAATAATCAGCAGCTCTGCTGGTTATTAGGAAACTCAATAGATAAAAGACAGTGCTTTCTAGCCAAGGACAATATGGGCAGTAAACTTTGAACCACTACCCAGATCTAGCCAATGGACAGGGCATTCTCCACCATTGAGTGGAGAGTGGGGACTGACTTTCACACGAACTCTGGTGCCCCATATTTGACCACATCCCCTGGATGGGGAGGCCTGGTGGCACTCAGAGGAAGGATAGCAGGCTACCAAAAAGAGACTTGATACCCTATGAGCAGTCCCCCTCAGTCACAGTCATAGGGGAGGGGAGTAGGAGGAAAGCAGAAGGGAGGGAGGAATGGGAGGATACAAGAGATGGGATAACAATTGAGATGGAATATGAATAAATTAATAAAATAATTTTTAAACCCCCCAAAAGACAGTGCTTTAAAATTAAATATCTTCTATGAAAACCCAGTAAAGAAAATCTATATCTGTCTTTGTTGTTGACACACAAACACCAAATACAAGTACTACCAGCAAGTTAGCAATTATGAAGTCTTCAGTAGGAGCACATAAGACCCCATTGCACAATAACCATGTATGGTATAGAAGATTTCTTAAATTGTCCATCAGTTTCTTTTTACTGATCAATGATTATTAACTTTAGGAATGATGGAAGAATTCTCATTGTTGCTGCTGCATGTCAGAAAGGCCCTGGGAATAAAACAGTGGAATCCTTTATGAGAAACAAAAGGAGAACTTGTGGAAAGGAGGAGACAAAGTGTAGCTAGACCACACTGAAAATCAAACATCAAACATACAGTCACCTCTCCTGGACAATGCGGTAGAGCTGGCCACGGTGGCATGTAGCCAGGTGGCAGCCTGACCAACTCAGCTACCACAGAGGCCCAGAGCCAGGCGTTTTAGTTAGCACATCCCAATCTTTATGCATTTAATGATCTGCTGGGGCCTGTGAAGGTCCCAGTCCTGCAGATCCAAGGCTATAGAATCTCCAAGACACAGAGTTACAACAGGGTATCTGAAAGGAGTCCCAGAAAAGATCCAATATTGACAGTGTAGCAGGAGCCAGAGGTCTTGAACCAGACCAGTGACTCACTGCAATAAACATTTGCAAGTAAAGCTGTTTGGACAAAAGGATATACTTACTATGTGACCCACTGCAGCTTCCATAGCCTGATTATTTGTTTGCTTTGTTTTCTTTTGGGAGGGAAGTTTCAAGGAGAGAGGAAGGATATGGAGGGACAGGGAGATGAGTGGAATTGGGGTGCATGAGGTGAAATTGACAAAGAATAAATAAAAAGTTAATGAGCCTCTTTGGTAGGATTTGGAGTTCACAGAGGAACATGCACAATAGGTGATATTTAATTTGAGTGTGAAAGATAAGAGCCAGATATGCAAGGCTCAGATTAAAAAGAGAGTCTAGATAGAATCTCCAATCATAACATAAACCACTTTTAACTTTATTTTGGATTCTTTAACATGTGCATTCTTTCAGTGTATATGTATTGTGGCTTTTCTTCAATATTAATGCACAGTTTACTAAAATATGTATTTGGATCTTAAACTATTCTACTTGGCTGTTTTAACCTCATGCTTTGACTTCCTTAGAAACCATTATTGTCCTCCTGATAGTCTGTGGCCTGTACTATTCCTTCTCCTTTACTCATTAATATAAAAAATACAGTTTCTTATCTTATCCATGACTCTCACCCCATCTGAACTCATTTATAAAATGAGTGGTGATATATTAATAAAAATTGTGGTACCCAGGTGGCCTTAATAAACTGTATCCATAAAAATTCAGGTGATAGCAAATTAGCTGTTTCAAGATGTTTTTACTTTTCTCTTTATCACAATGACAGAGTTTTAAAGGGTGATGATTTTTTTAAAAATACATGAGAATATTAAAAGTAATTCAGCTTTCATTTTAGTAGTGACTTGGTAGCAGAAAAGAATTAATTCTTTCCTTTTCTGAACTATTTACAACATGGAAATATCCATAACAAAGCCCATGAACATGTCTTAGGATTTTAGGAAACAAATTTAAAATCATATCAAGTGCTGATTAAGCTGTTAGGCTAATTAAGTTTGTCAGAAATCCTTATATAGAGAGATGCTATGAATTCAGGATTTTTTTCTTTTTTCTTTTCTTTTTTTTTCTTTTCTTCTTTTTTTTTCCATGTTGCTGTTGTTGTTGTTATTTGGGAATTTCACACATGAATGCCAAGCACACTCACTTCTCAGTCCTCCCAAGTCTGCTCCCTTCCCCCTCTCCCTTGTGCCGAAGAAGAAGAAGAAGAAGAAGAAGAAGAAGAAGAAGAAGAAGAAGAAGAAGAAGAAGAAGAA
>OU015750.1:21199722-21219017 GCA_907169655.1 Acomys percivali | reverse complement strand
AAGAAGAAGAAGAAGAAGAAGAAGAAGAAGAAGAAGAAGAAGAAGAAAGATTATGATGATTATTAGTATTAATAGGACCTGAACTCAGAGGAGCTAGATTAGAAAAAAAAGAAAAAAAAAAAGATGGCTACTTTGAAGTTTCTGGAGAGCACCAGAAATGGATGTTCTCTATCATTGACCTAATTTTTATCAAATTTTGTGAATTACCTTGCAAAGTTTTGAACATTTGGAAAGGCATGGAAAAGCAACTCAGTATCAGAGTTTTATTTAGTTAGAAACATATTAACATCGAGTGAAAGAAAGGTCATGTTTTATGGATCAGAAGGTCCTGTTGCATGCAAGGCATTAAATCATTCAGCCTGAGTTTCTGACCACCAGCAATTTCCCAAGTGGACAAATCACAGAACCAAAAGATTTCTTTGTTGCATTATCAGTCTAATAAAAGATTTTGGTCACATATGGACTCCATACTAGATGTTTGACAATCATACCCATGGCCAGCCTTCTTCAACAACACAAATATATATATATATATATATATATATATATATATATATATATAACTTTTGATTGTACTCTTTGCTTATGTTACATTCCAATGAGCATCCTGCCTCCATATATCTGCATTACTTAAGTTTGGCGTGTATTTTTTGTTCTATCTTTAGAAGGCTGCTGTGCCTACTGAGTGTAAAATCACTCCAATTTGTCTAACCTACATAGGGTACACAGAGTTCAGCAGTTATAAAATAGAATTCTAGGATATATTTCCATTTCAGTTGTCCAACAAATAATTTGTTTTTAGTATAACCCTTTCCCAGATACTGATTCTTATATACGACAACAATTTATCAAATGTTGTATGGGACATGTTTTAACTAAGCTTCATGGAGTTTGTCTGAAGAACAAATTTAACTGACTCACCCATGTTTTATTTGGCAAGTTTAAGCCATCAGTATTGCTTTGATGCATATCTGTCTTCTGGACTTATATTGAGGAACTCTGTTTAACTCTTTGCTCTATTCTAGTACGAAGATCAACGCCTGGCATACAAAAGTGATTGCACAGATGAATCCTTGCTGATGCTATATACAGTTTATTGTCTCCTCCTCACGCTCAAATCTGTGTCTTCTCGCCATTCCAACATTGCTGACAAGAAAGAATCTAAGGAGCTGGTTTAGCAGCCGCAAGCTTCTATAAAAACTTAGTTGAAGCTTCCTCAAGATTCAAATAGCAATGTCAGTTTTTCATGCTGGCCTAGTTCTTGATAAGGTGAACAAAGAGACAGAGACCTCTGGGGACTTTCAAGGGCTATGATTTCAGAAAGAAAAATGGTACTGGAGAGCAAATGTTTTTTCTGAATTCATACAAAGTCAGGGCAGAACTGTATAAAGTCATTGTTTATGTCTGAAGCAAACCTTTATTGTACAGCTGAAAATGTTCTTGGTTGCTCTAACTTACTTTTCATAAGAAGTGTATTGTGTTTTTATTTCTTCCAGGCAGCAGATAAAATTGTTATACATTGTTGGTTTAAAACACAAACAGGTTTTCTCTACTTCTTTTTTGTAACTCTTGATTTATACCTTGAAAACAAGTACATTTTTTATGGACTCCCCCACCCCACCCCTATTCATGTGAATACCTATGTCGGTGAGGGGATTGTATGTTCAGATCACTTAATGTCTAGAGATATCTGCCTAGTCTTGCTAGTTTTAGGAAAATATACTTTCCTTTCTTACACTGACTATAATAAGAAGTAATACAATATATCATGTAACCTTTGAAATTAATGTTCATGTCTATGCATTGTATAAAACTACTCATGAACTCAAGTATCCCATGGGAAATTTTGCTAAGTATATGAAATTCTATACTTAGAAAATATAATGAAAATTAAAATTAAGATTATTAAAATATACCTGGTAAATCTAATATCAAGTTCATTTTCTAGGAAAAAAAAAAGCATCACACAGTGTAGGAAACCTAAAATAAAATGTAATAAACTTTCAAATCTACTAAATCTTACAAGCATACAACAATTTTTAATTAAAATTTTCATGTTTTGCACACCTCAAACAATAATTTGCACTCTAAAGTTAATAGTTACAATTTAAGGTGCGAAGACTGTTTGTGATAAATAATAAACATATCAGTGCTAACACAGCAGTGCAAATATTAACCACGGAATTAAATATTGCACTGTTTTGTTTTTTCATAGCTTTCACCCAGTTGGTTTTCACATATGTTTATCATTTCTTTTTCTAAGATTCAGCCTATAAAAATTTGAAATTTCAAATATACCCTTGCTCCTTTAGCCTGCCAGGCATGTATTTGTTACCCAGGGTACCCAATCAAACTTGCATCTGGAGTTCTAACAAGATCTCATCTCAATTCTGTAAATCTGCTTTCACTTCTCAACCTCAGGTAATAAGTAACCCATTACTTTTAAGCCTGCTATACATAAGCACCATAGTCTCCAGGTATGTTTCCCTCTTCATACTATCTTATAATAAAGGTTTATGTAAACAATAACTAAGTACTGTATGGCAGTTACATTCTATGCAGACTAACAATAGTAACTAATTGCTTTGAATATAACTCCTTAACATCAATTCTATTATGAGTTCTGCTTTTCCAATACCCGAGGCATCGACAAACAGACTCACGTTGTTCTCCTGCAGATCATATAGCTAAATACAACTGAGCTACATAGACACAGATTGAGCTGGCTTTCCTGTTGAGGTTGTAACTCCAGGTCAATGACCCTAATTCACTCGACTCTGGTGTCTTGCCATGAGTGAAGAACTGATTGATTGACTGATCCTATTTCTAGTTTTGCAGCTGTGGCTGTAAAGTGATTAAATAAATAAATAAATAAATAAATAAATAAATAAATAAATAAATGATAAATAATAAATGAAAAATAGTAACTAAATAAAATAATATTGCTCAGTGAACTAAGAATTAGAAATGTTAAAAAAGTCCAAAAGGAGAAACTATTTAAAACTTATGTGTAGCACATATATCAAAAAATTCTTTAGATAATTGACTCATCCATAGGAACCAGCAAGTCTGGAGGCCCTGGGGCAGGCTAGCAGCTTGAGACAGGCAAGATTTGATAGGGGAGTCCAGAGGCAGAAAAACATCTTTCAGATCTAGAGCTGACAGAATGAGACCCCACCATAGATACTGGTAGATATTAACCAACATAGTAGTATCCAAGTCATTAGTTGTTTAGGCAACTGGGAACTATAGCTTCACTACTTTGATACATAAAGTTAAGTATCACAGTGACGTTGGATATAATGTTCAACTTGAATAAAAAAGCAACAACCACAGTCATTGCAAGGACCTCCCCATGTATATTGCTATCACAAATCACTGTCTACTTGGTTGATATTGATGCTCTTTTTCTATCAGCCTTAACTGTTGGAGCTTCACAATCACAGAAAACTACTGTCAACACAAGCATCAATGTCAACTTTGAATTCTAGCTATGAGCCAAATGGATATGGATGTGCTCCCAGCTGTGTTGATTCATACAAAGTTAACATCTACAAGTTGAAATGAGACTTACAGTTGTTTTGTAAGAAGAGATTTAAGAACAAATACAACTAAGCACTTAATCAAAGGTGATTCATAGCTTTAATCTTATGTTATTATTTGTTCTCCAATCTTTAGAACTATTTCAGGAATCAAAATGTCTACATGAAAGAAAAATAATTTGAGTCTTGAGTATTTGGAGATTCAAAAATTATATATGTGTGATATATTTAAGCATAATTAATAGCATATTAATAGCATAATAATATAATATGGTATTGTGATTAATGGGCTGAAGGAGTTACAGAAGAAAAATACTTTCTACTTCTCTGGTGTAATCAAAAGCATCTATGGGTATATACTATTAACATGAATATTTTTAGATCAGAAATAAATATTATCATTACCATAAAATCAGCAAAAAAAAAATGTTTCAAAGTGAAAGGCTCCAGCAATAAAGGAGATTAAAGTCTATACAACTCCACTATAACAAAGGTGTAGTCCAAGATAAAATTTATGAAACTATTCTAGCTTTTGCAGTTTTCCTACCTCATCTTCTGGAATGTTCTCTGAGCTGAAGATACAGGAGTTGTGGTGCAGATGCATCCCTTGGGAGTGAGATCCCCATGATCCGCTGATCTCTGCATTGTGTCTGGCTGTGGTTTTCTGTGATGGTCTCCATTCACTATAAAGAGAATCTTCTTTCCCATGGGGTTGATAGCTACACACATCGGTGGCTATAAAGATATGATTTAGAATGCAGCAAAGAATTAGGAAAGTCTAACAAACTGGTAGTAGTAGATGCTTTTCTATGGTACATGACCTCACTAGCCCCTGGAAGATGGCTAGGTTTCTAGTAGCGTGCATGATTTCTTCTCTGTTGAATGAACCTTAAGTCCTCTTAGACAGCTCTTGGTAACCAGCAACATGTAAGTGACATTTACTGTACCTTTATGGATATCTCATCACACTGGTCATTGTTGGGGTTTACAGGTGTTGCAGCTCAGTAGGACTATTTATTGCTTCTTTCCCTTAGCAGCTTGTGTAGTATTTTCTGGTATCATGAAAGCTTGACTACAGGAAACATGCTGTGAGGTTAGACTCAGGTCAAACCATCTGAACTCTGTGTCCTAAGTCTGCAATATCTTCAGCAATAGGGGCTTACCTTCAAGCTCTGAAAGTATAACAGGAAGTGTACTAGGAAACAGTCTTTCCCAGAAATTACTGCACAAACAAGAATAGAACTATGACATGCTAACATAGAAGGAAGAAAATTTAATAGGGCTCCTCCCCTAGACAAAGAACTAGAGGCAGTTAAAGACTTGAGAGAGAGAGAGAGAGAGAGAGAGAGAGAGAGAGAGAGAGAGAGAGTCAGCCTCTTCCACAGATGAGCCTCTTCCTGGTTATCCAATACAATGTGGTGAGCCCTAAAATCATATACAAGCACTACTAATAAAGTCAATTGAGAAGTGAAGAAAACATTCATTTCTCCCTGGAGATAGATATAAGAGTATGTTGTATGTATTATTTTCACTCTCTTTCATCTTGACACATTCTTTCCCTTAACTTTACTGACAGACCCACCCACCCACCCACACATACATACACATACATACCTCCTACCAGCATGGATACTGGCTTGGTTTTCAACTGTAGCTTCCTCACTTATACCTGGACACTAGCCCAAGGGGCATGTCCCATGAAAGTCTTCACTCACCAGGAAAGTGGGACAGAGGGGAGGACATCCCATTGGGACTCTAGGTGAGGGAAGCATGGGAGAATAGGGAAACAGAAGGATCCAGAGGGTCACAGAAACCTACAAGAAGAACATTATGATGTCCAGATCTGGGGCCAGGGGTCCTGCTCAAACTATGGCACCAGCCAAGGACAGTACACGCATTAAACTTCAAACCCATACCCAGATCTAGCCAATGGGACAGGACATTTTTCACAGTTGAGTGGAGTGTGGGGTCTGACTTTCACACAAACTCTAGTGCCCCATATTTGACCACATCCCCTGGATTCAATTTTTTTAAACCAGGTGAAAAGAAAGTCATAAAAAATTTTGGTTGTAATCAGGAATTTTTGGTAACAGTGCATAAAATAAGCCATCTAAAACCCTTCTCGGGACAGAGTTGGAGAGCCAAAGAGCAGAAAAAAAGGAACAGTTTTAACCTTTTTTCTTATTTTACTTAAAATAGTTTATTCAGGATTGAATGAACTTTCTATTTATTTATTGAGTATTACTATATTTACGTACAATATGCCAGGCACATAACCAGGAACATAAAAATGTCTTTGCCTTCCAAGAGCATCTCATTTTAATGTGAGAATCAAGTATTCAATATAGATTGCACTGATTGTTATAGCAGAATGCTATATTAAAATGTGAACATAGACACTTTCTATATATTTCCTTGAAGCCCTTGTACTTTTTATATTTAACCAATTAATATCTTCTGTATTTTTAGCTCAGGAAAAGGATGTCATAACTTTAAAACTACATAATACATCACTATTCTTAACTTGATCCTCAAGCTAAGGAAGCAAGAAAATAAACCTCACGCAATACGCATTTTTCAGTGAGTTAGAACTAAACTATCATACATATAAAGATTAAAGATGAACTCCCCAGCGGATCACACAATAGTACATTTCAATACTAAGACAGAAGAGAATCTTAAAGAGAGATTTCCAGTATGGTGCTTCCTCCTCTACCAGGTTCCATTCTGGTAAGGAAAAAAACAGGAATCCCCGACTGGATTACCTGAGGATCCAAGTATGGCAAGACTTATTCCCTTTCTTAAGTAGAAGCCAAGTTCTGAGAAGCCTCAGTTTGCAAGCTATAGCAAAGCCGGTGGATCTACATGGATTCAGAGAATGTTCTCTCTCTCTCTCTCTCTCTCTCTCTCTCTCTCTCTCTCTCTCTCTCTCTCTTCACACATTACATCCCATATGTTACCCCCTCGTTCTTATCGTCCAGTTCCCACTCTCTCTCCCTTTTCTGCCCTATTCCCCTTCCCTAGAGCTCTGACGGGGCGGGGCGTCCTATCTTACCGTCTGGCCACAGCCTATCAGGTCTCATCAGGATAGCCTGCATCCCCTTCCTCTGTGTAACTGCAAGGCTGTTTTTCCAAGAGGGAGTAACCAAATCGTGTGCACCAGAGTGGATGTCAGAGGTTCAGTGGCAGTCCCTCTTTCCCCCGCCCCCACTAAGAGAATCAGCTGTCCATTGGCTACATCTGAACATCTCTTACAGTGCCTAATTTCTGTGTGCTTAAACTATGGTTAAAAATTATATGGGGGTGGGGGAAAGGCCTTTCAAAGGTTCCAGTGGAACCACCTGAATTTTACTCAAGAATGTAAGAAAAGGAAAAAAGGAGAAGAAAGCTATCAGTCCTGACTGGGCTTGCTGAGCAGGACTGTGAATCATCTGTGTGGCTATGTGGATAGAGGCCAGGGCGCTAGAGGTCCCAAAGACCTCATTCTGGCCACGACCCTTCACTAGAGTCCTTGCCTAAGGCTCCTTGGCAGAAACAAAACCCTCTTTGGCGATGACCTAAATTTCTCTTCTCTTTATTCCTTTTCACATCCTTTTAGAATTAATTTGTTCTAAATTTTCTGTGTTTGTTTTTCAGGTTCCTCGTACATTCCAAGCTGAGTAGATTTTACCTACTAGCAATGGGAAAGGTGGCTATTTTTAATGATAGTTTTCCAAATGTTTTGGCTATGCCCTGAATTTTTTCTTTGTTTCCCCAGAGCAATCAGCTTTTGAGTGCTCAAAGGCTAACATTATACTTATTTTTCTCTCACATTTCAGTGTGTTATTTTTCTCAGACTCTTTGGGAAAGACCAAGGAATGTAAGGGAATAAAATAAAAATGAACTTAATGCTTCAAAAACTTGGCCTACCAAAGAACTATTTATGTATAGCTATAGCGTTTCATGAAAAAGTTACAGAACTGATGGACAGTATAAAATAAAATGAAGCCAAGTTGGTACACAGAGGAACAGGAAGAACAAAGGAATGAAAAAATTTAAAGAGAAAATGAGAAAAAATGTGTATTTGCTTCTGGTAGTAAATATAGAGCAGAATAGTTATAAATACTAAAGTGACCCTGGGAAGGTCTGGTCTTAGTATTTGAAGAAAGACAAGAAACAATTAGAGGTGTGTTCTCTATTGATGCCAGCATTTATTTTATTTAATGTACCAAAGTTTTACGAAGTATTTATTTATTCATGTCTGTATACAAAAACAATATTTTCATAGTAGTTACTAAAATCGTTCCCCTGCAGAACAGATATCACGTCTTTTTTCCTCTTTGAATTATAATTTATTCAGATTATATCCCTATTGTTATTCCCTCATTTGTATCTTCCCATTCCCCCTCCTTCATCCCTCTATCACCCTATTCCCCCCCCCCCCAGACATCTGATAGAAGGGGACCTCCTTCCCGAAGATATGACCACAGTCTATCAGGTCTCATCTGAACAGTCTGGATCCCCCCCTTTGTGTGCTGCTGGGGCTTCCTACCAGTGTCTCCCTCTCAAAGAATGGATAAAAAATTGTGGCACATTTACACAATGTAATACTACTCAGCTATCAAAAACAAGGGAACCTTGAATTCTGAGGGCAAATGAATGGAACTAGAAACAATCATCAGACATCACTTCTAAAACACTCTCACAAACAGAGTAACCTTCTCTATCTCAGTTTCAGTTTTCTTCCATAGCACTTACTCCAAAGTAAATGTGTAGTCTTGGTGAGAGGATATCCATGAAGAGGTAGCAGAAACTGAGTTAATAATATTTCGGTAATTTCATCTGACCAAGATCAGTAGCTAAAGAGGTGGCAAAAGGAGCAAAATACTCACAAGGAAATACTAAATAGTCCTGCCAGGGGCCACTTGATCTGCATGACCTGCTGGAAATATGTGCAAATAGATGTCATCTTTCTTAAAAGGAAAACTTTAAACTTTTAAGTTAACAAATTCCTTAGAAGCATGAACAGAAACAATCTGGCAATGGTCCAATTTTTGGAAAAAGGGAATCTTTATTTTTAATCAACAAACCCCATTAAACCGTTTCCAGTCATAAAAAATACTAGAGGAAGGAGTGACAGAAATGCATTATATGCTTTATGATACTCAAGTAATTAATAAACATATTAAAATGCATGTATCCATATATTACACATATACAAACATATATACCTCTTTTGCTCACTGCCTCATTAATTACCTACCATCTGACGTTACCCTAGATATTATGTTAGTTAGGGTTAATACTTACACTTTCCTGTGTAATTTACACTGTATCCTTTACTGACAAAAAAAAGATTCACGTGGCTTAAGAGTGGGAAACTGGACCAACTATGAAGTAAGGCAAAGTTAAACACAACTCTAAGTATTTCAAGTTTTTTGTTTTGTTTTGTTTTGTTTCTTCTATAATCCTGTGCGTCTTTTTGACAGTTGCATTTTCTAACCTCATTGCATGCTGTGGTGCTCCATGCTCCACATCCATGATACAACTCAGTACAATCCAGGGGGCCTCATTTTCTTACTTTTTTCTACTTTTAAATTTTCAATTACGTTTTAAGGCACAAGCTGAAAGACTTTACTGTTGTTGGGATTGTGAATTTATTAAAGACACTTGGGGTGCTGGCCTATGAAGCTTAACTGGATATAATTACTGGATTACAAACCCATGTTCCTTGCTGTGTCAGGAGACAACAGCTCAAAATATAACTATTAGTTGGCTTTGTGGTGTTGGGTTAGTGAGCCAGCCTGAGGTTAAAGCAGAGATGGGATCCCAAGCCCTGGGCTTTGTATTATATAGTATTGTATTTTTGATGTTGTACTAAAGGGTCAATTACTGTTTCCATTATAAACTCTGTTTTGGGGGTTTGCAGCTCACCAATTTTCATTTTGGTATGCAAGCTGCATAAATATTCAGGTTTTAAAAAAATAGTTTAAATTGGTCAGTGCCATTTTTAGATTTAAAGTAGTAAAATACACTTATTATTGGCTTCGGTTATTTTAGTGTTTTAGTATGAAAGTTTATTCTATTTAAAAATGCAAAACACATATTTAGTTACATTTTTATAACAGAATTTTATCATAGAAATGCTAGATTGGGTAAGAGAATAAACCCTATCCCCCAAAGTAATACTTTTACCCCAAAAAAATCTTTAAGAAGAAAACAAAAACTACATCTTCTCTTGTCAAAATTTGTAAGATAAGGTCTGTATCTTTAAAATTAACAATTATTTCTGTTTATCACAAGAGCACAGGCATTGTTTCCTGCTAGGGTCATGGTAGGTACTGTGAGGAATAAAAAGTTGTCACCTTTGAGACCTTGAAATCAATTCAGTCTTCTAAAGAAAAAAATTGACTTCAGGGTTCTCTATTTCTTCAGTAAACATCGCCAGTACATCTAACTGTAATCAAATAATGTGTTGAATTATGATTTAAAAGGAAAAGGTAAAGTTGTTTAGATAATTGTGCACCTTTTTTCGTGTCCTCCATAAAATACAGATTCTAGTGTCTGGCTACATGTCCCCATATATATACAAAAGTGGGAGGGGCAGTACGATTTATTAGGATGGCTTGCAGGCTGTGCTCTAGCTAGTTCAGCAATGGCTGTATCTGAATGGAAGTTGTTCAGTGCACAAGGCTGGATGTCTCAACTGGTCTTCAGTATATGGCAGAGTCTTCAGTAGGCTACAGTGAGGAATAGACTTGCCATAGAGAGCAAGAACAAGTAGGCAAAGGGAAAAAGCTTCCTTCTTCCCTGACCTTTATACAGGCCGCCACCAGAAGGCGTGGCCCAGATTAAAGGTGGATATTCCCACCTCAAATGATGGGGATTAAAAGTGGCCTTCCCACTTTTAATGATTTAATTAAGAAAAAAAGAAGTCCCTCACAGGTATACACAGCCATTTGGCTTTTAGTTAGTTCTACATGTAGTTAAGTTGACAACCATGAATACCCCAGTACACTATTCCTTGGATGCTGACATCCCACATCCTTTGTGTTCCAGCCTCAGCTGCTTTTGGTTACTATACCTCATCAGAACAGGACAGCTCCCAGGACAGCTTCAAAGAAAGTTTCTGATCCCAATTGGCCCAGCACTTCAAATTGTCCCACCCAGGATTTCTACTTCTATTAAGCCTACAATTTCTCAACATTTAGAAACTGGATCACAAATGCTATTCCTAGCTTGCTTAACTATCTTCCCCAATTGTATTGGGGCCCCTACAAAGGTATTATTCATCCCAAATGAGTCAAAAGAAACCTTAAAAAGAGAACAACACCGTATTTTTCTTAAGGGGGGTTGGGTAGAGTTTTAGTCATTTGCTTGGAATATGGATGTTTATTTTCATTTGGAGTTGATTATACGTTATTATTGGTCTTATTCAAAGAAAAAACAAAGTTGGACCCAGCGATTTCTCTCTCTTCCTTTATCTTACTTTGGTATGGAGATAGGGGTAGAAAAAAAAGGAGATATAGAAATATATAGAGATGACAGGACAAAATGTAGATTATTGAACCTATTCCTCAACTTAAGGCCTTAACTGTAACTTACAAATAAGTTTATTTTTATTTTATTGGTATAGAATTTTGCATATTGATAGAAAACAAACTTAATTTTGATATATTGGTATAGAATTCAAATTTAAGATTATTCTTCACACATATTGTATATATATTTATACATATACATGTATATATATATTTACTCTAATATGAGGTATTATAGCTATATAACTCAATTATAATACCAGGTTTACCTTCAATACTTTGAAGGTGCTATTGCAGGGTGTTTAGGATAATTAAGTAATACAAGTTAATTATTAGTTTATCAACTCATGGTCATGTCAATTACTAGTCTATTTTCATCATAAGAATATATACCATAGGTTTTACAGATAAATATGATTCTATTGATATAAGGTAAAATAGCTAGATAAGGGTTTCAAAAACCTCATTGACCTATAGAATATGGCATTTAAAGATGTTTTTATGATTTTAAGCTTCCCTTGACAATAAGACAGGTTAATTTCTGGCAATACCCAGCCTACCTCAGAGAAGATGATGAGCATCAAAGAACCTCCATATGGAGATGGCTTCAAATGTAACAAACAAGCCACTGGGCAAAATGTCCTTGTTTCTACCACAGACAGAATGCTGCCTTAAAAAGGGCAAACTTGGATGCAGGCAGAGTCAATGACCAAAATCTGCCAAGACAGGGTAAGCAAGTCCTCAATAGTTCCTGATTCACAAATATGTCTGCCAGATATAACGGGTCAGAAGGCTGAAGACAATACTCCAACATTCAAAGAGTTTTGGATGATTGTCCAAGCATCAAACTACCAGTTGTTTTCTCATTTTGGAAGCTGCTAACTTGCAGTTCCTGCTTACTCAGATACTTAACTTTATTCTTTCTCAAGTCTCTGATGGGGTTGAAGACCAGATAGTTTAGTTTTACAACTAAGCTTAGTTGTTTATGGGTTAAGAGGTTTTTAGGTCTATCTATATGTTTCTAGGTTGTTAGAGATTAGATTTGATAGATACTGATTTACATTCATAACTATAGATTAACCAAGATAGGAAAGATTTTTTTTTCCTCCAGGGTTGCCAATTACCAATAGGCAAAACACTATGAATCCAACATTTATATAATTCCTAATTGTTTCATGGTCCTTCTTGCTGTATGTAGCTCATTATATATATATATGTAAAAAAAATAAAATAAAGTAAAATAAATGAAAAAAATTTGCACAAAAGTTTTTTAACCAGTCTCTGCTTCTGTCTACAGATTGAAGCTGAATAAACTTCAGAAATTTCAAGCCCAATGTCACTATCTTTTTATTTAAATGTTTCTAAGTCTCAGTTATAATCTCTAAATCATTTGCAAATCTCTTTCACCTTTGTTTACCAGTTCCTAAGCCTTGAACGCTCCTTACATAGCCAACAGGAATTTTCTCATATTTTGAAATGAATTGTGTGCTCCTTTAGCTCACATTCTAATTTAGCATATTTTTCCAATTCCATAGGAATTCCAACCAGGCCAATTCTATTCATTGTTAAGGTGGCTTTACTCAAGAAAGCTTCTTCTCCAATATAACATTGAGTTACCTAGTTGGAATATTTCTCCAGTTGTAAATTAACTCCATGAAATCTAGTGTGTGTGTGTGTGTGTGTCTTGTTAGAATTCCAAAAAGATTTTCTAAAAGGCCTCCCCATATTTCTTATTCCATCTTGTCCTTCTATACCTGACCCCAATTGAAACCTGCTCATTCCAATTAGATGCCTCGTGGTACCCCCACCAAACAAATTAATAAAATAAAATAAACAAGTAAATGGAACTGGTTATCTTTTATGAGATGTTAGCTAATGAAGTAACACGGACTTCCAAGCATTCGAGGCAACTGCCAATACTCTTGGCTACACCCTTAAAACATAATGAGAATGCCTTGTTGATTAAAAAAATATCATATATTTGAATTACAGAACATGAAGAAATTGAACTGGTACTCACCTGAACTCTTTTTTCCCTTTGGCTAGCTCGTGTGGTGCTAAAAGGTGCTATAAATGCTGCTGAAGAAGAAAAGTAATCTTCAATTTCATCCAGTATGAACTCTATGTGTTGCAATAATGACTGGCATGATAGGACATACCAACTACTACTATAATGGTGTAAATGTTATGGGACTAACCAACCAAGTTCTGATTGGATCTATGGTCCACTCAATAAGACAGAATATGGATACAGCATTCTAAAAGGGCCAAGAACTTATGGATAGACCAATAATATTATACTGCCAGCTGGACACCATATTAAAATAGCTCCTAATTACATATTGCTGTACCCATAATTCAAAGCATCTCTTAACTCTTATCAGAGACTTATGAGAAGATATCTACATTAACTACATTAACAGAGGCACTAAAATGTCTATGAGGGTTTGAGAATGCTTTTCATATGCCAAATCTTCTTTCTTTCCGTGATATTTTAATCTTACACCTCTAGTCTCACAGAAAGCTATTTCATTGCAAGAATTGACACAGTTTGGAAAATGTTGACTAAAATATAAATAGAGAAACTTGGAGCATTTAACTTTCTCCATTCTGTTTACAGATGCCTTTCATGAGCTAACTCATTATCACCTGTGTGTCATATCAAGAACGTATTGAGTCTATATTTGTTAAGCAACTGACTTCTTGATTAATTCTTGCTTATAGTACAATAGGAAGCAAAGCTTTATTTTTTGTGGAAAAGCTTATCAACTAAGGAGAAAAATATGTCTCTGAACAGATGTATTCTTTCTTATTCAGTGTAAGAATGTCATATTCTGAAAGTGTGAACACAAGGTCAGGGTGAATATCCTCTGTGTCAAAGGAAATGATTGGATCAGGCAGGGTATTTTTAATAATACTTTTATTGACAGTAGCAAAAGCCCCACAAAAATAGTACTTAATAAAACTTTTTGCTTTCAATACCAAACAATACAAATATTTCAGCACTCATGGTTTAAAAATATCTGTGATATATTTGTTGGTAGAATGTGAGGGGTAATGTAAAAGGACAATGTCAGATCTGATTGTAGACTAAGAAAGTGAATAATAATATTAATGCCAACTAATAAAAAATGGCTTCTCATCCAAACATAACAATAAAGTGAACATTTTGATTTAACTCTTAATTTGACCTCCATTTTATATTGGCCATAAAGGAGAAAACTGTATAATCTAAGGTCTACAGAATTTGCATCTTAGCAAATGAGATCTCATATTTTTTAGTCTGATGTAGTTTATTTTTCCCTCTTTTACAAATTTACATCAGGATCCTTTCTTATGAAGTTAACAAGTTAAAAAGGTATTGGTCCTTTTTGTTTTGGGGGTTTTCTAGAATTTGTCACTAACACTTTGATCATGTTTTATTTGAGAGAGCAATTTTCTTGAAAGTTATCAAAGCTTTCCTCATTATCCATTATGGGCTGTGCAGTAAACATCTCAACTATTAGTCATTTAACTGGTGTGCAGTAGAATTGGTTTACTGACCCCCTCCAGTTCCTGGGGTAAAAGATCTCTTCATAGTAAGTTGCTGCATTTTTAAAGTGACCCTCAAGAGGTTCCTTCTGTTCCATTTCAGTTCCCTTTTTAGTGTCCCATCGATTTTCCAGACTTTAGAAACATGCCCTAACTACTTGCTTTCCCATTGGTGCTTTCAACTGGATGCTAAAGGAACATCTTGTTACTTTGTACAGGGAGACAAGGCTATCTTGAGGACTAACACACCATTTATAATAGTACAGTTTATAATAGCATTTCCTGCAGAAAGAAGATGCCTTTCTCAGAAAGGGAAGGATGGTTTCTGCACCCAATTTACTTCTACAACTATAAGCAACACCCTTGTCTCTTGTCAGTAAAAAGAAAAATAAAATAGAGCAGCAATCACAGTATATAAATGATATTATTTGCCCCCAGAGTATATACCAGCAAGTGACTCAAAGAGCTTGCATGAATAATAAATGACAGAACGGCACAGGAAAGTTCAGTACAGACTCCTGCACAACCACACTCTACAATCAGTCAAGTGAAGCCACTCGTACTGTGCTGAAACAGAAAAGCTATATTTTCCTCTTTTCTTACTCTAAATCTCATTTAAAATGATATTAGGAGACTGTAGAATGTATTAATCAGAAAAACATAATATTAATGATATTTTAATATCAAATAAGGCAATCAATATAAGATCTGAAAATTTTCATGGAGATGTTGACATTTTCAAAGAAATGTCTCTTTGATAAAAGTATCCAAATAATAACAAAAACACAAAAGAAAGAGAAAGAGTAACAAAAACTTAGAATTCTAAGCTATACCCAGCATGGGAACAGAACTCTAAGAAAGTAGAAAATGCATTTATAAAGCATTTAATGTGATGGGTATACTGCATGCAGGCTCTATTGTGACATGAAACTTGGCAAAGCCATTTCTGGTTTTGCTCTCAAGAAACAGAGTTTCTGTGTTATAATGGAAAGGGTGTTATGATCTCCAGTACTTTCTGTAGTCTCTATTAAAAAAAAAATACCAGTCATTTCTAAAGAAATGTCTCAGAATGATCAGATGGTAAGCTTCATATGTTAAAATAATTACTGTAAGTGTATAGTACTAGTGGCTTCTATGTTCTTGTCTTCCTGTCTTCCTTTAGATTCCTTTGAATTAAGGTGTGAAGAAGAATTCAGAGGATAAGGCCCCTTTTCTTTTTTTTTTTTCAGGAAAAAATAATTTTATAGGATAGTTTCTAATACACACACCCACGTTTGCACGCGCGCGCGCACACACACACACACACACACACACACACACACAGAGAGAGAGAGAGAGAGAGAGAGAGAGAGAGAGAGAGAGAGAGAGAAACAGAGAGAGACAGACAGACAGACAGACAGACAGAGACAGAGACGGTGACAGAGACAGAGACAGACAGATGAGACAGAGAGAGAAGTGACCAAAAGCAATAGTTGACTTGAAACCAAATTCTTATTAAGAAGTATGTATTAAGAGAAAGGAGGAAAATACAAAGGCAAAGCCTCATCTGCATGATCCTAGTTAAGGGCCTTACTGAGGAGACAGCTTAAGTTATCTCAAAAATGGGTGGGTTGCCCTGCTTGGCTGAGTTTGAATTGAATGTTCCCAAAGTAACATTTCACAAATAGGATTGCCCTTCCATTTCACACTGTTCTTTCTCTAAATAGCAACACCATTTAGCAATATTTCATATCAAGACAATTACATTGTAGAAATATTGTCGTCTTAGTGCTTCATTAAAATTAAAAAAAGTTAAATCCCTGTTTTGTTGAACACAAGAAATGAATAGTAAATATTGATTTAGAATGAATGCAAACATTTCTCTAGGAGTGGATAATTACTGCCTTTCTATGCAAAACACTTAGATTTGAAGAAGCACTTCACTTACTTTGCCATGCGGTATACATTCTTTAGTACATTTTAAATTATACGTTGTCCTGGGCAGTGTCTGCTCTATAATTTCTTGTGTCTCTACACCAGAGTCAGTATGTAATTTTAAACTACAAAGTTTGTGCCAACTAGGAGACTAGGCTTAACTCTTTCTCTTTGCTGGGTTCACAAATCCTTACATGAGGAGAGCTGGAAACCCAGATGGGTGATCTCAAGCCCTGGGCATTTTATTCTTTTCTTTTGGGTTAACACAAATGCTGCTGGTAACTGGCTACAGATTTATAAACTAGAGACCAAATACAGCATAAAACTTATAAAAGAAGACTCAGACTACACAAAAGACACAAAAATAAATAATTAGCATTAGAAATCTCAAAAGAATTAAAAGCTGCTTGAGTCTTTGTTATAGAAAGGTCTCTTTTTTATTTCATTTTTTGAGATACTATAGTTATCTTATTTTCCCTTCTGGTTCCTCCCTCTAAATGCTCTCATACACCCTGCTTGCTCTTTCTCAAATTTATTGACTCCTTTTTCATTAGTTTTTATTACATATGCACACACACACATACATACATAAGACCCACATGTATGTATGTATGTGTGTATATATATTCCTAACTATAACCAATTCAGTCTGTGTTGTCTCACTAAATAAGGGGTCATCAATCTTATGAAATGTTTCATCATTATTCTCTGAGTGGCCAGAGAAAAAGCACCAATAAAATCATAGAAAATAATAGATCATAATTATTTCAATAGCATGTAAGTAAAGAGTGGGATAATTTTGACTTAATGAAAACAGAAATAATAAATATTACAAAGTCATTAAAATCAGGGTTTTTAATAATCCTTTTGTAATTGTCTAAAGTTCATGAAGTAACCTTATAATAGAAAAGGCAATGTAAATGAAATAAAAGCAAGGTGCTAAATGTGGAGTACACAATGATGTAGAAAGAAGGCTGGTGGATGCATGGACTTTGGGATGCAGTAAAGTGACTGCTGTTCACAGAATCCTTGTTTTCTGACTATGCGATTAAGTCTCATATATTCATTCAGATTTCAATCTGAATATGGCTTTTTGGGATATTAAAGTTTTACAATATAAGAAAGATAAGATCTAAGTCAAACAATAATATTTCAATGATAATGTAAACTATATATGCCCTTGAAAAGAACAAAACAATGTTGACAGGCTCTTGTGTACATCAAGCAGCATTGCATTGTATCCACTGTACTCTGATGATTATGACCAGTCCTTGTCTTCATCTAGTCTAGAGGGATGTACCTGGTCCTGAACTGCTTGTTCAGTTAAAAAGGCCATTTGAAAGACTTTATCAAGACCTGTTTGATCCAATGTGGCTCAAATGGGACCAAGAAAAACTATTTTTTAATGCTCTGCATATTTTCTTTGGTTGAGTCAGGACTGGTCACAATCCTTGTCATGTCATTTTCCTACACTCAACTTTCTTTTTACAGTGTGACCAGTATTTGCACTAGGCATAGATCAGGGGAAAAGAAAGACGTCTACTCCAGGCTGCTAAGTGAGAAATGTTCTCAGCAAATGCATCAGTGTAACAACAAAAGCACAACTACTCTTGAGTTTTATTTAGGCCAAAGAAAAGTAATTAATACCAGATTCTTCAATACTTTTGATAGAGGTGAAGGGGCAGAAAGCCTCTGAGTGACTCAAGTAGTGATGAAAAAAGAAGTGGCCACAGGAATGTTGAAAAGACTGGATGGACTATTGGAGAAAAGGCTAGAATGATGCTACCTGTGCCAGAAAGAGGCCCATCTCTCTCCTTGGAAATACAGATGCAATCTGTAAAACAATGTGCGGCTTTCACTGATGTTAACAGTCAATCCCTAAGTCAGTCCACAGAGCGACCTGAGGACCACAGAAGCTACAGAAGCCGCTCCATTATAGCAGGAACAATGTCACCTGTGTACAAGATGTGCTGTCAGAAAATAGGTCTCAGAGCACCCCCTGCTTCCACTCAAAAGGAGAAGAAGCCTTGCAACTCTAGCCCAAGAATTACAAGCTATGCTGAGGGTCCTTGACCACTACAAATTACTCACTCTCTTATTCCTCTTCC
Source organism: Acomys percivali (assembly GCA_907169655.1). NCBI lineage: Eukaryota > Metazoa > Chordata > Mammalia > Rodentia > Muridae > Acomys > Acomys percivali. Next base: position 21,200,402 of record OU015750.1, on the reverse strand, counting down.
TATGTGGTTGTCTCAGTGAATTTACCTCTTTCTTCTTCCATCCCCAGTGACAGGGAACACTGAAAATATCACTTAGCATTCAATAAGAGGATTATGAAAACTTCACATCAGCATCAAATAGGAGTGCCCTACATAGAGTACATAGATCACGAGTTGGAGCTGAGTTGTAGTAATATAATAACAGGCTGTGTTTCTCAGAATTCTTCTAAGAAAGATTTAGTCCATAGTACACAGGAAAGTGGCATTATTTCAGACAAGGGAATTGTAGTACTGTTCCATTGTAAAAACGAGGACATCCAAGGAAGAGAATAGGAGCACACAGCAGTAAATTGTGTGTGAGCATCTCCTATGCACACCCAAAGTAAAACATTGACCTCATTGGGAGCAGCTTCACACAGCATCATTTGTGCATTTGCTCTGTGACTGCCAGCTGTCGGATCTGATATGGAGGAAGGAATGTGTGTGTTGTCATTTGGCAGCAGACTGCCTGAAATGAATTCCTCATGAAGGAAGGTAATCCTGGAAAAGGGAAGAGAATTAAAGAGGGGAAGAGGGGAAGGGAATAGAAGAGGTAAGGAATGAAAGGGGAGGGAGAGGAAAGGGAAGGGAGTGGGAAGGGAGGGAGTGGCAGAAGAGTGAAATGAGGAGAGCAGAGGAGAGGAGAGGGGAGGGGAGGGGAG